>JARBWI010000326.1:0-1200000 GCA_037576405.1 Campoplex capitator | reverse complement strand
GCATTGGGTCATTGGCTGACCCAATTCGAGGGTTACTCTTACTAACCCAGACCTTGTTTCCGCTCGCCAACGACCCTAATATTATGTCACAGAACTTCTGTTATAGTCTAATGAATGTATGTGTTGGACATTTTATAAACTGCAGAAACAACTTTTGCGATCGCGATATAGTGTAACAGCAGTGGAAACGTTTGTCGTTTCGTTTCAATCCGTCTTTGATAGGTCCATCAACTATTTCAATATGTTTTTCACGTCAAAGCTATAAGCTTGAGACTTCAATTAGGTTCGAATAGAATCATTTTTAACAGAATGGAAATTAGCTGAGAAAACGACGTATTGACGAATGATGAATGCGAGTCGAAAAATACTGGAAGAATCCTGTTTGCTCGTTGCATCAGAAAATCTTTTTTGTACTCAAAGATTTCCAGTGATCCGGATGACACATGCTTGATTTTTTTTTTTTTTTCAAACCTCTATGGATAGAAATATTGCGAGGTGTGCATAAAAGTTGTGGACCAATGAGAAATATTTGTTCACGTAGTATTCGCACGAGACTGCTCGACCTCCTTTTTCCAGGCGCTACAAACACCGCGTCATGGCAAAATATCTGCACAAAATGTCTCGGAAAGGTGAGGAGTGTATATATTCTCGAGTGTAAAACTATCTCTTTTTCCGGTGTCATTCGCAAAAAATGATAAAAGCGACACTGTTGACTTTGATGATAAAAAAAAAAGGAGCGAAAAAGGAAATCGATCTTTCGTGAAATTCTCGTAACCGAGTGATTTTATTACGTTGCGAAGTGTAAAGAGAGACTTTCAGCGAGCGCATAGAAAATATCTTGCACGCGCAACGGAAGACTGGCGCTTATGGAAAGCAGCAGATCTTCAAATTGTGATAAGAAAAAAGGAACGCCTCCGTGTAATTTCTGATTGAAAGAATAGATAGAAAAATCGTGGCTGTTGAAAAATTCCTTTAATTTCACTCTTTCATGTCAAATTAGCCGGCGGCGTTACTCGCTAGAGTTACTCGCTACTTTTGTACTTCTTACGGAAAATCCATTCACCCGAAGATTTTTATCGATCTTTTCCATTAAAATGGACAGACTACTCCGCAGTGAGATTGTTTGCCCTCCACGATCGAGATGAGTCATTTTATTTGAAATAAATGACGCTCATACGTACCTGGAAAGTGAAAATTTTCGCTGAATTGGAGAACAAATATTTATTCGAAAGATTTTTTCTATTTTTTTATATCCACATTTATAAATTCATCATTATTTCATAATCAAATTTCACAATTCAGTGATCAAACGAACTACCAGTCTGACTCAAACTTGCCTCAACTACTTGGGTGCTCGCAGTAGTTCAGTGTCATTTTGAACGGACAATAAAAAAATGTACATCGCTTACTACGCGTCTTCCACGCCATCATCGTTTTGACGTTTCAGGGCTAACATTTCAGGAAACCGAGTTTTTATCTCGAACATAAAAGAAGTTGGTCAAAAACGCGGGTGCGGCCTCAAAAAAAAAAAAAATGGTTAAATAAAAACTCTTAAGAGGTAATTCTTTCGAGATCGTTATTCATCGATATTTCGGAATAAAATAAAACCGAATGTCCACGATTGCATAAACGCTCGAAGTTAAAACCCTCGACGCTTGGGTAAAGAACAAACAATTTATTTTGTCTGATAGGTCGATGAAGGAGAACTGACATAAGAGAAAAGTCATTACACAATTCGTGATTGTGGCCTCGTGAAATAACTTCCTTGCAATACATAACGAAACAACAATTACGAACTGCTGTATGGATAGTTTGATTGTTATTGCCAAGTCATTCATCAGCGACGAGACGATCCTGCGAATCTTCGTATCAGGAGAAAGTTATTGTGTCGAATCTTACGCTTTCGACGACGACGTCGATAAAACTGTAGATCTACTGGGATCAGAAAGATTTTTCGATCAAAAGAATACTCATTCGTTTTATTTGCATTATTAATTTGAGATAATAATTATTTGCTCGAACCGCGTCGAAATATGAGCGATAGACTAAACCAAAAAAAGCGTAAAACAATTTTCACAAAAATTGTATCAACGTAATTCTAGAATTTCATGAAATCAAAAAGCTGCAAGATTCGATTTTAGATCATTCGTCACTGAGTTACAACGAAGATGTTTCTCTCCTCGCCTTCCGCAAGCAATGAAAACACTTTTAGCTTATGGACAAATACTGCGACCAAATTTTTATCACTTCGCCTAACTAGAAGGAGCATTGTTTCATATATCCAAGGTCGCGAGTCTCGCGAGCTATGCACTCTCGACGAGGAGTGTAAGTAGATACGTGAATTGAGAAAAGAGTTGAAGAGGGAGCTACGAAGAGTCTCAAGGTTGATGTTCCTCCTCGCCGAAGCGAAAAAATGTGCCTTATCCCCAGGCCTATCTATGTTTTTTTAACTCTCTAGCGAGTCTACCAAGACGTTCCGGGCAAGGTCTACCGGAAAATGTTTATTGCGCTCGCGTCGAAAGATGCCTCGGTGCACGCGAAAGCGAAAGTCTCATCTCCACGGAGCAGCGAAGCGATCTGATGCTCGCACGTTTCAGCGTCTCGGAGAATCGAATCGGAGAATCGGAACTGCTGGGATCGCGGAGGTACTTTGATTGAACAAGTGCGAGCTGAACGGATCAATGGTGTTTCTCATTTTCACCTCCAGTAGCTCGATCGACTTTCAATGGATTTACAGATTTCTGTGAACTGTTATTGAGAAGTGAGCAAAAAAAAAAACAAAAGTTATTTGGAATCTCAGAACAACAGTGAACATTGATTGCCAGGTGAAGATGAACATTCATCAATGAATTCACAGGTGGATGAATAATGCCGGAATTGAGCGAGTATGGATGATTGATGGCTGTCAGGTTAAGCGTACAGAAATAGGCAGAAATCTCTAAACTTATGATATTGTCATGTTTGCCTCACTGTTCGTAATCTTTTTCTAAACATCGAAGCTTATATCATACTGAAAGAAAGGAGGATAAAGATCCGTCACATGATCGTGAAAGCGGTAATTCTCTGCTGGCAAAATGCTTACGTAAAACCACTGGAAAACCCAAGTGTATTCCCGGTGTATGGGGTTCAGAATCTTGGTTCAATTAACGTATCGATGCGTCATTCATTGTATAACCCTTTGAACAAAAAAAAAAAGTAGTACGCTGCTGGGAATCGCGATTAATTGGCACATTATTAAGAGTCTTTGATAACCGGTAACATAATAATAGCACGTAACATTTCATCGAAAAAAAGTCTAATAGATCGACTGAACTTTATTTTAATGGCGCCGCTGCGTAAATATTTCTATCAATTATAATTGATTACGATTTTCAATCGAATTTATTATGTATCGAGACATCGGAGCTTCTTCAATAGGGACCAAACGATATTTGAAAAAAAAAAAAACAAAAGACCATTTATTAGTGCGTCGGGGCAAATCGCAACTATATGAATAAAACATGTTCAATCACTACTATTGACGTAAGTATTTTTTAACGTGACGACAATTGCTTAGTTATTTTCGATACCTTGGATCGAGTGTCGTATAAAAACAAAAATGAGAAAAAAACATACCGGAAGAATGCTTTTTTGGAAGGAAAAACTCTGATCCAGCATGACGATAACGTGAATATTTGATTTCACGTGATCATTTTCGTAATTGATTGATCATAAGTGAGTTCGGAATTCCGCGGGTTATTGGTATTTGACAGGACATTTTTTTGAATATCCGCGTGCGCGCGCTTGTAGAAATCGAATTGGGCGCGTATGACTCAAGCGGAGTCACGCACGTATCGCTTAAGGATTTCTCGTAATGTTAACACGGCCTAAAAGACCTGGAAAATTGTAAAAATGCACGCCTGACGTCACGCACATGAATGTTTGCAGGAGTCTGTGAATTCTTAAGGCAAATATTCCATTTAGAAACTTTGGGAACAGAAGACTTATTACGATAAAAAAACGTGTTAATTGGCACGACCGAGTAGCTTCAGAAGAGAAATTGCACTACATAAAAAACCTTTGTTACCGAGAAGCTTTTACGGGGGAGTTGGAAAAATTGCAACATTTATTTATTTTCGCATGTTTTACGAGTCCGGTAGATCCTTGAATGAAACGAACGTATACTCGAAGATGTCACTGAGAAAGAAAAAAACTCAAACAGCGAGTGTCACTTATTCGACCCACGTCACGTCTGTATAAACATTCGACCAGCACTATTCCCTGGAAGGCTAAGCACACGTCAATAACGACAACTTTTAAGATTAATATCAAAACTTACTATACTCGTATACACATTTCGAGTGCGTCGATGAATTGAATGTCAATTACGAGGCGCCAAAACAGATTTTGAATAGTCATTCCTTATTTTCTATCAGCGATTGACTCCTGTTGACACTGAGATCAACACCCATATGTACACGATATTGTAATCAATTCACGATCGCACGATCCACCGCTATCAGAAATTGTTCAGGGAGTCTAAAACTTCTCGTTGCTCTCGGACCACCGATCGATCAACGGAATCGATTTCAGGAGGATCCCGATCCAGAAGGATTCCGATCTCAGAAGGATCCCGATCCAGAAAGATCTGATCTGGTTTCAATTACGCACCTTTGACTCCTTAGCGGTTATGCCTCGAAACCAAAATTGGATGTGTCCGATTCTTTAAATCGGTCGTTTACATTAAAATGTGATGCGTTTTGCTCATTTTGATATTCGCGTGATTATATATAAACGATAAAAAAAAAAAAAAAAAATGAAAAGTTATGAGAATGAAATCACGATTTTACAATGTGCTATACATATATAAATATTGTAAATTAAAATTCATAATGTCGAGCCACGACCTCGTGAATCTTAAATGTATTCGAAGATAGGAATCATTCTCACGTATCTACCGGTACCGAAAAAGAACTTTTTGAAATAAAAAAATGTAAATTTTCATTTTCTTATGGACTGCCGGAAATATAATTTAAAAAAACGCTGCAACAAGCCTCATCAAGGTTTAAATTGAACGAATAATCGATCGAATGATTCTAAAAACAGTTTTAAAGTTTAATAGAATTTTCTTTCTGTTCAGAATAAGTTTTCTCGGAGTTTTTAATGACTAGAAAAATATTCATGAAATACGACAACATTACAGAAAGTCCATTTGCTTGTTTGCTCAATCAAATTGATGAATTTATGGCTGTTAATGAAATTTATCGAATAATTGTTTATCCTCGAGGCCACTAATAATACGCTAACAATAATTTGCACATAAGAGCTTTGAAAATGAGTTAAAAAAGATGTGACAAAAGAAAATATTTATAACCACTAAACGTCTCGTATTTTATTGCAATCCTTCAGCTTCTTTGCAGTGTTAATTTTTACTCAAGGACGAGTCAAGCAGGTTCACAGCTCAAGGCCTTTCGTTGATAATAAATTTGTTTACGACCACGAATCATTTTTTTAGCAACTATTTTGTGCTGCGACTGCAGCTTCGGTGCTGCCATCCGGCGGACCGATTCGTCGGAGATCGGCAAAGTCGTGATCACACAGGAGCGTGTCAAAAAGATAAGAAAAATACCAATGGTCGGTACGATCGATTTTCGTCAAGATTTTTCATTAAATCTGATGATTGATTGAAAATCGATTTAATTCATGAACTTTACCTCAAAACAAGACTCTACAAACATCGAAATAAGCAATGAAACGGATTTTTTGCAGACCAATGAACAAGAAGCTGTCGCGTCTCTGGATAGCCGAATAAAAACTGCCAAAAATCGCACTATTTCAAGTCTCAAAATTTATAAAATCCCATCTGAACAATTTATATATTTTGAATTAAAATAATGAACTGTTTACAAAAATTTCAAAGCATTTCTTATTTAATCCTTCTATTTTTTGTTAAATAAAAATTAAAAGAAAATTTCATTTAATAATTTAAAGAAATATTTAATTATTTTATTGAATCAAATGATTAAATCGTAATTGCAGAATGTTCATGTCTTGAATGAAAATAATTAATGAATTATTTGCAAAAATTTAAGAGGTTTTTTTATAAATAAATATTCAATTACTGTATTCATATTTCTCATACATTTCTTTCATTCTAATATCAGAACGTATGCATGCATCCATATTTTGTAACGTCCTTGTATTTCAAGGACGAATCCTTTTCGTCCGAAAAGTAAATTTATTCATCAATTCGTTTCATCACACGATGAATTTAAAACGCAATGAATAAAATTGTCAGTGCTGATGGTATCTGTAAAATTCACTCAAATCAATGGTAATTATGTTTTTTTAAAAATATTTTTCTTGATTTCCTGTGCTTGATACCCAGCTAATATTTTCTTTCGTTAAAGTTTCCCCAGCATATCCGAGTAGACTAATGTATTTATAAAAATTTCGAAAGAGACGAAAAAAAAACCGATAAAATAGTTATTTTTTTAAGTGAAATTATAAAATTTCGATAATTTAATTTTGAAACAACTAAAACCTATTCGATCGGCTATCCAAAGTCGATCCGCGAAGTCAAATTATTAAAAAAAAAAATTTTCCCCCACCGGCAGAAATTTAGTGCCTGACTCTCCGATATTTTTTCCTCTTAAAATTCATCTCATGAAATCGAGCGATAAGAATCACCTCACAAGTGCAAGGAAACTCCGGCCTGCTCCTCTCCCTCCCCCTTACGACGCACAAACATTGACTATACACTCCCGCCCGGCGAGGAACCCGCTCTCATTGACCGTTGCCGAGACTGGTTTTCTTTCCTCGGACAATCATTCGACGCTGGTCCATACCAATACAAACTCTTTCGTTCGTGTTAAACACACCTGTAAAGCAACAAACGAAAAAGCGTGTTGGACTCCTCGTTGCCTTTCACTACGAGAGTTCCGACGATAACTTCTCAGACTTTGTTCTCTGCAGTGCGATGTCTCATAGTATATACAGAGGCGCAAAAGAGTAATGCAGGTGAAGAGTCTCGTGTCTTAAGAGTGAAACACATCTTCATATTGATTCGGAGACGATCTGGAGAAATGCTGTATATGTAACGAAACGTTATGCAATTAATTGGGGAACGACATTCACGAACAAGAAGAGATTCTAATCTCAAAAAAGCTGAGCAGTATAATTGTTCTCTGCACTATGATACCGGAAGTCTCGTCTTTCACCCACTTGCAAAACTCATTTTTCGACACCGCAACTCGACGATTTTCGCATTATCGCTAAATGGTTATTTAAGAGCGAAGCAATGGAAAGACCATAAGCCCCGTTGATTTGATCAGAGTCGCGTTGCTGACTGAAGCTTCCGCTCGAAGATCAAGGAAGAAAGGAAGAGAATATTTTTCATCAGCCAGCTCCGAGATTCGAACGTAACGAATACCGATGAAACCTGCCAGACTAGCCCCAGCATCCTGATAATTCCAGACTCGTTTTCGATAGTGAAACGAAAAACAACGGTAGCTTGCTACACTCGGGTAAACTATTACGAAAAACTTGTATTTCTAAACTTGAAAAAAAAAAAAAAAAAAAAAAAAAGCTGACAAAAGGAAAAGGAGCACAAAAAAAAATCACAACCGGACGAGTAAAAGCACGAATGCATTAAAAACTTCTTGTACGAAGAACGGAATCGATGAAATATTCGGGACTTGGCACTCTGAGATATGCAGAGCGAAAATGTGTTAATGTACAGCGAGGCTGGAAGCATAAGTGGGCGAGCTCGAAGTTGAGAAATATAAACATCCGACCGCGTATATCCTGTGCGCGGGAGCTTTCTATTTTTCGGCATTTTCGAGAGATTTTTTTTTCTTTTTTTTAGAAATCTCGTTAATAAAATGATCATATATGTGTAAAAATATTTACATCCATACGTTGGAAGTGACAAAATCTCGCGCGTATGCGAGACGACCATAGCGGAAGGAGGGCGTTGGAATCTCCCTTCATTTCCCCTCGACACTCCTCGTTAACTAAAATCGCGATACATGCAAGACATACGCCAGGTGAAAGCCCCCGAGTACGTATATAGCCGTTTAAGCTTGAATGGTCGTCGAATCGCGGAAGCGATATGTTGCATTCATAGCGATTACCGCGAGCATCGCATATCGCATATGTATACGCATGCTATTAAATCCATACCACGACTATTATAATAGCGAATGCACCATTTAACGAGTGTTAGTCAACGCAGAACATAATTGTCAGCGTGTGCGAATGTGCATTAGACATTATTACGTGCCGCATTTCTTTTAACTCGTGTGCCTTCAACTTTTTATTTATTTTTTTGAAAATTCTTGCTGTGAATCGTTACCGATTCGACAAACTTGCAGATCGATTCTGATTTCGTTATTGGTAGAAAAACGTTTCGGAGCTTCCGATTACAGCAATTTTCTAATTATTTCAGATCTAAAAATTTGCCTGGCGTGTTTCATTCATTCGGTAGTAATTTGTAAATGAAAAATTGATGAAATCACGAATATGGATCGGATCCTTCACTCTCGATGATATCGTACCGATTGCCTCTCATGTGTACCAAAAATTCATGTTCGTTGAGATAGTGGGACACTCAGAGAGACAGAAAAGCGGAAAGATGGAAACTCACACTCACGCAAAAGGCCATGCTCGAGCATGGCATTCCTCAAATTCAAGCGACATGGATTATGAAAATCGTAATAATCGAGATCGTAATAATAAATTTTTAAAAAAACATGGTATGATCGATGCGTACAGAAAATAACGAAAAATACGAAAGTTTTTGGTGTGAATTTTTCAGAAGACAGTTTGGGAAAAAAAACACACTGAGAAAGGAAATTTTGTTGAAACCTTCAACTACTACGCAACGAAATATATTTATCGCGTCAATAAAGTTTCGTTTCGGTATAAAGAAGTTTTGTTGTAATATTCGAAATTTTGTTGCATGAAGAAAAAAAATTGTTGTTCAATACGCCCAACGAAATATTTTAATTTTACAACAAAATTTCGTTTTCAGTGAAGTACGGTCGATATATAATTCATGATATTTTTTCAATGTTTCATGAGCTCCGGGGCTCGTTCAATTAGAATAATCAGATCCGTATGCATGGGGTTTTCAAAACGCGAATCAGTGATTGAAAATTTGATAGATTTTGGTATAAATAATTGATGAGTTAGTTACCAGTTTTGTTTGTCCAAGCTCGTCGTTTAGTCGATTCAGTTTTTATAATTGGGGAAGGGAATAATATTTGTGTAATAATATTTATTCGTGCCTTAAAAATGCAAAATGAAAAACAATGTTAAATGCAATTGACAGATAAAGTCAAAGCCACAAAAACATGGTAATTCAATTCTCGCAAAGTTAAAGATTTCAGTTTAAAGATTACAATAATTGCTTAAGGGAGTTCATCTGGTACCGAGCAAATCAAAACCCAAAACTGTCACGACTAGCGTAGTCGGCTCAGTATGTTTAGTGTGTTTAACCTCCGAAGTTTAACCTCCTTCTTCGAGACAAATTAATTTATTCCGAACCTTATTAGTATCGAATGGATTTTGTGAAGTGGTAAAAAGATTTTTTAGATATTTTTCAAAAATTTATAAAAGTTTCGTACGAAACTGTTTGTCAATGCTTGCGAATTTCATGTTTATAGACGGGAAAACCACAGAAACGCATAAGGAACCGTGTTAAATTGGGAAATCTGTTTTTATTAATTTCTCTCAAACAAAGTATTCTAAGGACCTGAAATTTTGACAGGTGATCTAATTGATATTGATAACTGTATTCAAATTTTTTAATCAATATCTGTTTGTTAATTCGATTACCAGATGAACTCCCTTAACTCTCAGTTGAATGGAAAAACCGAATAAAATAAATTTTTCTTCGATTCTTTTGTTTTCGCATATACCGAGAGTGGAAAAGAATTTTTTAGCTTGCCACATTCGGGTCGAATTGTCGAATTTTTAAATAATTCCTTGACCGCAATGAAAGTAAATGGGAATTGAAATAATGATAACTGTACCTGGTGAGTCCGTTGCTCCAGCTGAACATTTTGCGGATCCTTTCCGCCTGTGGATCGTCCTTGGTGCTCGTCATTTTGGATAAATTTAAAATCCGCAGTCACCGCTTTCGAGCAACTTTCCGTTCTCTGTTCGGTAGCTCACGCGCACTCACACTCGTTAAAACAGAAGAAGTAAAAATACGTTCAAACTGATGGATCTTCGATCGATCCCAGGTGTTTCTGGACTCAGCGATTGCACATTATTTCACGCTAGTTTTCTTATTCTTCTTGCTCTTCTCTATCCTTGATATTTTTAGTTTCGTCGATTTGGAGTATAATCGTTTATTTGAAAGCTGAAAAGTAATAAATCGTAGAAAACTAGCCAGCACCGAGACCGATGATCCGTTTAATGCGAAAAATCCGATCGCTCAAGCATAAAATATAGTTTCATAATTCGTTTTATTTTCGATAGATCATCAAGAAGAAACGAATTTACAGAGGAGCTTTAACGACCTAAAATACACGACCCCTGACTCGTTTTGGCTCATCTCATTCCTTCGTTGACATTGCCGCAATAAAGATTCGCCCCGACCGAGAGCAAACGCTATTAGAAAGTGCATTCGGTCTGTTCGCGTCGCGACAAACGCGTATACGCGTATTTACAGCGATATATTCACGTTGCATAGTGAACGCGCACACACTCTCTATTTCTTTCATTTACCGCGTAACTTTTCTACACCTCATGAGAACCAAGTGCAGAGTTTATTGAACTTTGACTATGAATATATGTGTCTTTATACATTTTTATCTGTCCGATCTTTTTTAAAGGCCCAACGAATTTCGTGTGAAGAGCAATGAACGTGTTTGTTATTAACGTTCTCTTGGCAATGCTGCCACAAACATGACGAGTACGTTCAAATCGTACAAAAAATTACATTTTTCTATTTCAATTTGAACGGGTGCAAAACGAGAATGTTTCAAAGTTCACCCGAACTTTGAACACTTGTTAACTTTCGAATCAACAGGTTCGTACAAAAAGTTGTTATTCCGTAAAAAAATGTTATCGAGAATCGAAGAAGATCGAAGTGAATTGGGGAAAAAAAAAAAAAAAAAAAAAAAACAAAAGATTCATTATTAGCAGGACCCATCGGAAATTTCTGCGAAACCGGTAACCCGCGATGACGCTGCAATTTCACGAATGCAGCACGTTACGAGTGTAACTCATTATGCTTAATGTAATACGAAGAAATCCAGCATTTAAGATATATATTCGCTTCATTGCTCAACTTTGTGTCGTAGATTCTTAACGAGAATTGAAACGCAACGCGAATCTGTTTTCGCGAATTCAAGATCGAAAGAATCTCGCAGCTTTATTTATATTCGTTTAAACGTCTTTCGCGATCTGTTTTTTTTTTTTTTTTTTCTTAATCTTTTATTTCGTAAATAGTTGACGGTCACTTAATAATGGAAAATAAATGTCGTCGATATCGGTCCCAGTCACGATTTTGTCTTGACTCTCTCATTTTATATTTTCTCAGTTTAAGATTTGCGCTCCCGCACTATGCACTACTCGTGTTCAACAAGGAGGACGAGTGCAGCGTTGCATCAGTTGATGCTCCGCTGCTCTTCGTAAGAACGCGTTTATATATCTGTATATATATATATATATATATATATACACATTTAGATATGCACACACGTATACATGCGAAGTGGTCAGCAATTATCATCTATGACAGCAGCCTCACTGCTTGAGACATAAACTACATGGAAATTAGAATTCTCATTTTGAGCGCAAAAATACTCGAAGAAATCGGAAGAGAAAATAATGCGACCCGGTTCTCGGATATTTCAAAGTTTTTCGACACTTTTGCACTTCGGTAATGCGGGAGAATTATTTGATATTTTGTCGTAAAATAAATTTACGAGAAGCAAATTAGTATATCGTTGTACAAAAAAGATTGTTTTCTCTTCAAGTTGAACAGCGAAGTATCGAATTTGGATGAAATTCAATAATTATATATGAGGTAAACGATCGCGATTATCAGATTGCTAAGAATTAAGGATTTTCGACATTCTCTCCATGTCTGTTGAGGAGAGCAATCGATCTCGGTGGGACTGACGTGTTTTTCTGCTAACGATTTATTGACACGGGAGCTAATTATAATTCGTCGATGACGAAGCTCCTCGAAGCTGTTGCGAAGGATCGCATTCCAGTGTAGAGAAAGGACTTTGGCACTTTTCGTGAAAGTCGTTTTTTTTAACTCTTTTTTATATTAACGAGCATGATGCGTGCGCTTATAAGAATATTATATACCCGTGTGAAGCGTACCTTTAGTCACGATATCAGAGTATCACGAATCGAAAGATTTTGCGTCGTTTGTTTGAAAATCTATAATAACGACAAAATCATTTGCCATCCGTTCTCAACGAATTTTTAATGTTTGAACAAATCCGAAAAGTCGCTAATAACGATCGATGCTTTTTCATGAAAGCTCGGAAAAATAGCCACGACCGAAAATTTCCAATTTCTCAATAAACCTTGATAAAAAAAAAAAAAATAAAAAAAAAAGTGAAAAGTCACAGAAATGATAGTGTACGATCGAAAAACAATGGTCTATCGACTGTCGCGAACGTCTATTGCACTCGGGGTTTTTGCACATCGGCCTTGAAAAAACAATTTTCCCGTTGCTCCATGTGGAAAATGAAGACTGACAGAATCCTCTTGTCTCGAATCCCCGCAACAATGATTTTCTTATCTACCGTAAAGGAAGATCGAGTTTCTGATAGCCCACTTTTTTTTTTCGCTCAAATTTTCACGAATCCTATCAAATATTATTTTCTTCGTGTTTCGAAGCAGATAACGTTTCCGGAGTAGCTTTTTATAGGTCATAAAAATTTGACAGAGATACAAAGAATTGGGAGAGAAAAACGGTTTACGCGCGAGAGAAAAGAACGTTGGACGAGAAAAGAAACGATTTGAGCTCCAGAGTTGGTGAGGAGATAAACGGAGAAAATGATCGAATAGCGATTGCAAGAAATTCGATAACCGGCTGCTTACCCGAAACCTGATTTTTTATTCTAATCATTTGTCGTATTTGAACATAATAACGCACAGTAAGGTCACGAGGATGAAAAATTCCAAGGTTACTATGAGTTTTATAGGTCACTGTTGAACGAGACTGAAACGCGGCTTGTTACTTCGAGCCGTGCATGTATTAACAACTGTACGTTTTAATGTGCGTCAAGATGTATAATGAAAGATCAAATGTCCCGGGAGTAATGGAAACTGACCATCCGAACCGTCTGAAAGTGGTTCCCACACTGAAGAAACGGAACGAAGATCGTTGGGCAACGGACTAGAGAAATATGTATGCTCGTACGATTCCTGCGCTCTCTCCCAGCACACACGTGTGCCGTGCCTGTCTCGTAAATATATAAATATATATGTGTGTTGCGTGTACCGAAGGCTCGAGGAGGGAGACCGCCGCAAAGTTCGCACCGGTGAGCTCATCTGGTCATCAAAAGAATAATCTTCGGGCTCCGGATACACCGGGATTAACGAAGATTTAATTAAGAACGATTCCATCGGAGCTTTACAACTTTCCGCCAAAGATCCGGTTTCATCCAATGAAATATCGCATTTACCCAATTAAATATCCTAATTCTCTACTTTTTCCTTATCGAATTCTGTTAAAATTATTGCGAAGAATTATTTTCTGTTAAACAGAAAAATAAGAAAATCTCTAAAAGTTTACAATTAAGAAACGCTCAAGGGGTGATATTTTGTTTTGGAAAAGATGAAAACATTTTGACGAAATAGAGTAGGTTGAAGAGAACGCGGCCGATATCGGGAGCAATTATTCGCGTTATCTTGTCAGTCATCTTGCATTTTGAACTTTTTCGTAAGTGTGAAAATCTACACTTACGCAGAGGTTATTAGAATGTATGTAAAAATGAAAATTCCACATGAATTTCAAGTTCAAATTAATTTTGAATAACGTTAACTACTGCTGGGAGATAAAGAGTATTTGAAAACCGCGAATAAATTGCGAGCGCAAGGGGTCGAGAATTTAAGGCTCAAAGCTGTTGCATCCAAAGATCGATGGATCACGCGTGGATCGCGTGATTTTCGGTTCTCAAATAAATTAGCGAGAGCCGATTAACGCGTTTGATTTTACACGAACGTGAATATTCGTCCGGTAAACAGTACTTTGAGCTGATTGTACCTTGGTTTTCTCGTGCTGCAATTAAATCCCATTACGTTTTACTCGGTAGTTGTAGTGATCCTGTTTTATTTCTACGCGCGCATAAACATCGCGACGTACGAAACTCCCTTCCTCGCTTCTCGTTGAAGTCAATGATCGACGTACGATTTGTACTCTCACTTTGCTTTCCGCGCTCCAATCAATTTACCACACGTGAATCATCGAACGTTTCAATGGAAAAAAAAAAAATGCATTCAAGTACGCGCCTCAATGCATCATACGTATATGAATAATTAATTATTAAATAATTTAACCTCCGGTGAAATTAGAGGTCAAGACATTGGTGAATATTCAATTACTCGACACTTTGATAATCAAAAGCATATATTTATTATTCTCAATAAAATACAAGATATATCACAATTTGAGTAAAAAATTAAGTAATTAATTGATTCGATCGATAATTAAAGTACTCAGTAGTCATTTAATGAAGTTATATACGAATAGTAAAATCGATATTGCTCTAATGGGATTCTGTCGCATAGCCATAAACTTTGAATCTCGAAAATCCACCATCGGGCGCCATGATAATTCTGACATGAGTCAATGGACCGTTCCAGACGAGATCGTTGCTCGTGTAAACGTGAATTTTATCGGGTGAAAGCTGAAAAAAATATAAATTCGTTCAATTCATAATCGTACACTATATAGAGTTGCTATTTTATAGAATTTTGTTGAACGCTTCAATCGTTATGATTAGAGATGCAAAATACTTGCTTTTGTTGAGGGCAATAGCGTGATCCAATGCTCTTTGGAATCCCGGTTATTTCGGCCAGTTTTGAGGACGCCTTCGACCTTCACACTGTCTGGAAAGTTTCCTCGAAAATGGGTCGTTTCGACCACGATACTTTCGACGCTGCCCGTGTGACCCAGCTTAAAAATTGCCCACTCTTCCCCCGTCACCTGTTTCATATTCGTTGTTATGAATATACGAAAATGTAGTTTTTAAGCAGGAGAGAAATCGTCGCTGAATTCTGAACTGATGAAATTTTTTTGCTCTTTTCTCTCATTGAGGCTTTCTGTCGTTTCAAAGTTATTTACAAGTCCAATGATGATCGACGAATGATTTGGACTATTCGAAAGGGGCGGGGAAAATAATTTTGATTAAAATGACGAAAAACCTGAATAATTCCCAAGTCGTCGGTTCTTATGACCGGAGGTCGATCCAATCTTCTCGCAGTTTCCCATCCATCCGCCATATTCTTTGGTTTTCTCTCTGTTATCAAGTTCCGCGGATGCCCGTAATGGGCGTTACTGTAACTTTGGCAAATTCCACCATTTTTCATCGATACCAAATCTATCGGTGATTCCGATGACGTAACTTCGTTCCAATACGGCGAAGCTACACCATAAACTCGTAACCTCGCGATTCCACCGTCCGGATAAATGTTCAGTCGCAAATGTGTCCATGATTTGTTTGATTTTAGTGGAAAGTAGGATTTTCGAGTCTCCTGGTAACCGGGCTTTAGGTCTGACATCGGTACCAACGTTTCCCAACACTTGAAATACCATAAATGAATTTAAATATCGTGTATCGATTTAGAAAAACGGGTACAATTAATTTTCTATCATTTTTTTTATGTCTAAAAAGTTACGATTTTCTATTTCATTTGGAAATATGATTTTCCGGCTCGTCATCATTTTCAATTTATTCGATGATCGATGAAAATATGTTTGTAAGATTAAGACGATTGAAATCGTTGCGCGTCATTGGAAAAATATGTTTTAAAATCGTTATCTAGCTTGAGCAATCACAAAGTGGGGGTCACAGATTTTTGGTGTAACAAAAATGAATTCACGTTGTTACGAAAATGGAAACGCAGCGAATCGTTGATTTACTTTTTTCAATGGAACTACAAATTTTATTCGTTTTCTCACCTCAGTTTTCAAAGCTGCCATTTTCTGTAGATTTTCTTCCGACGCAGAACTGCCCATTTCGCTGTGTCTCGGAGGAAACATCGTTTCGTCTAATCAACAAAAATAGAATTTTAACTCTCCTCGCAATCGTATCAGCAAATTTTAGTCTCGAATATATAAAAATTTGGTACTCTTTATTTCTCTTTAGAAAAATGAAGAGACTCGATAAGAAATAGGTGAAAAAGAAAAATCGGATCAATTTCTGAAATGAACCTTTTTCGGTCAATTCTGCTCCTTGTATGGAAAATCTTGGTGCATAATTTCCTGTGAAATAGGCAGTATCGATACAAAATCCTCCGATAATGGATCGTTGACCCAGAGCTATTATTGTCCAATCGTGTCCAGCTCGACGTTTTCTTCTCGTCTCCCAACCGTCCATCCATTTACCCTGCTCCGTAAAAAGATGTTCTTTCCAAATCGGTTCTCCGTTCTGTTTAAACAATTAATGATTAATCATCATTTTTTAACTCTATTATAAAAAGAATCAATTTCCAAACTCCAATATAAAGAAAACTCGTTACCTCGAGCAGATTTTCGGCAATCGCGAAAAAGTCATCGGTGGCGAAGAGTATCCTACCGCCATTCTGATTCAAGATTCAACGAATCATTGTGTTGCCCGTTTTATTATATCATTAAAACCGGCGTGGCTAATAACCACACCAAATTGTAACTGGGCACTGCCCGTATTTCATTGTAAATAAATAAATAAAATAAAAACAATGCAAACAATCGAGGAAACATGAAGAAAATCAATTTAAATTACGATATCAAAGATTTCGATGATAAAATTTCTCGTTCAATGGAATTAAACGCCGCCGGGAAATGATTTTTTCTCGAATAAGAATTTTGATTGAAAGATATGTACGTCTTAAAATATACATCAGTTGGTGCGAGACAAAATCATTTTGATAAGCCGGGCGGGTGCAATGACTTCAATTCAATTAAAAAAAAAAAAGGCAATAACTGATGTAAAAAAGACAAATATTTAGGCAAAGTGTGCGGGATTTTTTATTTCGTTTTCTTTCAATTTCATCGAGTCTTGAAAACCTGAATATATTTTGTTTATAACAGAAGCCGAAGGAAATACGTTCGCTTCTGCGATGCGTTCAAGCGTGTGCGAAGACGACCATTTCTCTTTTAGTGAAATCACGCAATATTGATATCATACAAATATTAGTTTCTTGGATCGGTGAATTGTGTACTATTTTGTTGAAATAATTGAAACGTCGTTGTCATTGATTCGTTGTTCGGGATACTTGAAAAATTTTTCAGTCAACCAAAGGGTTAACAGAAATAATGGACACATTTTATGAGTGAAAACGTAAACTTTGGAATTTATAAAAAAAAATTGTTAATAATAACAGAAAAGGGTAATGAATCAAGGAAATAAATGAACAAAATATTTCGAAACGATGAAAAAAAAAATTTCTTCAAGATGAACACGAATCGCTAGCTTTTTTTTGACATTATTCGCGAGCTCATTATCAATTTTGAAGTTTAATGCGAAAAACCAAATGGATAGCACAAAAACACTTTTTCTTTGAATTTTTATTGATTGTATGCATCTGCAAAATATATTAGAAAGCTAAGTATTCGTATTTCTTTGCTTACAATAGCGGAAGCTAATTCGTTGTGGTCGACGAATTCAAATATCTCATTTCCGTTCAAATTGCACATTTTTTTCTTTCTTTACCGAAATTAATGAAATATCGCCAACTTCTCGATATCACAGTTCGCGCAAGACTGTTCTACTGTTTGTTAATAAAGAAAAAAAGCGAAAGTGCGACTGTTTGTATCTCCTATCGTAACCATTAATTCATTTAATGATTCGCGCGCTTATCATTCCGGGTTAAAGTACGTTTTGTAAACGTACGCGGTGAAGACTTGGTGATTGGAAAATGCCCATGTCTGCTACAAGGATATATCAAGAAACGATAAAATGCCGAGACAACTTTTTGCAGCTTTACAAAGTTCAAAAGAATTCATTGTTCCAACCGAAAAATCGTATGTAAAACAATACCGAGACTGAATCCTCTTCTAAGCGAATCATCCAAAATATTCATTTTTCATAAACCAGTTTTATTCATATCGATTCTATCTTATCTACGAATATCGCACGAAAGATTATTTTAAATGAAAAAAAAAAAAAATTGCACACGAATATAGACACGTGCAGAACAACGTAAAATTCCACGCAAAAATTCGTACCGAAAAATTGTCTCGATTTACTGAAAAGTCAGGAACAAGTGTAAAGACCGTTTTTTTTAAATCCGAGATACATTTTCTTGTACAATTTTTCTTATGAACGCAAAATAATTACCTGCAACATGAAAATTTATTATAGTAACACGTGAATTTGAAATTTGTAATTTTTTTTTATCTCATTGGTATCGAAACCGGAGCTTACTCGAGCTGAAATGGATGATGAGAATTAGTGACAAATGTTCAAAATATAAGTACGCAAAGTTTAATACAATAGTCAAATGAATCAACGTTAATTTTGATTGAAGCATGCCTTAATAACTTAAAAAAGTATAAATAATAATAAATTTGTAAAAACTTCGACCGATGAATGCGAAATTCGACGATGGTATATTTTCATCAAGATTTTGCTTATAATAATCCCTATTTTCAAATCGGTTATCATGTTCCTCAAAAAGTACTCGACGAACTCACTGTTGGATTTTATTCTGAGTTTCATCGCTTCGCTGCTGCGTGGCTAATTGTTTAATTGGCTGAAAAAAAAAGGTTTTTAACCGATTGCTGTAATATTCATGTTAATAAGTTGAGAAAAAACAAACTCCGTGGTGAATTCGTAGAGAATTCCGATGAAACATAACATCGTAAAGATCCGCAGTCACCGCCGGTTGGTGATTTCGTAAATTCATCGCTTTTCCATTTTTTTTAGATCAAACACGCTGTGATGCAAATCGACCTCCAAAATATATCACTCATATGACGAGTGTGAAGCAACGATGTATACTTCCTCAAATAATAATCGTATAAATTTCTTCGTTCTCTGAATATTCTGGCGAAAGTTTTAACAGTCATTCTTCAAGGTAATGATCCCCCTGGAGCGTTTTTTTTTTTTATAGAAGTTTTTAAAATTTCGATAACTCATTCAAAACATAATTATGCAATAATGTGCAAAATTTGAAAAAAATTGACCGTTCCATTTTCCAGACATTGGAAATGAAAAACCGTCCACTTTCGATGTGTTTTCAATGACAAAAGTGAAAACTTCCACACTCTGTACAATGACTCCAAAACTTTTCCACAGTTTTTTTTTTTTTTTTTTTTTTTTTTAACGTCATTTAAAAGATCCACTTGATGACGTTAAAAAAAAACAAGAATTACTTACAAAAACGCTTAGTTTCGGATATATAGCGATTCAAGTTACCAGTTTTAGGATATAAGGAAACTCCAAATTGAGTATTGAACATTTATTCAGAAATGTTCATGTGTTCTTAGGCTCCTGTATGACGGAACAGTTGCCACACTGAGAAAAAAAAGTTATTGGAACAGCAAAATCTCTCATTACGGAGCAGTGCCAATGCAATATATGATCATCATAATGTCATATAATTGAACGAACACATTTATTTTTGATCAAACTGCGCGTTTATTCTGACAAAGAACCGCGTATTTCAATTGACAAAACTCTTTCAATAACATCAATTTCTATTGAATCAATAATTTTTGTTATTATTAGATTATTCCGCAAGTTTTCGAATTTTTATCAGACAATTATGGTAGAACAGTCGTGACAGTCCCCTTCCAAAGTAAATCTACTTCAAGATTTCAGAGAGTCAATAAATTACTTATTTCTTGACTATTTGAAAGTCAAAATGTAACGCAGTGACTAAAATAAAATCATTTTTTTTTGGATACTTCTGTTGTCTGCAGTGAAAAACTCTTAGCGAGACCTGTATACCGCTCGAGTCCTTCTAATCTCACTTTTTAACGTCATTATGTTATATTATGATTATGCATTGTAAGATAGACAAAACCAAAAAAAATTTATCACGTATTCCAAACACTCATAACTTGGAAAGTTTACGGTGAAAAGTGATATAACTTTTTCTTCGACAATATATAATCGTACAACACTTGTACATCATTCTACAGTTTTTTTTTTTTTAATTGGTTTTTGTCGCCCCATTTTTTTTATATTAGCGTAAATGTGATATATTACATGGTTCCGCACCTATCCCTGACGAATCAGCGAGTTTCAAAAACATTCGAAAAAAGTCCCAATTGGGACTCGGGACTTAAGTGGACAAGTAAGACCCAAAATAAGTCCCTAATAGAACTTTTTTTCTGTGACGTCATGAATCCCAAATCAGGAGTCAGAGTCCCAAACAGGGTCTTTTTTGCGACTGACCTTAGACAAAATTCCCGTCTCGCACCGAGTAAGGAAAAAAAGTCCCATTTGGAACTCACAAGTGAGTCTTACTTGTCCACTAAAGTCCCAAATTCCGAGTCCCAATTGGGACTTTTTTCGGGACTTTTTCTAGAGACTTGCTGATCCGCCAGGGATATGCAACGCGTGTTAAAATGCTTATTTCAAAAGCAAATATTTCGATAACGGGACGATCAACATAAATGAAATTTCATCAATTTAAAATGTGCAGAATATATAAAACCTAAACAATATTAGTTTCAGATATAAAAACTTTCTGTTTCAGACCATTTTGCAGATGTAGGTACTGTACCTCAACTTTTGAACGTGACTGTGGCTAGAATCCTGCTGTGAAAAAGATAAAAGGGTGAAAAAAATGTGTAAACACCAAAGCGAAATCGAAGTGAGTTTTATTGTTATGGATTTTGAAGAATGTTGACCATTTGTCTGACCAATTCTTCGCTGGTTATCATGGCATAGTGTCCATTGCGATCGTCGGTACGGCCGATAGTGACTTTGTTGAGGCCCGCAGTAAGCTCGACACGTTTTTTAGCAGATGCGTGAAACTCCCGAGCTCCGGTTTGGGATTTGATAGCATCGATGTTTGTAGGGTTGATGCCACTTCCGGGCATTATAACGATGCGATCGTTGGCTCTGTCGATGAGCTTTTTGATCAGCTCGATACCTTCGATCGCTGTGTTTCGTTGACCGGAAGTCAATATTCTTTCGAAGCCAAGATCGATGATCGATTCGATCGTTTTCAAAGGATAAATTGCTTCGTCGAAGGCACGATGAAACGTCACCGGTTTTGGTCTCGCTGCACTTATTATTTCACGACAATAATCCGAATCGATGCTTCCGTCCTGTCTCAAAGCTCCAAAAACAAAACCGTCCACTTCGTGATCCTTCAGAATTTCCAGATCATAGAGCATCGCGTCCATCTCGTCTCGACTGTAAACGAAATCGCCCGATCTTAATCGTATCATTGCATAGATTTTAATATTCCCATCGTGATTCTTGATGATTTTAATCAAACCCGGAGTCGGGGTCAATCCACCCTCGGACAACGCCGAACACACTTCCAGACGGTTCGCACCTCCCGATATCGCGTTCTTTGCTGATTCTATCGAGTCAACGCAGATTTCCATCTGTTTTTCCAAATTCAATAATATATATTTCCAATTTATTTTCCATATTCGACACACTAAAATCTAAAATAAATTTAAGAGTTTATCCTCTACGTTTTGCAAATAAATTATTTCATTCCATATATCACGTGCGATCGCTTTTCCTATTACGAGTTATTGAAAAAAAATGTAAACAAACTACTGAAAACATCTCGTTCGTAGTACCCGATTCGTTTATATAAATATTGATATATAAAAGCCTGAGAATAAATGTATGTCAAATAATAAAATCACAATGAAAATTATTCGTCTATCCGCGTTCTGTAATTTCGATTTCAATCGATTCCAAACTTCATTTTTGTAGCTTTATTTTTCGAAACGACTGTATGTGTATCGCGTCTTTTTTTATTTAGAAAATGTTTCGATATGCAAGTGCGAACGACTCGGCTCGGAGCTGACAGTGTAACATAACCTCAAAATAAAACGAAGCCGCGACGATCGCACACTCGGGAACAAAAGTTTTCGTGCTAACTGTCCGAATAAACATTTTTAACGTAACGCGGTAACGCCTGCGCTCACCTGCACGTTTGAAACATTATCACATCTTCTCATCGAAGAATAGTGACTTTATATAATGTATGAACTAAAAATAAATTTATTGATCCAAACGTTTTTTTTTTCACCAGCTGCGATTTGCTGTTTATTTCATTTTATAATGACCATACATTTCTTAAGAAATAATTTCGACTGAAACCAAAATTGCAGGAGGAAAAAAATTTGTGAACGACAATTTTAATGTAATGAAAACAGAAGCATTTTTAGCACGTGACCAGAGAGCAAAATACGAAAAATTTTGAATGAGAAATCGATAATTTCGAAGATTTCGAAGCAAAGCGAACTGAATGAATATTTTGTTTTGGAATTTGAGTTCGATAAAAATGTTCTACGATCATTTTAAAACGATACGTTCGGTCTAAAAAAAAAATACTTTCGTAACGGCGTGCAGTTATCGATCATATCTATTATTGGCCACGTGAAATTATTTACGCGTCATTTCGTCGAGAATTATTCAACGAAAATTAACCGACTATTCTTGTAAACGTAAAATGTTTTCCACTCATTTTTAATTTAATGAACGAGAATATGAGAGTGGATTAGAAATATTGTGTCTTGACTATTCCGTCATTACCTTGAACGGACTCTCTACTGTGACAAAGATGGTGAAAGTATTCCATGCGAGAGTGACATGAGACATGAAATGCTGAAAAAACAAGGTGTTTTTTTTTACCTTTCTCAGCTGTTTCCTCACTTCGTTGTATGAAGAAATATCCACACATGCATATGCGTATAACGTTACGTTAATATATATATACAAAAGTGACGTTGGGAAACGATGCAATTTTTATTTCGTTCCAGTAACCACGTGTGAGTGTCTTGGATTTCTCGTTTGTTGTCAGTCCATATATAAAATGGTAGTAAACCCAGCTGTTATGGCGCGAGAAATTATCCACATTTACCCAAATATCGCCTGATTGGTTGAGCAAAAGCCCGCGTATCAATACACCATCCAATGCGAGCCACTGAAAAAAAAACGCGCTCGTAGCGTCATCTTCACGATACTTATTTCACTAAGAGAAAAACAATCTTTCACGCGGAGTAGATAAAAAAAATGAAATCGCATATGTAATAAAAAAAAACGATTGGACATACTGTTATTTCGAAAAGAGGTTTGTCGTTTTGATTATTTGTGCAATAAAAATTTTAAGAATAATTTTCAACCCAATAACTGATCACTCACATCCATATTTTCCCCAGAAAACACACAGAATTTCCAATTCCGAATGTTTACGTTATGAGTGCCGAATGAATTTTGGTTAGGAAACCGTAGTACGAAAAATCCGGATTGTTTACCTTTGATTTTAATGTTTTTCTAATTAGTATTGATTTTTAATGAAAAACTGAGATGTTGAGAATATTTTGGGGTTAGAAAAAGTGTTCGGGATAGATTCTATATATTTTTGAAAGAAAAGTACGAGAGTTTACAAGAGATAAATATGTATATTGACAAATACAGAGGTTCTTACACGATCGGGGTTGGGGAACAAAGAATTCAGGGGCTGGAGCGAGTAACATAATTATACGTGAGGAAGATGAAACGCTTCGGAGCGAAACATGTATAGTACAATGAAATAAAATAAAGAAAAAAAAAAAAAAAAGAAAAATCATAATAATACCGAGTACGATACGAAATATAAAATAACAATACGCGAGGGCGTGTCTCTTCGGAGCGAGTCTCGCAAGCTAATTTCTCATCATCGTAAAGTCCTTCGATTCAGTTTCTCTCTCTCTCTCTCTCTCTCTCTCTCTCTCTCAAAGCCATCCATCATTGTTTTCGCGGTATAACTAGACGCGTGTCAACTTACCAAAAAAGCGAGGTTAAGCAACATTCCAATATTATATTCTTCCTAATAATAATTAACATTGCAACACGAAAAACAAAACGACGAAAAAAGAAAAAAAAAAAAAAGACAGACACACAAAGGATAAGAAAAAATAAAAGAGAAAGGAATATAATAAAAGAAATTGGAGAAAAATCGTCTTTTCAGACAAAAATCATATCATTTTTCTTGTCAATTCTCGCAATACCATTTATATATCTATTTCATATTTATAAATTATAAATTAATTAGACGTAGTTCATCAACGACTTTTTTTTTTTTTTTGTCACCGAACCTCAAATTTCGAACGTTTACGAATTTCGCAATTTTACAATTTCAAAAAGTTTCATCGGAATTAATATTTTGTAGATTTTTTTTTTCTTCCAATCAAAGAATTAACGCTTCACCATGCACATGTGATGGCGTCTTTTTTTTTTAATTGTACGCTACTTCACAATCGAACACCCAGTCAATTTATAAGTTTGTATATGTATATATATATTAGCGCTCGAATACTCTTCAATTCTCTTACAAAATCCTGCAAAGATGTTTTTATTATAATAATTAAAAGGTAAAATAATAATAATAATAATAATCGAAGGAGAAATTTATCCCGGGGCCGATAAAAAGAACATTTGATCGTAAAATGTACTGAGATTGACACAGCCAGGGGGGGGGGGGGGGAGGAAAGAATAATACAAATTGTACGGAAGCACGTCCGTTCCAGATCATCATTTCGTCTATCATTAAGAATGAAATTTATGTTTGAGGATTTTTTAAATCGTTCTCATTTGTTTTGTTTTTTTTTTTTTTTTTTTTTTTTTTGTTAATTTTCATAATTCGTGAATTATACGCGATACGAAGGACACGCGGAGTCATTTGATGTTTCGTGATTGAAGCAGGGGATGAAGATTTTTTTGATAGTTTTGTATCGAGCAACCAAACTAATTTAAAGTGTTTGTTCGCATTTCTTTTAGTTTCATGCTCGACCATTTTCTACTCACTTTATCACGCTCTCGTGTCGTTCGAGGAATCTTGAATTGATTCGTCGCGTTTTTTTTTTTCTAATCTCAATTAAGGAAATAATCACGCGATTTGTTTCGAAGCTTCGGTTTTGGGTTTTTAATCACTTTTTTTCTTTGATTTCGGGTATAAACGGAGAGGAAATTGAGAAGGAAAGAGGGAGAAGGGGGATCAGACTCGATTTGCCACGGATGCTGCTCTACCGTTTACCGTTCGCCACCGCGATTGGCGCTGGCGCTGGCGGCGATACCGAATTTGTCGTTGTCGATGTTGTCCATTTGTTCTTGTGGGGATCGACCCCAAAACCCTCGTCGTAATTCCCTCGGGCTATAAACAACTGCTTGAAGTGAGGGATGCAGTACAGTTTTCCGTTGTTCAAAGTAAACGTGTCCATCCTATTAATAATAAAATAATAATCGTTAAAGAGATTCTCGTTTGGGGAGATACAATGTTGCCACGCTAAACCACGTTAAAAACACAAAAAATTTCAAAATGTTAAGAATTATTATAAAATTTGGTGAACATATTCGTTTAGTGACAAATTTGACAATACAAATTTTTTCACATTTTTCTTCTACACAGTTATTGAGTAATTGAAGACTAAAGTTCACGTTTATAAGCATAGCGTTTCCATATATATAGGTATACACTTCGGGCATAAGAAATCTGCTTTAATGCTTAATTACTCGATAACTAAGTAGAAGAAAATTTTGAAAAAAATTTGTCTTTTCGTACTTGATGTTGAAGAACATTATCACCAAATTTGATTACTTTCTTAAAATTTTGCCTTTTGTACCGAAACTCCTTAATTCTAGGCTTTATCGTTCGACTCTTTGGGGCCCATAAAATTGAGGAAAAAAGACACTGTGGATGAGCATGACACGTGATAAATGCTCTGAATTAGTAATCCAATAGATTAATTGTAATAATTTGGTGAAAATTTAATGATAAAAAATGTAGCAAATGTTGCGAATCGTTAGAGCAGGTGAAAGTAGAACTAAATTTGATTTTTATCGTTCAAGTAGCAAAAGATAAAATATTGAGAAGAGAAAAGTAAACTGAAATGATGAATTAACGAAAATGATTAGGATATGCTGACTAAAAAATAATTGTACCTTTATTTTCAGATGATGAAAAAAAGAAAATGAATTTTACCTGAGAACGCAATTGCACTGGAGACACCGGAAGCACTGTTTGTGAAAAATCTTGTTGTTCGTCTCGACTTTTTCCAAAGGATAGACCTTCTTCTGACAGCTTTCGCACACGTCCATACAGATCGTCTGTATTTCCTATTTTCATGTCCATTCAAAGGTTAGATATAGAACGTTTGTTCATTATCGAGAATTTATTATCTCGATGCTTCGGGTAGATAATGTTTGGTAGAGAGATATTTGGAAATGACAGAACAGAGGCGGCTGAAGTTGTTGGTTCATTTATTTTGAGCATTTGACCGTTGTTATTACTCGAGGGAGATAATAATTTTTCATCGTGATTGCAATGATTCGACTCTTCGACAATACGGATCCACGTTTTATTCCACAAAAAAATCATCAACATTTCGGTTCTTAATGGTCTTTGTTTTTCGTCGTTGAATCATCAACGTTACAGTCTCAAACGTCGCAGGAAAAATAACATTTTAGACGATTGTTACATAATTGTAGTACGAAGTATAGAAAATTTTGGAGTTGTAAAGAGAAAAAAAAAACAAAAAAACAAAACAGGAAGGATGACAAACGACGACATCGATTTATTTTGTATTATTCACCAAGACGACTATATTATTAGGCGTTCAAATTTCGATGGTATCGTCGATCAATTCACTGCTTTCTCTTCCTCCGATCAATTCTCGTATATAAACAGAGAAATTCATTAATCGCTTATGAATTATCGTGAGACTGTCTCGTTTAATTACGAATTCAATAAATCTTAGACGTCGAATTAGATAAAAATGATAGAGAGCTACACACGATTTTTAAGAGTCATCGAGCTCACGTGACCAACTCAAAATCGACGGTGGCGCCTCTCATAGTGAAATATATCTATATATAGTATAAATATAGTCGCTGACACACGTCAGACGCCTCGTGTGTATTCTACCGGATTTTTCCGTGAGTTTTTATTGAAATCGCGATAAATAAATTTCGTAATGTGCAACGAAGTGGCTTGAATCCGGCTCTGGTCTCTTTAGTTGTGGCGAATGTGTGTACAATTTGTAATAAAATAATTATTGTGACTGGCGAAAAAGCTGTCATGGCGCGAGTAAAGCGCCTTGTATTTTTGTTAATTTATTGTGTTGATAAGAGATATCTGATCTCCGAAAAGGGAGCACAGCCGGAACCGGGTAATTAAACCGGATTTTTTGATTTTTTTTACGTTCGCGTAATCATAAAATTCGCGACGAAATCCGGTAGAATAGAATTTTAGTTTGCTTTTTTGGCACCTGGCGCTGCGTATGCCATCGCTCGATGACTCTTAATGGTCGTCGAAAAATAATGCTCTAAATCTCTGGAGAGTTCCACTCTATGCTAATCCTTCGTTTGGCAAGTAATCGAGTATGCAAGATTGAAGAAAAAAAAGTCAATTCATTTTACAAGTGAGGATCTAAGGCTTTGACACAAAATGCGTCTGAATTGACCTCCAGAAGCTTTTGTTTTGCTCCGAATTTTTAAATACCTGAAATTTATCATTATTTTTCTGTACTTTGAGTTTTGTTTCCTCTTCGTTGGTATATTCGTTCTTACGATTTTTCGTGAGTTCGGCGCGATAAAAGTTTGCCAAATTTCGATATCGAGCTCGAGTCGATTATCTTAATCCTAAAAGTTACAGGCGCGTCTTACAAATTCCATTTCCAGGTATATCGTTAATAATTTATTTGAATAATTTCATCAATCTCTCGTTCTTAATATCTTCGTGAATTTCGCTACACAATTTCGCATATAAACTCCTGTTTTACTATCATTCTCATTCTATTCAAAGTTGGTGTTAAAAAATGTCAGATTCGTAAAGCCCTCGAAGAGCTTGAGGTTCTCCGGAGCTAAATTTTCTCGAGTATGTTTCGTTTTTTTTGTTTTGTTTTGTTTTCTTGAGCGCATGAACCCACCGTTATTCGAGCTGTTAACATCTTTCTCAAGTTTCATTATCCTCCCAAAAGTATACACGAACGCATACGAAAGTAAAAGTGAGAAATAAAATTTGACAAATGTTTGAAAATTGGCCGAAAATATGAAAATTGCTTCTACTTTAGAGCTCGACTAATCGATCTAAGGACGATTCGTTGCAAAACTTCGATCATAGTCGACAAGCCCGAGATTCCATTGATTGATTATTCCCATTTTCGTCTTTTTTAATCCTTACTTTGTACCCTGTTTCAGCTAACTCGATTCTACTTAATAATTGAATACATTCTATGAAAATATATGATATGAAATGCATGCAATGGTTCGAATCTGCCTCGAGCCCTTCACCCCCCCCCCCCCCCCCCCTCGATCGTATATTATTTCATTGATCAAAACGTTCGAAACATGAATTCCCGTACCGATATTTATTTCTTGTCAAAATCATTTTGCCAAAATTGAGACGAGAATGCTGACGCTCGAGTAATGGAGTGTTATGATTCGTGTATATAAATATATATGCGTGTATAAAAAAACGAGTTAATACGAACGAGGCCCATTGGATCAAGAGCATTTTTGGGGCCAGCAGTGTTTTTTCGCTCCGGCAGTCATGAGAGCTCCGATTTTGAAGAAAAAAGCAAAAAAAAAATAAAAATAAATAAAAAAAAAAAAAAAAAAAAAAAACAACGTCTCAGAGACTTTCGAGACGTTTATTCAAATTCGCTTATTATTTCAAAGCTCTGAAGTCTTTTTCATAGCTCAATCTCGTCCTCTTTCGTATCTTAATTGGCACTCGAGTATGGGACAATGAAGACGTTGATGAGATGCCGGAAATATTAGAATTTCTCGTTGGAAGACCATTCTGTTTATCTCAGTAACACAAGTGTCTCTCGAGTCTTGCACCATTATTATTATTATTATTTTTTTTTCTCGAATCTTTTAACGATATTAAGCTCAAGCTCAGGTCGAATGAAAAACAAGAACGTGACGAATGTCTCTCGAATTTTGTGCCATTATTATTATTTCTTGCACCTTTAAATGATTTCAAATTCGAACTTAAGTCGAATGAACAACAAAAACGTAACGAATGTTTTCTTAAACCGGAAACTGTGGATCTCTTTCTCTCTCTCTCTCTCTCTCTCGCTCTTTCTCTTTCTCTCCTTCGCTAAATAATATATTGCACTTTCGTGTAATTGCGAGACGATTTATATACGCGCTGCTTCTCGTAACGAATTGCACGATGTACTAAATCTTTACTTATAATTTTATGTCATAATATTAATAATAATTATAATAGTAATAATAATAATAATTAATAATTAATAATAATAATAATAACACTTCTTGCGACACTCGACGACGAGAACCCCTTCCGTACTCGTTTCAACGGTGATCTTCACGTTTTCTTTTCGTTTCGTATTTCTTTTCTTTTATTTGGTTTGTTTTAAAAATCTTCGAGACTCACGTCCCTCGCCACCCTAAACCCTCCCACAACCCTCGTTCCGCGCTGATTCCTCTTCTTCGCTTGCGTCAATCGTACGGCCGAATCTTCTGACAGTCTTCCGAGTCTTACTGCTCCCGAGAAGCGTAATTTTCATATTTATTAACTATTTTAAAAATTTTCTTGCTTCTTTTCATAGAATCACTCGAAGCAAAACATGGTGAAGAAAAAAAAAAACGAAAATATTCGTCCACTCGTAATGAGAAATACCGTTTGATTTCATTCAAGTTTTATTCTTTACTGCTTTTCCGGTGAATTGCTTCGAAATGCATTTAGGGAAAAAAGGAATTTTACGATTAAGTAAAAAAGCGGCTTGACGCTTGGTTTTTCGTAAATATTGATGAATTTTATTGTTTTGTTTTTCTTCAACAAAATAAAAACGGTTTTTCTCCGTACCGAAAACTATTGGAATGCCTCAAAAATGCATTGGAACGAATAAACAATGAAAAATAATGAGTAAAATCGATAATCGCGTATCGATTAGTGATAAAGAAATGAAAATTCACGCATTTCATGCCAATCGCAATAAATAAATGGTCAACAAAGCTCGCTAAATCGAGTACTCCATTGGTCTAGTAATTTAAACGGCTATAAAACGAAACGAAACGAAACGAAAGCTCGCTAAATCGCATCCTGTTACGTGCTTCGTATAAACACACTCGTTTAACGCATTTACCATAATTCGTGTAAACATAATTATCTTAAAAAAAATCACATCATTCCAGCAATTTTTTTTTTGTGAATTATTAAGGACGAGACCACATTACGGAAAAATAAATAAAATAAAAAAATTAAAAAAACACACACACACACACACATAAAGACACATTTAAATTACGAATGGATCGTGGGTGTAACAACATTTAACGGTCAAACGCATTGGCAAAAAATTAAATATTAATTGTCAGCCTTTTATTGAGTGTTTGGAATCAAAGAGGAAAACTGAGGTTTAGTAACACACTTTGACTCACATTTTTATTTCACGTTAACAATGAAAATTGATCGTTTTTCAATCATTCGTGAAGTTTGTCATAAAACAAAAAATTTCATTTCAGCAATAATTTCATTGTAATTTTTATTAAACATGAAAATTTCAATAAAAATCCGATCGAAGTTTCTAATTTGAGTCAAAGTATTGATCAAGGTGGAAAATATAAGAGAAAAGTCGTGCAACGAAAATTCGTTTCTTTTTTTTTTTTTTTTTTTTTCTTAATGCGAGTCAAAGAATAGAACGAGGTGGAAAATATAATGGGAGAAAAGTCGTGCAACGAAAATTCGTTTTTCAGGAGTCACTGATTGGAATATAATGATTTTACGCGATGTTGACGCATTTTTCATAAAATTTTCTTCAACATCGCGAAAAAAAAAAACTGTTTTCCAAAAATTGAATGAATTTGATAGTTGAAAAACGTTGATTTGAATTATTTGAATGTAGAATTATTGCAAACGAGTTTGATCGAATGAAGTAATTGTTGTTGTTCAAATTTTACAAATTTTCGTGATAAATATTGAACGTAACTAATAATCGTTATTGTTGAAAAACAGAAAAATTCGTGCGTATTATTCGAACGAGTGGTAACGGTGGTGAGGGATGTTTGTGCACTTTTGATGCAGGAATACACGTGTGGATGATGAATCGTTAGAGCAAATGAAAAAAAAAGAAAAAAATAGATGAAAATCAATGTAAAACTTACCACAAATCTATTGACTTTGACTTTTTGGGCTCGTGGGGCCTCTGCGGGTTGGGAACCCAGCGATTCGAAACGAGCTCTGAGACTGCTCGCTGATTCTATGCTCGCCTGGTCACCATTACCCTGCGCCATATCCATCTCAGCTACGTGATGACTCGCTACTTTACCATCGGTCGTTTCCCACTGTTCGAATTTCGCGCGTAGAGTCTTTGCTCGTGCGGCGTTTTTCGCTTGCTTCAAAAATTCGTCCTCGACCTTGACAAATTTTTATTTATATCAATGAAAAATTAATATTTTGCTCGAAATACTCAATAAAACCAACGACCCAATTATTCTAACGATAAACTTTGCAGGTTTACTTTTATTCCCTTCTTGGCACTATTAACTTCATTTGAAAATAAATGTTTTATTCAAAATCTCTCGAAATACTAACGATCCATATTACCTTGACGATAAACTTCTCATGTTTGCTTCCATTTCTTTCTCAAAACTATCAACACTATTTAAAACACGAAAGCTTCACTGAAAACCTACCGGGACAACTATTTCTGAATTCTCTCAACAATAAATTCCTCATTTCAACTTCTAACAGATTTTTAAAACTCATAACATTATCCAAAAATGAATGCATTAATAAAAATCTCCCAGAAAACAAGAGATCGAGCTCACATGACCAACTCAAAATCGACGGTGGCGCCTCTCATAGTAAAATATATCTATACATAGTATAAATATAGTCGCTGACACACGTCAGACGCCTCGTGTGTATTCTACCGGATTTTTCCGTGAGTTTTTATTGAAATCGCGATAAATAAATTTCGTAATGTGCAACGAAGTGGCTTGAATCCGGCTCTGGTCTCTTCAGTTGTGGCGAATGTGTGTACAATTTGTAATAAAATAATTATTGTGACTGGCGAAAAAGCTGTCATGGCGCGAGTAAAGCGCCTTGTATTTTTGTTAATTTATTGTGTTGATAAGAGATATCTGATCTCCGAAAAGGGAGCACAGCCGGAACCGGGTAATTAAACCGGATTTTTTGATATTTTTTACATTCGCGTAATCATAAAATTCGCGACGAAATCCGGTAGAATAGAATTTTAGTTTGCTTTTTTGGCACCTGGCGCTGCGTATGCCATCGCTCGATGACTCTTAAATCCTTTTACAATGAATTCTTCGTTTTTTTTTTTTTATCGATGCTTTTCAAAGTTGTTAACAATGTTAAAGGGTCAATCGTCATTAAAAATCTTCTAAATTATAAGAGATCCGAAATTTTTTAACGATAAACTCCTCACTTTCGTTAATATTCTATCGCTAAAACTGTCAAAATGATAGAAAAATTGATTTTTTATTGAAAATTCTTCAGAAAACAAATGATCACAAATCCCCGAATGATAATGTCCCTATTTTAGTTAATACTAGACGATTCAAGAGCGCGATAACTTCTTGTCTAACGTTATTTTTAATTATTAAAACAAACCTCAACATTATTCGAACCGTTAGTTGAATTTGAGAAAATAAATTACACATGAAAGATAATTCTTCATAAATTGTTCAAGTTTTAATAAAAATTTTAATTTTAAAATTTATTGAGAATAATTTTCCTCCGTTATTGTTCTTTCCGATGCATGACTTGTCAAGAAGTAATCTGAGTTGTCATAGACATATGAAAGACCAGCTGTCATTTGAGAGCAGACAGAATAACTTGAGAGTCGTAATTTGATTTGCGCTCTCTTGGGACTACGCGTAATGACATAGCGAACCAATCAGAATTGCGAAAAAACGATGACGATAAATAGCCAATTTACGCGTCACAACTCTACTTTATAAAAAAAAAAAAAAAAAAAAAAAAATTCTGTGGTTTAATCGATGCAAGAATTTTCGTTAAATGAGATATTTGAAAATGATATATTTTTCGATAATTTCTATGTGGTTGTTACCTTATCGGAAGCCCTGACATAATTCGGGTCTCTCTCCTCAGCGCTCTCGTCGTCCTCCGTCTCTTCGCCTTCTTCGTCCTCTTCATCTTCAGATGCGGAAGCGGTAGCCTTTGCAAATTTGTCCTCGGGCGGTGGAGTGAAGCACTTGAGTGGTTTAGGTCCATCCGGTATATCTTCCTTGGTTGCTTTTTCCTCCATTTGCCTGAAGATCGAGAGCATCTTGCGGGCTGTGTCGGTACGAACGACCTCGTTGACTCTGTCGTCGGCTCGAACGACATCCGGGTCCCGATAAATCTCACGATCCGGCGAGCTCATCTGTTTTCGATCGTATGAAAAACATTAGCACCGTCAAAAAAAGTCGCAAACAAGAGTTTCAAAAAGAAAAACAAAAAAAACACTAAATTAAACACAAAGTTTCGGGCGAAATAATTGTGAAAATTTGATTTCGATACTATCGGGAATTATTTTCTCCCGAAATGCCGAAGAAAAAACTTATTTTAACATTATTTTTTCTTCCCATTCAGCATCGAATGATCCACAATTATTTTCTCGTTTTTTTTTTTTATTTTTTTAGTTCAATACAAAAGAAAAACACACTGATTCATTGTTCGACGATTCGATCGATCTCGTTCTTATGAAAATTAATGACAATTGGAAACTCAATGATTCCATACCTGCTGAGCCTTAGCCGGAAGCTTTCGAAAATGAACAAAAAGTATTGAGCCCAAATAAAAGATAATCTCGAACAATAAATGCGAGGGGTTTTCACAAATTGTTTAGCAATAGTGAGGAGTTTTATTCACGCAAAAACAGTCCCTCAAACGTGACGATTAGTTTCATTTTTTCATTCGAATAATTCGTAACTCTTTGAGACTGAGACTCTTATGAGAGAAATTATACAAAAGTCAGCCTGCCAAAATAAGAATTCAAAGTCTCACAAAGGCCCGAAAGAAGGAGGTTTAATGGACGATAATAACGATGAAACCTTTCCATTAATATATATATATATATATATAGGAACGAAAAGAATTGGACTATTTTTTCCATTAGCTCGAGAAATAATCCGCTCGACAAAGAGTATCAAGCTGTGAAATTTTTGTACCCGCTACCAAAGGATTACAGGGTGTGTGGGTCCTCTCGCTTTGTCTTTTTTTTTTTTTTTTTTTTTTTTTTTTTTTCTTTCCCTTTCTCTATCCTTTTCTCTGTTCTCGAACCGGAATCCCCCGCGTATCCCTTCGGACCCTTTTATAACTCGTCTGCCCCGGTGCCTCACTCGAGCTCCCACATAAACCGCGCACAATATATTCAATCCATTCTCGCTTCTCAAGCGACTTATGACGTCACCCAACGTCATGGAATTTCGAATAAAATTTATGAAATTCCAATAAATTCCGAGTTGAACCAAAATTTTCGTTTTTTTTTTTTTTTTTTTATCTTAATTCAACATTTTTTTTCCATTGTTATTTGTAATTTGGAACCTTTTTAATACTCCACTTAATTCTCGATCGAATCAACGATCGTAAGAATCAAATTTCTGAACAAAACCGATAAAACTTTGTCATGGAAATTGAAAAAAAAATAAAAAAAATAAAAAAAATCAATACGTAAAATTGTTATATGTAAATTGAAAAGAATGTTGAAGTTATTTTTGAATAATGAAATCCAGTTCACGCATGATTGAAATAAAACTTTTTCATTATTCTATATATCTCTTGGTTTGTTTTACATTTTTTTTTTTTTTTTTTTTTTTTTTTTTCATCTCGACTCATCTCTCTCGTTACTCCGGTCCCGAGGTATTTCGTTGTCTCTCTTCACGCGTTATGATTCAGTTTAATGACAGGAGTCTCGTTATATCCGCGTACCGTTATCGCAAATCCCGTACAGAAGCCATAAAAATGTGTCGTGCAAACTTTCGAAAAAGAAAAAAAAAAAAAAAAAAAACTAAAAAAAGAAATGTATTCTCGGTGGAAAAAAAATTCATCTTCACCGACAGAAAGACGAAGAAGAAATCGACAGAGAGAAAGAGAAAGAGAGAGAGGAAGAGAGATGGAGACTCGCTTCATTCCGGAGAAGATCTCTCGTGTGTGCTTCTCGGATGAAATTTATACATGCGAGTCGTTGGCACAAATGGCTACAGGAAACCCGCTCGTACGTAGGACGTGCATAATCTCTTTTTTCTCTTTCTCTCTATCTCTCTCTCTCTCTCTCTCGATTCTCGCAAACGAACGAAGAATTTTTCAACGATAATGCTCTCACGGATGACGGAGGAATATTTCCAGCTATTCGAATCTCCTCAATTTCATTCCACGTTCGCACCAATTTTATTCTTTATTTTTTAATTGTCGACTTTAAATTAATAGAAGTTGCCTCCGCTGATAACGAATTTGGATACGGTACTCGAGGATCATTTCTTCACTATTTTTAATACAAAATTGTAAAATTGTGTAAAAATTTTCGTCGAAAATGAATATTTTTATGAAGAGAAAACCACGAGCGTTCGCGCGAAATTTTAATCATTCGAAAATTTCTTATCGTCGTTTCAACGAAGAATGAATGTTTTTTCATCAAAATATTCCGTTTCTCGTAACACGAGGGTGGAATAAAGAGAATGAGAATTATCAGAAAATAGCTTTAGCGAGAATGCATTGATGCGATACGACTACGCTCGCGCGAACCAATCTCAAAACGTTTCGACGCGAATACAAAGTTACGATTGTACATATCTTTAAAATGTCAAATGTTTACCGTTCTATTCGGAAAAAAGTAGTTTTTTTAAAAGTAAAATCATATTTTTTCAGTGGGTCGACAAAAAAATTAGTATGAAAAAGTAATTTTTTTACCTCAGTCATCGCTATCAAACGCACCAAAAATTCACTGCACACCTGACAGAAAAAAACGGAATTTTTTTTATTCTTTTTTTTTTATTTTTTTAATATAATTTGACTCGATTTTCGATCACGATACTCGCTGATTAAGATTCGAAACTATCGCGACTTTTATCACCGTTGCTCTCGCGAAAAACGATTGAAAAAAGGTTTATAAGAAAAAAAATATTTTTTCTCTCACTACCGGCGTTGCTCGCACCAGTGTTTCTCCGGGTTTCTTCGTTTGAGCGAGTATGCGAGTGCACTGTATGGCGCGAGCGTGCGTTACTGGGTGGCCGGTGGTTGAGCCTTAGTCTCACTTTTTTTTTTTTTTTTTTTCTTTTTTTTTCTCTCTCTTTCTCTCTCCTCCCCTCCCCTCCTCTTTCTCCCTCTCCTGTCTCTCGCTCTTTCTCTCTTTCTTGATCCTCCGCTCTTCACGAATGGAAGGATGTAGGAATACTAACGGTAAAGCTATGGCTGACCATGCGGGGTTCAAGGGCAGTCGAGAAATCAAGTGCCATCCGAACCCCTCTTTTTAGCCCGTCGTTCTTCATTTTTTTTTTTTTTTTCAACTTTTTCATTCAAAATACTCGACATTTGCTCGTATCATTGCAAAGAACCGAAAAGAAAAATCAAAATTTCAAAAAAGAAAAATAAAAAATCGTTTACCGCGTTCGAATAACGATCGAACGGATTTCACGTCAAGAGCGTTGTTTCGCTACCGCCGTCAATTTTTGAAACGAAGAAAAGTCTGTCGATTACAAAAATCGATCGAAAAATACTTCTGTAAAAAAAAAAAACAATTTTTTCTCAAACTGCATCAAATTGCGTTCAATGTTCCAACGAATTGACGTTATTTATCGAATGGTAACTTGGTGAAAATTGATTTACGGACGTTCGTAAGTAAAAATTTCAAAGAGTACGATGATTAAGAGTCATCGAGCTCACGTGACCAACTCAAAATCGACGGTGGCGCCTCTCATAGTGAAATATATCTATATATAGTATAAATATAGTCGCTGACACACGTCAGACGCCTCGTGTGTATTCTACCGGATTTTTCCGTGAGTTTTTATTGAAATCGCGATAAATAAATTTCGTAATGTGCAACGAAGTGGCTTGAATCCGGCTCTGGTCTCTTCAGTTGTGGCGAATGTGTGTACAATTTGTAATAAAATAATTATTGTGACTGGCGAAAAAGCTGTCATGGCGCGAGTAAAGCGCCTTGTATTTTTGTTAATTTATTGTGTTGATAAGAGATATCTGATCTCCGAAAAGGGAGCACAGCCGGAACCGGGTAATTAAACCGGATTTTTTGATATTTTTTACGTTCGCGTAATCATAAAATTCGCGACGAAATCCGGTAGAATAGAATTTTAGTTTGCTTTTTTGGCACCTGGCGCTGCGTATGCCATCGCTCGATGACTCTTAATCGTCTTTCTTTTTAGCTCCTAATCTCCCGGCTATTCTTACTCGTGCCGCGTATTCTACATCGGTGTAATTACAGTTCTCGGACGAACTCTGGAAAAGCGGCAGGATTCGCGATTAGAATCAAACTGTTTCGCATTGACCATATGGTGGCGCTCCGACAGTTGGAGAACCGGATTTTTTCGAAAGGAGGCCACCGTCGATAAATTATCGATCGAGGAAATCTTATTTGATGAATAGAATATAAAGTTATATTTGGATTTCGTAAAGTCAATCATATTTTTATTCACAGAGTTCCAAGCTCGAACGAATCGCGGTTTTTGAAATGAAATCAAATATCGTAACGAAAGGGTGCCTGTATTTTTATTGCTGATTTTTAAATTCCCCACACGAAAATGACATCCGGAATAAAATTGAACATCGTAAACACACTATAATTTGGAGAACGTGGTAAAAAGAAACAAAAAAAACAAAAACAACAACTCAAAAGAAATAACAATTCCGTGAATATTCGCGTCGCTACGGAGTTGGGATGGAAAAGGGAAATTAATTCGAGCTCTTTATTCGCACGAAAAAAAAAGCCACAAAACGACCTTCGCCAGCTCCCCCTTTGTGAATCAGGGGTTCTCAGGTCGTAAGATCGTTGGAACGATCCTTTTCGATCGTTCTTGAAAACTCGGCGTCAGTCTTTCTCTCCAAGATTCCGCAGGGGTTCTCGTCGAATATTTTATGAAAAAAAAAAGTTATTCGACAAAAGTCCGATTTAGCGAACGATTTTTTTTTGCTTTTACGAACAAAGAGCGTCACTGTTTGATCGCTTAATTAAAGAGAATTTTTTTCACCCTCGCCCCGCCTCTCGTTCCTCCCAATTCTCCGCTTCTTTTTCTCTCCTTCCGTTAGTTCAACTCTCATATATAAAAGCTCGTGCGGTTCATGCATCGTTAGAGCAAAACATTTATTTTTTTTTTTTATATCTCATTCCCGCGGATACCAAGATTAACGAGAATCTGCTTTAATTGGCGATCGCTAATCGAAGTTCTCGGTTCATTTTTCACTTCAGCCTCTTCTGTTAATTTCAAACTTTCGTTATCGAAGAATAGAAAAAAGCGGAACGCTTTTTTCTAACCCCAAAAACAACACCAAACTCTCGCGTTTCGTAGCGAACCTTCACTTGATCCTCTCGAGGTGGAGTTATTCGAAATGTTTTTCTCTCCTTTGCTGGCTCTTGATAAGTCTCGAAGAATTTGAATTTGTTCGTGATGTCCGATGTCTCGACCTGTACCTCCTCGGTCTGGTCCGTGCTACGGACCACGTCGTCCGATACCTGACGTCCCATGAACGCCTTTTTTTTTCCATTGTTTAATTGTCCATTTTTCAAAATTCAAACATAAGTCGTAAAAACGATTTATTCCAATTCGTTACGAACGTTTAAATTCATTTGATATTTTCAAATGTTTATTCGAAATGTATTCAGGTGCTCAGAACATTTTTCATCGAGAAAAAATCATAATTTCTTGTCATTCATTTCATTTTGTGAACATTTTTTTACTGGACAGTTGACAAAAAATCTGCAAAGGATCAGCCACACTTGAGACACTTTGAAAACTGATATGCAATCACGATGCAAAGGAATTGTTGACAAATTTATTCAACAAAAATGGTTCGACGAATAATCAGACGATTTGTGTTTTCGTTGCAGGTAATAGGTTCGATAATTTTCTAGAATACTTTCGAGTTTTGACAATATTTTTGTTTTCTCTTTGAAAATTCTTTTTTGAAGTTTTTTTTTTTTTAAGAAAACATTTGAAAAACGATTTGTTCAATGTTTTGGAAAATTCGCAAATATTATGTCGAATCTGTGTACAAAAACGAGTGTCAAATTGGTGACTCTTTAATTTTTCTGCAAGTTTTTAGAAAATCCTGTAAAAAAGTAATTGAAAAGAAATTCACAGGCATTTAGAAAAACCCCCCATTTATTCACAAGCTGAGAAAACGAAATTGTGTGATTATCGGTCGAAGAATATGGTATTCGAATGAAGATTGATAGCTCTCCAGACACCATTTATTTCGGAAAATCGATATTCCTAACGTTTCGAGAATTGCTGAACTTCTGCAGATCATTTTCCATGTGCCAAAAGTAACGAAATTCTGATCGAATAAAATTTTTGTCCAAAAATCGCGAGTCATCCATTCTTAAACCGAAGAAACAAAAATGCGATAAAGTCCTCGATTTAGTTGACTCGCTCACAAGTTTTTCGAGTAAATCGCCATTTCCATTTTCACGTTTCAATTATTATTTTTTCAAAATAATTAAGAAAACTTTTTGTCCCGAATGTTTGGTCCACCCAAATGTTCTCGTATTCGCCTAACATCAGTCTCCTTTTGGATGTGCCAGTTTTCAGTAACTCCAAATATATGCGATGTAAATTAAGGTAACAAGCATAAACTTACATCTCTCGCGCGTCTGGATACATCGGTAGGTGTCTTCGGGTTGACAGGCGTAACGGGTCGCCCCGTCTTGGCGGCCGAAGCGTCCAATTCCAAAAATAGAGATCGCGATTTTCTGCTTATACCTGAGAAAACGAAATGGTACTTGAATTAGTAGCGCGGGTCTGGTCGCGTCATCAAAATATACGTGTGTATAATGCTCGCTCGATGTAAAACCGTAATACATTCTTATTTTTTTTTTTTTCTTTTTTTTTTTTTCTTGGCAAAGAGCTTTAACCACATTTCTCGAGTCTAATTCTCCTTCGCTCGTTCAAACGTCGACTGCAGTCGGACTTTAAAGCCTCGAAGAGGCTTTGGAATGAAGTTACTGCCCGAAGCAATTCCTCCACGCATAAATTCATTGAGATTCATGCGTAGGAGAAAAAATCTTTGATGAAAATTACTCACAATTACGAATCAATTATAGATCGAATGAAGTTGACAAAAAAAAATGGGAAGATCGAGCAAATTGCATTTCTTTTTGCGTCGATTCATAGTTCTTTAATCATTTTATATTCAAGGTCAACGCCTTTGGGTGAGTTTCTATTTTTTTTTGCTTCAGCAGCACCTTTTTTTTCGGAAAAACTAAAATATACGGAAATGCTTGGAACATTTTGATGAAAATTTTCTCAAAAGAAACAAATCGAAAACCATCGAAATTGCATTCGTAGATAAATAGTAAAAAATTAAAAAAAATAAAGAATCATTGCGCAGTCTAATTTACCAGCAGCGATAACTTCCTCATCCGGTTTTTCTTGTTTGAGTTTATTAGCCTCAGCTTCACCGTCTGAAGGAGCTATTGGCTCGCCTCTCTCGAATCTTTCTTTGATAGAACGAGCGTGAGTCGAGTGCTGAATTTCCTCGGTCGGATTTGTCTTTGTGATTCGTTCGCTTTCGGCAACCGCCTGCTGGTACATCTCTTTCATTTTTCCCTGTTTTCCCTGATGACAATGGTCGAAAAAAAAAATTACATTTAAACAACAAGAAAACTTGGTTTGCGATACGATCGAGAAATGAGGAAACTCAATTTCTAACGAATTCGATAATATTTTCGATAATTTTGCTCAATCCACTTTGAATAGCACTGAATCGCAGAGGCGAATAAAAAAAGATTTTGAAAACTTTGCTGTCAGGTAAAAAGAAAATTTCTCAATTTTTTACAATTTTACAACGAAAAATTGTATTTTACTCCAATTTTAATAAAAGTATTGTGAATGAGTGTCGTGATGCAACATTATTGAAAATGAAATTGTTAAAAATTCAATAATATTTCATGTGAACCATCTTTTTCAGAATATTTTTATGAAAATTTGCATTCGTTTCGAAATGATAATTTTGCTGCTCAATTATTCTGTACCCACCATAAATAATCTCGATCTTATGCCAGCAATTTCTTCTTTTCTTGCTTCTCGCTGAGATTCACGTCTTCCCTGCTGACTTGTGCACTCCCATCGATTTTTTATGTCATCCATCTTGGTAAAGCTTATGGGTCTTTCGCGGGTCGTACGTTTGGCTTTCACGATCTCATTGTCCATATCTGGAGTGGGAATGAATACAAAAAATGTTATTTAGGCAAAACTTGATGAAATTTTGTCGTGCTGTACACGTTTTTTCAAGTATTTTTGTCAAGTACCTTCCGAATCTTCGATTTCTTCTTCCTCCTCGCTCTCACTCGACTCCTCGTACGGTATGCCATTGAGTGAATCGTCAGCAACTCCAATATCCATTCCTTTTGCTTGGAATCTGTCGAAAAAGATTCGATTCAGTTTTTGTTACTTCGAGGTATTCAGTTTTTTAGTACGATTCGGAGGAATTGAAAATTGAATTTCTTATTGGGTATAAAATGGATTCGTTTCTGAAAATAATCTCATTCGTACACTACCGTCGCAAAGTTTCCGGACAAAAGTCGGAAAAAGTTGCCACACTCTTTTTCATGTTATTCCGTCGATAACGTGGATAAATTAATTTAATAAACGGCATTTTAAAGGGGAGAAATCCCATTTCATTGGGATCCATCCGATGATGTTCATCATCGTCAACATCGTCGGATAAAAAAATTCGAAAAAAAATCTGAAAAAATTCCAAAACGTTCAAAATGAAGAAATAAAACTTTTTTGTCCTTGGACTTTTGGTGAAAAAACCCATAGTTTTTAAATTACGGAAATTGATAGACCTGGAGTTCGACTAAAATCAATGGGAAAAAAAATTCCGTAAAAAAAATCTGAAAAAAATCGAGTGATTAGAACAATCTCAGAGGCAACTTTTCACTCCTTTAAGATTTTTTTCTAAATGTGATAGTTTTCGTGTTACGCAGGAATTACTGAATTCCGTCTTTTTTCGCCAAAAACATGATAACTTTTTCAAAAAAAATCGTAACGGATTTTATAAAAAATGAAATTGAAGCTTGAGTTTTGCCCTTTCAAGATCCGGTCAAAGAAATTGAAAAAAAAAAAATTTCTACTGAAAACGCGGTCCCTCTGTAAAAAGGAAAAAAAAAAGACGAAAAATAGTCGTTTTCAAAATGACGTCCTAGTCGTAAAAAAAATCGCAAAAATTTTTCAAAAAAAGCAAAATGAAATGGGATTTCTCCTCTTTAAAATGCCGTTTATTAAATTAATTTATCTACGTTATCGACGGAATATCATGAAAAAGAGTGTGGCAACTTTTTCCGATTTTTGTCCGGAAACTTTCCGACGGTAGTGTATATTTTTGTGTAAAATATTGGGATTTTAATGTCTGTTCATTTTTTAATCGATTTTTTCATGTACAAACTCGGAAAGAAAAAGTTAAAGTTCTGAAGTTTTGAAATATGAAAGTTCGAAAGAACCGAGTCAGCTCTGAGGTATATTGAAATAGTTTTTATTAGTTTTCGTTTTGATTAAGAAAAATTCGATTGGTTTACGAAGAAAGAAAATGTCTCGAGGCATGAAAATATTCGATAAAATTGGAGGATTTCTATACATTTGTTTGTTTCTCGAAATAGAACGTTGACCGACTGGATTTAATTGTATAAAAGTGCGTAGCTCACTTTGCGAGTTTGCTGAGTATACTCGGTGATCTTTTGACGACCTGAGAAGGCGATCTCTCGATCTCGTTATTGGTGTCGTTGGTAGTTTTCTCGAATACTTGGAATCGGGACTTGACGTTGAGTGCCGAGAGTTCTTCGAGTCCAAGATCAGGTTTGTCGGAGGCTGTGAAACGGATAATAATTTTATAAAGCAATGATGATTATTGATGAGCTCTGAGGCTAATTCCTGAAAATATTGCATTCGTTTTTTTTCCTACGAGGATTATTGAAAGAAAAAAAAACGTCTCTGTTAGAGAAAAAATAAAAATGCGTTAGAAAATTCACGATAAAACCACAGCATTAAACGTTTCTATTTAAATCTATAAATGATACGTGGACTGGCCTGAATCACGAGGATCTCGTCCACTTTTGATTAATCGTTTTTAGTATGCTCGCAGGGTGTAAACAATCGTTCCTGTTAACCTCAATAAAAACAAGCTCAAATCTATATTTCTTTCTCGTTCAAGTCCACTCTTTATTCGTGTTATAATGCAGAGAAACTTGAACCTTTTGTGTTTTGTTTCTCGTGTCAAAAAAATCAACGATTTTACCTCTGACCACGTCAGGCGGCAATTCTTTGGGCTGGTTCTCTCGAATGATCATCTCCGGCTTTCGAGGTCGCACTAAGAAGGATTTACAAAATTTAACGCATTCGAGGAGGAGAGGATTTCCAATTTTCGATAAGTTTTTTGTCTCACGAATGATCAAACTGGTATAAGTTCAAATTTGATTTTTCGATTATTATAAATCGACTCAATTGTTTTTTCCATCAATCGAACGAGGCTGCGAACACTTCGAGTAAAAGGGCACCCCGAAACAACAGACAAATTTGCTCGAAGCTCAAATGAAATAAATATTTTTTTTGTTTCTTTTCAGGAGATACAAAAAAAAACCTCATCAAAGTCTACTCTGGCCTACAATCGATACGGATGTTGATGAAAATCGACTAATCGGATGACCTCGTTGTTGAAAAACGCTCGATTACACTTACCAGGCTGATCCGATTCCTCGACCGGTTTCGGTTGAAACAGCTCCTTAAAGTGGGCCTTGCAGTAAAGCGTACTTTCGTGGCTCTGATAATTGTCGACGCTCAGCTGTTTGCTGCACTGAACGCATCGGAAGCAATTTTTGTGCCAAACCAGACCCTCCGCCTTTGTTTGTTCCATTTGGAATACGACCTTGCCGCAGCTGCGACAGTTCGGATTCGCGTCGCCATTTTGGCCCACCTGAAATTGCAACGCCCGATATTAAATTTATTTGGTTTTTTAAATAATCACTTTAAACCTATTTATAACGATTTCATAATTCAATTATTCAATAACGTAAATAGGTCAAAACCTATTTTTTTTTTTTCATGACATTCATCGAGATTTATCCGAGTCGATAAAGAACAATCGACAGGCTCTCTAACGAGGCGATTTTTCGGACATTTGTTCATTTTATATCATGAAAATTTGAGACTCGCCAAGTATGAGTACCAAAAAATTGATGATAATTGGTAGTGTTTAAAAACTGAAAAATTTATCCGTCGAATAGCCTAAATTGTTGAAAAAATCACGTCAAAGTTTGGGAATGGCCATCGATCATGAGTTTACGTACCAATTCTTCCGTACTCCGAATTCCGAATAGAAAGTATAAGTATATAAGAATGTACGGACTAGAAATATGTCACCGGTTGACGGAAGTAGTTCAGGAGGGTATATAAATAAAAATGGTGAGGCCAAGAGAGCAGCCGTCGTGTTGAGCCATCCCCTTGTAAGAAATAGATAAATATTTTTGGCTCGCGTCTCGCTGACCCATATTTTTCTTTTCCAGACCGCGTACGTTACGTCAGATGGTAAAAAAAAAAAACCGTCACTTTTCACCGGCGTAACGGTCTGGTTTGTAAAAAAAAAAACAAAGTCAGAATATCCCTGACACACAAAAGAAATGTATAAATAATTTGTTTTTTTTTTTTTTTTTTTTTTTTTTTTTTTTTTTTTTTTTCCTTCACTCTACTCTGGAATATAAAAGCCTTGGTGATGAAAATGACGTTTCGGATGAAAATTTCCAAGTCAAGCAACTACTTCGACTACCGCTACCAATCATACCAAGAGACATCGCAAAAAATTTCATTCCGAATCTAGTGCAAGTGCGAATAATTGACCAAAAAAAAAAAAAGGAAATTCATAAAGAATGGAGAGGAAAAAAAAATGTACTCACGGAATTTAATTGTTGCTGAACCTTTGCCGGATCGGACGAGCGCACGTGAAGCACTGATTTCTTACTGAGGGCGTCAAATTTGTTGAAGCTCGATTTCTGAAAATTATAGACAAATATCTGTTTCATATTTTTTCGTACTTACTTCGGCTCTCCACGAAGATTCTAAACCATCGATCCGTTGTTTGAATTTTTTGTATGTTTGTACGAGCATGATAAATGAAAATAAGTGAATATCTGTGAACAGGCGATTCTGTGATTGAATTCATTTAGTCTGTAACTAGAGTAGACATTATTTCAAAGCCTGTCATCAATATGATAAATAATTTTCTAACGAATGGATCTATTTGTTCGAAGATCACGAATCGATAAACGTGACTTTTGTGGTAGAATGAATTTATTTTCATGGCAAATCGTCAATGGAGACCATAATAAGCCGCACACGTACGTGGGCAAATAAAGCAGAGATACGAAATGAAAAAAAAAAATGCTCTTATCACAAACGTCATTTGTACCGGGAACTCGCTCATTTTGTCTGCTTCAAACACCTCGATATTTCATAAATTATTTGTAATCTTGACGTCTCGGTACAAAAGCAAAATGTTCACTTTTCAAAGGAAAAGAAGAAAGAAAAAAACAGACACGAAGATATCAACCAACACGTTTAACAAGGATATTTTCATAATGAATTTCCCGCTCTCTGCCTGCCTTACCTCGAACTTGAGTCGATTCGCGTGGGAACGATCCTCAATTTCCTCGTCAAGGCCACTTGTTAAATTTGCCAAACTACAGTAGGAAGCCCTCTGTCCGTTTTCGTACCACCGATTGTCGATATCGAGACAATTTTTTTGCCGATATGGTTAGAAGATTTTTTGTTTTCAATTTTTTGTTTGTTTGTTTGTTTGTTTGTTTTCATGCACGGATCCCATGGAATTAAACAAAAGATAGAAAAAAAATGATATGCGTGTTAGTTATCGTACGAGCGAATGAAAAAACAATGAAAAGCACTACGGAATTTTGGTGACGCCATGCTCGCCCTAATACGAGAACTCAATTGCGAATAAACGAAAAGAGAATGAAATTGAGTCAATTGAAATAAAGTTCATTGAATGTTCATAAATAAATAAATAAATTTCATTAGTTTTAACGATTTCGATCGAATCCTAAGGATTGAACGAATCGATTATTCTCATTGTCAAAATATTATCTTTTTTATTTTCGAGATCGTTAAAAAAATCCAAGTTAAGCAATCATAAGTGAAAACAATGTTGATCTTTCGCTTGGTTCTCGAACGGCTCGAGGCGATCGAGGCCAAAGGGGGATGTTTTTTTCGTTCTACTTTTGTCAATTTCCTTTTACTCCAAATTTCTCACAATTTGAATAATAAAAATAAAAAAAGAGGAATAAAAAATGATATGAAATGACGATAAATATGGAAATGATAGGAGAAAAGGAGAAAAAAGAAAAAAAAAACAGCCCCCTTGCCTCGAATGCCACGCGTCGATATCATGCCAGGACGTACTTACGAGGGCTTTGACGGACACACCGACGAATACGGTTGCTTCTTTGGCGAGCTTCGAATAATCCCTCTGGCATAGTCTCAAGTCGTCCATAGACTTTGCCTTCTACGATTATACACGCACACACACGCACACCGCCATAAATCGCCCGATAGTTAGATTGTTATAATTAAAAGTAAAGACATTGGAAGAGCAGACATTAATAATCAAACTGGATAAGATTTGTTAGGGTTAATAATGACGAATTATTAAGAAAAAATAAAAATAACGAAACAAGATTGCCAAAAAAAAAGAAATAAAATAACGATAAGATCAATGAAGCAGCGCGTATAAGATTATCGATTATTGACTTGTCCTCGTCACGTTTTATCGATACGAGAGATTATTTCGTCGCCATATGAATTTTGCTTCTCATTCGTTTCTCTCTGTGGCGTAAAGTAATGTCAAGAAAAGAGAGAGTGAGAGAGAGAGAGACGGAAAAAAAAGATTGTAACTTTGGAAGTTGACGAACCTCTTGAGTTTCCGAAGTCTGCTCCGAAATTCCGAAGGACGATTGATCGACGTCTGTCATGTTCGATATGTCGCCAAAGCTGCGGCACTGTTAGTAATGAAAGAAAAAAGAAAAACACAGCTGACACATGTAATTTTGACGAAGCGAGTTAGTCGATTTAATGATGATTTCATTTATACTCTTATCGTATATTCGTACATATTCGATATATAAATAATTGTACGTATATTCCAGCCCATTTTTAAGTCGCAATTTTCAGTTCCCCGATTGCCATCTTGATCGAGACACTCGTGCTTCGATCCACAAAAAATCCACAAACAAGAGATCCAAAATATGTTGAACAAAATTTAAAAAAAAACGAAAACGAAACAGATTCGGTTTTCAAACAGTTGATACAGAAATATAAATAATTTTTTAATTCTTACAATTGTACAACAAAATTTGGATTCTGAACTTTAAAGACGATTTACGTTGGATAGAAATTCCTTTGATAATTTATCGAAAACAATAATTACAGCATCTTTCAATAAATTTCTTTGCGAAACGAGTCGCGACCCTTGCACCGCCGAGAGATAAGCAAAAGAAAAAAATAGTTTTATCGAACCGGAAGCTGCACAGATTTGACGTTAATTAGGAGACTCCATATACCACGAGAATTTACGTGCAGATAACGATGCGAAATACCCCTTGGAATTCTAGTAGCCACTTCACGATGCTCGATAAATAATTATAAAACAATTTATTCAGGATTATTATATAGTTTTCAAGTTTAGTCGAGGATCCAGAAGCTTTTACGTCTATGACTGGTCTGACTGGTACGCGGATTATCAAACTTTTCGAACCTTCTACGTTCCTCGACTGTGTCTCGGTAGGTGGATTAAATTCAATTAAGTCTCAAGTTTGTACACATTGCGTGGGTGCGAATAAAAGTATGGAGAAAGACAAGGATTATCATTGCGAATATGCGAATGAGTGATTTCGTTAAAATATATATTTTCCCTTGAAATATATGTTTTTAATAATGGTTTATTGATTGATTAGAATGAAAGCACATTTGACCACATTTTCACAGCCTTAGATTTTTCGTACGAACGTTATTGAATCATCAATTTTAAACATCCAAGAAGAAGACTCGTTTCGAATGATTTTCTTCGGGATTCCAATCGTTTGAAACAGAAAAATCTCTATGAAATCTTCAATAAATCAAGAAACTTTGACGATCATTTTCGTTAATGGTAAATAATTGATTTTATCATTCCTCTTTAATCGTCAATCATTTTCCATTTTGATTTCGATACAAGAATGACGTTTTATATATGATTCGTAACGATCGGACTTCGATCATGAATTAATAGCGAGTAACGCGGTGAAAAAGAAATAAAAAATAAAACAAATGCGAAATAAAAAAATATGAAAGCTCAAAATGAATTGAAGCGTGAATTCATAGTACTTATAAATGAGATGCTGCGGTAGTGAAGCATAAAGAGCGATCCGTCTCAATGCATAACGTAATTCATAAGCTCACTTACCAACTGTTTGATAGACACTCCGGTCTCAATTACTTCCTTGTTCGATTTCTCTTGATCACCGCGACTCGTTTCCGACACATAACTCTGTGTCTGTTCATGCGGGTAATAAAACACACAACATATTGGATAATCAGTGTCAACATGCAATTGTCAAGCGTTCCCGTCAACTTTTTCTTTCTCTTTTTTATGTTTTTTTTTTTTTTTTTTCCTTTACTCGAGCTTCCTTAGAACAGGTTTATGGCTAATGCTTATAAGATCATTTGGACGTTTGTAAGGCTTGCCAAGATTAACACCGGAGATGCCAGAAAAAAGAATGTTTAATGCGAATTTGAGCGAACGGATCCAATTATGAGTCCGACATTCGGTTCGCGATAAAAATTTTATTTATTTACGAGCTTCGTCATCATCTGGAAGCATTTGGAAACATTTTTCAGGCTAAAACTCAAGACATTGAAGTTTTGCACCACCGATTCTCTCATTTCGAAAAGAAAAGAAAATTCATCGGATGCTGACAGTCCGAAGATTCACACAGTCGATTGGACCGAAATGCAAGTTTCAAACGAATTCATAACTTTAAATTGCATCGAACAATTTTATTTTTTCATGCTTTTCTCTAAATCTGGCATCAGTCTCGTTTTTGTCGAAAATGGATAAAGCCATCAACTTTATTACGAAATAAGAAAACGAATGAAAATTTCGTAAAAAAATAATCGAATCGAGCAATAAATCAATATAAATTTTGTGATTATTATAGCTATAAGAATTGCACCTTTATTATCGTATTTCGACAATACCACGAGAAGCTTGACAGACCGCATGTTAGAAGGAAATATAATGAAAAAAAAAATAATAATATCCCTCGGAATATAGTATATATCTGGGTTATCGCATGCGTAATAAGTTCTTGACTTGAATTACATGTTTGGTAAACAGTGCTCTCGGCCATGCTATCAGCTGAATCGCGAGGAACATTGTCACGCGTGGGCGTCTGACACGCTCCACACACACACACACTCCGAGGCTATCAAATTGTCTTTGCTCTCGCGGTGAAAAAGCGTTGTTTATAATAGTTTCTGTAATTTGATCGATAATTTGGCTGGATCTCGTCGTTTTCCAATAAAAACTTCTTTTTTGACAACAGTTTAGAAAAAAAAAAAATTTTTTTTATGAGAAAAGAGTTATGCAAAATGATATTCGAATTGTTAATAACGAGAAATGTTATCACTGCACTGTCGATTAATCACAACGATTTTTTCGAACGAATAAATTGTATAATTCGAGTGGAATTCATAATTCATGACTTATTCTTCGTGTCGCATTATCGAGGAGTGAAAAACTTGATTTTTGCTCGCCCAAATGCTACCGAGACAAATACGCAAGAACGACTAAATTCCAAAATCAGATAACCCACATGCGGAGTCTGGGTGGGGAACAAAAAGCTAGTCGAAGGAATTGCAAACGTAATCTTATCACAGGCTATAGTCGGGCCTCGCTCAATTAGTCGTGCTCCATACGTCCGATACACTGCTCAGATCGTTTTTATACCTTCGTGTAAGTACGCACGTACACATCGTTTCATTTAATAAGTTTAACTTCCGATTAAATTTCTTTCGCTACCAATTTTTTTTTTTCCATTGTTCTGTTCAATGCCAGAACGAAATTCGCGGCATTCGCGATCGGTCGTAACAGTTATTCGAAATTATTCCAATTCGCAATGATTTAAATGAGAAAATTTGATAAATCTTTAACTCAATTCCTTTATGATTTATAAATTCTCTGAAAAAATTTTAAAAACAATTCCTTCACTTCGTCATCGCAAAACAAAATTTTTCTCAACAAAATTCTTACTTTTTTTTTTTTTTTTTTTTTCAAATTTAACGATTTCATCATCAACAGAGAACTTTGATTTTGTTATCCGTCATCAGAAATATTTCACGTTTAATGAAAAACGTCAGTGGATCATGGACGTGTGAATGCCCGGATGAAAAATTGTTCACGACGCTTGGCCTCGACTTTAACTTGTCAAATTCATTTACCATTCATTTTGAAACCTCCCGCGGAGGGCTAAAAGAAGCTCAGTACTTTGAGATTTGTATCGATAGACGCACGCACACACATGTCTTCGAATGCCCGACTTACCAGTGATTTGACGTTGACGTTCGACAGATCGTCCTCGCCGGAGAAATCGTCCACCTCCTGGGACATTTGACGGCTACCCGTGTGCATGCTACGGTCTTCGGCGTTTACGTTCTACGCACACACACACACACACAAATAAATGGAGAACACATACGCAGGCGAACACGCAATCATGCGAGGAGCACAAAGTACTTGATGCATCGTCGTTTTTTCCTCATCGCCTTTTCATTTTCTTTCTTTTTTTTTCATCAAATCATCGTGATGACATTTGAATGACATTGTGAAAAACTCTTTATTTTCGAGCAACAGAAATGAGCGAACTGCTATTTTTTTTTTTTTCACATCCTCGAACTGTTTAGTGCCAATTTATATATATATTTTTTTTTCTTGCATTGAAATATTATCGAATTTTGAATAGAAAAGATTCGCGTTGTTCGTTATGAAAAAAGAAGCTTGCGAGATTCAGGATTTTATAACACGAATGAATTTACGATTAAATATCTCTGCTTTTGGAGAAGCAACGTTTAAAAAAATGCTGCTGGCAATAATAAAAGGCCGTTCGCGGGTGTTCAGAAAAAGACATTTTTTGACACAAGACACAACCAAAAAACGTCACTATATCGAGAAGCAGAAAATTGGGGATAAAAATGATTGGAAAAACAAATGATAACGAGGCTGGTGCAAGTGCCAAAACATTAAACAACGAGCGTTAGAAGGACGGACATGAGTTAGACAAGGAAGATATTGATTTTTTGCATTAAGAGTCATCGAGCGATGGCATACGCAGCGCCAGGTGCCAAAAAAGCAAACTAAAATTCTATTCTACCGGATTTCGTCGCGAATTTTATGATTACGCGAACGTAAAAAATATCAAAAAATCCGGTTTAATTACCCGGTTCCGGCTGTGCTCCCTTTTCGGAGATCAGATATCTCTTATCAACACAATAAATTAACAAAAATACAAGGCGCTTTACTCGCGCCATGACAGCTTTTTCGCCAGTCACAATAATTATTTTATTACAAATTGTACACACATTCGCCACAACTGAAGAGACCAGAGCCGGATTCAAGCCACTTCGTTGCACATTACGAAATTTATTTATCGCGATTTCAATAAAAACTCACGGAAAAATCCGGTAGAATACACACGAGGCGTCTGACGTGTGTCAGCGACTATATTTATACTATATATAGATATATTTCACTATGAGAGGCGCCACCGTCGATTTTGAGTTGGTCACGTGAGCTCGATGACTCTTAATTTAATCATAAATCGAGTGCTGATATAAATATTTGCGTTAAAAAAGATCATTTACGATTATGACAAAAGTTTTATCCAAGATTTTTACTCACCACTGATATGTTCTCCTTCTCGAGATCGCTTTTCTTGCTTTTCTTAGTCTTCTTTGTGCGTGGCGTGAGGGTCGGCGATGCATCGTTACCGGCAACACCCTCGATCTTCTTCTTTTTCGTCTTCGTCGAGCTCTTTGCCGATGTTGTCGAGTTCACCACGATGCTGCTGCTCGTTATCACTTCCTCCCGGCTCTCATTCTGCGTGCAATTCAATTCGTCATTTATAATTCGCTGAATCTCACTATTTAACACGTTCCCTCGCGCCGCTAATACTATTTTTAATTCACTGCGTACGCGCTAACTTTTAGCCTACCTACAATTTCTTTCTCAATTCTTTCACCGAGGAGAGACTTACGCTTAAGATTTTTCTCTAAACGATCAAACGCGAAAAGCTTTTTGCATAGACAGCTTCGCAGGATCTCGCAACTTCTATAATCGTGATTGAAGAAAAAAAAACTCGGGCATTCGTGCGTATATTCTCGCGCGATCGACTTCCTATATGAAGTCAAATCATTCTTCGTAATAAAATGGCGGTGAAATAAAAGGCGAAAATGACTAAAGCATTGAGATTTTATGAGTTTTATCGGCCGGTTGTTCGGTATTTCGAGTCAAGTTTTTAAGATCGCTTAACGAACCGGGAAGATCGCTCTCTACGAGAATCAAGGTGGATCGAAGAATAATAAGCAAATGAATGAAAAGAGATTTCTCGCTAATGACACACGGAGTGGTGTAGCGAGGAGGTACAAAAGAAAGAAAAAAAAAAAAAATCTGTAGAATGGATATACACACGTGTCGGTAAATCTTTTTCTTTTGCAGCCATAACGCTCTTCACGTTGGTTGTTAAGTTCGTTACGCACGGTGGTGTACTAATGGAAACAGTTCTGGCTCTCTCTTTACCTCCGTTTTTTTTTTCCATTTATTTTCTTTCTACCAGGTCACAATTAAACAGAGGGACTCGCCTACGTTTTGAATCTGATAAAAAAAAAAATCGGCGTTTCTGACTTCGAGTGAGTGATTATAAGGGAATAACTCACGGTTTTTTCGTCGAGCTTGCAATAATCGAAAACAGTATTTCGGTACACGATTTCATCGGCTCAAAACCTACAGATCCTCCTGGAGGAATCTACCGCGATTCCACAATAATTCGAAACGGAAAAATCGCTCCGATTCAAGCTAACTTTTATCGTTTAGTTCTTCCAACACGACGACGAAAGTGGATAAATGAAACAAACTGTTTCCAAATTCAAGGATTTCCACGTTTTATTCTCCGATAAATAATTTTTTCTCAATGATACATCACTGTCAATTACCTTCGTTACTCACGAGCCTATCGGACAAGCGATCATTCGATAGCCGGTAAAAGAAATAATATATTTTTTATCGAACACGTAATAATCGCCAAATGGTGGGTAATAAAGATTGTCGTTTTTTTTTCTTTCTTTTCTTCAATACGTACTTTGGAAGAGGTGCGTTCTCTTTCCATGCCTCAGCGGTAGAGGGAATTGTAATAAGTCAGAGGAGCCGAACAAGCACTCGATGCTTCGCTACCCGTCTCACACATCCGGCGTCCAGGCTCGAGACTCTCGAGTCGTGGAAGCGTAAAGAGCGTTGAGCGCAAGGGGATAATACCCTTTGCTATAAGGCACACACACACACACACACACACACACACACACACTCTTGGAATAAATTCCCCGAGCTGGTAGTTTAGTGCCTCGAAAAGCACGAACTCACATAACAACTCGACAGCATATATAAAAAATCATCATCGAAATTTCACATGCTAAATCTCGTCCGATGCACAAACTTTCGAAAAATAATTTTAAATTACATCAGCAACGGAATTCAACGACTGCTTCGAAGTGCTATTAGATTTTTATTGACGACTAATCCATTTTTTATTTCACTTTTTTACCGAATTAATTGAGAACCTAGAGAAACGAGGGCTCATTTTAATTGGCTGATAATTATTAGTACCTAATTACTGTTTTCTCTCCCCTCAAAAATGATTACACCGCTGCTCGAATCGATACAATCTTATTAAAATACTTGTATTCCGATTAATTGAGCCGATTACACTCTGGTCGTATGACATTTTCTTACTAAAAGATAAGAAAAATGATAGCGAATTAACACAGATTTATTGATACCGGTATAGTTGCAGCATTCGAAACAGTATAATTCGCGATACGAGAGTATTAAATTGAATCTAATAAATGCACCATTTCGTGAAAGTATAATCGAAAACGAGTTGAACCAACAGGGATTAAAAGATCAATAATAAATTAGTTTATTTTTTCGCCTACGAGAAAAATAGATTTTGACAAAACAAAAATGGATTATAAAAATCCAACAACACTTAAGATTCTCCAAAGAATATCGACGTTGTATATTTTTGTGCTGAGCAAATGAAATTTTCGTGACAGTTAAGAAGGCACAAATAACAGTCGTTAACGTTGAAGCGACGTCGTGTGTGTATAGTTACGTTTGAATTATTGGGAATTTTATATTTTCGATGCACTTTGATTGAACGTAATCGACCGGTAGTTAGAGAGAACTTCTCTCCTGCTCGTCTAACGAGAGACTAACGCCCACCGAAGTGAGCGTGGACCCCTTTGCGGACAAGTCCACCGTGTACAGGTTCGACTCGCCGCGTGATAAATGCTCGACTCTCTATGTGTGAGAGAATATTCTTCTACGATGTACATAACGGTGACAGAGAAAGAAAGAGGCTTCGAGGAAGAAAGAAAGAAGGAGATCGAGTTTGATGCGATGTTGTATTGCGTGCGCCTAATGTGCTCGACGAGATCGTAGCTCTTGCTCTACCTCGCTTTATCGAGAAAAAGAGAGAAGACCGATCTCGCGACACCCACTGGACCAACCCAGTATTACGAGAATGAAAAATCTTTTACGCGCACGCACTTCCAACACCTTACGATTCAGGATACAATAACCTCCATTTTATTCTCTCTCAAACTCTTTCAATTCGAATAAACACGCGCTAATGATCAATCCAAATGCAATCAATTCTCAAGTTTCTACCTTACGATTCAATTTCCATTTTTTTTTTCTGTTTCGATTGAGATATTACATTCAATTTGACACTCTTACGAATGACTTTTTTCTCGGTTAATGTTCTACGTCATTTTCCTGCTTCATATTTAGGGATATCCGTCAAAGCTGGCAGAGCCGAGACTACATCGAACGAAATTCATCGTTTCATCTGACAGTTGATAAAATACAAAATTATTTTACTCGCAATTACTTTTTTATGGATAAGAAACGAATGGGAGATCGTTTTGAAAAAGTAACGTTTTTGGAAGATGCATTGAACTCGTGTATGAAATCGTTTAAGGATTTCTGAGAAATAAGGAGGTCGACGAAAGCATGATATCATTGGGTCCTGAAACGTGTTTTCAATAGTGAAACGGCAAAGTACGGGAAAGCGGATAGTAAGATTCATACGGCAGGGAGATGAGACTCACATACTGAATAGTTTACACGAAATCGGTCCATCGTCGGTTAGTTCAACTTCGAAAGCCGTTGTCCGATCGAAAAGAATTTTTCGTGACAAAATTTATCAGAGGAATACGAGCAGGAGGAATAATGATGAATCATTCGTTCCGAAACTGACAATTTCATTGAAGAATAAACACTTTGAAACTTTTTGTTTTTTCTTCACTCTACCGGAACTCGTAGTTGCAGGAAATTGTAGAGTTTCCGTATACGAATTTAATACCCGGAGGGATTAATTGAACGTTTACCTAACGAGAAGCAGAGACGTCAGTTCGAGGAAATCGGTTACTTCGGTTTTGGACGATCTTCCAACATTACATACACTTACATTTCTCAGTCCATCGACAAATGTAATTCAAATAAAGGCACACGAACACGTAAAAAAAAAAATAATAATAATAATAATAAAATTTTAGCATCCGAGTGTTGGTACGAAATATTCCTCGCGAGAGAATCGCGTTTTCAAACAAAACTTTGTGTTACGTATATGCGGCGGCGAGTGTGGACGAAACACTATACAAGCGGAGAGCGAGAATCCCGAGCGAGGTGAAAATCCACCACCAGGAGACTGGTGAAGAGGTGGCTACGCGAAGCGTACTCGGAGAAAGAAGCACGAGAGAGAAAGAGAGAAAGAGAGAGAGAAGGAAACACCACCGACGCGATCGTCGGCCTTGAGGCGATTAAAGGTGTCCGGTGCCCAGGTAGAGACTCGAGAGCCACAGCCGGTCACAACCAACGACACACATTCAAACACGAGCATACACACACGCGCGCACCGATGCTGCTGCCGAGAGTTCAGGAAACTCAGCGGTGTGCTCTTCAAACCGTGGCACACGAGTAATTCTAAAAAAAAAAAAAAAAAAAATCACAGCTATTGGCTGAGCAACACAGTAATTGGCCAATTTGTGGCTTCATAGCCGATGTGTAATACGCTATCAACGAAAAAAGGTACTTTCAATCAGTCAGTTTCAAAGTTTCGAGCAAAACTTTCATATATTTGAACTAGGATTATCTTTTGTTTGCAAAATTCCATCATTGCTGGCTCGGTAGTTCATCGATGTACCGTTTTCAATGCTCATGATCGACCTCACATTTGTGCCCACATTTGTATATCTTTTGTTACCAAAACCAAGTTCGATTTTCTTCGTTAATAAATAAAATGAAAATTTTATTCAGTTAAAAGTTCAATGTCCAGATGGTATGGGAGTAAAAAAATCGTTCGAGGATAGTGCTCGTCTCGAATGATCTTGACATTGCTCTTCTACTATGATTTATTAACCAACCAGTCGGTCCCCCCCTCCCTCCCTTTCGATTCATTATACCTTTGCTTGGGACGCCAATGACTATGAAAGATTTTCAAACCGGTTGAGTCCTTTCTCAGCTCGTCGTCCAACCGGTACCGGATAGGCCATTTCCCGCTGTACAACGACTCCGCATTGGTGGTACCATTCTCGTTTCAAGGACGAATTCGTAACTGGTTATATTTTCGTTAGTAAACTGCAGTAATGGATGTGTGTGTGTGTGTGTCTGTGCTCGTATGTTGCTTGAGGAGAATAGCCACCTCTTCTGATGTCAGCAGAGAGAAATAGGGAAGAGCAGAAGGGGCAAAAGAAAAAAGCCTGCTTTCCATGAAGCAGCTGGTGCTGCTGGCTCTGGGAGCAAAACGATCAACGGAATTGGTCGATTCAACTCTACAGAGAATCCTTAACAAATTGTTTCACGTTGTCATCGAATAAGCTTTAAAAAAACAGAAACCAAACGATCCAAACTCTCGGATAAACGAGATGAAAACGATTGAGCTATAATGGCATTCGGAGAAAGCATCGCGATGCGCGATTATTCAAATTTATTTTCCAACACTATCGTCGAACGATTCTTCATCCTGCGACTCGAAATCGTGGACGTTTTGTATTTTTTTATTTATTTTTTTTCCATTATTTTTGCTGCGAACAGATGAATAAAAAAACGTGGCAATCGGTAGATGGAAAATTAGCCGAGATGCAACTGTATTTGTCACAAGTGCTGGATGTGTACTATGTAAGAGACCGGCAGCCGGTCGATACTTCAACGACCTCGAGAACTCGAAACCGGCCTCGATCGCAACGAGCTGAAGAAGAGGCACGAACGAGTGAAAGAGCGAGAAAGACTTTTCAGTGAGATTCTCTCGCGCCATTTACATTCGAGCGCCAATTTCTCGGATCTTGCGACTTTCCCTGCCCTCTTTGTTCCACGTGTAATTAATTATTCGGACACGAAGAGACGAATTTCACGTTCTTAAGACCCTTCACATTTTAACGCAATAATCCGGTGGATAAAAGCTAATCGTGTACATTGACGAGATCGGTAGATCGCGAAACTCCCAGGAATAAAATCCTCATTCATTTACATATCTGATGCAAGGTTCCTCAAATTTTCATTTATCACAAATAGTCAATCTGATCGATCACATGACAAAGAGTTCGGAGAGCCGAAAAGCCACAGAGGAGCCTGCGGCTGCAACTTATCATTAAATATTTCCTCAAAAATACTCCGAAAAGGAAAATGGATAAGGACTTTTCTTTTCGAAGCTTCGCAAGCTATAACTCACAGATCGGATGTGACTTTCGAGACAGATTGTATAAGGCTCTTGCCGGTAATTAGGCTGGACACGAGGCGTGTTTTTTTTTAATTTGTTTTTGTCCTTTCTTTGGTCACAAAATACATACACCCTCAGTACTACATAATGGACGTTTAGTTCTGCGTCTCGAGATACCGATCTGCTCAGTCACGAGTTCATTTAACGGTTCTTCGAGTGATAATCGTTTTATACAAAAGTATGCGCTCGGCTTCCGGTATTCGAAAGTTCGGACCCGATGCTTGTTGAACAAAAAATTTATGTATGCACACACGGGGAAAAAAAATTGGGCAAAAAATTCTTTGACTGACTATAAGCCAGTCGAAAGTGATGATCCTCTTTGTGGTAATCATATTACTAACCTAAAACTACACACTTTCGATCATTAATCGGCCAATGAGGATTTTCAACCGAAAGGAATTTAGGAAAGAATATTTTTCCATTATTATTAAGATTTATCGTTTATTTTAATGGATGGTTCTTCGAAGAGTACTTCAAGGAAAGTTATAAAATAAGAGAAAATCGATTTCATTGTAAGAGCAATGGAAAAAAAATGCTTAACGAAGTGCTTCGGTTCTTTTCTTATCGTTTCTATTTGTTTTTTTTTTTGTCTTGCACTTGTATTTGAAGACGAGTATAATAACACGAAGTAGACAAATAACGATTTTCAAACGAATGAGTGAAAACAAAAAAAAAAATGCGAAACATTACATCGTACACCTGTTGAGAAATAACAGAAACGATAATAATAATGGATAATTCCGACAGCTTGCATTAAATATTTGTTGCATATTTTACGGACCTGCCCATTCGGTAGTTCCGCGACTGAATGCAAGAAATTAGCGACCTCGCGCTTCGCTTATTTTATTATTTCGTAACGCGTGTCTGTCAGCGACTGGTGTGGTAAAATAAAATAATTATCACAAGCAGTCTACGGAAGCTTCGTGACCGAAGTGGAAACGGGAGTCGATGCTCACTCGGAATATCAGACTCTCGGTCGTGCAATAGCGTGAAGAGAGCGAGAGAGAGACGAGAAATTTTTTGCTTTTTTTATCATTTCGAAGAATTTCCGATGGGCAGAAAAAATAAACTACAACTCCATCGTTGAGCAATTATCGTGTTGAGTCAATGCTGAAGAGGCAAATCTGTTTTTAAGTTTTACAGTTCTCGAACTTTTTGTAATGACTTTGAAGAATATTTTTTTTATATTTCCTTGTCCATTATCACTGTAGCCAATCGACAGGTAAAATGGGAGTTATTTTGGAAGCAGAACTTTTACTGGACAAAAAAAAAACAAAAATTGTGACAAATGCAACTGTTGGAGATGCTGGTGGAGAAGCCTTCAAGATTTCAAGTATTTCTGCTGTTTTCTGTTCTCTCATCGTTGCCTACAATCCCTTTACCTTTTCCCTTTTTTCCCTTTTTTTATAAAGTAGAGTTGTGACCCGTGAATTAGCTGGTTATCGTCATCGTTTTTTTTTTGCGATTCCCATTGGTTCGCTACGTCATTACACGTAGTCCCAAGAGAGCTCAAGAAGTCAAATCACGACTCTGAAGTTATTCTGTCTACTCTCGAATGTTATAATGACAGCTGGTTTTTCATATGTCTATGACAACTCAGATTCCTCATTGACAAGTCATGCATCGAGAAGAACGATAACGAAAAAAAAAAACGATGACGATAACCAGACGAATAGGATAAACATATTCGTACAGTACCCGGACGACTAGCCACAGCCAAAAAATTATTCTCAATAAATTTCGCAAAAGAGAAATTTTATTAAAACTTGAGCAATTGATAAAGAATAATCTTTTGTGTATATATTATTTTTTCAAATTCAACTAACTGTTCGAATAATGTTGAGGTTTGTTTTCATAATTAAAAATAACGTTAGACAAGAAGTTATCGGGCGCGAAGCGCGGGCTCAAATCGCCTAGTGATTTAAAAACTTTTGGTTGATACATTTCCATACGTACACGTTCGTGATTGAAAATAAAGTGTGGACATGCAGCTGACGCAGCAAATAACCTGTGACACGTTATTCGTTCGCAGAACGTTCTTCGGTCTTTTGTCATTTTGTTTTTATTCATCAATTTCGCCACACGACATAATAGTTAGTTGTAAAAAACGTAGTAAGGGGAACAAAAAAAAAAGAAAAACGTATTAAAACACTTACATCGCACAGGTTAGAAAATTCGCTGATCTCGTCATCGGGAGTGGCTAAGGGCGCCAGCATGGCGCTGTTAGACAATAACAAGCATGTGGTTGTATCGTCGTGGAGACTCGAGCTATCGATTTTAGTCGGATTACAGGATGACGAGTCGTCTTCGTCTTCATCGGGGATGAAATTTATTTCCGGGTCGGCGACTGAGAGACCGTCGGCGAGACCATTCGTCGTCGTCGTCGTCGTCGTCGTCTTGATCGTAGTCGTCGTTGACATCATTTTGGCAGTCGCTAAAATTGTTTCGTTGCTTGAAGTTCCAGTATTAGCGTGGGACTCGTCTTTTTCAAAGGATCCGTTGCTCATTGCACTTTTGCTCTCGTTCGTAATATCGTTTTTTCCCTCGAGCGTATTCAGTTCGTTGATCGTTTCGGCCAATTTATTCCGGTCGTTCGTCGCCTCTTCCACGGTCATCCACGAAGATTCCTCTCGTTCCTCATTCTCCTCGGGGTGTTCCGTCACCGCGTATGATTTAACATCTTCCGTGAAGACGGGAACGTTCTTCTCAGCATCCTCATTCACCTCTTTCTCGTTTATTTTTGTCTCGGTATTCGTTGCTTCCGGTTTAATCGTCGTTTCGCTGTGCTCGATAGTTTCATCCTTCTCGTGGACCAACGATCGTGATTCCTCGTTGATGAAACATTGAACGTTGGATTTTATATCCGTTGGATTTTCATCATTTTTTCGTGAATCAAAATTCATTTCGCGGATCGGCAATACTTCGATCTGCGACGAATCCGTACTGACGCAACTCCCACTTATTTTCTCAGACTCCTCGATCAATGGATCAACGTCTACGATATTTTCTGCCAACGAATCACTGTGAGTCTCTGCATTGGCAATGACTTCGGAGTAGATTTTCGAGTCCGTGTCGATCAAATCATCGGCATCGACTACTGGCAAATCCACGAGGTTTTCTCCGGCGTTGTCTTTGTACAAATGTTCCTCAATATCAGTTCTAACTTGAAAATCCTGACGTTCATGATCCTGGGGTTCCTCCACTTCGGGACATTTCTTCTCGCGTCCAGAGGTGCCTTCGAAATCATCGGAAAACTGACCGAGACTCGTGTCTCCAGGAACGACTGGGTCCAACCAGACTCCTGGAAAATCAGAACTTTTTTGTTCCTCCGAGGAAACGAGCTTGTCATTCATTTTTTCTTCAGAATCGAGCCACGCTGGATCCCTCGGATCGTTCTCTTCTTGGCGATGTTTGTCCAGTTTCAGAGCCATGCCGTCCAGGTCGTCGTCGAACAGAGACTGCTCCTCCGCGGAGTTGGCATTTCCACTGACTTTGTTGGAAATGAAATTGTCCATTGAATTCGACCAGATAGGTTCGCTCTCAGATTGTACGATTATTTCGTCTTCCACGATATCATCATCAGGCCTGACGTTTCTCGAGTCGTCAAACTCGTCCGACGGTCCATCGATCGATCTTTTGTTCGTTGTGTTAACGTCGATAGGATCATCGATGCTCGATGGATCAACAAAATCTTCTTCTCTCTTGGGTTCACATTGGCCAATCGTTGTGAGCATTTCATCGTTGACAGTTTCGGGTGATCTCGATTCTACAAAGCCCGGACTCGCATGTCCGTTTCTGTATGTATAAGGATCTTCGACGATTGTGTAATGCTCCATTTCAGCACCAATAAATTCCGCATTTATGTCCAACGGATCGGGTCTCGGTTCGATTATGATTTTTTTAATGGTCACTTCCGGTTGTTTCAACGATGCATCTTCCTCCTCATCTTCGATCAAATCATCGTTCTCGTTAACCGAATTTATTCTCAAGGCAAATTCACTCTCTATCATTTCCTGCAGACTCTTATCATCCGGACTAAGCTCGTTTTTCGTGTTTCTTGTCATAATAAGATCGTCATCGTCCTCGGTCTCGTCGCACAATGTTATTAGTTGATTGTTACTCGCTGTTATGTTATCCAAGTCTATCAAACCGTTATTCGACTGTACACTGCACACATCGTTATTCTTCATGTTGCTATTGCTACTTACTATTTTCGACGATTTCTTCGTTATCAGTTCCGCCATTTTTTGGCGTTTTTATCAGTCCTCTGCCCTGAGATATCCTTCAACGATCTGCAACAACAACAAAAAACAATAAACATCGAATGAGTCTCAGTGGACGAAAAGTAATTGGTCAAGTTCGTGCTCGACTCTTTTAACTACATTAAATATTTCGTTGGAAATGAAGATGTAATTTTACAGGCAAGAAATTTGATTTTTTGAACCAACATATTCGAAATTTAGAGAGAAAAAAATCGTCCCTAAACCAGGCTTCCATATTTTTCATCTTCTTTACGATTCTGACTCACTCTTTCCCACTATAATACGACTTCTCCCACGTTGATTCATTAGCTTTTTTAATTGCAATTGACCCTCTTTAGCATAATACTACGATATATTTCAGTATCATCGTGAAATATACGTATCTTTTCTTCACTCCTGATTGCTAGTTCACCAAATTAGCATTCAAGTTGAAAATGCATGAATGTATTTCTCACTAGGAACGAAGCTCTGTTCTATAATACCCATAAAACCTTGCAGTACCATCGCGAAGTATTTTCTGCTCGTATTGCGATACGCTTGACAAACTTTTTCCCATAAGAATTTTCAGATCGCATGGTGCGAGGAGTTCTCTCCCTCTCTATCTCTTTTTCTCCTTCTCTTTCTTTTTCTTGGCTCTCTTATGTGGAGTCGATTTTATTTCACGATAAAAATCACGCTCGCAACCATTTGTTCATGCGAGCAATGCAGAGCTCGCACTCTGGCTCTCACAGGAACATTCGAACGAGCAGCTCTTGTGAAGGAAGTAGTTGCTTATGGCGATGCAAATTCAAATGGTAAAAGGTCCAGGCCAGAGAGGTCAGGCCTGCCCTGCTGTCTGCACTGAACCATGAATAAATAAACAATCATATAATTCTATTTCTCATTCCAATTACAAAACGTGTTGAATCAATAAATTACATTAATTGATCTTACAAAACATGTGTTTTTTGTGATTTCTTAAAAAACTGTGGATTGCTCAGAGTATTTTCTGACTCATCGTTGAATATTTATTAAAACGAGCATAAAGCGCTTGTTGATCTAGCCGCCGCCAATTTATTTGATATCCAAGATCGACGGTTTACGATGTAGAAATAATTTTTCTACACCGAGAATAAAAAGCGTAAAATAATTTGCCGAGCAGAAACGCAACAGCTTGAATGGATAAACTTTTTTTTTGTGAGATGAAACATGTTTTTTGTCTTGGTCGGATTATTTCTTTGTAAGAAACAGTTGGAAAAGGTAATACGCACAGCGGAACTTTTATACGCGAACTGCATGGAATATGAGCGTACGTTAGTTTGCCAGAAACGTGGAGAATACGTGGCGTGGAATAATGCACAGATCGGTTTGGTGCAAATATGGATCACTATACCATCTTCCCTGCGTTCTTTGACTCCAGAACGAAAAAAAATGAATAAAAATATTCACACGAATGAATAAACCGGTGATGTATTCTGAGTATAGAGTGTTCCCTCCCGAAAATATCTAAATTACAAAAACCGTAAGCCTCTCAACATAATTTCGTAAACCGATTTCAATCGACAGTGAATATATAAAAAACCGATTGAAAAATCTCGAGAAAAAAATGAAGCTGGTTTACTCCTTACTTAAAAACATTTCACAATCCTTTTCCCAATATTTATCAATGCCTTTTCCCATCAGTCGTTACAGCAAAGACAAAAAGTTCCGAGTGCTAAAATAATCGTCGTGTGAGGCTTGAGTTTTACGACTTTTAACATGTGCCTGAATATAAAGAGCATATATCTCGAGCGTGCGGATTCAAATTTACGGACTGGTCCAAATTTCCACCAACTTCTGTGTCTCTGCTCTCGAAGGGATTTCACTTTATTCCACAATTATCTCAAAAATAAAACTCCTTCAGTGAATTTAAATCCGGGAAAGATGCATTTATACAGGGCTCAAGTGCGCGCGCGCACACACACACACACACACACGCGCAAATATATAAATGGTATGAAACCGTGTTGCCTCCGGACTTTTGGATTCTTGAACACGCTGTGTGTGAGCTGAGCTCGAGGCGACGAGAAGACGTCGAGAGTTTCGTTTGGCCAGCAAGCCAAAGCCTCCTATTATTAGCCGTTAATGTCCCTGCGTATATACTGCACATATATAGAACGAAAAATAATCACAAAAATGACGAAAGAAAATTTGCTTTCCTTCCTGAATACGGAAGGATTATTTTTTCGAAATATTTATTATTCATGGAGAATCTACATTTTCGATCGCATTTATCGACAGGAATGTCAAGTATTTCGTTTAGAAAAAATACAGCGTCCTGATGTCTAAGGCTTAAGAACGATTAAAGATTCTGTCAAAAGCACTTGTATATCACGTTTCAGCTGTGTTTCGTCTTTGAATTTTTCACAGCTCTGTTTCAATAATATTTTCATACACAGCGTTACTTCATATCAATGAAATTACAATGAAAACAGGCTTCTTGCCTCAAAGGCTCCATTGTTTCGAGCCTTCAAATCCTTCCAAAGTCTGCAGGAAAAGAAAAAAAAATGTAATATAACTGGGGGGAAAAAAAAATTGATGGCACGATGTGCAACAACGGCTCATCGCTGCTGAGCTCTGCTCGAGATCTTATCAAAACGAGAGACGTCTTCTCGTACACTCGCAGTCTGTTATACATTCTTCTCTCTTCGGTACTCGCCTCGATCTCGGATGCTGGATTTGTTTTTATAGTGCAGATGCAGTCGGGAATGCAGAGGAGTAAGATTTTACCCGTACATTCGTATACAACATTAATGGAAAAATATTACGAACGTTTATACAGGCGGCCCCGAGAATCGAAATAAACTCATGGGGAACGGGGGGGTTTGATTGCAGAATTCTAGGGGAAAATAAAAATTTATTTTTACACGTTTCTCTAGGATGCAGCGTTGATAAGACATCAAGAATTAGCGACAGCTTGTCAGACGCACCGATCAAGAGAAGCAGGACGAGCTCGGCTTCGGCCTGACCCGTATGGCCGAAGAAATGAAATGCTACGTAGTAAAAGAGAAAAGCAGACAAACGCACTTCTGTCTTCAGAATTTCGCAATCCGCATTTGTCAGACGAGCTTCGCAATGACTTTGGAGACCCTCTGTATAGTTCAAGTACCGTATGAGCTTATATAATACGAAAAAGAAGTTTCCGCCACTCTATCGAAGAAGAGGAATCAAGAGCGGAAAGCGAAAGAGAAAGAGAGAGAGAGAGAGAAGGGGGGAGAGAGTAAGAGAAAAGCATCACTGGATGCTGAAGCTCATCTCCCTCGCATAGTCATCTCTTCTTCTCTCAAGCTTCGCGTCTGTCTTGTCCGTTGTGTTTCTGTACACGATCATCTTCACCATGTGCGAACCACTTACGGAGTGATCTTGAGCTTCGAGAGATTGGCGCGTCTGCAAAACGCCACTCAACACGCTTTTGCCTCTCATCTCTCTCTCTCTCTCTCTCCGTGCCATGTCCTGCAGACTATTTTCCCGTTCGTTTTTAACAGTCCACATTGCTTAAGACCTTCTCGTGGGTGTGTGTGTAAACTCGCACAACTCGATGTATGGTAAATTTTGTACTCTTCGACTATGTCTATGTCGGAGTAACTTTAAGTGGAGATGTGAAGATTGACGTATATCTCGCGATGGACTTTGCCTGTGAGTCTCTGGCCTGGAGTAAAAGGGTTGATGGAATGATCGGAGGTTACGGGGGTCATGTATACACCAGGCTGAATAATTCGTCAATTTTTAAGAAAAACAACCTTTTTCGTATGACAGCTACAGAGTTGGTAACCACATAAAATAAAAAATTTGAATAAATACGAGAATTAATAAATATCTCTCGAATAATTTCGCTGATAAATAAATTTTGATTCGTCTTAATTTATAACGCGAAAGTCTCCTTTTATAAATGGGTCAGTCATTTTTTTTAACGATTTCTACCAACATTTTCTTTCATTAATGTATAATTTTCTGTCCTCATTTTCGAGCAAACATCATCGACACGATTTCCCGACGACTATTCAAATCCAGTTGAACATAAAAAATCAGCTAAACCAAGTTCTAGGCCACTCATGTCGAACTCATTAGATATACATATATATAATTATTGAAATCTGTCAAAATATCGTTTTTTCCAAGCTGCCTCAGCTTTTCGTTAAATAATGAGCATCATTTTTCTGCATACTCTTCAATTTGGTGTGGTCATAGATAGAAAAATTGTGCAAGATCGTAGTGGTTAGATCAGCTCGATGATTACATCTCTCATCACAAAACCGCTCAGACATCAGTTCTCTTTTCTGTTTCTGCTGTATCATTGAATGAAAATTGCTCCTTTCACGGGGTAACTCCGCTCGAATGATAGTTACAATTGCCAAAGTACACCTTGACACTAAACTACGTATACACGAGTATTCTACACGTACAAATCCATGTGCACGTTTCATTCCCAACACGTGAGCTTGCAAAATTATTAAAAATAAATGCACACCCACTTTCGAATAGTCGGTCATTTTTTCATCGCTGGCTCGCGTACCAACGGAGTAAAACCATGCCATAAATCAGTAAACAATGCGTATGAAAAAAAAAATGGGAAGGATCATGAAATAATAGGAATTTACAAAAAAAAAAAAAATTGGCTGATTTCTAGGCATCAATTATTCAGAAAAAATGCAATTATTGTGGATTCATGCATTTGCATTTCAAAAAAGAGTGGAAGCTACTCATTTTTATTATTTTTCAAAGTCTGTATTTTATTCATTATAAATCTTGTTCATTTTACGATCCGAAAAACTTAAAACTCCTTTGAATCAGAAAAAATTTAAAAAAAAAAAAAAAAAAAATACATCGTGCGACTGGTTGACGGAGCTGCGAAAAATCCGAGTTTAATTCCAGAGTCTCGAGAGAAACCTCTTTTGTTCGTGTTGTGGTTTTGTTCACGGGTCTTTTTCTCTTGTGGACAAGTGTAATCATCACAACGATAAGCAGAGCCATCGGAACACCTGCTCGGTTTGGACGACCGAGTCGTTCACCGCTCAGGTGTGATTGGAGGGCGCTGAGGTACGCATTGTGAAGAAGAGAGAGGTCAGAGCAGGCACAAAGCGAAACAGGTGCAAACGGCAAGAAATATATTGTGGTTACCATTTGTTTTTTTTTTTTTCTTTTCTTTTTTTTTTCAATTTTTTTTTATTGGGAGACCAAGTTAAAAGCCGGTAATTCTTCGGTGTTTGAGAAAAATTTCTCTCGGTCATTTGCATACGGACAAAAAATCTACACGATAAAAATCTCTTTCACGAATAAATGTTTCCCCGGAACTTCGTGAAAAGGCTGCTTCGAATGAAAAAGAAAAAAAAAAAAAAAAAAACTAAAATTGACAGCAAAAGAAACTTTGCAGAGTAAATGCTACTCTGGTAATTATGATACGAAACAAAACTTCATTCGGAATATCCTCGTTAAAATTTGACAAAAAAAATATATATATACAGCACTTAAGATAAAAAGAAAGCCTCGCCTCATCGAAAGTTTGAGGCATTCCAAATATTTCTACTTCATTTCAATAAATGAATTCGTTTTTTTTTTTTTTTTTTTTTTCTCGTGTGAAAATACCACAGTACTTTCCCATTATTTTAATTGATATGAAAGAGCGTCGAGTGCTCGGTATTATAATATCATTATAATAAAAGGATGAAACGTGCGTGAACGTGAAAAACACGCGAGCAATTCATTCTGAATGAATCACATTGCGCGCTCTCGATTCTCATGGAGTCAGAAGCACAGTCTCGCCATTTAAGGAATCACTCACATTTAGATCGAGTTTTATAATAGCTCCATCGTATACGTTAAAGATAAACGTATTTCTATGTATATAATCGTTCCTATGAACCTTATATATAAATATACTGCATAAAACAAATAGTCTTCAAGGTTTTCAAGAACGATTTTTCTCGCGATCTCACCTCGATATCTCTTTCTCGTATTGTGCCTTATTTGTACTCGTACCGCAATGTTTCTTTCGCTGTTCAAGAGGACCTACATATTAACTTGTGCACATAGACACTCATCACTCAGAAAAATGAACACACGAAACTCCAATTGTGAAACCGAATGCTCCAGATATCTGTATCTCGGCTCAATAATATCCATTTTTGTATATTTACTAATGAATCCTAAATATCGTGCTCGAATGAAAAATCGAAAAATCGAATGAAAAAATTGAATGAAAAGATTTTGATTTCTGATTAAAATATTTGTCTGATCATTTTTAGACGATCGCGCAGCTGCTCTCTGTAGCACAGAATCTTTCGAGTTCGGTGAGTTGCATCGATTCCAAGAATTCCTGAGTCAATCTTGTTCAGGAATATGTCGAGATATATCTATGTATATGTACGAGGATATTTTACGAGGATTCTTCGTCATCGTCGATCTTTGACGTCAAGAAGAAACGAGCCGAGGAACTCTGAGAGAAAGCTCAGAATGCGGTTCTCCATGTATAGATGTGTATATGCAGAGCCGCCGCATGGCTTTGCTCGTTCACGTTCAATTCTGTAAACATTGGCTCGAGAGAGCACGTGCGCACTTACATATATCGAACCGACAAATGCAAACTGCCTAACATAAAAACGTCACAAACTGAGTTTGACGAAACGTTCGCGGGAATAGCAGTTGAATTTTTCAAACGATAATTGCGAACTCGGACGACAAAAAAAAAGCAACAACAAAAATTCAAATTCATATTTGCACATCGTTTTATCCTCAGACATAAATACAAAACGATCTGAAGATTGAAGCCATTTTTTTCTACGAGCCTCCAAAATCACTAGTCGCTCTTGAAGTCGTTGCTTTTCGAAATTGTAATCGAAAATCATCAACTTTACTTCCCTCCAAAGTGGAATTATCGTTAACAAACGTTTTTTTTTTTCCATAAATATTTAGCAAAATGTGAGCTTCGAGTGTTCAATAATTAGGAGAAAAAATAGATGAAAAATACAAAACGATTTTTGATCTGCTCAGCTCGGATCGAATCAATGTCTACACAGGGGCGAGGTGTTTGAATTTTCGTTGGACTCTCGGGTCGTGCGCGATTAGGGTAAAAAAGTCTTTCGGCGTCCAGCCCTCCGTTTAATTTAATCTCCCCCTCCCCTTTTCTCTCTGGCTACATCGGACGGGTTCACGACCGAGAATATATAGGATTTGTGTGCGTGCTCTCGTGTGCGTCCTCGTGTGCGTCCTCGTGCGGCGCACTCTCGTTGCATGCACTCGTGTTCGACCCACTATTTTTAGAATGACACACTACCGCGGTTCAGCGATGCGCGGGGATCTTTCGCGTTTAGCGAACGGCTGCGAGTGTGCGTGAGCGCAATCTCGCAGTCTCTCGAGACACACTCGACGGACCAAAATCTTGTGACCAAAAGAGGCTCCGCTAAGCAACGGGACATCAATTCCTTCCCGATCCTCTTCTCCTTCGTTACAGTACTATTCGACTATCTGTGGGCGCTAAGAATTCGACAGAAGCGATTATTTCCTCGAATAAAAATGCAATTTAGATAAATATTTAAATGAAAATCACTCCGAGATCGTTGATGGGTGAAAAAAAAAGAAACACTTTTTGCATACGAAGATGATTTTAATGAAGAAAAACTTGGATTTCAACCGCGTTGAATATAGACCTTCGATATCGAATGAAAACGGCACGTTCGCGATGAAAAAAAAAAAAAAAAAATACGGCAAAATTCAGCGATTTAAAGTACCTCGGAATCGATATTCGTGAATGTAAAGAAAGTCTGTTTGAAGAAAAGACGCTAAGTTTCGCGGGTCAAACGACAATTACGAACACTCCCAATCAATTAGACAGCAATAAACAAAGCGAGGCTCATTAAAACGTGTTTCTTGAAGAATATAATTATAAAAACTGTCGTTCAATCCGTTTAAATAGTAACAGAGAGGCTGTCACTCGGAGATTTATGTTTTGAGAGAACGAAGCAAGGCTTTAGATAATGACAGTTCTCCCGGTTCTCAATTGCAACGATCCTACATTTATGAATAGTGCAAGAAATATTTTCAATATTTCTAGGAACTCATAGAGAAATAAACGTTTGAAACTATTCCTTTCGAATCTTAATTACGATGCTTTGCCACTTTTAATTGTAAGAGTCATCGAGCTCACGTGACCAACTCAAAATCGACGGTGGCGCCTCTCATAGTGAAATATATCTATATATAGTATAAATATAGTCGCTGACACACGTCAGACGCCTCGTGTGTATTCTACCGGATTTTTCCGTGAGTTTTTATTGAAATCGCGATAAATAAATTTCGTAATGTGCAACGAAGTGGCTTGAATCCGGCTCTGGTCTCTTCAGTTGTGGCGAATGTGTGTACAATTTGTAATAAAATAATTATTGTGACTGGCGAAAAAGCTGTCATGGCGCGAGTAAAGCGCCTTGTATTTTTGTTAATTTATTGTGTTGATAAGAAATATCTGATCTCCGAAAAGGGAGCACAGCCGGAACCGGGTAATTAAACCGGATTTTTTGATATTTTTTACATTCGCGTAATCATAAAATTCGCGACGAAATCCGGTAGAATAGAATTTTAGTTTGCTTTTTTGGCACCTGGCGCTGCGTATGCCATCGCTCGATGACTCTTAATATCGTGTCCAGTATTTTTCGAATGTTACGACGAATTTACACTCATATCGAGTACTTTTGTTGCCAGCGGTATATAGTCTCGCGCATGCATAAGTTCGACGCTCCGGTAAAGTCTCGAGTCTAGTCCGATAGGTGTGAGAGCCCGTTGAATCCTTTTACTCTTTGCCCCACGGGCCCTTTTCTCTCGTAAAGAACAAGAAAGAAGGCTAAAAAAGAGACGCGAAAGAAGAAAAAAAGCGAGATTCGAGAAGATGGCGATTGAAGTGTCCCGGTAGAACGAGAGCGAGAGAGAGAGAGAGGGAGAAAAAAAGAGAGATAGAGAAAGAGATATAGGTTGAACTCTCGCGTCCGGGTTTGCCCAGTTCTCTCATCGTGTGCGCCCGCATATCGAGAGTATTGTCTTCCAGGCTTCCTAGCAAAAATATATGTATGTATGATAGCTTATATCGCACAGATATACCCTGTACGTTCCTCGCGTGTCTATTTTATCCTATCGGCAATCTTCGTATACCCGGGAGAGCAAGTTTCGAACCAGAAAAACAACATAAATAAAAAAATTAACAAAAAAAAAAAAAAAAAAACAATTTGCAATATTTCTTACTGAGAAATCTGTGCTTTATCATAGCAACATCGAATCCAGATTAGGAGTGACCTTGCATCGCAATATACTTTTTATTTAAAACGAATATGATTAGTTCGTAGTTTTTTTTCTTATGCCTCGAAATCTATACAATTATAATGTAATAGAATAGATATAAAAGTTTTAAAAAATATATGAAACATGTTTTTTCTCGTGGGTGCGTTCGATTTCAATGATCCTGGTCCCGCTTCGTTTGAGAGTCTGGATGATAAATTTGTTAGATTTTTGTAAAACCTATTGGCAAGCAGATAGGAATATTATATATTCCTCATAGGATTTCTTAGAGTGAGCTAAAGTGTCAAAACATCTTAATCGATTGATTGATTTCATTGAGATTGATGCGGTTGACAGGCGAGAAGACTATTGTCAATTATTCTCATTCAGTTTAAATATACATGTGTTCATAAGTAAATAGATAAACAATATTTCGTGCACCAGAGAAAGAGAAACTATGTCTATATAGTAGTTTGTCAGTGGCAAACTCAGAAATAACTTTGCCTATTGAGTCTCGGTGTCGCGACTGCTGCTGGCTCGGAGTGGCAAAGAGAGAGAGAGAAGGAGAAAACGTCATCAATGATTTCATTGAGAGAGGCGAGTGCGAACGAGATCTCTCATTCTATCTTACTCGGACGATGAACTTTCGTCGTGCCAATACGACTTTGCATCCGATATCCCTCGCTCAATTGTCAACCCATTGAGATTATTCAACTGCAAATTTTATCGCGATCTCTAACGCGCTTAAATCAAAATAGCTTTCGAAGTATTTTTCGAATATTTTCCGTTTATTATTGCGTCACATCGCTATGAAAATTTCGTTTCATTTCTCTCCGACCCCTTCGTATAAGTCTTTATGGTCACACTCATACATAAATTTATGTCTCTATAGATTTGTGTGTAAATGTAATATAATACGATGATCGCTCGAGAGATTTATGTGACTCGAAATTACGTTCAATTGCTTTATGCTATATTTCATACGCCGCTATACATTAATGTGTATTACAACGCCATTTATAATTGTAGAAATCGTGTATTTTATTGTTCCTACGTCCAGCTATAATACGTTAATAATTCGAGTCCTCGCAGACTCGCTTCGCTCGCCGCATATCCAAAGTTCAGATAAAGATGCGAAATTTTCAGAGTCTCTATTTTTAGCGATATAATGAGACAATAATTTGTCTCCCACGTTGATCGTGATTCCCCGTAATTTGCCTGGATTCTGTAAAACGATTAATAATCGAATTCTTTGTGAGAAAAAAATTCGTTTCATCGAACAATAGCCGCGTTGCTGTAGTATAGAAATCGTGAAAGGGAACGAACAGAGTAAAAACTCTGCGATACATTTCGCCATATCCAAAGCAAACTGCAGCTGATGATGCAGCTGCAGTTTCGTGGCTTCTCTCCTGATTATACACGCTCGCATAACATCCCGGAACATTTCATCGGCATCTTCTCTCGTATTCCTCAATCAAGGAAAAATCACGAAACTGGCTAATGAAATTTAATACCCGTTTTTCGTTACTTTTAATACGGTTTTTATATCATTTATTTACCTTAACGGTCCAATAAAAAGTGGATCATATTTTTAGTACATCGCAATCAAAAAGATTCTCCGAAAATGATGGGGTTGTTATGGTTTTTACATTTTTTTTTTTTGTTCTCCATTCAGCTCAGCATCGCATGACCAGATTGAACCAAAATTTAGTAAATGTTTCACTCGGAATTTCGCAAATATTTTAACACGTTTAAGTTTGCAAGTTCCAGACGTAACATTGAGAGATTATTCACCCAGCAGCTTTACACCTCAAAGCATAAAGTTCACTCGGACATAGCGTCGTAGGAAGAAGGCAGAATTGGAGTGCGGCGCGCAATTGGATCGCTTCGATAATTGACATACCGCGAATCATGGTGTGATGCGCAAATGCTCTTTCGTCGCGGGCGGTTCAAGACGATTGTCAATCTCAACAATTGCTTCTCCTCGAGTATACCCTGCCTCTCTTCTATCCTATTGTGCGTATATATAAACGTATACGTATTATACGTAAATGAATTGCGAGGAAATGATTCGCAAGACAGATGCGGGCATGCATATTCAACGCTCAACGCGCGCCGAAGATTTCTTTTGACGATTAAAATCACCGTGCGTAATTGCTCGGTTAACGTTCATACTTTTGCACGTATACGCTTCGCGATAAGCTACTTTTAAATCGATATTACTCCTGAGACGAATACGATGTAAACTTTGAATTAAACATGCAAAACTATCTTTGGAAATAAAAATAATAATCGTTTTATTTGGCCCTCCAGACTCTTTGGTACCCGCATCTCGTTCTTTTATGGCGATAAAAATCTACCGTAAAATACGAAAAACACACTTCTGTGCTGTTGAAAACTGTAGATATACAGCGGTAATTATAGTCGATTTTTTGGACATTCGATGCGATACAAAAAAAAATCATTAATCGATACTAGACGATCGAAAAGAAATTCGTATCCTATACGTCCCAATGCTTGTTTCGAATAAATATTTTATTCATGAGAGAGAATCAACGATGTTGGTTCAAATTCGTGTTAATTCGATTTTATTCGTATCGTATTTCAACAACGATGATTAAGAGTCATCGAGCGATGGCATACGCAGCGCCAGGTGCCAAAAAAGCAAACTAAAATTCTATTCTACCGGATTTCGTCGCGAATTTTATGATTACGCGAACGTAAAAAATATCAAAAAATCCGGTTTAATTACCCGGTTCCGGCTGTGCTCCCTTTTCGGAGATCAGATATCTCTTATCAACACAATAAATTAACAAAAATACAAGGCGCTTTACTCGCGCCATGACAGCTTTTTCGCCAGTCACAATAATTATTTTATTACAAATTGTACACACATTCGCCACAACTGAAGAGACCAGAGCCGGATTCAAGCCACTTCGTTGCACATTACGAAATTTATTTATCGCGATTTCAATAAAAACTCACGGAAAAATCCGGTAGAATACACACGAGGCGTCTGACGTGTGTCAGCGACTATATTTATACTATATATAGATATATTTCACTATGAGAGGCGCCACCGTCGATTTTGAGTTGGTCACGTGAGCTCGTGACTCTTAAAAGGTCTGATCGTTTCTTAAATGGTAGTTCCAAATATTTTTAATTCGACACTCGCGATAGCGATTCGAGATCGTGGACTAAGAAAGCTTTGTAGAGCATTGATATACGATCGGAAATTCTCTCTAGTGCCTGTCGCTCTTTCTCTTCTCTCAGCGGTGAATGACCGGCAAGGAATCGGTATTCGCGACATTCCAGCGAACTCTCTCGCAGTGATGACGCGCGATGATCGTTATTGTGGTCATTCTTCACGGTCTTTTTCTCTGTCTTTTTTTTTTTTTTTTTTTTTTCTTTACCCCCGTGCTGCTTTTTTTTTACCCGCTGCATCTGTCTATCTCCTGCTCTTGAAAGCAGGTACGAGTCTGTTATATTTTACCGATTACGTGTTACGGAGAATCGGGCCAGCGATTTAAGTGCCCTCGTAACAATGATTTTCGCCTCGAGGGAATAACGAAGTAAGAAAAAAAAAGTTTTCGATTTTTCACTCCGTTGCAACCGAGTCCTCATTTCCTAAACAAAATTGCAACTTTTGGTATATAGAAAGAAATAAATAAATCATGAAAACATAAATTCTTCTGCGACAAGCAAAACGTTGAATCGTTCGATATTTTTATTGTTTCTGAAAGAGATTCAGGAAAGCTCAGTTCACATTATTCCACGATCAACTGTTCCATAAAATCGATACTTTATTTACAATCTTTCGATGATGATTCGCACACGGCAAAAAAAAATCGATAAATCAATTTTTTTTGTATTTCCGGTAATTGCTAAAGCTGTACGTTCCAATGGTAGAAAAAAAAGGAAAAAAAAAACGTGTGACAGCGCTTGTCCGGCCGTAATATAAGTGCGCCTCGTTTATAAAATACATAACAGAGTCAACGAGACGAAGAAAGTAACAAAAAATAATGTTCTTCTCCGCGAAAGCAACAGCAGCTAAATTCCCATAGTGCATTTCTCAAAGCAATACGGATGATGAGCTTCTATAAATCTTCAGCTCGTTCTTGTCGCGTTCCGGCTGACCGCTCCGAAGTCATGGATAAAGATCATTACGGAATATCTAATTGAGACGTAATCAAGATTGATCGCCGTATTACTTAGCCGCGGAATACATTTTTTTTTATTTTTTTTTTCATTTTTTCAATTTATGCGTCATAAACCGATGCCGAAGCGATTTTTCGAGCAAATTCTCATATTTTATTACGGGCCTCGGGGCAACTTCTTTTCTTTTTTTTTCACTATTTTATCGCGTCATTCTCGTAACAATATTTTTATCTTCGTTATCGCTGCAAAGAGTTTCTCTATTTTTTTTTTTTCTACTCGAAAACATTAAGTTCCTTAAGATCGATAAAAATGTATCGAGAAACAACGATTGACTCGATTTTGAAAAATTTCGAAATAACATTCGAGCATGAAACGAGATAGAAGAAAATCAAAAATTCTGTACTTTTCGCGAAGCTGCTCTTGTTCTTTGCGAAACGTATAACAGAGTCGTGTCGGGTAACAAAGTTGTCGTCGACATTCGTTGCGAAAGGCGACGCGCGACCAGCACATTGCGATATTTTACAAGCACTTCTCGTCACTGTCTCTCAGGGTGTACACACTCCGGAGAACAAGCTCGTGTGTATATTCTTTATGGTTCACGGAAGTGTATCGCCGATTTTTACAACTTTTAATACGTCCTCGGTAACGAAACACCCTTTTCGAATCAAACGCTTTTTTTCAAGAGATAAAAATCTTTGCTGAGAACAATGGACGATACGCAGCCAGCAAATATACATGCAAATTATCTTTTTTTTTTCTCGTTTTTTTTTCAATGAAATATGTCCTATTATGTTTGCTTCCATTATACGATATAATACACTTATCGGTTATCGCTACTTATCTTTGGCCAATATAATGCAACAGGCATGCAAGTCATATATCAACCGTTATATTTTCTTGTATAATAACAAAGAGAAATGATGATAATAGTGTCTTATTTTCAATTTACCAGCATTCAAATGCGGCAACGTCTTAGAAATAAATGAATTTAATTGCGAATCTCGATAACAATGACGCGATCGATCGATGAGTCATTTCTTATGGACAAAATGCTTAACGGCGAATCAATCGATTTCGTTGTAATCGTTGGCCGGAAATGAAAGAAACGTATTATAGCGAGTATTTTCAAAATCGTCAACAAAAATTTACCCCCACCACCGCGAATCGTTTTATTCAGAGAAAATATACGAGCCGGCAGACGACAGAGCTGTCAACGTACTTGTCCCGGGATGACTCTACCGAGTCTCTTGATGATTCAACAAAAATGTGAGATCTGAATTGAACAACGATAGAATTCCAAAAATAATTCTCGTTGATTTCATTGTTTTGTCGACTAAAGAATCTTCTTGGATTTTATATAACGTTGATGTTTGTCGGATATATTCGTTCTGTCATTTGCACGAATAAGAGTCCGCAAAGAATTCGAGTCTTTCTATGAAAATTTCGTTTTTTATTTTCACTCAGCTGTCCGAATGGTAATTTATATTTTTCACAACGATCCCATGGAATTTGACACAATTCATACCAACGCATGCGACTCTTCGTGACGTTTAACCGCGTGAAAATTCCGATCCGGTTGAAATATCGCTCGCGGAATAAGCAAAAAAGTGATGGGACCAAATGGTTTTTTTTTTTTTTTTTTTTTTTTTTTTTTCGTGCTCTATCTATCGCTGGGAATACAACGTCGCGGTTGATACGTTAAACTAGAATTTTAAAATGTTGGAGTATATGTTGGACGATTAGTGACTGGAATCTCGTAAACTAATCGGAAACACCAGATTGACTCGTTTAAAGCTCCCCCCCCCCCCCTCCCCCCCCCACAACTCAGATAAATTATACACCCGTCCCGTTGTAAGATCTTTTCACTCGTCTCGTTCACCCCAACATCAAAATCGGTCTAAATATACTCATGACGAATAATAAATATTGAGAATTGAACTTTTGCGAAATTCCAATCTTCTGAGGCTCTCGAAAAAAGTTACTAGTAATTTTCGTTTCTGTATACCGATGAAGCAATTATCGTCGCGTTTACATAGAAGGGAGGAACAATTATTTCCAGATCTTTGATAAAAATTTGGAGCTTTTGAAATTGAGCAAAAACTGATACTCTGCTTGTTTACTATTCGAGCGTTAGAAATATCGCTGAATTTTCGTTGCACAACGTCAGCGATGAGTGTTTTTTTTTTTTTTTTTTTTTTTTCTTATCGTTTTATCTAATAATAAATTTCTTACTTCGCCGCGAGAGTCGAGAGAGTCTTGTGGAGAAAATTTGTTTGTGTGGAGCTAGCGAAAATCCGCGTACCAAATTTCCGTTTGATTCATCGCTGGCAACTCGCCAGAGGGTTTTTCAAACGTTTTAACTGACGCGCGAAGAAAGCTGTAAACATTTGGAATATTTATTGCCCGAAAGCCTCTACATTGATTTGAGATTAAGTCGAAGAAGTAATTCGTCTTTGAATTATCGAAAATATTCGAATCGTGTTTATAATAAACTGACTTAATCGTCAAAATATTTCATAGAGGAAAAAAAAACTTTCACCGCAGTCACTTTTGAGACTACACTAAAAAAAAAAACTTTACTTCGTTTTACGAAAATCCATTTCTACGGGAATGGTTGCGCAATCCAAAATTGGACCACCAGTCTGACCGAAAGAAACCTCCTAAATCTTCATCCCAGCGAAATGTCAAGCTTCGTTAGAATCTTCTGCTTTCGAAACTTCCGTACTTTAATTATTTTTCGAAATACCATGACACAATTTGTATATGGTCATTGAAAAAGCCTTATAGAAAAAAGAAATATTTGTAAAAAGTATTCATGGAATCATTCGTGGATCTTCGTGTGGATGAAAGCGTAGAAATGAGTAATGATTATTATTAATAGAAGTGAATAATGATTATAAACGCACATTTATGAATACGTATACACGTATATATAACACAAAGACGTATTGCCCGTTATACGTAAAGTTTGGTTTGAATGGTTGCCAAAAATTCATGTAGATTCTTCGTCATGAGCGGGTGGGTGTCATCGTTTGCGCTAAGAGTAAAAATATATATAAAACTTTGATTTTCCACTTTTTAACAATTTTATCTTCTCGCTCTTCCGCTCGAAGTACGCAAACAAACTCGTGTTTTTCTTTCCTCTCCTCACCGATGACTCTCCGCGTCTATTCTTGCTGCATTAGCTTTTCTCGGTATTTCCAATTCAGTTTTTTTTTTTTGGAATAATAAAAATCGTCCAAAAAATTTCGAAATGTACGAAAAACTAAAAGTTTTTTTCAACATTTTATACGAAATCGAATGAAAGTTACCGCGATCGAAGAACCATTGACAACGATCGATATTCGATGGTGAGGTTACATGAACAATAAAAAAAATCTTTTTTCGATCAAACAGCAAATCTAATCTCAATCAGTTTCATTGAATTTTCATTTTTTCAGTTCAATAAAACGCCTCCAGAGTCTCGAAGCAATACAGAGCCAATGAGATATTTCAACACCGCATAACATTGATGAATTTAAAGTGAAAAAAATAAATAAAACGAAGAACAAATGCGTGAGAAAATAATGATTTCATCGAACGTCGTTTTTTTTTTTTTTACGTTGGTTAACAAATAAGAAGAATAAATAGTTTGAATCCCGATTGTTTTCTCACAAATACACATTCACTCTACATCGAGATTATCGGGCAGAGATAGATCTCCGAAGAGTCTTTGCAGACTCTAATCTCTCGAGCGCAGGACAAGAAAGAGGAGAATTCTCGGCCCCAGGCCATCGCCACTCCTTCGATAAGGTTGAGCTGGGTCCAAACTTCCCTTGCGGTTCGTATAGTACACCAGTTCGTCTGGCAAATATAAATAGATATACACACCGGTACACTCGCATATTCAAAAAGCCATAACCGAGAAAGGGCGTAGCCCACGCATATTAACACGAAAAGTTAAGTGGATTAGATCCTTCTCGTCCCTACAAAGTCCTCTGTGTAAATAGCGACAATGCTACACACCATTTTTATCTTTTTGTACGTGGACACGAGAAGAAAACCTTCCAATCTGCCTGGGACGTCGAAACTGTTGAAATTCGAATGAATTGAGAATTCGAGCGAGTCCGACAACGACGCAAAAGCCACGTCGTAGTCTATTCACTAAAAACGAAATTTTGTTGAAACCTTAAAATATTTTTTTGAATACGTTCAACGAAATATTTTAATATTACAACGAAATTTCGTTATCAGAGATCGAGTTTCTAAAAAACGAGTCTCCTTGGCGAGAGACTTTTATTTGCTCTCGAGCTGCTACTGTTTGAAAATTCATAAGATTTTCTATGAGCGCTTTAATAAACATTATGAAAAATTTTACGAGGCAAGAAAAACTGAAAAGTGTATTAAAAATTGATTTTTAGGAATTTTCTAATCAATAACTAAAGTTAAAGAAAATCCAGTGTTCTCAAAGGCCCAATCGCAGCATCAGACTCAGCGTCGAATGAAACGTGATTAAAAGACTTTGAATGAGAAGCCATGGGCTCGGTGAGCTGTATAGTATCGAGCCAGAGTTTTCAAGATTCCTATCAAACGGTAGTCTCGAAAGGTTCGAAGCAATCTTACCGAACGGTTCGATACTCGTGCCTTCCAGACAGAAGGATTGTCGCGTTTTTGGTGGTTTTGGGAAGGCCTGCAGCGGTTCTGGCGCATGGACTATATCTCTGGGATGGATTCGGCGCAACGACCATCGTCAAATTGCTCACTGCGACGCAAAACCGCGTTATACACAAAGAAATATATACACATACTCGCATATATATCGAGCTTCAGCCCCGCCCGAATCCCCATGAAATTCGTTTCTTCGTTCAAAAATCATTCAGGATTTTCGACACTTCGAATCATCAACTTCTCGTACCTTCCACGCACCTTTCAAACCGCGTTCTTTCGCTTCGAACGAAGGCCCCGACATACATTAAATTAGCTCAAACGAGAACACCGATTGTTCGGGAAATTCATAATCATGAAAAAAAAAAAAAAAATGAAGAAAAAAAAACAAAACGAGTCCCGGAAATGTGGCATCAAAAATTGGCACACTTTTGTCCTACATTCACCGCGTTTATATATGTAATTTGTGTTCATTGGAACCTTCAAAAGGGGCGGGTTTGAAAAAGTCTTGCGCGACGGTTTCGATCTATTTGAGTCATCGTTGCTCGGTATCTAGGCGGCTCAGAAACCATAGTATACCCTTAATGCCATTACAAACGGCTGTACACACTATATATAATAGACTACGCGCTCTCTTAAGTCGCTATTTCACCACCTGACTCTCTTGCCGGTACAGCACACCATATATATTTACATATTTCTATGTATATAGGCTATACATGTATAACGGAACATAAATTACGTTCTATTGGAGCGGAAAAAGGCGATAGATGGCCAAACAGGGGTAGAGGGGGGGGGGGGGGGGGGGGGGGAGGGGGGATAGAAAAATAGAAAGACACAACGCATTATTAGACCCCGTGAACAGATGGCATGTAACGCGCCAAACGGGAGTCTCGCATTGTTTGGAATTGAATTCTCAGGAATACTGATTTTCGTGGTGAAGTCAATGAATTACTCTCCAATTAAGAGAATCGATATCTTGGGTTGGGCATGAAAGTTTCTTTTGGATCGAGTTCGCGAACTGAAACGAAGCAGGAATAATCTATTAATGAGTGAACATTCATTAGTCGATTCTAATGAATTAATGAATATCCATTGATTCATTAATGGATATTGATCAATCGAAGTAAAATGAAGAAATTTTGCTTCGGATTTTTATATTCGAAAATTGGTGCTTCGGATTGCTAGAAGTTTTGAGAATTTTCATTCGAAAGTTTATTGAATATTTTGAAGAAATTTTTATCAGTTTATGAGATGTATATAGCAGCCTGAGAAGAGTGAAAGTGCAAATAATAAAAGAACATTTAGCGTTTTACAGAAAAATTCTTAGCTCCGATAAGTATCGAATGATAATGGAGCTAACATTTTATCGATATACATTAAACATTTGAGAACCTCTGCGGAAGGGGAATACGAAGATATCAAATAATTTGACCCTGCGTGAGCGAACGACTTGGTGGTCGTCGCCGCGGGTGTAATGATAATGGCGGATGAATTCAAGTGGGTCCGCAATTCGTATATTGCATCCTCAATAAACTTACGAAACTAATACTACGACGAGTGAAATAAATATGTGTGTACACCAGTCACGAGAATATGGTCCTTTGAGTTTTATTTTTGAGAACCCCTGCAGGGAGGATACGAAGCACGTGTTTTTGCGGTGACGTCATCCCATGCTTTGGCGAAATTCCCTTCTCGTTGAGAGTAACGAGATGTGACTCTATTTTATTTTTCATTTTTTTTTTTTTTCTTATAGCCTCCAGCTGCTGTTTCTTCATCACGTGTTCCTTATTCTTTTTATGTTGTCAGATCGTTTAGCCCTCGCGGATCATGCGATTAATAAAAATCAGCGAATCTCGTCATCTACCAAAGTCAATTTTTATCGATTTTAATCCTTCGAAACGTCAGAAAATTTATGAACTAATCAATTTTCTTCGTGATCCTCGAACCAATCATTCCACTAGAAATCTCTCGGTTACGAATTACTCCATTCGCAGCATCCTCATACTTTTAATCCTTCCAAAAATACTTCGTACCCTCCGGAATTCAGCGTACGGAAGTACGTACCGCGAGGGAAAACTCATCGCTGCAATAATCGTTCGATATCTACAGACCTGCCAACCTTTTCTGTTTCTGGCGCATAAACCATTCCTTTTTTTGTTTTTTTCTTACTTCTTATCACAATAAAGCTCGTGATTGATGACGTACGAATTGTATCTGTACAAAAGCGCAGGGCAACGTCGCAGAAACAGAATCCGAGAATAGAGGCGGTATAATTCCGGAAGAATACTGTGTCACCGAGTCACTTTCTCCGCGCGCTCTCGTGCTATCTATTTCCGAGCGTAACCCCCCCCCCCCCTCCCTCTTCCTCCTCCCTCACCTCCGCCCCTTCTCTCGTCTCTGCAAACTCTTCATTTCTGAATATTTGCCTCTCTATTTTCCTCGTCGTTATACACCGTGAGAAATCGGGAGAGGAAAAGAGAGAAAGAGAGAGAGAGAGAGAGAGAGAGAGAGAGAGATCCGTTCACTGTGCTACACCAACCACCAAGTTTCAACCGAGTCCGGTGCAACGAGCTCCGGGCGAAAAACATGCTCTGCGGTAAAACACTCGTCACAATAGCAATGAGGTAATAACGGTGACCGGGTGCAACGCCATCGTAATGATAATACATATATATCTTATTCTCAATATACATTTATAGCTGTGGCCAGTTTATCTGGAGCACTATATACAACTTAATTAAATATACTCCGGCCAAATGCGACTCTCTTTAACCCAACAACATACCAGAAATGAAACTTTTCAAAAAGCAGCTAAAACTCTTTTATGCTTCTTGGACGAAAAGAGAATAAACGAAGAATTACTTTTTGCCAATCGCATTGCTTCTATATATAAACAGCATTGTCGTGGATAGAAACATGAATCACGGACACAACGACATATTTGTAAGTAGCCTTTTACAATTTTGAGTTATTTCTTTGGAATTCGTAGAAATAAATAAACTTTGCTTCATGCATATAAATATTAGGACAAAAAATGGATATTTTTTTTCGATTCGGTTTGATAGCTGTTAGTAATTGACAAAAAAGTAACTAACAAAATTTGAACTGTTGAAAAGATTTTTTAGAGATCGCTCGAATGAGTTTTTTAATATTTTTCTTTCGATCGTGGCTGACAATCGCGATTTGATAATTTCGATTTTTCCGTTCTACATGAAAAAAATATCCGTACGTGATGGAACAGTGATTCTTTCAATATTTGAGCTCTTGAAAAAAAAATTTAGAGGTCGTTCAAATTGCGAGACGGAAAATACGAAATATTTGTATTACATGATCGTTAGTCAAAATTGAAAAAAAAAAAACACACACATTAAAGTCCGTTGAGCGACTTTTAAAATTTTTTTTAAAGATTTTTCTCAAAAAGAGCCTGGAAATTCGAAGTTGAAACAAAAGTCTCGAAAACTTGTAATCCTGTTGAAAGAAGAAACGTGGAATGAATGTTGAGTCAACTTTAACAGGGAAAAGTTGACTAACGTGCAAAGAATGTCTGAGTATTTGCAGCCCGCAGTAATTCGAGTCGGAGTTACAAAGTGTACGCGAATGAGAATTTTATCGAAAAATTCGATCCAATTAACTATTGCCACAGCTGCCCTACATCGAAAGTTCTCAGGAGCTTTGGTGAAGAGGAAAAAAAACCCGGAAATGCATCTATCACTGCTGGCATTGAATCTCGCGTTCATTCAGTAGCAGCTCTCTTATCTGGGACATTGCACTACTGATAAGGCTTATCAAACGTGAATATTCTCTTGCAGCATTGTTTACGTTCACCTACGTAGCATGATACACGTAATAGAAACGACAACGCATAGCTTTTGTGTAGCGACACAAATGGAAAATAAGAGACAGATGATTCGAACGAATTTTTAAGTCTGCCGCGGCGAAGAGATAAGATCGAGGATGATGGGATCGAATGAAACTCGCACAATTTCGAGATTATTTTATCGGTGAGAAAAAGAAATTTATAATTGATGCTCGACCATGCAGGATACTCTGAGTTTAAGTCGCCGATACGAAAACACGATAGTTTGGTAATAAAAAAATTTCGTTATTTTTTACAGCATATCTTACGAAACAGAAGCTGCAAAAGAGTTTAAAAAAAAAAATGAGTTTTTTCGTTTATTATTTTTCGGAGATATCGCGGTGAAAGGAAAACTCTGGGTCGTGCTGACCCGTGGAAAGTAATTCGGATAGATTCGGAATTAAAAGTTTTTAGAGCCCGTAGTAGCCCGTCGTAAATCGAAAAGGAAAAAAAGAGAAAAAATTTTGTAACCGAAGTCGATAATTTAGAGTTCATAAAGAAGAATAAATCGACGTTGAATCGTGAGTCGCACTAGAGCCTCGATGGAATGCTCTGTCTGAAGAAAGAAAGGTTCGAGAGCAATATAATTTCTTATAAAACGATTCGCGATCACAAAGACAGAGAATATGAGGGAGAAAGAGAGAGAACGCGAGTCAAACACACACGCTGTTTTATGCAGTGTATACTTATGAAGGTTCACAGTCTCTCTCGGTGCTCAAAAGTACGGAAGTTGCTCAATGACCAACAATAAAGGCGGCAGCCCAACAACGTTTAATAGGCGAGAGAGAGAGAGAGAGAGAGAGAGAGAGAGAGAAAGAGTGCGATGTCTTTATTCGACAAGAGATTATTATTTCAGTACTTTTATAGCGAGTTAAATCGAACGCCTTTGCGATTATTCGTACGTATATCGAAAGTTTTATGGCACTCGATCGAATCGAAAGCCCGCGACGTTGTCTTTTACGAATTTATACGCACATATATCTATATTACGTAGATATATATATATATATATATATATATATATATATATATATATATATACGTTTATACGTTTAGTGCGAGATCCATCGTGATACACGATTATTAATGAGACTCGCCTGCGTAAGCTTTAACGTTAATACGACGATAGCGAGGAGTGTACGAAAGCGAGAAATAAAAATAAGAAGAAAAAAATGTTAAGTGCAATATCTTATCGCTGTGGTTACCGAGCAGCCAACGTTTTGTGTATATCATCGACGAGAAATTTTCGCTGGATTTTTTCAACAATGAGTTATGAAAATATTGAACGACAGTGAGTTATTAATTCAATAAAAGCAGAACGAATGTACAATCGACCAAGAATTTATTCCATTGTCTCTTTTATTTCGCTACCGAGAAGACGTTTCATAGTCGTTTGCAAAACTTTTTTTCTCATTTACGACATACGCAAACGCAATTTACATTTGGATAGAAAATAATTCGATCTTCAATATCACTTCGAGTTACGAGCTAATTGATTGAGAAAAGAGATAAACACACAAGAGATAAGAAAAAAGTGAATAAAATTAAAATGGTAAAAAATGAATAAATTTTAATCGTCGCAGAATCCAAAAACGCTTTTTCAAAGCGTCAAATGTTTTTTTAACGAATTTCCTTACTTTTGATTAAAAGGTTATTTAATTGCCCTATTTGTTCGGAGCGCCAGACATAATACTGGAGAAATAAAAAATGGAGTGAGGCTCTCGACGATTTCACGGAAATGAAGAAACCACGCGCGCTTACACTGCCGGAAATTAACGATATGCTCAGTCTTCCCGTTCTCCCTTTGCTCTCTTCCCCCCTTGCCCTACATATCACACACTTTTTTTTTTCTTTTATTCTTGTCTCGCTCCTTGGACGCAGCACCAAGCTTTGAGATAAGACGTTTGTAACTGGCTCACGATTCAGGCCAGATAATGATGAGCATGGAAAAAATGAAGAGAGTCCGAGGCTTTTCCACTCAACGAAGCTTTGACTCATCAACCGACACTTTTCAACGGAACTCATTGTTTTATTTTTTATTTTATTTTATTTTATTTTTTCTTATGAAAGAACACGCGTTGCATATTTCTATCGTTTTTAATACGCGTTGAAAATAATTTTCTTCAGTTTGAATTATTTCTCGAAGAAGAAGATAGAAAGAGGAGAGAAGGGAGAGGATCGGGCGAGGGTCGAATAAAACTCGCTGACTTTCGCGTCTGGCTTCCATCTGTTAAAGTCGACCTTTAAAATCTGCTGGAAAATCTGAAGGCTAAGCTGTATCGCAACAATTGTTTTGTTATTCTTCGAACGAATAAAATTTAGAAATTGACTCGAGTACAAAAGTCCCTACTTTTTTTTCTCCATCGATCACAACGAAAAACTAAATTCCAATATTGCACCGAGCGAGAACGAACGATTTGGGAATGCCAAAGGTAAATTCGCCCTTTGAAAGCCGAATATAGACGCGATTGAATTTCGGCTCGATGAAACTTCTGTTTGGTTAACGCAATGAAAAAGTCTCTTCGAATTTGCAAAGGAAATTTTCAACTCTCGAGTTACCCGATGCTGCTCTACCTTTTTTTTTTTTTTGTCAGAGACAAAAAGCATGCAAATAACTTCCTTTTAACGAAAGCCTGCTTTTTTCTTTCTTTCTTCATCCTGGCACAACTTGGTTATTTTTCTCGAAAAAATCATTAATAAGCTCGATTTTTTTCAGCTCAAATCTAATCACGCTATGGCATCGAGCCAATCGCGATCCAGAAACATTGGTTAAACTCATTTAAAATGATGAATCGTGAAAAACTTTTCTTCTTACATAATAATGAAATGAATTTTTCAACTCTTTGATCTTCCAACGAGATTTCACCTCACCTATAATTTCGTACGAATCGGTTATCATCGATACGGCAATCGTTGTTTGCTGTTTTATTGCCCTTCACCGCGGCTACGAGACTTATCTCGAATCGTTAACAACTTTTATCCGACATTATACTACTCGTGTTTGTAAATACGAAATCGACCGAAGGTATCATACGCGTTTCTGGAATAACGGTTTCACTTACATCGAAATTGAATAACACGTTGAATTTTTATTAAAACCCGAAGATCCATGAATCTCTGGCATAAAATGAGAAGGAGAAAACGTTTCAAAAAACTTCTGAATCATTTTGGAATACATCATTTGTCAATGTTCGAACCGCAGAGCCAAAATCATGGAACAAAACAGAGCTGAGAGAGGCATGCAGCAGCTCGTTAATCGAGAGATTAATCGATCGAGTTAGTATCGAATTTCAAGAGCAAAAAGAAATCTGAGGATGCTCGAGAATTTCCAGTGATTGAGCGAAGCAGGGAGCTCGGAAAAAAAAAACGAGAGTTTGGTACGAACTGTTTGAATCGTCATCGCGCTTTGGGTATATAACTTTGCGGCGTTGGAATGTGCGTAAACAGAAATAGTAGAGATCGGTGGGTTTGGCACGCGTCAGGGAGTCTACGAAGCTAAATTGTAAATCCGAATATTCGAATCGCGAGAGTTTCGTCCGGGGACCAAATATTTTTTCGATTTTTCGTGCTATTATATATCCGTAAGAACACAAGCAGAAGAAGAAGAAGAATTAAGAGCGTTTAAAAGAGAAGTAGACGGAACCCACTTCTTGTGGAGTTTATGAATTTCGTTGGCTGTTTTTTTTTTTTTTTTATTTTTGCGAATAAAACCTGAGAGATTCTACGGAGTAATTTATAGTCATTTCTATACAGGGCAACGATTACATTGCACAAAATTTTAAAAGTATTTGTGGCTTGAAAAAAATAAAAAATAAAATTAAAACAAAAAAAAAGGATTAAGGAAAACAACGCTTTACACGTTTCGGCGACGTTATATTACGGGTTAACGAGATCTCGTATACGTGTGCTACATCGGTCTCGTATATAAACGTTTATATATATATATAAAATACACATATCCGTACATGAAACTATACATCTATATATTCTCGCGATTCCCGGTCCTCCAAAATTAGAATTCTCCCACTTTTCTACTCAGCTATGCCATCCTTCGTACGGCTGTGTATGAGCTCACCACACTTTGAATTCTGAGCTTCTCGTCTTTCTCAATCTCCTCCTCGTCTCTCTCTCTCTCTCTCTCTCCATCTTTTTCTCTTTTTCTTTCTTCCAGCATCCCAAAACGTTTGCGATCACGCTTCACTCCGACCAGCAGTTCGTCACGGCATTTAATTCTTGGCAAATGTTGGAAAAGCTGTGTTTGAGTCTGTATGTACGTGTATGCGTTGGTCTATGCGAGTGATCTTTACGGTGGTTTCTCGAGTGAGGAAACGGACGCGAGATTATGAGACGAGATTCATAGAATATTCGAAGAAAATCAAACGGGACCTCTTCAGGAAACGTTAATGTATGCATGAATTCATGAGTCATTTATTCGAAAGTGAAATTAACGAAATAGATCATTCATCAAATGCCTGAAATTCATATTCAGTTTGTCCGAATCATTCTACATTTTTGTTTTTTTTTTTTTTTTCTATTGTTGCTCACACTTAACCGACTTGAAATAATAAGGCTCGAGGTTGCTGGTGACGTGTTTTTTTTTTTTTTTTTGTATTTTTCCAACCTTCCGTGTACGCGACAGTCGTATTTTATTTTTTATGTACTTTTGAGCGAAATAAATCCTTGAAAAAGTTAACTGAGATAAAGATACGTTTTGTTTTTTTTTTTTTTTGCGAGCTTTCAACGATGAAAACCGACAGGAAAACGACTTTATTTCATTCGATAGGGTGCTTTCGCGAAGCAAGTGCTAAGCGACTCGAGAACTCCTGGAACGTTGAAAAAAGCCAACGACATTTTTAACAATAAACGAATCAAAAGTCCAGAAATAATATCACGATTAACGCTGAAGCTTTTGTCAAGTGGAACAACTCTCGTTAATATTTTAATCGTAAACATTTGCACGAGACAAGAGATCATCGACAAAAATTGTTCGAAGCAACCGATCGATTCGTGAATTTCGATCGAAGATTTATGAAATAATCGAAAGGACTTTTTTCTTGATTAAAAATCGTTCGAACGGAAGACTAAATTAAAGAAAATTTCTTATTTCTTTAAACTTTTAATTTTTTAAATATTCGAATCTGAGAGTAAGAAAACACGTGAACAACGTTTTCAATTTGGTGGATCAAAAAGTGCGAGAGGAAAGGAAACGAGCCGAGAACGATTGAACGTTTCGAGTAATTCCGTGCTTCCAGTGGTTATTGATATAAACGTTGGTGTGTACGAGTGCGGGTGTATACGTGAGATACGAAACCGGTGAATTTCTCACACGCAAAAGCGCGAGAAGCATCGCGGGGCTCACAGTCGTGTCTGGCATACCTCTTTCTTCGCGTCTGGCAGGTCTTTCTCTCTTCTCTCTCTCTTTCCTTGGGTTAGCGATAGATTTGGCCCCCACGAAATGTTCGATGCGTCACTGAATTCTCCAGACACTGTTGCCTCGCGCTTTCTTTCTCTCTCGCTGTGTGTATTATTGCCCAGCAGATATATATGAACGGAGTAAAGAGAAGCAAAACGAAAAAAAGAAACGTCTCACGGCCGATAAGCTTTGCGAATTATCATACGAAATCACCAACCGATGCGCGAAACGTTTCTGTTTATTTTTTTATTGAAAAGAAGAAAAAAAAAGAAAATAAAAAAAAAGAAAAAAACAACTGTTTCTTTCAACAGAATAATTCGTGAATCCACGCCCAAAATTTTCGCACTTTATAGTCGCTTCGATCAAACCTGCGAACGTCCCGGTATGAAAAATTAGTAGCAAAAACTGTGAGAGTCAAATCGGTTGAAACAATTTTATCCACCATCAGCCGAAATTCCGATCAATCGGAATGATGAATTTATACGAACAAGAGAGAATACCGAAAGCTCTCGCGAGAACTCCGATCGAAACAGCCCAGCGTGCGTAAACCAACTGGCGAAACTCGCTTTTGCCGGGTTCAGGACGAATACGAGGACGAAGAGAGGGGGTGTGGGGGGGGGGAAGGGCGAGGAAAAGGTGAAACAGAAAGGGGAGAGAGAGAGGTAGAGAGAGATAGAGAGGGGTTTGTGAGGGCGAGGGCGAACGAGGTTCCCCCTCGAGTGAGGAGAAGGACTCAGAGGGGCGAAGAGAGATCGATTCTCGTCGTCTGGCTCCGGTTTGTGTATAATATCACCATAGACGATGCAACGACGCACTATCACAAAAAGGAAAATAAAAAAAATCACACGGAAATTCGGATCTACGCGGACGTATTCGATGAGCAAACTAAATTGACGATACCGAATGAGCTGTTCGATCTAAATGAACTATAAATCTCAATGTTTTTCTCCAAAATCTTTCGATCTTGTCACTGCTACTCCGAATCCTCTCCATAAAAATTTTTTCTATCAGCAAATATTAGTCGTCAGCTCCCATCGAAATCCTGATTCTACCCTCTGTGCATTTTCTATTTCGACAAAAAATGAGCATCGATCTCGAGTAGCCTCGTTTCCAAAAAACCTGGCCAACTGTCTCCACTCCTCTTTTCAGATTGCCGAAGCAGCTCTTCGTCGCCATCAACATCGATAGTACCCCAAGAAATTTTTGTCCCCCTAATTCCACCGAACCCAGAGGAAAGAGCCAGAGAAGATAGCAATGTCCAGTGACTCGTACCTCGAAGAGTCTGAATCTATGAATCAGAGATTACTCACCTCTCAATCTTGTGTGTGTGTATGTGTATGTGTGTGTCCGAACCGGTGAACGTTGTTTGGTCCACCGATGCTACCCTCGAGATCCGTTAGCAGTAGTGATCCGAAAGATGCACATATATATATATATATACAAATAAACGAAATAAAAATTGATACAGATATTCGCGTAAACTCGTCGCGACAAATCGATTAATTACTTGAAGCCTAACTCGTCAAAAACAGGCCGCCTTTTTAAAACAGCATAAATCAACGAATAAGATGTGAGAACTCGATGAAAATTGACAATTTTATCGAGATTCGAGATTCGTACGAGTGATACGAAGTATAGTACTATACGAATAGCTAGAGAATGAAAAAAAAAAGGCTTTCGGAACGCGGTATACGCGATACGACCGTGTGGACACTCGGCGAGATACTGATGCGCGAAAGACCGCTCGTGCGTCGAGGCCGCGGGGGTGGCGTCGCGACTAACTATATACACACATTCAAATATATCTGTATGCAGCGACGCATATATATTGCCACTCGAGTATCTTTATGTACACACAGAATCGTATATATATATATATATATATATAGCTTTTAAATACATAGAAGCATTAGTATATATTTATTCATATATATATATATATGCTTTGGTACATCCCAAAAGAAAGTGAAAAACGAAAACTGCGAGTAGAAGCAGGCGACCACTCCGCCGTTACGGGTGTCTCGGTTCTGACTGAGGCAGCAGAACGTTCTCGCGCTCTTGTGCTTCAGGCTCTATAATCCACGGGGCCTGATGGTGGCTGCTTGCTGGCTCGTTGGTCGACCCGCCGGCCGGCACACCGCATCCTCTTACTCCCTTTGCTTTCCCGCGGATGAGGTCACGTATCGGGTGTAAAGGCGAAAAGCTTCCTCGACACTTTTTATCACGCGATTCTCAAGCGTTTATGCATACCTATATATGCTCCTTATTTATGGGCGGAGGGATGTGTACGGACTTTTGTTTCGTGCGTGTGCGCGTACAGCAAGGAGTTGATTTCGGTGTAATATCTATGGAACGTATTTATTCGGCCGATCTCTTTCTCTCTGCGTGCAGCGCTTAGAGCGAGCCCCGCGAGCTCGCGAATACCGCGGACACCAATATCCTTTTTTTCGGACTTGACATTGTCGATGCACCCACGTGCAGCTTCTCTTTTTTTTATGTTTCATTTGACACTTTTTGAATCCTGGAACTTTTAGGGAATTTGTTTTCTACGTTTAGGTCTACTCGACTCGCAACTAGAAAAAAGATCTATTTCTATCTACCAGGATCATTTATTTGGTTTGAAAAAATGTTTAATCGAAAATTTTTCTATTTGTCGGAACTAAAAAGCTGTATTTTAATCAAATAAATAATTCTATTCTAGTGCATTTATTCGGGTAGCCTCGTTAAAGCTTATCCCTCCGATCACCACGTGGCGCAGAGCCTCGAATCATTTTTTGTATACGAATTTTGCACTCTGGATGTGCATAATTAGAAGAAACTTACGTAAAACTTACTCCATAAGGACCGCGTCTAAAAACGATCAGACGGTCGTGAATTTTTATGCCCAACCAGGGTTCCAGACCCATGAAAATATTATTAAATAATAATAATATTAAATATGATGTAAATAATATTATAAATATTTTTTGCGGCTCAACAACGTGCTCGTTGAGTTTGTGGAAAATTTTTTAAATGAAAAATTGCAAAAATATCTTTTCAATTGATCTTGAATATAAAAATATTCAAATGGAAGAAAATAATTTTTTAAAGTTAAATAAAGCTCTGTCAGGTCATGGGACAAAGAAAAAAATTTATTTGATTTGATTTAAATAGGAATTTTATTATTTTATTTAAATAGATCCTAATTGAAGCAATTAAATGTTTTTTTCTTGGTGCGGAATTTTGGGGACTGCGATGTGTTATGGAGCTTGCGGTAAACGAGGCGAAATTCGAGCTCCTCCTGTTCGGGATTATCGCAAATCTATTTTTTTATGTAACGCACGCTGTCAAAGTACAGACGATTTTTCGTTCGCTTCGTACAAGTTTTCTCCGAGTGCTTCGAATTTATTCACGAATGCTCTCTTCTACACTCTGTTGTTTATTCGCACGTGACTCTTTTTGTTTTTTATCCTTTTCTTTTTTGCAGGCTTTCCAACCAGCATCGTGTAGAAAGAGTGCCAGGGGATTCGTATATACGTATGCGGATCGCGAGGCGTTTTATTCGAACGACGTTTTTGTAAATTTTCGTAAAGATTTTTCGATGTCTCTGCTCGTTCGGAATCCTGGCGTTGGGAAAAAAAATTGCGATTCGGATCAACCTCATCTCGTTAGGGAGTGACAGTTGAATCAAGAATCAAATGAAAATCCCAATTTCAATGAATCCGCACATTCTGATTCTGACAGTTTGATGAATCGCAAGTGTATACCCGGTCACCCGGTTGGATCATCCAAATTTTCCAATAACATCGAATCCCATCGAATCAATGACTTTTTTCTCCCGGATACTGTGATTGATTTCTCAGTCCGCGACTCACGTGCCGCTTGACATTGAACAAAGTAAAAAATTGATCGAGAAAATTAAAACGCCCGATTCATCGACATTCATTTGAAATCATTCGTGCAGTTGAATCCGCTACGTTTAATAATTTATTCCATTTCGAATCCTCAAATTTGATCCTGGAGAGCAATACATTTCGATGGAATTGAATGAAAAATTTCATTGAACCAAGCAAACTTGTTTTATTATCAACAAAATTTTTTGTTCCTACCTACCAAAATCGATCGACGATTGGATCACCCGGTATAATGAAACTTTGTGATTGAAGATCGCATAGAAAGAGAGCGAGAGAGAGAGAGAGAAAGAAAAGAGAGAATCTTGCGATACTACTGGCGCGAACCAACTCGAACCGTAAAGTCGCGCGCGCGAGCGTGTGTTACAAGCGAATTTCTCTGGTTCTGTGGTGCGCGAGACTCTCGTGCGACCGTAAGCCTCCGGAATGTGGAACCTGAATCCTGGTGGATGGTGAACTCGCGAGCGCGCGCGCGCTTCTTCAACCGTGCTATATACATCTCTATAAATATATATACATGCACGGATATAGAGGCGCACGAATATACGTGTCTGTCTACACACTGCTATTACTACTTCGCCTCGCGGCTGTATCTACTCACCAGTCCCAATGCTGAAGCACCCTGTAGATGGGCACTTACAACGGTTGCGGGCCTCATCGATTATCGAAATTTTTTTCAACCATTTTCGAGCCTTGTTCGGTATAGTTAGATTCAGGATTTACCAATCGAGATATACGACGACACTGGCGCAAGGATACTTTTATCTCGTGAAAGTTTCCAATCGACGACGTCATCGAATCAATCGTTTTTACCTATTATTTGAGCTTCATTATTTTAGCCTTTTAAGTTACTTTTTTTTATATTTTTCGTCAAAAATTCACATTTTTCTCTGTACTCGGTTGCACCTTTGCAAAATATAATTTAATAATCGAATTGGTTTGAAGAAATTTATGAAAATTTCGGTCGGTTTCAGTTATTTTAGTAAAAAATTTTCTAGTCACGATTAAATAAATAAAATTCCATTAAAATTTGTACGTTTTTATTCGATTCTTTCGTTAGAAAAAAAATTGTTTTTCTCATTAAACAACGAAATGTTAGAAATTTTGTAGAAAATTTGAGTTCAAGATTTGTTGGAATGGAGAAATAAAAAGAAAAACTGTATATTTGAAAAAATTTGAAGTGCTTCGAATCTTTTGAACAGTCGTATACACGAATGAATGTGTACACGATTGTAATTATGAGTATGTCTGATGTCTACCTATACCAAAAGAGACTTATACGATGAGTATATGTTCATAGTTCCAATCGATTTGCGACTCTAAAGACAATAGTTTTCAAGCTTCCTCTTCATCCTCGTTTGTCTCTTCTTTGTTCCTTTTCATTCGAGCTTCATCCTCTTTGTATCACGAGTACGTGATAATTGCTTTTCCCCCTAGGCTTAAACCTATAGCAGCAATTCCGGAGTGAAGACTACGAAGAATAAAAAAACACGCGTAAACAGTCTCGAAGCAGAGGTTATTCTGCACTAAATATTCTGTGAATACGGCCCGTTAAATTTTTATTTTCACAATTAATAATTCAATAAATAGTTCATTTCAATTATATCACAATGAGATTTTTCGAGAAATTGGAATAATCGACTGTTTCACTCTCTCTCTCTCTCTCTCTCGTTCAGACTTAAATTCTTCATTAGAGATTTTACTCCAAAAATATTTACTCCAAATTCGGAGTAAATTCAATCAGCTGATTTGTGTTGGAGGCTCGTTCGTATAAGAGAAGTGTGTTGTGAGACAAAATTGTGCTCGCTACCAACGCTATTTGATTGACTTTTTACAGATTAAGAGTCATCGAGCGATGGCATACGCAGCGCCAGGTGCCAAAAAAGCAAACTAAAATTCTATTCTACCGGATTTCGTCGCGAATTTTATGATTACGTGAATGTAAAAAATATCAAAAAATCCGGTTTAATTACCCGGTTCCGGCTGTGCTCCCTTTTCGGAGATCAGATATCTCTTATCAACACAATAAATTAACAAAAATACAAGGCGCTTTACTCGCGCCATGACAGCTTTTTCGCCAGTCACAATAATTATTTTATTACAAATTGTACACACATTCGCCACAACTGAAGAGACCAGAGCCGGATTCAAGCCACTTCGTTGCACATTACGAAATTTATTTATCGCGATTTCAATAAAAACTCACGGAAAAATCCGGTAGAATACACACGAGGCGTCTGACGTGCGTCAGCGACTATATTTGTACTATATATAGATATATTTTACTATGAGAGGCGCCACCGTCGATTTTGAGTTGGTCACGTGAGCTCGATGACTCTTAATATCAACGATACATACTTTACTTTTTTCTAATCTACGAAAAAATTAATCGACTTCTAGGCTTTTTTAAATACCAATAAAAAAAAAAGAAAACACACAAATCGTTAGAGAATCAAGAAAGCTGCAATAGTGTTTGTATATCGGTGTTTATTCATCAAATCATGTTATTCGTACACAGTAATTTCAAATTTCATTTTTCTAGTATCAAGTTGATTGATAATAAATATAACTTGATAATAAGATTGTAAAAGAGAATCTATAATGTAATTAGAGATAACGAGAAACAAGCTGGAATCTCAAGATCCTATGTTAAATGTTTTGTTAGCATATATTTTCAGAGAGGCAATATAATGGGAGATCAGCAGAGAGTAAAACTATGCGTTCTGGCCTTAGTTCGGACATGCGCTCGTGAAACTTGCACTGTCGTTCTCATTTTATATACTTACCACCGGTGGCAAGAATACACATATATATATATTATAAAGGGACTTAGAACCAAATATATCGTCAGTCTGCATATTCTTGTCTATAAATATTTTCATTATATATGTTGATTAATAATTAGATAACTCATGTAAGCATGAGATTTTCATGAGATAGTATGAGTGTAATTAAGAGAATAAGAAAATACCATGAAATTCGAGCCAGGTTGTCATAGGGAATGAAGCTTTCGCTCATTCGTTTCGTAACATTGTGAAAATCGATCACTTTCCTAAACAACATCGATACCGAATGTCTATGAGAAACGATATCGATATATTTGTTTAATTATAATTCAACGAACGATCCAAACATCGTTTTTCTTTTATATATTATTATTATATATTTTTAATGAAATATCATTGAATACGAATTAATAATATATTGTAACTTGGTAAAAGCAGCTCATTGAAATGCGATATAATTTTTCGTATGTTGGAATCAATGGAATGAAACTCACATACGTAAATGTGGAGCTGAATTGATGCTCGGATTGAACAGTTTTTGCTCTAATAAGTTAATAAATAAACGACAAAACTCACAGAAACTACGAGTATATATGGTATTCTTATAATATCGATTGATCGATCTAGTCATCATGGTAGAATTATACTAAAACCAACTAATTTGGTTCCCATTAAATGAACTCGTTAATTATCCATCGAAATTACTTTGCGAGCACGTACACTTTCACTCGATCTTATTTATATTTCAGTGTCTCGTAACACAAAACTATTTTTTTTTTTCTACCGAAGTTACGATCACCGAAACAGATCGGATTGGATAATCAACGAAAATTTTTATTATCATATAACCAAACGATCTAAAAAGAATCTATACGAATCTTAAAACCGTGGAAAAGCCTTTGTCGTTTGCCCAAATCTGTTTTCGAGTACGTTAACTCGTTGATAATGAACGAATCAACTTGCACACAAATTGTTTTAATGAAAACTGTTGTTTTATATTTTTCTTTTTTCAATTACATCGTCACCATCGACGACGATTCTCCCTCCTCATTGAAAGCTGACTCACAGCTTTCGATTTTATTTTTGTTTTTTTTTTTCAAACTTTTAACCTGTCAAATATCATTGTATTTATTATTAACGATTGCCAATCGGAAATGCAATGATATTTACACGTTCGATCGTCACTATAATTACAGAATTTTTGTAATTATAACGCTAATGTCGTAATAAACGAAATCTTATTCTGTTTCGTATACTCGAGAAGAATTACGCTGGTCGGCTTGAACACGAGAGTTGATGAAAAAAAAAAAAAAAAAAAAAAAAATCGATGTAATCCGTCTTACGGTAATGACCGAGTCTTCTTCAACGGCCCTCTGTTCGCGTAATTCTTGTTTTGCGGGAAAAAGCTCCCAAATAGAAAGCCTGCACTCAGCAGTCCCAAGTCGTCATACGTTTGTCTCGTTATAACGAGAGATTTTTCTTCTTTTTCTTCCTCTTTTGGATCTTCTATTTTCGTTGCTTTTTTTCTCAACATGAGCGACAATTTTTTTTCGGCTGTCCACATAGCGAGGAATCGGAAAGAAAACAAACTATTGGACGTGTCACACTCGCTCGAACTTTCGATCGAATTATTCGATTTTTTTTTTCAACACGGAAACAAACTTCCGATTTTAGTCTCTTAAAACTAGAAAAAAAAAAAAAAAAGTTCAACACTTCGTTATGAGTCTAACACTGTATTAGGGTATTCGGAATAAATCTAATGCGTAATAATACGAGTGATCCCAGTTTTCAAAAGTTTTATTCGACTTTTTTCAAACTTTTGTTCTTTTTTTGTGTATTTTTTTCTCTCTCTCCATAATCTTTCGAATAAATGCGCGTGTTTTTGGTAGGAAGAACGGAGAGACGTCAAATGACTATATACGGAAAGAAAAATTTTCTCGTTGCTCCATTTGGTCTCGGCAGATTCGAAATTGAAGGGTTTTTAACGAAATTATACATATTTCGATGTATTTGCTCGTTTCCAACAGTAAATTATTGACTGGGAATCACAATAACGCTATAAACTTAAATAAATAATAAAAATAAAAAGAAAAGAGGTAAAACTACGAGAATAAAAGCCGGTACTAGCCGCTCTGGACCGGTTGAAAATCCTTGGTTTTTTCTTCGTGAGGAAGTTCCTCGATGGCGAGGCTCTCAGTGGTCATAAGTTTGACCCTATCAGCAGGTTTTGGTCGCATCAGTATGAATGGCAATTCGGCGGATAATTCGCCGCCCAAAGCGCCGAGATAGAGTTTTACTTTGACGGCGTAAGAGACAACGATGCCGAATGAATCTCTGACGTCGGGAGAAGTGAGCAAAGTGCTCGATGCTAATTCGCTGTCTTCTCGTTTGAGTCTACCGTCGAGAGCGATACCACGTCGGTTTCGATTATTGTCGACTTCCGGTTTCAGGTACAATACTTTCTGTAAAGTCGAGCCTGGGCTTATCGGACAGCCGTCTTGAGTCTCGACAGCGTCGATGACCGTGCGAAATTGTCCGTTTTGAAATATCACGACGTCGATGCCTTGCTGCACGAGAGCTTTGATTTTTTTAACAACTTTGTTGCTGTTATTTCTCACGCATACGTTTACCGCGATGCGTTCACCGTGATGATACAATTGTTTGTCGAGAGTAACCTCGAGCTCGAGTTCACCCGGGCTGAGAAGAAAGTCTTTTCTGACAACGGTGCACGGTTGTCTTCCCTGTTTCGTTGGAGCGTACTGAATTTTTCGTATTCCTAGATTAACGGTGCTGCGCTTGTGGGTAAAATCGGTCTCGTTCTCACCCGAAAATATTTTAATGTAATAACTGACCCCGCAGGGTTCTCCCGTTTCGTCCGGTCCCGGCTGAAGAGTCACGCTGGAGGGCGCACTCTGCGGAAAATTAAAGGTGAAAGGTATCGCGTTCGGTCCCAATTTTCTCAAAAGACGCTCTTGCAATCTCGTCAAATTAGCCTCCATCTTTGATTCTCGTGGATACAGAGGCTCGGATACGAGATAAAGATCCTTTTGAAAATTTAATCCCATTACTTCGTCCTCCTCGCGTCCGTAACGGAAAGTACAGACCAATTGACCCCATATTTTTCTACCCGAATCGATGTACTCCTGGTCGAGCAATATCACCGCGTCCACGGGCTCCACGCCCGACAGATAATCGATGAAATCTCGCTTTCCCAAGTACAATGCTATTTTTCCATTTGGCGAACATTTCTTGTAGACTTTGAAATTCACCACCATTTTCTTCTGCCTTATTTCGCTCTTTCTCGTCGACGAAAAAACAATATTTTTTTTTACTATCGAGTATTCGAACACTCTCGATGTAGTGCGACTGGGGACTGAGACCCTGCTCGATACTCGCCACCACCTTATATCGACAACGGAGAGGGAGGAGGGAAGAACGTGACGAACTAGCCACCAGAAAGGCTTCTTAATCCGTTCAACAGTCGCAAATTGAAAGACCAGGTTTCCTGTCTTTTGCCTCCTACACTTCCTCTATGAATTCTCCCTCTCTCTCTCTCGCTCTTTTTTTTCCCCATCGTACGTCATCGTACGAGAGTTTGACGTTGAACCGCCTCGATTTTCCCTGCTATTGTCCTAGAAACACCCTATTTTCTCTCGATCCAAGTTTCCTGTAATTTTAGAAGAAAAAAGAGAAGAGATCAACAAAATACATTAGTCCGTTAATACGTCGCGAGAGGACTTTATGTCAGCAAATCGTAAAAGCAGCCTATGCTAGCTCAGAAAGCTAAATGACGTTGGCTTCTTTTAGTGGAAAAAACAAAATCTTTTTATTCAATTGACAGACAAAATATAACACTGTACATTTTTTCAAAGGCCCAATTTTACCGACCAACGTTTCCAGCTATTTTCTCGTTTCAAGAATCAATTTTTGGATCCTTTGCAGATCGCTCGAGAGCACTCGCCACGGAATTCACTGGCTCATCATTGGTGCGCTTTAACGATAAATTCTCAGACTCTGTGGCTGTGGAAAATTTTTCAACCACGTTTTCAACTTCCTTTTCTTTTTGAACAGTTTTTTCATCTTGTTTCGAAGACTTTTTTTCAATCGACTGTATTTCTTCTACTTCTTCTCCTCCTTCATCGACTTTTTTTGTCTCTTTCTCGTCAACGCTCGACCGCTTTTTGTGCTTCGCGTTCTTGTTTTGATTTCTTTGCCTCTTTGAGGTTTTTTCGCTCGGATCGACTCTGCGAATTGACATTGAAAATATGAATAATTTATAGCGACCACGCTGCTTAACTTATCTTCTAACTGCGCGATTTTAATTTTGTATTTTTTTAATATTTCACTTTTCTTAATTATATTTTCTGTCCCTGTAGATTTTTTTTATGGTAATTTATAATTTCTTACATCGTAGTCGAACGAGCTCCTGGTCCCCAATTTGCCATCGGGTTTACCTGAAACCTCGACATGTGCGTTTGCCTTGAACGAGGATTAGCGTCGGGTCGAAGATCGAATTTAACGTCGGTTGTTGTAGGAGCCTCCAAAATTGCCAATGCGGGGCAGCCTTTTTCCATTCTATCCCGTTTGGATTGATGAGTCTGTAAACAAAAATTACGGAAACAGTATGAAGAAAAATTTTAAAAACCTTTGATACGAAGAATGACGAATGATCCCCATTTTTTTTTGTTTTTTTTTTTCATTCTTATTTGATTTTAAGATCGAAACAAACTCAAAACTGATATAGAATTATGAATTGTTCTTTTGATTGAAAAGATTGAACTGGACTATAAAAATACGATTAAGAAATTAAACAACGAAACAAAATGCCTTTGCCGTTTAAAAACGCTATTTTTTTAGTACTTGGCGTCGAGATACTGCCGCGTTTCTGGATGAACCTTGTTTTGAAAAAAAAAAAAAAGTACCTTTTCCCAAGCCCGAACAATGTCCCAAATGACTTCGTTCGGAGCGTCCGTTTTTATGGATACTTTGTTAGCGTGAGAATACGTGACTTTGTAACCAGCGTTGAGCAATGCTGATCTGAAGACGATCATTGGTGGAGTTTGGCATCGAACGATCGACATCTATGAAAGGGTTTCATTGTTTTTTGAATCGACAACACCTAAACAGTGAATTATACGAAAGAGTTAAACTTTGAGAAAGTATAGCACATATTTACCAAACGATCGAGAGCATAATAAAGCGGAATATCCAATTCTTCGAGTACAACACTCAGAACACCAATTAATCTTTTGCTCGTGCCCAATTTCGAGCTAGATACGTCGTTCAAAAGTTTCGAAACGAACGATTTATCATGTAAAATTCCCAACCAAATCGGTCCGCCCATCTGCAATAAATAATAAAAATGTAACTTTACTTTATATTTATCATTCGATGAAGAACGATTTTCATTTTTTCCTACATACGTGGTGACTGTGCTGACAAAATTTGCACAAACGATCGACCGGTGGTCCATTCGGAAGTTTGTAAGCTCCATCCTGTTTTCTCAAACCCAATCGATGAATCGCCAGCGATTCGCAACCGTTGCATTGATAAACCATTCCCAATTGACTCGTATTGTTTTTACACTGTAATTGACCGACGTGAACGCGTACGAATACGCGAATATAAAAATCTACGCTTATCGAGAGTAACGGCACGATGTAACGACCATAACGACCGGCGTGCGTCGATATGTGCTGAAGAAGAATTCTCAAGGCCTGTACAAAAATATAAAATACTGTTAATTCATTCATCCTCTTTTGAATACTTGACGTCAGCCGCTACCAGATCCCTCGATGTAATTTTATCAGTTTCAATAATAATATGAAAATAGACTCACTCTGGATCACAAATAATTATCAAAGATATTTCAATATTCTTACAAATTCATGACAAGATTTGGACTTCAAGGAAACTGCGCCATATTTCACGTAACAGGTCTCTGGAGAATTGCCAGCTAGTACAGCCATGTCGGTAGCCGTAACCATCAGTAAACCACCGTTGACTATAGACTGGACAGCTCCGTCCAAAAATATGGATGGGCAGCCATAAGGATCCAAATCGATAGCATGAAAACGATCTTTCCTCCTCTGGTACATGAGCATTCTAAAAATTCAATTATATATTTAGTTTCTTTGAAACTTTGGTTTTTTTTTTAGGTTTTGCCTATATTCAATACTCAATCGTTCATAAAATATAGCACAATATTTCTGCATATTTCATTTACTTGCGATTTCATGAATAAGTTTGAGAAAATTTATTGTTTTTTTTTGGCTCGTATACATACGTCGCGTCTTCGTGACTCGCAATCACTAGATCTTCCACTTTGTTATGAGCAATATTTTTTTTTATACTCTCAACAGCTTTAGCTGAAATGTCATTGGCCACAATTTGTTTAACGAATGGAACTTCTTTGGCGTATCTTATGCTTCGCAGCCCGGTGGCTGACAGAGCTTCCAAAATTGTTATTCCGTCCTGGAAGAATTCAATCACCAAAATAATTATGGGCAACGAATGTATCAAAACAGAGATGCAATTTGGAGGAGATGTATACCAAAAACATTTTAATTTTCTTACTTTTCATAATGACCCTTGAATAACTTGGTAAATTTTGTACGTACTTCATTTTGTAATTCCTTCTTTTTCTTAGATGTAACACTTTGTGAAAGTTCGTCGCTTTGAGCAGTGGCATTTTCATCTTTGTCTAATCGTCGATCTTTCGAAAAGGCACTTAGGACAACGATACTGTAAATTAAAAAAAAAAAAAAACCACTCAAATTGTAAAATTCTTTTCATTTTGCAAGAATATTAATTTTTTTCATACCTGAGATCTCGATTAAACTCTTGTACTGGATTGTAAAACACATTTTTCTCCAACAACAGTATTTCAGCCTTTCCCTCGGATATTACCGCTGGTTTCTTAATTTCCATATTGATAGTGTCACTTTTTTCGTCCATCGTATCGTCGTTTTGAAATGATTTTTCGTTATGCTCGTATGTATGTTCGATAATTTAACTGTAAAATGCTTTATCTGTCAATTTATGAAATAAAATACAGCGCAATTGGAGGTTGTGTTTGAATAACACGACAACGTGGTGAAACGGCCGAACCGGCCGAAGGCGCCACCGACCGGCAATTTTTCTCTGCTCTCGTCTCTTCTCTCTCTGACTCATTCACAAGCTTATGCAGGTTTTTAAACAACTTCACGGTAAGCGAGTGATTTTGTTTTCATAATTAACACGTGGTGCAAGTACAAAATTTCGACAACAATTTACCTATCGTTAGGTGAGTTTTTTTTATGTCAAAACATTTCGTTGAATTTTATTTCAAAACTATTTGCAAAATTTGAGAATTTATCACCAAAATGGAGCATGATATTACAGCGTCCTTTAAGGTTATGTCCCAAATACTTGGATAAAGAATTTTTTACCCATCAATGATGCATTTGTTTCGATATCGAATAGTTCTTGCCATATTTCCTTTTCTATTTGTTGGGTTTGTAATTATTTTATTCATATTGTGCTATCAATATTTTTTATCCCGCTATTTTTTCAATCTTAACCATCTTCACCTAGCATTTTTCGAACGTTGCTTTTATTTACAAAATTATTGTTAGAAAAAAGCTTGCGAATCTCTCACACGTGTGCTACAACCAAAATGATCTGTCGAACAATATTAATGACAACTTAATAAATAGTAACATAGTAAGAAATTTTTAAAATAATTTTGCATTCATTTTTACTGTAGATTATTATATTGGTTTTTTCTGCATGAATATTTTTGTTTATCTTGAAACTATGATTGCAGAAAAAATTGATCAACCATGGCAAAAGTTAAAAACAAGAAAACAAATTCATCAGAGGCAGCCGTCAAGAAACGTAACAGAGAAAACAAGAAAACTCTCAATCCGTTTGAAGTTCATATAAACAGAGATAAGCAAAATGTACTAGGCCGAAAGAACAAAGCAGATCGTGGTCTACCAGGAGTGGCAAGAGCAAAAGCTTTGAGCAAGCGAAAGAACACGTTGCTTTTGGAATATAAACACAAAGACAAAGACAATATCTTCATGGACAGACGTATAGGAGAAAAAAATGCGTCGATGACTCAAGAGGAGAGATCAATGGCAAGGTTTGCAGCAGAACGAATAAAATCGCACAGGAAAAAAGATATTTTTAGTTTGAACGACGAAGAGGTTTTGACCCATGGTGGTCAGACACTGGAAGAAATAGAAAAATTCGAAGACCCCAAGAGCGACGACGAGTACAGTGACGAGGGAGAGACTCGAGATGGTCGTTTGGACAAAAAGTTTGTCAGCGAGGCTCATTTCGGCGGTGGAATTTTGTCTAAATCCGACGGTCCGTTGTCCCGAAAAGAACTCATAGATCAATTGATTCTCGAGTCAAAAAAGCGCAAAGCTGAGAAACAAAAAGTTCGCGAACAGACGATCGATCTCACGGAAAAACTGGATTCCGAGTGGAAAGATCTTCTGCCTCTTATGGCAAGTTCAAAAAAAAGCAACCAAGATCCTGTTGAAAAAACACGCGCCGATGACTACGACATTGCCGTAAGAGAACTGAAGTACGAGAGTCGTGCCACTCCCTCTGACAAATTGAAATCCGAGGAGGAGATAATGCGCGAGGAAAAAGAAAAGTTGGAAGAACTCGAGCAAGATCGATTAGCCAGAATGAAAGGTTTTAGCGAAGACACAACGAGCAAAGGAAATCACAAATCTGCTGATGATTTGGACGATGATTTTGCCATTGAGGATATCACCGAAGAACCTTTGGCTTATGATGCGGATGGAATGGCTAAAGGACTGGTTCAAGACTCGAACGAAGTTGAGAACGAATTGGAAAAGGATGACGGAACTGGGGACGAGGACGCTTCGGAGAATTCGGAAAACGAAGAAGAGGACGATGATGAAGATGAGCAGGACGATAATTCTGTTGCAGTTTCCAAAAATATAGAAAATAATTCGAAAAAAAAGAATGCAACGAAAAAATTACAAAATGGTTCAAACGTCTCTAATGATTCAGATTCAGGCGACGATAAAGAAGAAGAAAAAGAAGAAGAAGAGGAGGAGGAAGAGGATGACGACGATTTATCAGACTTGAAAGGCTCTGAGTCGTCAAGCGACGACGAGGAGCCTCAGGATAAAATCAAAAAGTCCTCAACGAAACAAAAGCCTGCAAAACCCAATTCCCAAGCACCGATCACAGAAACCATAATTAATGGAGCCTCTGAAAGTTGTATGAACGAAGAGCGAATAAAAGAAATAAGAAACGATTTACAGAGAAGGAAATTAATAATGGAAAAAGCTCGTCAAGAATTGCCCTATACATATTCAGCTCCTGAAACTCTCGAGGAGTTTGAGACGTTGATAAAAGATCATAGTCCAGATTATCAATCGATCATACTTGAGCGAATAGTCAAATGCAATCATTGGACATTAGGCCAGGGGAATCGAGAGAAACTTTGTAAAGTTTTTGACTATCTTTTGCAATACATCGTACAATCCTCGTCCGTCACTTCGGACAAAGACATTTCAAAATGTTTCCAAATTTTGGACAGGTAAGTTCCACAATTAATAATCTTTTTTGTATTCGCCCCATATAAATCTTCTGCTTTTCAGATTATGTCCACACCTTTACGATCTGGCACAAGCGAGTGCTCCAAACACAGCGACCTGTGTTCAAAATATCCTCAGGACTAAGCACGATGAATTTGAAAAAAATCGAAAGAAATATCCTGGTTTAGAAACGGTAGACTATCCATCATCTATTTTTTCACTCATTAGAATGACATACTATTTTATTATTTTTTTCTAAACTCTCAAAAACATTTCTAATTCGAAATTATTTTCAGCTTGTTCTGTTCAAAATCATATCTCTTCTGTTCCCAACGTCGGATTTTCGACATCCAGTTGTTACACCGAGTCTCGTATTTATGTCTCAAATATTGCTGAGATGTCGAATAAAAAACCGTCGCGATATTGCCAAAGGATTGTTTATCTCCGCTCTTATCTTGGAGGTATTTTTTCATATAATTTTTTTTTACAAAATGATACTCATCATGTATTCAAATATTCCTTGCAAAAGTTAGAAGGAGCTTTTGTAAACAAACATTTATTTACTCATTGAGGAAAATTAGACTGCTTTTAGACTTTGGAATGGTTTTAGATGTTTGAAAATTCACAAAAATAATCTGAGTTTTGGATTTTCTCGTATTTGGCGTTTTCTTTTTAAATATTCTTCTTAATTTTTCGTGTCGAGTTTCCGCCATGATTTTTTACATATTCGATGGATCAATTTAAAGTGAGGATTTGTTTGCTCGTTTCTTAAATTATCGAAATAATTTTTTCAGTACACTCTGATGAGCAAACGATTCTCGCCGGCGGTAATAAATTTCCTGCGCGGAATAATTTATCTGGGAACACCAAAGCCACCGCCTTTACTGCACAAAATAATTCCACCGTTCAAACATCAGGGTGAAACGAGCAATTTGCTGATTCTCGAGGCGAAGCAAAAGAGTTTGTCAATCGAGGTTGAAAGTCCATGTATGAGATCCAGTGATTTGTCGCAAAATGAATTCGACGACGATTTCAGGTTACGAGCATTCGTTACCGCACTCAATATGGCGCTCGAATTTAAGAGACAATTCGAGGAATTGGAAGCTGTCCACGCTATATTTTCCCCCATAATAAAATTATTGGAAATGAACGATCGCTCGAGATACCCCAAAAATGTGAAGAAACATGTAAAGAAAGTTCGCCAAGAATTAGAGAGTTTGAGGGAAAAGAAATTGGAGTTTATCGTTCGAGAAAAGAAAAAGCCGAAAGCGTTGAGGCTGTACGAGCCCCGAATCGAAAGAGTGTACGTAAACATCATTTTCATTTCATTGACTTTCGTTTTGAGACAAAAATTTCATAAGAATATTCGTACTCAGCGAATTGAGCAATTTTAAAAAAATCGACCAAGAAAATGTTTTAAGCACTGATTATCATTAATAACAACACCAAAAAGTTGTGGACAAAATCAATTCATTGATTCTTCTGAATACTCGTCATCTTTTTTACATACCACCGAATCTCGTGAAAATATTTTTTTTTTTTTAACTCGATTTTTCAATTCTAACAGCTAATTTTTATTAACCTTTCCACTGCTCAAACAAGCAACCGAATTTTTCGATTGTGAACTTATTTTATTTCTGATTTTTACAGATACGATGGTAAAAAGCACAGACCAATGTCAAGGGAGAAAGCGGACAGGGAAAAATTACTTCACAAAATAAAGAAAGAAACGAAGAGCGCGATTCGAGAAGTTCGAAAGGATCGAGCGTTCTTAGCCAAAGTACAAATCAAACAGCAAATAAAGAGCGATACCGAGAGGAAGAGAAAAGTGAAGGAAATTTTGGGCGAAGCATCTGTACAGCAGGGTGAATTCAATGAGATGAAAAGAAAAAAATGATAATAATATCGTTACTTCGATCAGAACAGTCGAATACGTTTAATGTGCTTGAAAAAAAAAAAGCACGATTTATTAATGTTATAAATAAAGCAAGGTATTTGTACTCGAAAGTCAATTTTGGACATCGAAAATCAGAGTCGACTGTGTGAAAAAGATCCTGCATGAAAATAATCATTTTCAGTATCGTATAGTCTCGTTTTCTTCAGCATATATTCTGGAAGAACAAGCCGAGTCGAAATAGAATTGAGGGGAAGTTCCAAAGTATTTTCATTCTGCTTCCGCAGGATTATTGACTTTCGATCTTTTCGATTATTATTCGCCCAAGCGAAAGAGAGCCATCGAACAAAAAACTTTTTCATCGTGTCAAAATCGTCGATGCAATTTTTCTTTAGGCAGCTCAAACGATTTTCATAGCGTGATTCAGCTGCATAAAGACAATTCTTCAGAGTCTCTTTAAGGCCTTCTCGAAGCAGCAATTTACGATGAATTTCTTGTGCTTCTTCGATCTCCATTTTTCGCAGGAGTTTATCATTCACGTATTTTTTCCAGTATCGAAATAAGCGGAGTTTTATTTTTCTCTCGTATACCGACGCAGCTTCGATTTCCTTCGAACGAATCGTTGCAAAAGTTTCGTAATTTTTCATCCACAGATTCATGTATCGTTCGAGTAAAACAGTTTTTCCAATTTCATTCAAAATTCCATTTCGTTCAGCCTTTAATTTGTGGTTTTTTGAAAATTCTTTCCAGGCTCGGAAATAGAGTTTTATTAGGTGAAATCGCCAGTGATCTTGAGCGTACTGAATTTTTTGTCTCTCCTGAGAAACTCTCACAACAGCCACTCTCCATTTATCGATGTGAACGTTTAATATATCCAACGTTATCTCTGTTATACCAGATTTCAGATAAACCAAACGCATTTCTTTCGTCAACTTGTAGAGCAAATAATTTTTCAACGATCTTAATGATTTCTCTGTGAGTTTTCGATTGTAATGATGTAAAGATAATTGATTTTTTCTTCTGCAACATTTCTTGTGCCACACGTAAAAACGCCATTGATTCATCGTATTTACTTTCAAAGAGTTATCGATTTTCTCTCTCCGAGCTTTTACTTTATTCCTGAATTTTCTTTTTCTACGACAGTAATTGGTCCAAGTACAAAAAATTCGGCGTTCCAATTTTTTGACGTAAAAAATCGTCGCTTCCTCGATTTTTCCTCTTTTCGCAATGGCCCTGTTTGAATTCTGAAATGAAATGAACAATACAACTCGAATGCATATTAGTCAAAGTTTTTTTCAATCCTACATTTTGAATTTCGTTGAAATGACTTATTTTTAACTTGGATTTTTAAACTTGGGCCACTGACCCGCAGTAACATTTTCAAGCTTCTAGTCAGCAATTTTTTAACATAAAATTCGTTCATTTCGATTATTCTATGTCTTCTTTTGATCTTAATCTTCCAGTACTTGATCCAAGGATAAAAATGCTTTTTTAACATTTTTCTGTCACAATGCATTATTGCATTTGCCCAATAAGTTTTTTCTAACACGCCCGAGTTATGCTTGTCCAGCCACAGTCTGAAGAATCTTTGTATCGTTGAACGACTGTAAAATTCGGTCGCCTGAAATATCCATAATCCTTGAAATTTCAGAATAGAATGTGAGGAAAAACAATTTTTTTTAGTCGATTAAAAAAACCTTGTCGTCGAGTTCGATAATCCGTTTCTTCTCTAGAAGAATTTCTTTCCAATCGTTAATATATTTACGAATAAATACTTTGTAACGGAGATGAAATATGCACGAATTGAAAGCATTTTTTCTACGTTGTTCATTCGTATAATTATGCCAAAATTGGCAAACTCTTTTTAACACTTTTCGACGTTCAAAGTCCCGCGCTTTTTCATAGCCTGCAAATTGTTCCGCCTCGATGCAGAGACACTTGTAAAATGATCGCGTTTTTTTGGCTTCGATACATGTTCTCAAAAGTGAATTCAAAACTTTCTGCTTGAGTCGTACGTTGTATGAATACAAAGCTTTGTGGATTGCTCGTTTTCTGTTCAGTTTGTGGGTTGTATAAATTTTCCAATAGCCTAAAAACTTTTTTTTTAAACTCTCTTCACTTTTTCGATCTAACGGAACTACAAGTTCTTCAACTCGTTCATTCATTACACATTTGTTTGAAGAACGCGAAAAAAATACGATTTTATTTTATGAGCGTATCAAGGTTAAATTGTTAAGTGACGTTTGGTCGAAATATAATGAAAACTAGAGTTGACTGACGTTCATCGGAATAACTAGTATTTCTAATAATATTTCGAGGACAAAGTTAAAAAAAAGATTTGGAACATCATTTTTGTTTTCTGTTATTTATTTGTTTATTAATTTTTATGTTTCGTTTTAACTATTTGAAACTAGCAGACTCAATGATTACATAAAAACTGGTTTTAGCTAGGTTCGAACGACCTTCGAAAATGAGATTTATATTATAAAATAATTCACGAATTGCAAACTATAAAAAAGTCGACTCGATTTCTCACATATGCTATAACTCATCATTCTGCACACGCATGCATGCACCTTTTGTGTTCTGTGCGCAGGTCTGGAAACGACGGTGGTGGGGGATGGGTCGCTTAACGTCCAGTGTTTGTAGCTTCCATGTTCGGCCGCATGGTGCGCATTGGAAAAGGGATGTTGTGTGCGAAAGAGACAGCCATATGTCTCTTGGGCACAGTGCATGCACTTTCCATTGTAATTTTTTCGTATGAAAATTATTATTGTTTTTCGTTGAAATCGTTAATTCAAGGAAATAAAAATAAAAAAGCACAAGTGGAGTTTTATGATAGACATAGGACCGGGATCAAGCAGGAGAACGTGTTCGGGAAAAACCAAAAACAAACTCTTATAGATGTTTTGAAACAACTTTTAATTTTTAGCCAGTCTTGATAGTTTTTTTTTAGTAGCAGACTCTTTCGGCTTATCACCATTTTGTTGGCGGGTAGTTTGTCGCATCCGTAAACGTACATAATAAATGATAACGTAAGATAATATAGCAGAATCCATGCTCTATACAAGGAAATGTAAAATCATAATTTGACAAAACTTCGTCAAGCGTGCTGTCAAAAACATTTTTTTGAGACGCATATTTAGCAAAGACGGATTCAATGAAACGAATTAGATTGAAAAACTTCAAGTTGGCGTGGATTTTAATCCACCTCGAGATCTTAGTTCGACTAATTGGGATACCGGAGATGGGCATGAGGAATCAAGTCGTATAGCTCGTTTCGCAAATTGCACACGAACCGTATAATTTAAGGACTTGTTTTCATAAGTAACCTGTGAAACGATATAAATATATTAGTGAATACTGTATCGAATACCACACCGTTTCCCATGTAAAAAGAGATGATGAGTTCTAAAATTTCATCATGATTAAATAGCATATGCAATCTAAGCAAGCAGTAAACAATTGTACAAGCGATGATTGTTAGTATACGGCGAATGTACCTACAAAATTTTGATTAGAAATATTTTGATGCATTAGTACAACATTAATGGAGTATATATGGATTTTTAGTAAAGGAGTTGAAATTTTGAAAACCTGTAACATAGTATTTAATACAATCGAGCGTATCAGAAAGTGCGTAATCATGATCGCTATTAAATTCTATAATGTCGTCTGCATCCCAATCCTGATGTCGTAAGATCTCGTTCAGTTTTTCTTGAAGTTTTTGGCGAGCTTCGAAACTTTTGCTTTTAGATTTCGCTCGATAAATATCTCGAAGTTCCTGTAGAGACACGAGAATCTCCGGTGAACTCTGTTCGGAAACGGTACAATTTCCATACTTAGGGGGTTTTAGTATGCTGTACACGGACAATATTTTGTATAATTGTAAGAATGTTGGAGCGCTTGGATGGTCGTTACAACCGGTAGCTTGGCGAATTGTTCCAAAAAATTTCTGTAAAAAATATGCACACAGTGTATAAATAGTTTTGCATTGATAAGCAAAGGAAGGTAAATTGTGTGCGTGTGTTTGCGTAAAAATACCTCCAATTGGTCCTGGTTGACTTTTCCGGTTAATAAGTAGCTGAAATCAAACTTTTCGATCATGTACGGGCACATGTCGATTGTGGATTGGAGCGAAATTCGTAACGCTTCCGATGTCTGCGTTGTCAAGAATTCAGCAGCCGTGATGTCGCCTTTTACCTTTGCAGATTCCCAGTTGTTCAACCATTGGATTGAATCTTGTAATACCTGAACATAATGAATGAATGAAAAAATGAATCTTAAGAAAAAGATACTGGACATCCAAAAGACATTAAATAATTACCTTAAAATCCTTGGACTCTGGGGTCAAGCCTTCATTGGGCAGCGTCCGATTTAATGCGTCAAACATGTCGTTTATTTGGATGCAAAACTGAATCGTTTCTTCACATCCAACGAGAGATTCAACTTTATGGGATAAGTAAAACGAAAGTCCATGAGCCACCGATTTGCTAAAAATCTGCGATTGTATGATAATGCAATAGTTAATTTCTTATTCAGTAAAAAAATCATGAAATAAAAATATGGAAAAAAAGGGAAAAACATACCTGAGTCGCGAGACGCACTCGCATTTTAGAAGCATTATCCAACTGAACGTGTCGTTGTGTTATTTTCGGGCAAGCCCTGGCTTTTCCTGGATGTTGGCTGTCAACGTCGAATAAACTTTGAAAGTACTCCCATTGTATGTAATTGTCTGACGATTTCAACTGAAATATATTTATCAAAGGTTACAATGAAGATAGAAATTTTGTTTAAATTGGAGTATTAATTTAAAACTCACTCTCAATTTTGTTTGATTGTATAATCGATTTCGAATATTTTTTACGACATGTGGTACATCGGAAAACACAAAGACTTTCCGGTCATCATCGGCAGGATGTGTAAACCATGTTTTGGTACCTTCCATTGCCCCGGAGACACCTAACAGCGACCACATTTTGGCATTTGTTGACGCACCATCCGCGACAACGCCATGAATCTTTGCTCCATTTTTTTCCAAATACATAATCGCACCGATCATCAGTTTCGTAAGTTCTTCCCCGCTGACTGGATTTTTTGATGCAAACACAGCAATTGGCTGAGCGTATGAAGCCGCAAGCGGTTGGAACATAAGAACCAATCCGTGCGTAGCTTGATCCTCGATATCTGTAGATTGCGGTCCATCGTCACCGAAATCCGTTAATCCAACGTATGTTAAATTTTTGGAGCAAACTGCCTCTGATCGTCGCAAATTGATTTCATCCAACAAAAGAATGCCATGTCGTTGTAATGCAGTTTTTTTGGCAAAATGTTTTGCCAATAATTTCCCAAATTGTTTGTCGAATCCACACTTTATGTTTATAAGCGAGAAGTAACTTCGAATTGTTTTCTTACAGGGGAGTGGTAAAACATTATTCTTCCGTAGAAAGTCGTAATACCCTGGAGAGCGTACATTCAACACCATGCACATCATAATCCACTCTTCTGAATAACGGCGATTTTTGGAGTTTCTTTTTGATGCAGCAGACACAATTTCTCGAAGCGCTTCTTGCTGCACAGCCGGAACTTGGAGTTTCAAAAATTTTTCTTCCAAAGATTCTGCTTTAATAGCAGCTATTTCGTCACCTTTTTGTTTAAGCGATTCTTTTAGTAATTGTACGCGAAGTTTTTCTCGTTCCTTTGCCCGTTTTTCAGACCGTTTTTTCTTACGCAATGCAATAAGTTTTTTTTGGTCTAAGGGATTTGATGGACGACGGATCCGTTTAAAAGTCTGAGTTTCTTTTAATCTTGCTGCCCTCTTCATCAATCTTTGTCTCATCTTTATGCAACTGTCGCATCGTTTTCGTTTTGCAATCATCGAACAATTATTGTCACGCCAATACGCAACATAATCTTTGAATGCTAAATCAGCAGACAAATAATTAATGTTCACATCACCAAGGCCACTGCACACGTTGATATTTTTAAATCGCTCCAAGGTGCTCAATAGCTGTGTCATATTTTCTAAAACATAAGGGAGTTGACACTTCTTTGGATCCACTGGGCGTCCATAAACACTGTATTGGAGTGTCTTGTTTTTGTCAACTGTGATACATTTCTGCGGTACGGGCACCTCGATATCGTTATCTTTTTTCTTAATGAAATGCGAAAAAACAATACATTGGCCTTTTTCGTTCGAAAATTCTCCAACAGCCCACGATTTGGGTACAGTTATATGCGCACTTGCAATATCACTGCTGTTAATTGAGTCAGTACCGCTTGTTATAACACTTGATATATTAAAATTTTCATTGCGGCATGTCGATGTTTCAGATGGTGGGATATCATTAATTGAAGAATCGATGTTTTCTAGAGAAGCAATCGTTTCCTCTGCTGTGAAAATTCTTGTTGAGTTGTCGTTGTACGCTGTTGTTTGATTGTGGATATTTTCCATTGGTAGAATTATGTCTGTTTGACCAGAAACACTTGGTGGGCTATTTTCATGCTCGATTACATGGTTTGTATCGAGCATTGTTTCAGGATTGCTCTGTTGCTCAGACGTTGCACTATCCATAATTTCCATTGGTAAAATTGTATCCTCCTGAGCCAGGAATCTTGATGAGTTATCCGTATTCACAGTCTCTTCATTTGATGGATAGAACACTGGCTCGGAATTATTTGGTACAATTGCAGTTGAACTTGAGATTATCGTGGGTACTGCAATCTCTGCTAGACGTGGATATACATATGGAGCCTATGAACAATATGATGGAATGTATTCCAGTGATTCAAATGGATCAGTTAAATTAAATAGAATATTCAACAGAGGCAAAGATCGTTTGTCGAAAGCATTGGGAAGAAATTGAATAAACTTACCCGAGCAATAATTTTGCCCTCACTATCACGCTTTATCCATTCTCTGAGAATTAATTTTTTTTCGAAGTGTTTTTCACAAACGTATTGAGACGTTTTTAGTTTCACTCCGGGAATTGATGCCTGCCACTTTTTAAAACGTTCTGGGTTTTTTGGCACTTTGAAAACAGAGCTCTTTTCTGTATTCGATTTATACCCTGTTTTGCAGTGAGGTACCGCACAGGATTTCGTCATTTTAATGCAATCAATTTATTACGAATTTTTTAATTGTTACACGAATAATTTTTGACGAAACAAATATCGAGAACACGTGAAGAGAGAACATTACGGTTTAGGTTAGGCCGGTATCTTCTGTATATCTGTATATAACGTAACATCCCCCTATCACAGCGCCATGCCGTGTCAGCGGTGAGAAAAAAAAGCTTGGACATTAAGAGGCCCACATGCTGCCTATGCACTGCTACTGTCTTCTTCTTCTTCTTCTTCTTTTTGGCTAGACTCCCGGTAGCTCGGTGAGTGAGTCTAGCCTGGCCACTGGAATACCCGCTTCGGCCAAGGGTCGTTATGATTGCTTTTTTTTTTTTTTTTTTTCCTTATTTATTATTTTTATTTTCGTTTATTTATTTACTTATTTATTTATTTATTATTATTATTATTATTTTATTATTTTATTTATTATTTTTTTTTTTATTTTTTATTTTTTTATTAATGGTATTTCTTTAATAGTTTTCGGTGGTTATCGGGCACTGCTACTGTCGTTTCCAGACCTGTATATACGACCGTGGCCGAGACTATATATACGTGTATGCGTAGGATATGAACCTGTAATATCGGCGGTTTGCAGTAAGGCAAGAATCTGCAGGCTTGGCCGAGTTCCATTCAATAAACTTGTACTTTCCGAGTTGACCGCAAGGGAAAACGCAGAAACATTTGACATTACAGAGTTGGCGAAATTGCTAAGCTCAGCCATCTCCCATCCCACAGTTGAGGGCTGAGGAGTTTTGGTCAACAAAATAATTCGCTTGATCGCGATAGTTGTTGCAGGTGTCTCGATCTTATATAAAAAAAAAAATAGAAGTTGTTTCGTTATTCACGTGTTATTCGTTGGTTGTAAACAAGAATGAGTGACGATGACCGTGATATCGACATCGAGAGTGATGTGAGTCCCCGAAAGCCTCGAGCTCAACGTAAACAATAAACGAGCGTTATGGGCCCAAAAAAATCGCTTCTATTGGTGGTTTACATGTTTACTTTCATTCTGTTCGTTTCCTTACATGTTTCGTCGACTCCAGGAAGGCGATGATTCCGATTCGAGGCAGCGCCACTCGAATAATACCCAATATTATTCTCAGGTAAACGATTTTACACTTGTTTTTTTCATGTATTTTTTTTTTTTTTTTATCTTCTGTTCATCAGTCTCGACAAAGCTCGTTGCAATGAATGAGACGTTAATGGTTGGGCCATTGAACCCTAAGATCGCAAACGTTAAAACCTCTCCTTTTCTTTATTAAGTTACAATTTTCCAAATTTTGCACAAACTTTATTCTCAATTGTCTACTGTTTCAACTTACTCGTTACATGGAGAATTTTTCATCCGGATACACTGCGTGTCATCGCAGTTTAACCTTAAATCCAGAATCAAATTTCCAGTCTTTCCAATCCAATGTTTTCAATCTTGTTTTTCGTCAATCGTCAAAGTCAACAAACTTTCATTGTACCCAAATCTCGCAGACCACTAAATTTTTCACAAAAAAGTTCCTGAAAGTTTTCTTCCATCCTAAAACATTCGGTCTGTAAAACTTGTCAAAAAAAGACTAGTTCTTTTTGGCATTCATGATCTTTAATGTCCAGTCAATTATATAACTCATGCGTCATAATTAATGTCTTCAAATAATAAAAATATATTATTAGGCTGAAAAGAGAGCTCACCACAATGCATTGGAAAGAAAACGAAGGGATCACATCAAAGACAGCTTTTCCAGTCTGAGAGACACCGTTCCGGCGCTACAAGGTGAAAAAGTAGCGAGCAGAGCGCAGATACTTAAAAAAGCAGCCGAATACATACAATTTATGCGACGCAAAAATTCGTCGCATCAACAAGATATCGACGATCTTAAGAGGCAAAACAGTTTACTGGAATCACAAAGTGAGTATTTGTAAGAGAAAAAAAGCTTTGATAGAAAGAAAAAACAATACTTTCTTCTTTCGTATTTATGTATGCGACAAAAGTTAAAGTAACACGAACTGCGTAAAGATGATTCGATCATTTTAGAATGACCGTAATTCAGTTTTCAATATCTTCATGAACTTTGATATCATTTTCTGTACAAAATTCGAGATAATTGCGATATAAAAATCGTCAGTGCTCAAATCGCGTTGGAAAGTCAAAGCGAATCACCCATATTTCAATATGTTAAAAAATAAGAAACGAAACGATCTGAAAGCTGAATTTCTTGAGTCAAGAATGGAACATTGATAAAGAATAATAACTTTTGTGGATTGTAATGAAAAAAATTCACATCCTATTTGATGTTTAATTAATGTAAACAATTACTCGCATACAAGAGATATCTTTTCACTGGTTTTTGAGCAAAATAAAAATAATTATTAAATCGATGGATTTGCGTAACTCTAATTGCAAAAATCCTGTTAAAAGATTGAGAAAGCTCAAAGAAAATATTGTTTTTGGTATATATTCATAATGAAACGTATGCCCTTTCTGCAAAGTTCGTACATTGGAGAAAGCCAAGATCACTGGAAACTTTGCAGCTGAATCGTGCGAAGTTTCCAAATCGGACTCAGCGGGGATCGGCGGTTACAATGACTCGGAGTCTGAGTCTTCTGATAGCGAGACTGGCAGAGCGATACGTCATCCAAAGAAATTGAAAATAGCGGGTCTTCATCACTGACCCGAGCATTCTCCCTTCCCTCCCATTTCTCAAAAAACAACAGCTCGCTTTCGTATAACGATCTAATCGAATCTTTATTTTGTAAAGAAAAACAAACAAACAAAAAACTGAAAAAAAAAAAAAAAAAAAAAAAAAAATAGCAAGAACAAACAATTCATAAATGAAGAAAAACCGAACGAAAAAACAGAAACACAATCACCTTGTTGTAATTATGAATAATTATATAAGTGTATTATGTAAACATATTGTAAAGTAGGTACTTATTTAAGGGAATAAATATTAGTTCTGTTCGTACACAACAGATAAAAATGAATTTAGTTTATCATCTAGATATGCGCAGCGCTTTGCTTCTTATTCAATTGTTATTTCTTTAAATTTGATTTACGAGCGTTTTTTCACTAAATCTTTAGACTTGTAGATGTAATATTATTTTTTCGTTTTTATTTTTCCATCCAAATCGTCGATCGTTGAGCTCGTAGATTATGTGCTATTGTCCCCTGCAGTCAATTTGTATATAGGGCTTATTCCAGGGTGTCGTTCGTTAATTATTCTCGACTTGTGAGCACGAGAAAAACAGGAATACCAAAATTCTATTTCTCTTCGACGATAAATATACACCTTTTTAATAATATTTTTCGATGTTAAGTCTATCAGACTATCGGATGTACATGATTTTTAAGGATAAATATTCTACTATCAAACAAAAATTCTGCAACCCTTAACAAAAACAATATTTGAGACCAATTTTTTTATAAGAAATTTAGCAAATTACGTGAAAGTATAAACAGCCAATTGCAACGCAAAATTTTGTCCTCATTTTGACTCATCATTTTCTGTACTTATGATTTATTCGAAAAGCAAATCGTTAATCATCCGAAAAAGATTAACTGAATATACTCATAAAAAAAAAAAACTTGTGTAAATGATCTGTGGGTTTTTTTTCCATTTCAATAAATTACTGATTACTCCTGCGTACTCAATTTAAATCATAATCATAATTCTGTTTGATCCAGCTTCCTCGATCTTCGTGAACTTCTAAATGTTATAAGATTCGAGTGATGACGAGAATAAGCATGTTTTGATACTGATTTTTTAAAGTATTTAAATGATAGATATCCGTTGGATAATGGAAAAAAAAAATGTTTTCGAAATGAGAACAAGCAGGAAATGTAATTATTTATTGCTGTAATCGAACATAATGCTTGTCATCGTACATGAAAGTCGATTTTAGCGAACTATTTCTGGGAGTTTTTGGTCACGACATATAAATGCATGGATAAAATTATCGATGCTATTTTTTTTGTGATTTTTCCTAACACTTGTAATTATTATTGTTTTTTACTTTCACACGCATTTGTCGTTCGAAGAAATACGAAGATCGGTATTAACTTTTCCAAATGTTAATGGGAGAAACAGAAACGATCGATGTAAAAAAACATGTGACTGGTTTTATTTATTCACTTTTTCTGAAGTTTCAACACGCACACGACCGTGATACAAAATTTCTGCTTTTACTCGCTTCCATTCGTTACAATTTTGATTTGAATTTGTCTAGATCAGTTTGAAAAAAAAATATTGGCTACGAATGTTCACGGTCGTCATGGTACGTAATATTTTTTTTTTTTTTATATATAAAAATAATGCAAAAATATATATGCGCGTAATGGGTACAATTATCGGCAGTAGGTTACAACGAGCGTGTCACATGAAATTTTATTGAGTGTGTCAAAAATGGATATTGCATCATTTCGATCGAATCTAAGCACCAAAACAATGGATATTGCCAACACATTTTTAAATGTGCATTTCCTGGCTTAGAAGTGAATAAATATTCCGTGACGAATTGTAAAAATGACTGTAATTTTTGACACGATTTGGTAATGAAAGATTGAAATAAAAAACTCATCACAAGAACTGTAATTTTAAATGTACGTTGGTTGGTGTATATTCGTATGTATGGAGATAAGCTTTTGCGTTTCCACTGCGCATATAGAGTTGTTAGAGGTTACTGGTTTTGACCGGAAGGGGGCGGTCACGAGTGTATAGGAGGTCCATGAGGTATATATACGGTTCTACGTTTCTATCGTGCAATCGGTGACTCTCGCCTCGTTTGTCGTGTTTCGTCAGTCAACGCGGTCGGTTGTGTGGGTGTGTGGATGTCTGGCGCGTGTCTCGGAAAGGTGTAACCGCGAGCCCGATCATTTCGTTATCCGGGCTCTTAGGGACGGTTGAAGTCCGGATCGTATTGGAAGAACGAAAGATTTATCAACTCGTGGGTATCAGGGAGAGAATCGTGCTTCGCAACACGAGTTTACAACGGGAAAAAAAACAGTGCCGATAAAAAGCGAGGGAAATAATATTTCATATAATTTGTCAATCGTAAAACACGTCGAAACACGATGTCGGCGAGTACGAGAATACAAAATTCGTCACAGCAGGCAAACGGTGATGGAAATCTTGGTTCACCAAGAAAAAAACAACGCACTTCGACATCCGGTCCTTTGTCCAAGGTCACGGTTGTTCTAGGTGCACAATGGGGCGATGAGGGTAAAGGAAAAGTCGTCGACATGCTTGCATCCGACGCCGATGTCGTCTGCCGTTGTCAGGTATTTGAATCCTCCAACAATTCTTACTTTAAACTCTGTTCATTTTTATTTTACACATAAACTTGCTCCTTTTCTCATTGCCCTTGTACAACATATATTCATAATATACGTATAGATATATACGTCGTTTGTTACTTTTTATACGCTTGAAATCACGAGACGGGGCTTCGCGCCATCTTTCACAAAAGTTTACCCCTTCTTACAAACATGGCGGTTGCATGTATGTGCGTGTGTTGGTGTGGATATTTATATATCCACAAATATATGTAAATGCACATGTGTATATACAGCAAAATATGCTAACGCAATGCCGGTAATATTCTATCTCGTCATTTTTCAGCACAGAAACACTTGTCTTCACGTACTTTGATTATCTATTTCGTTTCTCCTTTTTTTTTTCCCTCTCTCTCGTTCTGTCTTTCCCTCCCGTCCTTTCGCGGTTCGATTTCGAGCGCCCTCTACACGATCACATGCGGAGGACGACTCTTTCAACACATGTTCACTCTCAACTTTTCCCTCATTTTTTATTTCACCTTAGAAAACCTATCTCGAATCTCCATTGACTTCAAATCTGTTGAATTGTTTTCTTTCTTTTTTTCCCGCGATCATTGCCAACTGAAAATTATTTTTATTCAGCTCAAATCGCACATCACCGAGCGAATCCCGCTCAAAATTCACTCGATTTTTTGCTCGCTGTAATCAAGACCTTGTTGTGGGCGGAGAGAGTGGGGGTTAACAATTTGCGGTCAACATATTTTTAGAAACAGAATTTTTAGCGATTGCAAAAACTTTCGGACAATTTCCACACTTCCCTCCTCAATGCATCTCTCAGCTATGTGTTTTTCCCACCTTTCCGAGACCCCACACCAACCACTCAAACACATATTTTTATTTTCTTCTCTCAGTTTTTTTTTTTTTTTTTTTTTTTTTTTTTTCTTAGCGTTACGTAATTGCCCGCCTTTTTAACGAAATGGAAAACCTTCGAAAAAACAAATCATGCGTAATGACAGGACTCATGAACGATCACTTCTATTTTTCCAATTAACGTTCGACCTCATCAATTCAATAATAATACGTAATTCCTACGAATTTATGCTGACCTTGATCTCATATTCTTGCTGGCCAATTAATTCCAAGAAACATTGTATTTCTCTGTGCATACGGTATTTTCCAGATCTAACAAGTCTTTCATCATTTTTTTTTTTCCCTCATCTCTACAAATTATTCAAATTTAGCATCGCCGACGTTGTCAAAATTTTGACTCATCGGCAGATATCGTGCTCTTCATTTTTTGCAATTCAATCAAAAGAACACCATTACAGTCAGCCTTGTTTAGAAGAGGCCAAAATGGTTGAAAATATTTTTCTTGTCCGAGCAGCCAAAAAATAGTCTCAAAAGAGAAGAACAAAAAACAGATATTCAATAGCGTTTCAATCGTATAAACTTTGACTTTTGAGCTCGCAATGAAAACTTCAGCGATGTAGAAATGTAAATGCATGCAAATAAAACAATATCGAGTGGTTGGCAAGAAAAAAAAAAAAAAAAAAGGAAGCGTTACTTCTCAATGGTATCTGAGCCGCTTAGTATGTGCGAATATGCATATGCAACAATATTCATTGATATCAAAATAAGGATTGTCTCATTTGGAATAAAGAACTTGACGTCCTAGTCAGAGTGGTTTATCAATACTCGTGTTTCAGTTATCTCAATGCTTACCTCGCGGTGTAACATTTCCGCTTCAATAATATCATCAAGAGCTCCGGTATTGAGTTGAAAAGAATGAGAGCGAAAGAAAACAGACGGATACAGGCATGAGAGAGAAAAAAAAAAAAAAAAACAAGAAACAACCATGCTGCACGCTCAGCTTCAGAATTTGTCTCTCCTCTCATCTCTCACCGATGTCAATCTTCGAACATGAAAAATTATTTCTATTATTCCACAGGGAGGAAATAACGCGGGTCATACAGTAGTTGTAGAGGGCGCCCAATTCTTCTTTCACCTTCTACCTAGCGGAATTATCAATCCAAGATGCAAATCCGTTTTAGGTAAAGACATCAAATTAAATCCAAAAAAAAAAAAGAAAAAAAAAAGAACAAAACAACAGGAACGTAAAGACTATTTATTCTACTCGATCACAGTTATGAGTCATTAGACTCTTCTCTACGATCGAGTCTTATCGAAGTTTAAGAAAGATAAATATCAACAGATTAGTCTGGTATTATGGCATTATAGAGATAAGAGAACAATTGATTGTATAACGCGTATCGAACTTAACGTTCATTGTATTTCATTGGTATCCAACGTTCGATACTCGACGTTGATGATTCAATCCATTTAAACCTATTTAGAAATATTTTTTGTACTTTTTTTTTTTTTCTCTTCTTTTGACAATAACAATATTATCTTCCAACATTATTTCTTGTTCATCTGTTACCGAAGTAACGAAATGTCAAAATGGGCTCCGACTTTCACTTTTTATCTCGAGCGATTATTCATTTTGTTTTATATGCATTCGTGCTATAAATAATAATAATTGTTACAGTCTCGAAGATTCAAGGATGATTTACTCATTCAAATTTTCAAAACACATAAATATGCTCGCTTTTGAATTTAACTCCTTTCACAATTTCGATATTCGTCGATTTGACTAAGTCTGAAAAAAAAAATAAAAAGAAACATTCATTGTTTTTGATATGCCATCATTTTTATTCATTAATTGAATGGAAAAAAACGTTTTAAAATAAAATCAACAACTCGCTAAAGTCGATTTGTAAAATTATCTGATTCGTCAGTTTCTTGCGTTAACAATCAATATACTTGTGACTATAGATGAATGTAGCAACTCGAATGTATTTCCGGTTCGAAGAGCAAAGACTTGAAAATAATCAGTTCGATCTGAATTTTCGTTGTTCGAAATCTTTTTTTTTACTCACTTCTTTACGTATCACCAACTAAAATAAGCATCAGTTTCATCATCCAATAATTTGTCGCAGAAATACGAATTCCTTTTTACCAATTTATTAGATTATTCAAATTTTTCAATTTTATGTTCTGCAAAAAATTCATTGTTTTCGTGGCCCTTTAGTTCTGAACATTTTTTTTTCAAATATTTATTTGAAAAAGTTTAATGCACTTCAGAATTGTTGTTATTAAAAAGCAATTACTTTTATTTAACTTTCATGATCAGATCGAAGGAATATAATCGCATTTCTACTAAAAATTGTTGAACGATGAAACAAGCGCTCATTTTTGTTGATGCAGAAAAAAGGGAAAAAATGTACGATCAGCAACAACAAAAACTCAGCCATTCATATAATTTATCATTGGCATTCTAGACCGGAAAAACAGTTTTTGTAGTTATCTCTCAGTTTAAGAAGAAGAAAAAAAACTTTGCCAAAATGTTATCAATTGGAAAAGAGCCGCCCCCCCGGTGATTCAACGTTTCGACGAGGGTCTTTCAGATTTTTGTCAAATCGATAAGAAACGAAAGTTAATAAAATCACATTTTTGGTCGCAGACGTTTGCGTAAAAAATCTTTGACGCACGTAATTGCAAATGCCATTGATCAATCCATAAAGATTCAAATAAGAAATGAATCGGATTTAAATAAACGATATATTTTTTTTTTTTTTCGAATATAGCGTGGAAATATTCATGAATAGTTTTATTCTCGTTAAGACCGAGTTTAATTGCCACGTATCCATTGATTTAATAATTCGTAACTGGTACCGCTTGTTACCAGACCGTATGACATTATGAGTTTGATATTTATGAGCCTCGCGGTAATAATTCAACAATAAATACGCGTGTATATCGATATACGACGGTGATTAAATTATACATTGTATTTTGCAGGTAACGGTGTCGTGATACATTTGCCGGGATTGTTCGAGGAATTGGAGCAGAACGAGGCCAAGGGTTTGAAGGATTGGGGCGAGAGATTCGTCATATCGGATCGTGCTCACATCGTCTTCGATTTTCATCAGCAAGTCGATGGTTTTCAGGAACTTGAGAAAGGCACTCAGTCCTTGGGAACAACGAAAAAAGGCATCGGTCCAACCTACTCGAGCAAAGCAGCCAGAAATGGACTTCGTATTTGCGATCTTCTCGGTGATTTCGATAAATTTTCCGAAAAATTTAATACCCTCGTTGCTTCTTACCAAAGAATGTTTCCTGCTCTTCACGTCGACGTTAAAGCGGAACTCGAACGCTATAAAGGGTGAGATCACGCGAAAAGAAAAACAAGAGTGACAAACTTTCTTTCTAAATATTTTTCAATAGACTCGCAAGACTTTTTTTTTGCTGATGCTTTCGTAACTGTTTTTCTTCTTTAAATAGTTTTTGATAATTTATCGACGTGATTTTTTATCTCAGACCTTCAATATTATACTCGTATTAACTTTTCTCCACTGTTATTTTGCGTCAATGATTTAGAACATTTTACGAATGAAAATTTGAGAGAATCTCGCTTTGATGAAATACTCTGAGTTTACATAATTTTTTTGTTCATCTCCAGATACGCCGAACGGATCAGACCTTTCGTCAAAGAGACCGTCACCTATTTGCACAACGCTTTGAAAAGTGGCAAAAAGGTATTGGTCGAAGGAGCAAACGCAGCGATGTTGGACATCGATTTTGGTACTTATCCGTACGTGACGAGCTCAAACTGTAGTATCGGAGGCGTATGCACCGGCCTTGGATTACCACCGACGACCATTGGCGAAGTCGTCGGCGTTGTTAAAGCGTACACGACGAGAGTTGGCGACGGACCATTTCCGACCGAACTCCGCGATTCCATCGGTGAACTTCTTCAAACGAGAGGTCACGAAGTTGGCGTTACGACCAAGAGAAATCGACGTTGCGGATGGCTCGATTTGGCTCTTCTCAAATTCACAGCCCTGGTCAATGGGTCAGTCAATAAAAAAAAAAAAAACTTTTATATGATTTCATATGTATTTACGGAAACGAGGAGTTTCTGGGAAAATATAAAATGGGCTGAAAAAAATTCTAAAACATTCGAAATCGAAAATCAAAATATTCAAACTTTCTACATTGCTTCAAAACCTTCTCAAAAAGTATTCGAAACATTCTGTGAATTCAAAGAATTTTTCTAGATTTTTTCAGAGTCAACAAATCGTTGAAATTCAAATCTAATGAGTTTTCGGAGTCTTGGAAATATGAGAAAATTGTTGACTATTAGATTTTAAATATAGGCAGAAAGTGTTGCAAATTTTTGAAAATTAAATTGTAGGCAGTCAGCAGTGATGAAATATAAATAGAAAAAATCAACGGCCAAACATTGCTTTGAAGGTTATTCTAAAAAATTGTGGCCAATTTTTGAATAACAGTATATACGGTCCTGTGGCATGGAATTGTTGAATTTTGAATTCAAAATTTAGATTGAAAACTCGATGGTTAACTGAATTTTTCCGAGAATTGAACATCACAAAAATAATTACAAAGATCAAATTAATTCTAAATAATCAACATCGAAAAAGTACACGCAGAAAAAAATTCATTTAAATCAGTAAAAAAAAACTGGATAATAATATTGAGCGTGATTATCTGATGCAAATTTAAGCATATTTGTGAAATCTCCGTAACAGGTACACATCAATATGTCTGACGAAGCTGGACATCCTCGACACACTGCCGCAAATAAAAGTGTGTATCGGTTATCGCTTGAATGGGAAGGAAATTGATTATTTTCCGAGTTCAGCTGTGGAGCTTGGACGTGCCGAGCCGATATACGAGACAGTGGAAGGATGGCGTTCGACCACGGAGGGTGTACGATCATTGGAGAAGTTGCCGCCGAATGCACGAAAATATGTTGAATTGATAGAAGAACATTTGGATATTCCAGGTAAAAAGAGGCTCAAATCATTCGATTGCAGGATATAATATTTTCGATCGTCGTATTCTTAATGATTGAATTTTTATTTATAGTCAAATGGATCGGTGTTGGAGCAGGCCGAGAAAGCATTATTGCTCTCTGACGATTCAACGGGTTTAGCCAATTACTCGAGCGCACCATTTTCAGTGTATTATTAAGGATAACGACGATAAATGTATTGTTCACAATTAGAAGCTGATGCGCGCACAATAAGAAATGAAGCAAAAAAAACGAAGAGGACTTACGAAAAAAAAGAGATTTGAAACCTTTTAAGAAACTGGCTTGTGTAACGAAGGTAGTATGTTAGTCGAAAGCAAGCAAAAAACAAGCGTTTTAACTTAATTCAACATGAATTATTATGATTGTATAATGTAAATGTCAATCTTAAAATAGTCATTAATCGCTGTTTGATTTGAATTTATGAACTACAGGGCGAAGGTCGGGGGAAGAGGGCGAGGAAAGAAAGGGCGAATAATATCGTGTTATTTGACTTATATGTGTATATATTCGTCATATTCATAAATAGAATACTCTACGGTATTGTACAAATATTTAATAACCATCGTCCATTACTCGCTCACTCAATTTCTTTGCTTTTCTTTTCTTTTTATTTTAAATCTATTCCCATCGAATAATTGTTTGTTTTACGTGATTTGGAGTATCAATGAAAACACCAAATTTGCATCTTCTCATACCACGAGGATTAATAATTCATGGAGGATTCGTCGATGAAGATTCATCGATCGGCGAACTCGATGATTTATGTGTTAACGATCCGTCCTCCGACCCGATTGTTATGTTGTTACCGACTATTCCAGTCTCTCTTCTGTCTCTCGCACGACGATTTTGAAACCAAATTTTAACCTGAATTCCCAAAAGAGCATACAGTTTGTAACGATCAATCGAATATTAATAATATTAAGAATCTTTACTTTCGTATCGCGTGCCCGAGGTCAGGGCAACTTTGACTGTTTGGAGGGTGATTAATTTATGCCTTTCTTTTTCATTGATACACTTTTTATCGCTATTGCAAAAGTTTCATAGGTCACCGTTGAATGGCTCAGGGTTATTCTTCATTTTTTTTTATCACAAGTCGATAGAATAAATAATTATCAACAAATCCAGCACAAACATCAATTGAACTTTTGGATGTGAGAAAGCAATTATTTTGCATAAAATTTCATAGCAAATTGAATGCGATCTTCGACTTTTCATGATCATTTGTTGAGTATTTTGTTTGGAATATTTTTGATGGGTAAAGCGTAATGAAAAATCAATGCCTTTTTCGAAGTTTTGCAACTTGACAAATAAAGATTTCCAACATTTTTTCGAGAATATTTTTGGGTTTTTTGGCTCCATTCATCCCCTCCGGTCACTTATGTCAATTACGTAAACTATTTTTTTTCACAAATAAAACTTCGAATATCGCATTAAATTTTCTTTAAAATAAAACTCAGATAAATTGCTATTTGTAAAAGGTTAAATTGATTAATAATTGTGCTCGATATTTTGCTGTCCTTTTTTTTTCAATACATTTTGCAAGAAAATATTTTTTCTCTCGATAACGTGACTAAACAAATTCATTCATCTCGATTCCAAATTTTTTATCTAAAGTCAGCAAGTTTTTATTTTTTTTTTGACAAAAACATAATTTATTTTATGTTACAGAAATGGACGTACGGCTCCAACAGATTGTATTTTTTGTTTGTCGTAGATACTATTAATAGTACAATTTTTTATGTTTACTTCGCGTGTTTAAGGTCGGGTGGGTGTTGCCCAATTTAGAGAAGGTTTTACGGCTCGCTTTTATTTCAATTGATCCAGGTTTTTATTGGCCTTTATTTCAAGAACAACAGTCAGGCATATTTCAAAGTTCAACCATAAAATTCAAGTTCTTTTTTCCCCACTTATATGGCAGTTTAAAATCAGTGATCAATTTTGCTTCATATTCCAAATGGAAATTTGATAAATTTGATTGACAGTCCGAAATCGAGTATTGATACGAAAAAGTAGCGCAAATACTAGAGCAATGGGTACGTGAAAGACAACCAGAATGGATATTGAAAAGCAACAAAATTGGAATCCATAGAAAAATCTTTTTTCACCAGTTTACCACACGTTAATAAAAGTGATATTACATTTTTTCAGGAACTTACGCGACTCTGAGGCAATCTCAAGCTCGTAGACAAATGTACAACATCCCTTCGTGAAAGATAAGCGGTGGATCGATATTTGTCTTCAAGGATTTGTATTTGAACGGTGGTGAACGGAATTCTGGGATGTGCGCCGGGTCTTCTCTTGCCGGTTTTCGCGCTGGAAGTTTTTCGCGGTAATTTCGGTGGCCTGTATCTGGTGCATTGAAGCCAGGAGAGTTCGTTTCTCTCGAATTTCAAGTTCTCCGTATTACGATCAACCGGTGAAATAATTTGCGACAGGTTTGGATTCGATGAGCACGAAATATCGGTGGACGCGAATTGTGAACGAGGAAAACTGTCTTCATGAGGAAACTGGAGTCTAGAATCGGCGGTTGGTCGTGGCACTGGATATTCCGTGATTTCGGAATCGTCCGGACAATTTTGTTTGCTGTCAACGACCGATGAAACATGCTGGTGCGACGAAACACTGAAGGATTCTCGTGCCTTTTTTTCACTGTCCGCCGCCAAAATACGTGCGATACTGAAATCACTGGAAAGCCGAGAGACTTTGTGTGACTGGCTCATTTTCGGGTGATCAACTGAATTCGCAAAGCTCAGCAACCCTCATATATAATATATCGCTGGGTACAGGGTGAACGAAGAGAAAAAAAAGGGAGAGAGAGAGCGATAGAAGAAAAGGAACAATGTTGCTTGCTCTGTGCTGGTGATGCGGTTCGCCACGGTATCTATTTCACGAACAAATCTAAATTAAACGCATAGTTGCACACCTGATGGCTATCGCATGATTGGGGGGCCCCCTTTTTCGAGAGGATATTCTTTCGAGCTTGGCAAAAATATCCCTACAGAAGAGGCTCTCTGGTACCTGCCCCTTCATTGTTGCCCTTGCTCTTATACCAGTGTATTGTATCTCGAGCAAATCTCCCGCAGTCCAATAACAACAATGTAATTGATACTGGACGGTTCTCTCGTTTAAACGGGGAGAATCGTGTCTGTGCGAAGCACAAACCTTGCCAAAGGGCACTACCGTATTTTTGTTTTTCAAAGAGAAACAGCCCAGAGAGAGGGGGGAGGGGAGGGGCGGAAACAACGAAGCCAGATGTCCTGAACGCAAAGAGGCGCGCCTAATCGAAAAGCCACAGGGGTCATCTCTGTAATCCGGTAATACGTCTGTCTATACCGAATGTAAATATTGAATAAGAAACCCCTCTTCGAATACAAATTCGGCTTAAAGGAGACTTTTTTTTTTCTCTTGTTTTTCTCTACCCTAAATACGGCTAATGTTTCAATATGTATACGATCTTTATTATATGATTCTCTCAGAGATCCGAGCACGCGATATACGCACTCGGATTATTGAGCTTTAGAAACATCAGAGATTGTACATAGCTCGATAACGTTAAGCGGTTCAGCGTTATAGGGATGTGGGAACGAGGCTTTCAATTATTCAATATGCAATTAATATTGAGAACTGGAAATAACACTAAGCACAACAGCCACGAATTTCTTTTTTCAAATGTTTATCGTCATTAACATTTCAGCGTTATGTTGTTCTCGAGCTCTGTTTATCAATATAGAAATATCGCTTTTCAAATATTTCAGAATTCATTTTTCTACGAATTATCTAACAAATTTTTGACAAATACCGAGCATCGAAGCCACAGAAATTTCACGTATTTATCGTTACTAATTCATTCAAATATTTGAATTCTTTTAATTATAATTATTTTTATAATTTTTTATAGGGAATTTCGATGAATATCGTGCATCAAAGTACACGATAATCAATGTGAATTTTTATTATTGTGCAAGTGTCGCTCGTAAATGAGAAACAGTTCAAAATCTAGATGCAGGCATACCGCACTCTTCGGAAAACCTTTTCACGCTCGATTTCCTCAGCATAAGAGAACGAGATATCAATTACCGAATGCTCGAAATCATCGACCGTTTTTCACACACCTGCCCTTCTATGCCGTTGGAAAAAAAAACAATGTATAGAGATATGCGTGTACATCAGTTGTGTCTCCGGCTGCTGCTGTGCTCAATTTTATTTCGTTATAGAAATTGCTCTGACGATGGAAAAATGAACTTTGATTGCGGTTAAAACTTGGTTAATCTCCATTCAAAGATCGCGATGGAATCAAGAACCAAGAAAATATTTATCGAAAAAATTAAATTTTCAAAACTATCGTTTCAGAAGGGTCAGAAAAGTCTTTTTTTTTTTCATTTCCCCGCGAATAAACCAAAAATATAAAAATATAAAATTAAAAATGAAGAGTATTTCGGAAATAATTAGGGATTTTTGAATTCAAATATACGACAGATTTTCGTAAAAAGATTCAATCAACATCATATATGCAAAAATTGTAAAACATTGATCCAAGCATTTTTCAAATATCGCCTCCAGAAACAGATGAAAAGCGAAATTTCAAAAAAATAAAAGATTCAAAAGTATTTAAAAAAAAATTAATAAGTTTATTTCATACGACGGAAAAAAAAAATTGCTTACTTCTGATGACAAGCTTTGTTCAAACAATTTATCAAAAAAAAATGCATCATTGTATTTTACGTTGGAGAATTCTAAAAAAATTCACATGAATACTGACCATTTTTTTACTAATAAATCGAGCATAAATGTTTAAATGACCATGAGCTCATGCGCAGATATATAATGACGCTTGCGAGAGCAGAGAGAATGGAGAGCGCTCGTGGCCGTTGACTCCGTTGAAAGTGTTGAAAGAGTGACGTTTGAGTGGTGTTGTCCGTAATGTCACATGTTATTACAATTCCTCAACATGAAACCGGTATAAATGAAAATACTCATCGAAAGAATGTGAAAAGATAACGGTGAGTGTGAAATTGATATTCAATAAATACTATTCAATATCAACAATTAAAAAACAAAATCGGTGAGAAATTATTATTAGGTTATGTACATGTACGCCGAATGTACAAAAACAAATAGTACAACGAATTTTTCCCGGAGTGTTCCAGTAGGTGGGAACGAATCAAAATTCTTCAATTTCATTTAAATATTACAAATAGCGTACAAATTGTTTATAGATTTGAAAACCGGTAGACAGTACTTTATTTTTCATAGAAAAGACAACTAAGGAAATTTTAAGCCAAAATCACAAAGAATTTCACTTAAAACAATCCAGTTATAGATTTTATAATTTTACACTTGTTTTCTGTGTTCTCTTCACTTTTTCGTTGAAAATGGAAATTCCGGATGGTTTTGAATTCCTTTGAAGAAAGAAAAATCGCAGATTCGAGCGGATTCGCCTCTATCTAGTTGAGCTATAGAGCTCATATCTGTGTCATCGAGATCCCATTCGAACAGATCAATATTCTCTTTTATACGTTTGGAATTAGTGCTTTTTGGAATAGCTGCAATATTGTTCTGAATGATGTACTTGAGTGCGACTTGAGCCGGTGATTTGTTATGCTTTTTGGCGATCGCCAGGATCGTTGTATTCTCTAAAAGATCAGGGATAGTTTCAGTTTTGCCAAAAAGTTGAACCGTGCCTCTGGAACCCAACGGCGAATAAGCAGTCACCGTTATGCCTTTTTCTTTGCAGAATTCAACCTGATAAAAGAGAAAAAGAATTGAATGTCATTAAGTTGTAATTGGGTTTTTTGATTTTGATAAATTTCTTGATCTTCACCATTTCTTTCTGTTGAAAATAAACATGTAGCTCAATCTGCAAATTGGACACGGGCAATTGCGCGACAGACAGAATTCTGTTGATTTGTTTCTGGTTGAAGTTGGAAAGGCCTATCGCTTTGGTAAGTCCGGCCTTCACTTGATTCTCCATATCTTTCCACAATGCCACGTGATCGGTGTTTTTGTCCAACAATATTTCACCATTATCATTCACCGGATGCAATTCATTTCCATCCTCGAACGCGAAGGGAACATGGATCAAATATAAATCGAGATAATCCACTTGCAGCAATTGCAAAGATCTTTTGATCCATTTTTCTATGCAACCAGCACGATTCGCGATAGGAGGTACCTGTAAAATGCATTCCTCTGTATTTGATACTTTTTTAGCGCTTGTCTAATCCTATTTGTGCCTGAAGATGATGACTGCAGTTTTTAGAAGTCTTAGAGATATCAAGTTTATTCAAGGTTTGCTGAATTTCCATGCAGGCAAATTCTGTCTTCGAAATTTCCCTGAAGATTGAGCTTATTTTTGGATCTCAAATGATAGAAAGCTTTGAAAACATTGAAATTTCTCTAAAGTTGTTTTACATTGAAACAGAAACTATCAAAAATTTCCTGAGACTATGGAATATTCTGGAACTTTGCTACGCACTCTGTACATTTTTTTTTTTCTTTCAATTTTAATGACAGATTGTTTCGATTAGATATGAAAAATAAGAAATTGCCTTACTTTTGTAACTATGAACAAATCTTCTCGTTTCACTTTGCCAGAGTCGAGCCATTTTTTCAGAACTTTTCCTAACGCAGCCTCATTTTCGTATACGGTTGCAGTGTCAATGTGTCTGTACCCAGCTTCGAGTGCTTCTTCTAGGGCTGTGCTTGCTTCCAAATCCGTAGCCTAAAAAAAAAACACAATTTTTCTGGATTCTCACAAATCATACAAATAAAAGAGAACAAATTTTTGGTAGAGCTTTTAAAAGAATATACTTAACGAAATTTCTGGTTTCGATACTATTAACTATTTACTTTGATTATATCGCTTTTTTTCATTGTGAAAAAAGACTCCTTGATAAATTATTGATAAATTATTATTGTCAAATTTTATCTTTACCCCCAATTATTCATGAATTAATTGCATAATGTATGGAAAAATTAGATAAAGTCAAACGAAATCAGTACAAAAAAAATTGCCAGAATAATGGTAAACGATTTTTCGTTTTTGAACGAAACTTTAAATTCGTTTTTGAAAAGTCGTGAATAATAAAGGGCTGGAGCAACCGATAATTATCCTCAATGGGTCTTGAAAAAGAGCAGATATTATTGAAACTTGAGTAAGTAAATGATGAATAACAATCTTATACGTACAAATTATTATTTTTTATCTATTCGGCGGTTTCATAAATATTGAGGTGTTTTTATCATACAAAAAAATAACATGATGTAAAAAGTTATCGCGCATGTGGTTCGCATCCAAATCACTTGATGTAGCCAAAAAAAAAAACAAATATTCAAATCACACGCAGTTTTCAAAATATTCCCAATTATTTTATATAAATTATTTTGATCTATTCGGCGGTTTCATAAATATTGAGGTGTTTTTATCATACAGGAAAACAACATGAGGTGAAAAGTTATCGCGCGTGTGGGTCGCATCCAAATCACTTGATATAGGAAAAAAACAAAAACATAATTATTCAAATCACAGTTTTCAAAATATTCCCAATTATTTTATATAAACTAGGCGGTTTGAATTTGGAAAAATCAATTATACATAAAAGATTATTCTTTATCAATGGCTCAAGTTTTAATCAAATTTCTTTTTTGCAAAATTTATTGAGAATAATTTTTCTTCGTTATAGTTCTTCTCGATGCATGCATGACTTGTCAAGTAGAAATCTGAGTTATCATTGACATATGAAAGACCAGCCGTCATTGTAACATTTGAGAGCGGACAGAATAACTTCGAAGTATAGTAGGCCAGCTCTCTTGGACTACGTGTAGTGACATAGCGAACCAATTAGAATCGCGGAAAAACGATTACAATAAACAGCTAATTCACGACTCTTCTTCTTTATAATAATATATTTAAAAAAATAAATAAATAAAAACCAAAAATAAAAAGGGAAAAGGGATTATTAACGACCAACGCCACACCGTTACCGGCATTTCAGTGATTATTTCGAGAACTCGCAAAAAAAAGTCTATTTGAGAATCCTCCGATTCGCAGTTTGCGAGTCATGACTTCATAACCGTTTCACACCGGGCGAGGGGAGAGGACGAAAGTTTCTTTTGTTTAGGACTCAATTTGAGTCTCACTTATATCCTTTTCTCCACTTTTCTGGGACTCGTCGAACCATTAGGGCGTCTTTGAAGAGAGTTTAATTCATATTTACAATGAGAAAAAAAAGTTTGGATTAAGCCACCAAAATCATTGCAATTCAGAATAAAATATAAGAAATTCTATGAGAAAATTGAATCTGGAGCAAATAATACTCACTTGCCAAGTACCGAAGCCCAATACTGGCATGTATTGTCCAGTTGGTAACTTGATAGCAGTTTTTGAGGACATTTTGTCACGTCGTACCGAACAGTTATACGATTTCTTTAAAACTGATACGTTTGAAACAGCATCATTGAATATCTTGAATGCTGTGGAACGTGTGCACGGATGCGTAACACATCTCTCAGGTTCCCCCACTGGTCTCACGCTGTTCGATCATTTGCTTGACTTTCTCTTATATCTGTACGAGTGGGAGGTGGAAGTTTTTAAACAACGTGTAATACAGCCAAGTTCGAAACGATTAAAAAGGAATAAAATTAATGCTCTAACACTATTATTCAGATTTTTTAAATTTTTATTGCACGGAAATATTCACGTAACTTTAGGAATATTCACTGTTTTTAAAAAATTCTCATGAATTCGAACAGTGTCTCGTTTTGATATTATAGAGACAGGATTCACGCAATTACTATATTAATTCTCATTCATTTTCATACAGGTTGAGTTACAAATAACTTGTCATTATTTCAGAGACTCTTCAATGCATTCATTTTGTCCAGACGTCAGTACTTTTCTTCGCGTCAATTAAAATCATCAATGGTACTAATATGTATACGTGCATAAATTGCGGTGTCGAAGTGGAGGAACTCTACAGACGTTACAGTCCCAGTGTTCTCAAAGTTTTGAAATGTGTAAGTTTTGTTTTGATGAACACTCACAAGATGACCAATTAATATCAACATTTTAATAGAGAGAAATAGTTTTTTTTTTTTTTAATTGTAGACTCGAGAATGATGGACGTTCAAAGGTTTTCATCATTATTTCATTGGTTCTTTTCAAAGTATTCACATTATAAAGTTTTTTTTTTATTTTCAGTTTTAAAATTATTATTATTATTAAAAATTAACATTATTATGAAGGGTTTATGCTACGAAATCCTGTCGAATAATTATTTGTAGCTCTTTGAAGGAAGAGCCGAATCGAAAGATTTATTAAATGAGATTTTCTATAGCAAGGCTGAAAAAATGTGAACATTTCGATCGTAAAGAATTGTAAAAAATTTTTCGATTCCTTTTCAATATCATTTTCTATTGAAGGCTGAAGACGACGTGCTGAAATTTATCACGATTTTAGTTCCTGAGATAACATCACTTTGGGAAACAACTAAACTAGTTGTTCATGTATTTTCGATCCATAAAAATATGACATGATTCCAAAACAAACAAAAAAACTCGCCAAAAACGTTTTTTTAACTTAAAAAAAAAAAAAAAAAGACATCGCGAGCTAATTTTAGTAGAAGGACTAGAAAATATAATCACGAACACTATGCAGAAAGGTTTTTCAATGTGGATATTTCAGATTTTTTATAAACGTAGAAATTGGTTTTAAAAACAGAAAAATATGAATGTTTTTTTCTTTATGTAACTTTCCAAATAGTCAAAAAGAATGTGAAAAGAAATGTAACATTCCAAAGTCATAAAATATTGATAAAATAGAGGATTAAAATTTCCGATTTTTCCGATAGGGATTCCCTAAATGACGAAAAAAAAATCAGAAAAAAGTGTAGAATAAAAATGTCGTTGTCGATGGAGTTTGAGTTTTGGAAAACTGAAAAGAAGTGAATTTGAAAATGCTTTCAGACGAAATGCGGAAGTTTGGCGGACAAATACATCGAGTACGATCCGGTGATAGTGCTGGTGGATCTGGTTCTACTGGAGAAGCCGGCGTACAGACATCTTTTGTACAACAGTGGTTTCCAAGCATATTGGAAACTTATGGTGGTATTATTGCTGAGTGAATCATTCAGAGTATGGTCGACTCACGACCAAGATAATGAGCGTGGAAGTGTGACGCGTTTGGATCGTTTGAAAAACGATATATTCGACGGTGAACGAAGTTTTTACATATTATTGGCACAAACGGGACTTTCTCTGGGTGCGTTTGTTTGTGCGGTGATAATTGGAACGGAAATCAGATGGATGATTTTGAATCGTCGTCCTCGCAAGTACAAAGCTTCTGATCTCGTACGGGCTTTGACGGTTGGCGGTTGTGCCAAATTATTGGGCTTACTGGGCCTGGTATGGGAGCACGTGGCGCACGATCCTCACTACGCTCTGATACACGGCTACACGATGCTCTGTCTCCTCACCGCTTACTCGGGTAAATAAAAAAAAAAATTTCAAGCAAGCAAGCGAAATGATTTCACGCTTGAATAACGTGGGCCTCGTTTCTTTTATACGTTTTCTTTTTAATCGGCAAATATTTATTGACCAATCGAACAGCACAGTGATATTTTTTGTCACGATTTAATGTTTCACAGTTGTATGCGAGAGCGGAAGGGGCGGATCCTTGATTGGACTTGCCGGAGGATTTTTGGCTCACGATTATGTTTCTAACAGCGTGTCTTGGTTGCCACAAACTCAGCCCAATATCACACTGATACAGAACGGAACATAGCGATAACAACGATACAATATTGTTTATAATTACTATAATAATAAAACGAGTATTGTTAATTAAGAATATTTACACTGGAATCTCGATTCTAAGAATAATGAACGAGAGGGATACACACACAATGTCAAAGTACAGGATCTCGTCGAATCTACTCGAGAATCGAGATTACACTGTTGCGTTAATCTTTTCCATTAAGCATCCTTAACCGGAAGTATGCTCCAACCAAGGACAAGTCTATCGAAACCGCATGAGAACAAATTGCATGGCCCTCCCTCCTCCGTCCATGCAACTGAACACACCATCCTACGGTGACCCTGAAATATCGAAGAAAAACAAATGCTCGTTAATAAAAGAACCGTTATGCTTGCTTGTTTCTTAACGTTATCAACTACAATGTAAAGCGTTTATCGTTTGAGGGAAAAAATACGTGTGCAACTGCAAAAAAAAAATGTTAATATTTATGATTCCGAAAAGAGCGTAATTTGAAAAATGTTTGCTGATCGATCTTGTTTAAATTTTGCATAAATGTAAATGACTACATGATTCAGGACTTGAACCTACGGGATTTTGAGAATTATTGGAAAAAAGGATTTTCCTAATGCAAAGTAGCACGAACCTGTTAAAGGGGAGGGTATAGTTGGAATTTTTTAAAAACCAATTTTTTTTTTAATTCGGTTTCTAAAAGAAAATGTCATACGAGTATTTTCCGACCAATTGAATGTAAATCGAACCATTATTCGCGGAAATACATGTATTCGAATCGAGAACGCTAACCGGCGATCCCTGGAAAAAACTCAAAGGCAAGGGTAGCTCGGCGGCAGCTGAAAATGACTTCAGATGCAGCTAATAAAGCGCGGGAAGGCGAACTATATGGCGCAGGAATAGACGACTCTATGTAAGTGACAAAAAAAATTTTTTATCTGCATGCAAATCGTACTCAAAAATTTAAACTCATTTTTCTCGAAACCATGTTTTCAAAGTCGGTGATCACTGTAACTCAAAAATGTAAGTCAAATTTTGGTCAAAACAACACTTGACTTTCAACGTCCGTCATTTTGTGAAAAATGGAAATTTTTTAAAACCCTTCGTTTAACCGGAGCATTATATCATTAACTAAAGATCCCGCCCTAATTTTTTAGTTTCAGATAATCAGTTGCAGCGCGAGACTGATCACCGGAAAATTTGTTTTTTTTTTCAGCGTCCTCGGCCATTGATGATTGTCGGCTTATTTTGGAATATATTTCTTTAAAAAAAATTGCAATGTTCACATTAAATATATATCTTTCAAACGAAAAAACTTTTGTTGTAAATTATTTTATCGTTTGGCCAAAAAAAAAAATCGGAAAAAAGGCTTTTTTTTTAACGTTCTAACTATACCTCCCCTTAATTTTAAATTTGAACTCTCTTTAAATGTGCCAATTTTTTTATCAACTTTCTGTACATTTTTTTTTTCAAATATTTAAAAAACGACAATTGTTTATCGTTTAAAAAAAAAACGAAAAAATAAAAACATTTTTTCTCCCTTAATCTAGTTTCGTTAGCACCGACTGCAAAACGTGCCTAACTTTAAGGTTCCTTCCAGCTCTTACGAGCCGAAAAAAAAAAACATGTCTTTTCAATTTTTATCGTCGAAGGCGAACACTGAAGTAACTTTTCTTGGCGATACGAAATTGTAAATTAATGATGAAGATATCGTTACTATTGCGATCGGACATGTCGTTTAAAATGACTATCAACGAACCGTTTATTACGATTGTTATAACTAATAATCATGAATGGTTATGAATTTTTTCAAAAACCAGTGATGAAGAGCGTATTATGTTGACCTCATTATTAGGATTATTATATAAAAATTCATAAAAATGAACGATCATCGAAAAAATCTCACATTAGGATCTGTTGAAATGCGATAACGTCTCAGCTCGCGATTTTTTCTACTATTGATTTTTTTGTTTCTTTTGTTGCGTTCAAACTCACATTCATTTGTTCATTGTTCTGCTCAATTAGATCAAACTATGTAACTTTTTTGCTTAACATACAATTGTTATTTTCAATACATAAATAATTCATATTTTTGATATTTTCTGTAAAAACTTTTTGTAAACTATTTGAAACATCATTGATATGATTGAATTCATTAATACAAACATCAATTGCATCACATTGCGTGGTAAAGGTTACGGTTTATTTGCAACAACCACTTATCTTTTTTTTCTTACCTGTCTACTCGTCCGTGGTAACCTCGCCAGTCTCTGCCCGTTCAAATCGAAAAGTCGTATCTGTCTATTATCATGAGGTATAGCTACGACTCCGCTGCTAGAAACAGCCAATCTGTTAGCTGCGCTGTCTCCTCTTATCGTCGCGAGAGGACTACGGATATTTCGCAATTCCCAGACCTTGACGCTTCTGTCGTCCGAGCCCGATACTATTTTGTCCTCGCGGGTAAATACCGCCGATGTAACCGCCCTGTGCACAAGGTAAAAAGGCGAGAGATAAAAACACAAAAAAAATTAGAATGTTACTTAGCGGATTACTGAAAAACCAAGCAACGTGGATGAACGAATTTTTTATTTTTATTTTTCCTTTTACGTGACGTTGAAGCTTTCATGGATTTGAGAAATCGTGTTAAGGTCATTTTTTCGCACAGTGAAGGCAAAACACAAAAACATTTTGGTATAAGAAAAATTTTCATGGAATAAAAAGAAAAATTGAAATGTTGATACAAGGCTGGTTGTATTATTGAAATTCCTAAGTATTTCAACGGGGATTGAATCTAGAAATTTTCAAATTTCTTTAAGACTTGAAAAGTTCATTAATCATAGCAAAAATAAGAAAAAACGTTTTTTCAGCGCTGAGTTTCACGACGGAGTCAAACACAACTCCAATCTTTTCTTAACCACTGGTGGTTCTCTGTATGCGCTAGATCGGTTCAAATATACACCATTCTTTTAGTTTTCTTATAACAAAGAGAATGGAGTCGCGTTCGGTGGACATTGAATGATATAAGCTTCACAAAGTGTAGAAAACATTGGAAAAAAAAAGTTCTCTGCAAGGAGTTGAAGTCATTTTCGACCCTGTTGTAGGTGTTTAAGATAAAAAAATGAATCTTACTCGGTATGACCTTGAAAAACGGAAACCGAATGTTTGGGTTCTCTGAAGTCCCATAGGCGAAAAGTACTGTCGCGGCTAGAAGTGACGCAAAGTCGTTGAGCATGATGAGTGGACACGTGGGTTAATTCTTGATCATGACCACAAAGAGTATGTATAACTTCGCCAGTTTCGGCGTCGTACAAATTGGCAGTTCGGTCCCATGAAGCTGTGACCAATTGTTCAGCACCAGGAAGCCAATCGGCGCACATGACGACACCGCTGTGACCTATTAATTCTCGTACGGGAGTTCTCAAGGTTGGAGCTTCCTCGAATTCGTCACCGCTGCACAAAGCATTCGTCGGAGTTCTATCGGTGTTTGATAAATCTTCTGAAGAGGATTGACGCTTTGGAATATCCCAATTGACCGATGCTTGCCAAACGTGAGCCGAACAATCGCCACTCGCTGTCAATGCAAGGTCTCTGGTTGGATGAAAACGTACCGAATTAACCGAACCGCTGTGTCCGATGTATTGCAACAAACAACGACCGCTTTCCGTGCCCCAAACACGAGCTGTGTGATCAGCGGATGCTGTTGCTATTATCGGCTGACCTGAACGACCCACAGAAACTTCCCAAACACCGTCTCTGTGCCCGGGGTATTGCCTTTGCATGCTACAACTCATCGTTGGATTTTTAAAGCTCGACACTATTTTACTTGTCTGAGCTTTAAGCTTGTGTGACGCTTTGACCTTTTGTGCTGATCCTGCACTGGAGACTGCAATGAAAACAAAGAAAATCAGGTATCATATTTGCGATTTGACGATTTTTTTGTATATTTTTCAAATAAAATCAAATATTGTTCAAATTATTCTTTCCCTGTACACCAATGTTCTACGATAATCTCCAGTTTTACAAATGTTTTAAGAAAATACTAACGTGGACTTAATAATTTTACTCTTTCATATTTTCAACTTGATAATATTTATGTTATGGACTTTATAAAGTTTTGTGCTGTCATATTGTTTTTTTTTTTTATTGGAGGAAAGAAACATGAAAATTTATTAAAATCTATGAAAAAAAACAGCACATTGTTGCAAGTATTGTAACAGCGTTGAAACCTCATATGATTTGAATGTGCGAAACTTCGAGTGAAACCATAATAACAAATTATTGGTACAAGCGTAACATGTAAACAAAGGATTTGTATCGATTTGATATTTCATATAATAAAAGCGAGAAACTTTGATTTACCTTTTGGTTTTAGGGGATTTTTTGTGTCAAGATAATCGACGAGATCTCCGGGTGGTAAGCTGCGTTCTCCTGAGCCGTAGCATTCTCTTTCCAGTCTTTCATTCAGAGCGTCAACTTTTTCTCGTACTGCAGAAAATTGAATTTGTACTTTGTTTTTTCAAACGCAACATTTGTAATATAAAAATAAAAAATTTATCTGATCTAAATGTTGCAAGATGAAAAAAAGATGCTAAAATATTTTGAATAATCAGACAAGCTCGGAAAAATTCCAATTTTTTCGTATTATTCTGAAATTGGAGAAAAAAAATTCCTCACGTCCAACGTTCTCCAAACACAGGGTCTCGAATTCCTTCAGGATTTGTTGAAAGAGATCAACCAAACGGGAGTGAACGGCCGGTGGTATCGGACTGTCATCAATGTCCGATCTAAAGCTCACATAGTGCATAGCCATAGGTTGCAAGGGTGTTGAGCCACTTTGGCTCATTTGCGACTGCAATTCGTTATCAGTACCGCTTTGAACTCTCGGTATAGAGATTCTTTTAGAAGATTTTCCACTTGTTTTATTTCCACCCGATATCGATGGTTCTCCCGGCATTTCGTTAGCTCGCTTCAACAGCGTCACGAAATTTTGTAGATTTAACGTTTTTGCGAATTCATTGATACCGGAATTACGTAATTCACGAAATTAACAACCACGAATCTTGACTTTTTGAAATATTATTTTTATTGAGAAAACGAGGCTGGGAAACGTCAGATATGATCGATCATTCACAATCAGCGTCAGATGAAAAAAAAACTTGCGTAGACGTCAATGGTTGTCCGTGATGATGTATATATATTTATGGATTTACTCATGAATCAGCTGTGTGCACAGAATGAATAAAATGAAAGAAGGGAGAGTTAATCCGTCAATGAGAATGAACCACCCCGGATTGAAGCGCAGCCTATACCAAATGACGAGAAGTCTGAGAAGAGGAGGAGGGGGAAGTTAAAACTCGAAAGACCGTGGGATTGGTAAACGAGTGCTGCCATCTGAAAAAGAGCTCTTTATGGAAGGATGGTGGGGCAGCGGTGTAAATTTGGCTCCCTGCCATTAATTTTTCGAAAGGTTTCTGATTTCAATCGTTTGTGTGTCGTTTGTAGAGTATTGTGAGAACAAAATAAACGGTTGTGAGATGAGTTTATCGCGAAAAAATCAAAAATAAAAATTAGCGTGAAGTTAGCCCGCCATTTCTACTTTTTAAATTATATATGAGTCTAATTGTACGTAAATCAATGCGAAATCGTTTGGAGAACACAAATATTACAATAAAAATGTTTGTAGGACGCATATTTTTATGAAAAAGCAAAAGCAAAATTTGCAGAAATTTTTAAGGAGTGGACACAGGAAAATAAATAGTCGAAATCTTAAAAATCTCGTCTTGAATTAGTTCTTAGATCTGCCACCGGAATTGGAAACCCTACATGTATGGAATCGGTGGAAGTGACTGATCCACGCTTGCGCAGTACGATTGCCAGTTTTGGGATCGTCCAGTTTTATGAATTTTCTTTTTTTCATTAATCGAAATTAATTTTTTTTACTAAACAGGTTTTACTGTTTCAACATATCGTTCGAATGTTGATCTTTATGAACCTGGATAGTTCTAGGTCCCAAGATGTGATTCAAAAATTTTTTCGAGTTTAATCTTCGATTTAATAAATTTTTAACTTTCCTACCATGATATGCTGAGACTTGGGCATAGGTTCTGGGCACTTTGAAAGTTCCGGTGCGGACTTTTCTGGGAACGGATCTTCCTAGATTCAAAAAAACTGAATGAAATTCGATTGACGGTCTTTTTTTTGCTACCGGCATTTTCATGCGTTGGCAAAACGAAAGAATAAAACGTTGTTGAATTTTTATAAAATATTACTGAACGAATATTCATACGGTAACAAAAATGTGATCGCTAAATATTGGCGAATGAATGTCCCTAGCTTGTTTGGTTTGTTTACATTCGTGGAGACTCGACTCTGTGTTTACGTTTACGCGCTCTCGCGCTTGGCCTGCTAAGCCGTTCCGTAGCGGGGATGGTGGGGAGAGCTCACGCCGGGGCGACTAGAAGGGGCGACTGGAAGGGGCAGGCGCGAGAACTGGATCATGCGCGGGGCAACGAGGGAGCGAGCGAGGGACTCGCGTTCATTCAGTCAGTCGCCCGCGGGCCGCGGGGCGGGGCGGGGCGGCAAGTAGCGCGCGCGGAGAGAGTTGCATTAGCATCAGTCGGCTAGTGTAATACCGCGCATTATCGTTCGTTGATTGCAACGAAATTGATAAAACAGAGTGCGGAATATAAATAATATAATTAATATTAATAATAATAATATAAATAAATAATATAATAATGCGGAAATAAATAAATGACGAAAATCTTTATATAAGATACTTTAAACGGTCTGAATTGTCGTTAAACCAAATAAAAATACAACGATGGATAATAAAAAAACGGAAAATCATGATACATTTTTTTATTATTAAAACCATCCAAATAAATAATTTTTACATAATTTTTTATCGCAATTTTCGTTAATTAGAGCTTAAAAATATGCGCGTTTTTTCGAAAATAAAAAATGCACGAAAATAAGAGCTTAAAAATATGCGCGATTTCTCGAAAACGAACCATGCACGAAAACGGTATGAAAATAATATTAGGGTCGTTAAACACAATTCGCTCGTTTGTCAATCGTAATGAATTTTCAATTATTTCTCTTTCGTCAACGAGTTTTCTTCTGGCAACGTGATAAGCGATAAGCCGGTAGGGAAGCCTCTTGCTCACGATATTATTTTTCGTGCTGAATTAGAGAACGAATTACTTTGAATATTTGATCGAATCACGACAAATGGCAGCGTGAGCAAGGGTTTTGAGTGACAGACAATCTAGTGACGGCTGTGTAATAGCTTCGAAAATCGTGTGTATGCTCGCACGCACGCGTGTTCGCAAGCGGAGCTAAGATGCAACCATACATGCGAGTCGCGCAACGCAACGCAAAGCACCAAATGCACGCAGGCCGTAAAGCCATGGGATTGTCGGCAAGAATAACGGAACGAAAGCTATAAATCTACTCTGTAGTTTGCTGTTTCCGAACGCGATACAGTTTCTGTATCGCATATCGAAGTCGCGCAGGCAAGGTCCATGCATATAACCCGGATGCTGCAAACGGTGCAACGCAACGCAATGCACGCAAGGCTTGTATAACCGCAGCTATTGTACAGCATTGCGAATAGTTTTTACTATCGCAATTGCTATAGTACAATAGAACGCAAGCGCCCGTGCACGCGTGCACCCACGTGAGCACGCACGATTTTCCACGAAACTATGGCACAAGTTGCCATTACACTTTCTATCACTCGTCGTCAACCTTATTCTGTTGCTAAAAGACAATTTATTGACCCAAGAGAAAAACATTTTTTGAGTTAGCGGGATAAAGAAACATTGAATGAATATTTTTATTTCGTGCATGAGTTTGTTGACGTGGAAATTAAAAAAAATTTTGACGTCTTAATCACGCGTTTACTATCTCGGAAGTGTAAAAAGTTAATATTGGTGTTGTGTGAATTAGTGCATTTGAATTTTGAACTACGATGAAGAACTATCGTTTTCAACGTTGGAAAAACGACGCTGCTGCTGCTCGTCTGAATTCAAAATCATGCAGGATCTGGGAAAAATCGAGTGGAAATTAATCAACTGCAATGAGTGTCCTGCAACGGAAGTGGATATTAACTGTGCGGACTATTTCGGAATTGCGGACTTTTCGGTTTTGCCAAAGGTAGGTTCGTTATTGAGGAGGGGAACAAGACATCGACGAGTGAGTACATAATTCCATCATTTTTATTGGTTTCATTTCTGTGCATAGCAATTTTCAGCATCAGACTGTTGGGCTTTCTTTGATTTTAACTATTATTTTTGAAAGAATTCGATTTCCATTTCAATCGTTAATCTTTGAAGGATAAAACGTTTTTTCTCTTACTGACCGTGGATTGATTGATGGAATGAGGAATGAATACTGTATTTTTTTTAGTCGGTAGAATTTTTCCATTTTAACATTCCAAAATATTTTTATATAATTTTTTCATAAAGTTGAAATTTAGGAATAGATCAGCAGCAGTGGTAACATCTGAATCAGTTCAACAGACTATCCATATAATTTCGCATTTATGAATCAGTCTTATCGTTTTTAGCATGTCAAAACCTTCAAGATTCATTCATTTCTAATCAGTTCACCCGTATGTTACACACTAGTCTCCCTGCCTGGTTCGGATAAATTTATGCAATTTTTGTTTTTGCTTTTTCATAAAAATATGCGCCCTACAAACATTTTTATTGTAATATTAGTGTTCTACAAACGATTTCGCATTGATTTACGTACAATTAGACTCATATATAATTTAAAAAGTAGAATGGGCGGGCTAACTTCACGCTAATTTTTATTTTTGATTTTTTCGCGATAAACTCATCTCACAAGCGTTTATTTTGTTCTCACAATACTCTACCAACGACACACAAACGATTGAAATCAGAAAAAATTCGAAAAGTTCATGTCGGGGGGCCAAATTCACGTCCATTGGTGGGGCGACTAAATACAGAACAGTGAAGTTGCACGCCCGTCCCACGCCGCGCGCTTTCGAGCGACTAATCTGTTTTTGCAGGTTCCGTTGCAGGTTCGTCGCAGCCTTTGAAAATTCCTCCATTGATGAAAAAGATTTTTAACGTTAGAACAGAATATTATTTCCCCACATAAGTTAATTGAAATGACTGATGAATAATTCACAATTGAAGCAAATTCGCACGGAGATAACAGTTTTTTCGCAATCCTTATTTTATTGGCCGACCTTTTTGTTTTGTCGACCGGACATCAGTCAAATTTTGATTACTACAAAGTAGATTAGATGCGATATTTTTTTTATCACTGCATGATCTTTGTTAAATGTTTAAAAACTTGCAAAATCGATTTTCGTAATTTACTGTTCTCAAAAGTTTCCATTCCATTTCGTTTTCACGCTCGTCACCTTTTTTTTTTTCAACAATGTAGTTCGAAGAGATTCTAGCTTGATATTTGTATAGCTTAGATTCTATAGCTATACGCTGAAGAAGAAATGTTTAGAAAAGAAAACACAGCTCGTGGAAAATGAGATTTAGAATAATCTGTAAGGAATGAAAAGTTGTATTTCGCTTTTTTGTATTCTCTTGAATTTTTTACATATTTTTTCTACTTTTTTTTTCAGTTAGGTATTTCTAGTCAACATATATTGATTTGGCTTGTCGATCTATTGATATAAATGAGAAATTATGAAGTTTCAAAAAAAAGAAAATCAGCGGAAGAAACAAACTTATGTTTGAAAAATCAAACACAAGTTTGTTTCTTCCCCTGATTTTTTTTGTTTTTTTTTTTTTCGAATAAATTCCAATCTGTTCGAAAAGACAGATTTGAATTTATTCGAAATTTGCATACAAAATAATGAAAACACAAAAATCATGATGAAAACTATATAGACCTCGTAGAAATCAGGTTTAATAGTAATTTTTCATGACTTTTTCAAGGCTAAATGTAATTCGATGACATTTAGGGTTTTTCATGATTTTTCAGGTGTTAGGCACCCTGGTTTTGTTCTCAAGAGGAATGGAAGTCGCACGTCGTTTTTTGAATCGCTCGAGATTTATCAGATTTTCTTTTTTTTCAAAGCGCTGATTTTTACCACCCGGTGAACTGTCGCGGTTGTAGAGCACTTTGAGTGAAATGTGATTCTGGCACATCCCCTATCTGGCGCAGATAGCAAGAAGAATTTCTTTTATTTTTAGAGGGGACATATTCAAGAGAAAAAGAAAAGAATTTTTGGTCACCGATCTAAAAAAATCCAATTTGCATTTTCATTATCATAACGACACATAAGACAAATCAAGAGGAGAAAGAAAAGTGTTTCCTTTTTGTTTTTTTTTTTTTTTTCTTTACTGATTTTTTGTCATATACAGATGATACACCCCAAAGGTCATTCTCAGATTTTTCCTGATTACAATAGGAAATAATAGTGTCGACGACTTTTTGTACAAATGTAGATCTGTTTACAACACAAATCAGCGCAGCCTAATAACAAGTCCATTAGTCCAACTGAAAAACACAAAGAAAAAAAGATCTTTTTAGAAACTGAGTCAGTCGCAAGCCCAAATGTTTCATTACTTTTACTGGAAAAATTAAAAATCAAGCCACAACGGAAGGTCTACAACTTCTAACAGCACTATTTGATGAAAAAAAAAGTCATGATCGCTGATTTTACCTTCTTGAAACCAATGTCAGCTGCGTATTCCCTGAAACATTGACGGCAGATGTTCAGGCCGTATTTGCGGATAAGACCGTGTTTGTTGGCACACGCTCGGCTGCAAAAATCCGTTTATTCATCAATTTTACCATATAAATATTTATCAGCAAATGTTGAGATTATAGAAATTATAAGAGTTTGCATATTGAATTTGTTAGGCCGACAATTCGAAATTTGAGGTTAGATACACGTTTACGAAATTATTGAACTCCTGATTAATAAATTTACATTGAAAATATTGTCGAAATACGCAATATGCGACTACAAACATTTTTTTGTGCCAAATTCTTTATAACAATAGAATTATTGAGAAAAAAGCCAAACGAACTTGTTCGACGCACGCGGTCATGACACTCGAACGAGGTTACATTTTTTCCCCGCGTTTTTGGCACAAAAACACATTTTTCAACAGTGCAAACTTTTGTAATTAATGTTGTAAATAATTACTTACCAGGATCGCGATCCTTGGCCGTATTTGCGTGGGTGAGAGAACCAGATATTTTGAAAACCCATCTTATTTCGTGAATAGTCTTTTGCCGAAGAGAGTCAGCGGACGTAGAGGGCGATCAAACATGAAACATGGGACAAGAGAGAAGAGGGTAAAGACTCGTGCGCAACTTTTCTGACGCAGGACGCTCATCGTCGAGCCTTTGAGGCGGGAAATTCAAATAACATTGGAAATTCAGTCCATGACACACGAACAGTTCGATTTTTCGATTTGATTTTTTTTCGAAATTTTTTTTCAACTGCTCAAATAATTCGGAAACAAAAAATAATTTAAATTGATCTTTCGAAAAGTTAGAAACTCGCACTATTTTTTTATGTCTCGACGATATATCTATCGCGATTGTGTTCAAACGTCTTTTTCATATTTTTCCGATCATTTGAAAAGTATCAGTCGAAAGTACGGTGAATAGGAAACGACCAAAAATAAAATGTTAGTGTAGAAAAAAATTGAAAATAATTCAATTTATTTTTTGGACTTTCATATTACTTGAAAGTCGACGTTTCGTTTGAATTTATGGAGTCGCGGAAGGTTAAAAACCGGTTGAAGTACACGTGGATGTATGGACGAGTAAGAATGGGCGATGTTGAGAATATACAACGGTACTTTCGTACCTGCGCGGAGGGGGAGGGGGGGGGGGGACCAGAAATCCTTACAAGTCAGTTCTTTCGTCATTTTTCTCATTGTTAGGATCGAAAAAAAAGTGTATATAAACAGTGTGTGCAAAAATGAGTGAGGAAGAGGAGACAAAGGTAAGATACGATCAATTTACATACACGAATGTTAACAAAAATATTGAAAACCCCGAAAATTTTCTCAGTTTCCGGTACGTTATGAATGAAAAAAAAAATAAAAATATTGTTCTTGTGCAGGCTGAAAGCATCGGCAAGTGCATACTGAGTACGAAATTGAAAGAAATATGGAGAATTTGTTTATACGCTGTGATTGGACCGTTACTATTATACGGATTGTTTCACCTCTTCTCGACCTATGAAAACGAAGTAGGAATGATAAAAAAATCCTTATGCCCGAAACTCGATAAACCACAAGTGGAAAAGAAAAAAAAACCGATTTTTTGGATTTACGCCAATAGTCCGGACGAAGGTTATTTGAGACACGTATTTAACGTTCTCGAACGTTTGGGATTTGAGAGAGGAACGAACGACTCAGATTGGGATTTATTGTGGGCTCATGATTATCCGTTTCGTAAATTATCCGTAGAGTTGAAAAATTTGCGAAGCTATCAAATGATAAATCATTTTCCCGGATGTGGTTATATCACGAACAAAGTGGATCTGTCAACAACGGAAGGAAAGTATATTCCACTGTCTTTCAAGCTACCGGAAGACAAGAGCGCTCTGTTGAGCTACGCGGCTGAAAATCCTACTAAATCGTTCGTTCAAAAATCTAACGCTCATCGTGGAATTCACATAAAACGAATCGACGAATTGAATTTCGATGCGGAGGGTTCGTTCGTTCAAGAATTTATCGAAAAACCTTATCTCGTTGATGGCTATAAATTCGACGTTGGTATTTATACGGTTATAACCTCAATCGATCCTCTCAGAGTTTATGCTTACAAAGGCGATGTTCTCTTCCGGTTTTGTCCAACCAAATATTATCCTTTTAATCCGGAAGATGTCGACAAGTACGTTGTCGGTGATGATTATTTGCCGATATGGAAGGTGCCATCATTGAAAAATTATTACATCAAACTTGGATTCTCGATGAAAGATAGCTTCGACGCTTACGTACGATCAAAAGGCCAAGATCCCGAAAAAATGTGGAATCATGCTTTTGAAGCAATCAAAGAAGTTACTCTCAAGAAAGAAGCTCAGATCAAAGAAATCGTCAAAAGATTCGGCAGTGGTAGACACTTTTTTGAGCTCGTTCGATTCGATTTCACTATCGATCAGGATCTCAATGTTTTCGTTATGGAAGCTAACATGTCTCCCAATTTATCCTCTGCCCATTATCCCCCCAACAGACTTTTGTATGAGCAGGTATTGTTCAATCTTTTTGCACTCGTTGGAATCGGTCAACGTTCTACCGAGGAATTTCGACGTGTGAGGTATGTTCTTTCTAATATTCCTTTTTCTTTTCTTCCGCACACCCTGGCAGATCCTAGCGACCAGAATCTTGGTCTTTTTCAACATCTAATTTGCCGAAAAAAGATCCAATTTACTCGTTTTTAAATTAGTTCGTTAAATCGGGATTTTAAGTTGCAAGGCAGTTTTTTTTTTTTATTACATTTTGATAAAAAAATATATCAATAAAGACTCAATTGAGTCTTATTAGACGTCTAAGAAGACCAATAACAATTCAGACAATTTCAGAGATTGGACAAATAGAGAAGTTGAAGTAGCTGACAAAAATCTGGTTGTTCTACCCGAGCTTTGTAACTCTTGTAAGGATTGTTTTCATATCGAATGTCAGCTCTGCAAGCCATGCTTTACGGACGAAACGAGAATCATACTATCGCAAAGTTATCTCGAACATCAAAATAAAATGGATTATAAAAGGATTTTTCCACCATCGATCATAGTAAGATTTTTTTTTTCTCGTTTTTTATCATTCAGCGAAACGTATTGGGTCAACAAAAGTTCAATTCATTCTCTTGGTGAATGTATTTTGTCCCACGAAAAAAAAATAAAAATAAAAAAAAAAAACTAAAATAATGGACTCAATGCTCGCGAATGAAGATAATGAGACAAGTATTTTTTAAATTTATTTACAGACTAAAGATATGGATTTGAAAGATTATTCGGTAAGAAATCAACTGCTCGTCAGATGGTACCAGGGAAAATGTGAAATCGACCCAACGTGGTGTAATTGACGAAACCGCAGAGCTCCAATTATGGCAGATAAAAAAATCTTAAAATATTTTGTGACATTAGGTATAAAGCAGGATGATATTTATTTATAAAGAACGAAGAGAATGAAGGTTGAAATGTAACAGGCCAAAACAAATTGAATCAAAGTATCGTACGTGAAAATTTTTTATATTTTTTGTTGACTCTTTCATTTTTTATCGTTGACATCAACTCGTTATAAGATTAAAAATAAATATACGATATTTATTATTTCATTTTTATAACAAGACTACATTGTAAAAAAATGTTTGTATTAAAATTAATAAACATGTATAGAAAGATTTTTATTTATTTATCATAATCTTAACATAAAAAATGGGTAAACGTTTGTGAGTTTTAATATACGAATGAAAATTGAATTTAATGCAGCCATTATGGAATTTTGAAGAGAAATAAGTTGATCGATGTACCGAATTTTTTAAAGTGAAGAGTCATGGTCATGCATGTATTTCATAAAGTTAGTTGGAGTGACAATCACCATTTTATAATCGTTCAATTACGTCGAGCAATTGTAGAAAAAAAGTTATTGTACCAAATGCAACATTTTGGGTTGAAGTTGGCTTTACACCATTTTATATATCCTCATCTGCAGCACGTGACGTATTTTTCAACAGTGTGACTATTGCATGTTTAGAAAATTGTTGAGTAAAAATAAAATGTTCTTATGTCGTAGATTCGTCTTCTTTGCATGAGGAAGTGTCTGCTGAAACTTGGCAATTCTTTCTCTTCTGTCCAGCCTTTTTTTTCACTTTTTCTTCAGGAGCGTTTGGATTAGTGCCTTTGTAAAACTGTTTCAGCAGGCTCATCGCCTGTTCGCCTTTTACGTTTCCGGTAATATTCATTTTAAAATCATCGTAAATAGTTGGTACAGGAAAAACGCTGACGCATCCACCAAATCGATCATTCGCGCATCCGTAAACAATACTGCGAACTTGCAATTGATGCAAAGCGGCAGCGCACATGATGCACGGCTCTACCGTTACGATCACATCGATTTTATGAAATACTTCACGATAATCCAAGTTTTTCCTTTTACTAAATTCCAAAATTTCATCTATGCAATTTATCTCAGCGTGACGAGTCGCGTTGCGCGTTTCATTGACCGTGTTACTTCCGGTTGCGAGCACCTCGTTCTCGTAAATAAATAAACAGCCGACCGGCACTTCGCCGGCTTTTAAAGAATCCGACGCCTTTTCCAGGGCCAAATCCATCCATTTCAAAATTTCGTCCGAAACGAAGTTCCGACATTTTTCAGTTGCTATTTGGCTTGATATAAAAAAACCTTTATTTCCTTTCCTGATGAACCTTCATAATATTTTTCAAGTACTTCCGCTCGTAATACTCGAGTTTACCTCATCTTTGAAAAATCGAAGTAAATTGAGTTCTCGAAGCTTTTCTGCAGTTTTTTCAACCCAGTTCACGTTGCTGGGCGATCTTGGACTTGGATGTGGTATGTAGAGGACCTGTGAAATAATTTATTCAGAAATTTTTTTTTTTTTTTTCATCAAGTAATTATGATCGAAGATATTTCATCTTCTTGTTCATCTTATGTTATTTAAAAGTTGAATAATAAAAATAATTATGAACTTGTGACAACCACGAAATTTATATTTTCACTAGTGATGCAAATTTGTTTCGAAAAGAGATTACATTTCATTTCTTTTTTGCAACTGAATAATCAATCGAATATGCAAAATTGATATTTCGTTGCTTTTTGTTCAATAAAAATGATTTCTCTGTTGTGAATGTATGGAATTTCTCGCATTGGAAAGTGGATTTTTTCTTCTCTTCTTTTTCCTCAGAAACAATTTAACTGAGAATAGCTTTAAATCTCTTATGAACAAAGGAAATATCCGTGATGAGAACATCTGTGACATTTTAGAGCTGCGCAAATGAGTGATATTATTACATTGACGGAGAGGCCAGCTCCGTCAAGAGCAGCTCGTGCTCTTTTCTCAGCGAATCTGCCGATGCTGACAATGATTTCGACACCGAGAAGCTTGACAACAGCGAGGAGTGCCTCGTCGCAAAGGAATTGAAGTGTTCTCTGTTCCAAGCCCTGTAAAAAATTGGTAACAACGTATGATGAGAAACAAGAATAGAATAAAATTGTTGAGGGAATTTGTATTGCCTTGAGTTCAGCCGGAGTGATGTTTCGACCGGCAGCATCCATCAAAGCCACGGGACAATAATTCTGGAGGAAAGAATGACGAAAAAAATTGTCCGGAGTTTGGCACAATTCGTGGAAAAGGTTCCAGAATCTTTTGCCGCTAACTTCGCTCCGTCGACAGGCAAAGCCTGTTACTTTTCTGGCAGGATGTTCACGCGGAGGCTTATTTATGCGACCCGTCAATTTGAGCCAATTGGTGACAACGCTTATTTCACCAAAAGGTACCCCAGTCTGGGACATTCCCCAAGGGCCGGCGTTCAGCCCCAAGAACAAAAGTTTCTTCGGACTTTGACAGTACTGACGTACGTATTTGGAGTGAACTTCGAAAGCGTAGCTTATAGGATTGTACAGGTATTCTACGGGAGGCGAAAAACGTATGCCGTATTCGATATTCGCTGTCAATTGACATTCTATAGCTAAAAGACAATCGGCTATGTTCCAGCCTATGGTAGGAACCAATGGTGAGTTTGAAACACCGTTTTTCTCGTCTCCCTCAATACCCTCTGTCAGCAGTTTAATTTTCTTGTGCTGATCGTCAACTTTTTCGAACTTTACGATGCTCAAGTCCAACGGAACTTCGTCATCGTCTTCGAGCTTTGCTCGCTTCTCAGGTGACATTTCGTCTCAAGTCGAGTTACACATTATAAAAACAGAATTGAAACAAAAACATTGTCACCGAAATTAGAAAAAAATTATACTTACAAAGAAAAATAAAAAAATATATGTTTTTATTTTTTCTGAGAAATCCCTTTTATTTCTTTTGTTTGGCACTACACTCGTGAAAATAAATTATTAAAATATGTTGCGTCAAAGTGAATACGAACTGACGGACCACGTGTTACTGTGTTTTGCTAAATTGAAGCCGTTGTCAAAGTCGAAGCTTTTTTGGTCCACTCTATAGTTTACATTTTTTTAATACTCTCTCTCTCTCTCTCTCTCTTTTGCTCTCCCCCCACCCCTCTATTTTTCGTAACGTGAAGTTGTTAAATTTATTCGATATATCCTCCAAAGTGGTGAAAAGCGCGCGTATTTCGAAAATTCTGCTTTCTGGTTGTAGGATTAACACACCTAACCTACAAATTGAAACTCTGACCGCTCTGGACCTGGGATTGCCAAGTGTGTAGTAGTGTTTGATATGTGTACATATCGTTGTGTATCACTTTGCGAATCTGACTCAATTGTTGTTTACCTTTTATAATTTAATGTTAAAAACCTTTCGAGTGCACATCTTTAGGTATCAGAATGCTGTAGATAAATTTTCCCCGTACAGTGTGCAAATAAGTAAATAGTGCAGAAACAATGGAGAATCAAAACGGACTATCGGTTAAATCCAATAATCCGGCACCGACGGTCGAGCAAATAAACTCTGACAGAATAACTCAGGTATCAACAAATATTTCCAAATTCGTATATAAAGATCTTTCTCAAAAAAAGTCTCGTTAATTTTTTTAGCCTCAATCTCCTTTACGTAGTCGTGTCGTTTCTAACCTCAAAATATATTAGCGGAATGTATGTTTAAAAATTTCACTTGTATTTCGGTGCATTATTTTCTTCTTATTTAACTAAATGGCACTCGACCTTGAAATTTCCGTCAAATTTGTTATTTTTAAGAGTCTAAAAGAAATCGAATAAGCAAAACGTATATAATGTTTACAATTTTTCCCTCCGTCTCTTCTGGACTTATGTTTCGAAACGTTTTGAGTCAGTCACTACATAAAAAAGAAAATCAAATGTATTTTGAATCTATGTTAACATTGAGTATACACTGGTATCAGAATCAGACAGGAAAATAAATGTATGAAATGGTAGTATATCAAACTTTGATTATTCATTTTTTGATGGTGATGTTTTTTATGGGATATAAAAGAAAATGATAATTTAGCTAACTTAATTTTCATAAAATTTTTCAAAAATAGCAGATAATCGTTCGGACGTTGTTTAACATAAAATTTTTGTTACAGCTGGCAAATAGATATTGGGCGCCGCACACAACGGAAAAACATTTGCCCTTCAGTTCGCAAATAGTAGAAGACATATACATTCAAGAGATATGTGCCTCAAAGTTTTCGATTCGTCGAATAATGATGCTGGAATTCAGTCAGTATCTGGAGAATTTTTTGTGGCCGAATTATGAGTCTGAAAAGGCGAATAGAGCTCATACGATGTCGATAGTCGTTATGGTGAACGAGAAATTTCGCGAACGAGTCCAAGTGTGGGAGGCTTTTGAAAAGAGTCCAAAAAATTTTTCCGGTTTTTTTCAACGTGTTTTGGAGGCTTGTCTCGAAGACAGCATACTGGATTACGACCTTAAGGAACAAACAGCCCTCATAGTTTTTCTCAATCATTGCTTCAATTCTATGGAAGTTGCTCTTGTCAGAGAAGAAGTCAAGAGATTGGTCTCTTTGTCCATGTGGATTTCTCTTCAACAGGGACGACGAGAATTGGAGTTTAGAAAATATCCCAAGTGGAGAAAATACTGGAAATTGATAAGAAAAAAAGACAATCCTGAATTGAAGGAAAAACTCGAGTGGGAAAGACGATTCTTGCACAAGCTTATGGTCAAGTTTATGACGATTTTAGAAACTATACCGCCGGAAGGTAACCATTGCAGTGAATTTCATAATTATTCATTGAGGATGCAAAAAAAAAAACAAAGAAAACAATTATCCTCTATTCATCATCAATTTTGTTATTTTTACAGGACCTGTTTTTCCCGACAAAGTGCGTTATTGCGAAAGATTTCTGGAATTAATTATCGACCTCGAAGCCCTTTTGCCCACCAGACGTTTCTTCAATACAGTTATGGACGATTGTCATTTGGTTGTCAGATGTCAACTTTCCAATTTGTTGAAACATCCAGAAGGCAGCTTATTTGGCCAGGTAAGGATTGACTTGACATAAACACGTCGATTTCTTGAATCTGTTAGCATCGGACATGATGATAAGCCTGAGCAATCACGCATCCAATCATACTGATTTTCGGTTCAATCGAAAGAGCGTCGCTCTAAAAGCTCACGTTAAGCTTCGTAAGCTGTCAAGTGACTTATTGTAGTCTGCTAAAACGTCATCGAATTTTTACTCTCATCACCGTGCATCTTATTATTAGGCGGAGGGTTTGGTATACACGGGTCTGTATGTATTCAACCCGAGACTCTTCTGAGTCTCTTCTTATTCTCACATGACGATCATTGGCAAAATTTATGCACACTTTTTCGGGTGTCGAAATCTAGAAGAATTTATCAATGGATTCACAAAAATAGTGAATCCATTGCTGTCGGTTTAAATGGTTTCGGTACACAGGGTCAAGATTGAATGCGTACTCGTGACGATATTTACAATAACAAAAACTAGTATTACCCGCTGTAGTTATAAAATTTTATTCATTTTTTTCATCCATCAAAAATCATTGAGATTTTTTGGCCTGTTTTCTCAGCGAAATTCTTTGATGTCCGAAATAATTTTGACGAAGTTCAATTCCATCATGGAAAAGTTGATTGATTATTTTATTTTTTGTTTTCTTTTTTTTTTCTTCAAAATTCGTTACAAACATGTTTTAAAAGGCGAACTCATTATTTCGACGTGATTGAAGAAATTCACTGCACTTAACAAGTAGAAAAAAATACGATTAGAAATTTAATACGCGATTGGATCCTCCCGCTTATAGTCTATCGACGACGTCTTTGATAAGAATACACCAACGAAAGTTTGCCACATGCAAAAGATAGGATATGCCGATAATATGGGACAGCGAACAAACATGTCGACTTATAAGACGGACGATAACCTATTGCGATAATTCGATCGACGAAATCGAAAAGTTTATTATATTACTCCCACCATTCCAGTATAAAAACAGAAAATTAAAAAATAGTTCTCGAAAATTTCCTCTACAAACTACATTTTTTTTTTTTTTTTTTTTATAAATATTAATACTATACGTAGATTAAGTCAAGTATCGTGCTCAATATTTGGTTGCCTCTTCTCGAGTACAACGTCTTAATCGCAATAAGGTCACTTAGGCTTCTAGATTGTGCAGGTCTGAACTCGGTTGATCTGAAAAATCGTTTCTTTTCTTTTTCACGTAAAATATAATCATAGCTCAAGTAGTAAAAACAAAAATGGCACTCGTGGCTTAAAGATCACTGACCCGAAGAATGATTATTTTCATCCTTTCGATTATCTCAGTAACCGGCATTAATAGCAGTCATTTCTTCGCCCCAATCAAGACCTTCGGGGCTTTCATTGTTGTTGCAACAATTGCAAGTTTTACCGAGCAAAAAAGTGACTCTTTTTTGACCAAAGACGCAGACGTAAAGTACGAGTATGGCTTGGAAAAAATTAAGTACAATGTGAGAATAGATGAGTACCTCGAATTTGAGCTGCGACAACAAAAGAGCTAACCAGCCTGTGCTCATGATTCCGAATAAAAGAGCGAACATACGAAAACTATATTTCATTTTATGATGAATTCTACCATAAGTGCTCATTCGTTTGATAGTATTCGAAGTGGTAAGGACGAAGCACAGGTCGACGATAATGGTGAATGCGATAGTTGCGAAAATGACCGAAAGGCCAAGCCATCCGACCGTTTCTTGAGGCGGATGAGCCATTCCCGTTGTAATCAATGGCTTGTTCGTCTCCAATGCAAAATGTGCGAATATTGCCATCGCCGATATCGTTACCGTAGAACCCCATACGTAACTCGAGTAGTAACAATATTTTCGTCCATCCGTAACCCGGAGAAATACATTTCGCGATCTGAACGTCGTCCACACGTAATAACCGATCGCATTTAACCAGAAAAATGCCGCTAGCAACGACACGTACGCTACCGTATCTGAAACAATTCAACATTCATAATTATTCATCAAGATTCTTCAAACTTGCGTACTTTTTTTTGTTCTTTCCGCTCTTAAGGTATTCCTTTCGCAGAGAACTGTATTATTGCACCTCAGAGCAACCAGGTATCAACTTTATTTTATCCCCTCAAAAATCATTTTAATTAATTCAATAATTAGTTCAAGTAATTAATCAAATTAATTAGAGGCAGCTTGTATCCGATTTTTTCGAAGATATTCGGACTATAAATTATTGAATAGAAATGTGGAGATCGCGGAGTAAGCTTACGTATATAAATTTTACGATTTTCAAAGTTGTATTTCTTCAATAAATCTTTGATACCGTGGCTTAAAATTTTTTCAGTCTATTCGCATGCACTTTTACTTTATTGTAAATAAAAAAATCAGTTCTCAAAGTGTTTGGGCTCGTGAAAGGAATACCTTAATTTTTTCGCTTAAAAAACAATCCTGTGAAACTCGTGATCGATCAAAAATTTTCATAACTCGGTAAATTCGAAAAGATTGAAACTAATAATTTGGTAAATCGTTCGAAAAAAACCGACACCGAATCGAATATTCGATTCTACAATTGAAAACAAAGAAAAAACAATGGCTCGAACCGTAAAATGCGAAAGAAATTGAAGAAAAAAAAAAAAAAAAAAAACTTCACGGATAGTAAAAAAAAGTCTGTAAATTCGAAATACTGGATTTCATGATGTGAATTTCGTTCGAAAACCGTTCGAGTGAATTATGATATTATGATAAATTAAGACCAATCAGAAAATACATTTGTTTGAGTTGGAAAAAAAAACAAATGAAATAATAAGAATAATAATGATCGTTGAATTTTTGGCTCACCGGCAACTAGAAAACTAACGTGATTCCCGTATTCGGTGAAAATTCTAACCGTAGCGGCGGATTGACTGGTGAGAAGGCAGAGGCTCATGCTCGTGATCATATTACCGACGAGATCGCGTAGCTGTGGTAGAACAAAATAAACAATGGCAACGATGAGATAACTGATAATGGTGAAGGCTCTGAAAATGGGATCAACGAGATGTCCCATGAAGTAGGAAGTGTCGGTCCAACTGGTAGTTAAAACGGGTACGCAGAGCATGGCGTAAGTGGCAACTAGTCGTTCGCCGCTTAGAACCGCTTTGTCGATGCAATAATGTCCGAACGGATAGTCGTAGTGTATAGTCTGAAGATAATCCGAATCGTTCTCGTCGTACGATTCGAATAATTCGGTTTCCGTTTCATCAGCAAAGTCGCGTTGTTTTTCCGGTATAAAATGTCGTAGCTCACCGGAAGTGAGAATGGCCAAGCGATCACCACCCTTCGGATAATAATAAACATGGGATTCGTGCTCATCGCTACGACAAATCGGTCTACCCACTTGCAATTTGTAATTAATACGTTCTTTTCGTATTTTTCTTGTTCCATCAACGAATTCGGGTTGCCAAAGTTTCGTCTCGTTCATTTCGTTCGTTTCGCTGATCGGTGTACAATTGTCGTCGACCAATAGTTCCTCGCGTCCGCAACATTTTTCTATAAGAACAGTCTCTTCGTTGTTCGAGGCTACATGGTTCGACGATCTTTCAACGTTCGTTGAGCCCCGCGCAACGGGTAATCCCCGCAACCATAACAGTCCAAGCAATAGTACAGTCAATCGGGAATACATTTTCGTAACAAAAAAAAAACGCTATTCGTCAAACTTTTTTATTCGTCGGTAATGATATTCATCGAAACGTGACTAATTCTTCGGGATTTTTCGGATCACCCATTGCGTATCTATTGACTACCCTCTTACGCACTTTTTCCTCGCGTTGCTTGCTCACTCGAGGTTAGCGATTCGCGAATCGTCTTACTCCTTGTTTTTTCCTTCCTCGAAAAAACTACCTGACAGTTTCACCGTAAGCTCGCGATGCTTCATTTAATAGCAACTTCGCTGCTTCTCAATTATTCTCTTTTATTCCCGCACTCCATTTATCAACGTAAAAACCCACCACGTGTTTTACGATTCCTTTATTATTCGTGTATCTGACAATCATGACAACCACACGCTTTTATAACTTTTGCTTCAGCTTCTTCTGTCTTTCTCGTACAAATGCCTTCGCTCGGATCGTCAACCGGCGTCCGTATACAGAAGTCTTTCGCTTCGTCCTTTTTTTCTTCCTCCCCTCCTCCACACTTCCCTCTCTCGCAATCTCTGCCAACAACCGCGGGGCAAATAAAAGGCGACCGGTTTGGCGACGTTTCCTCCCTCGAATCCCAGCTCCACCTCGACGCAGGAGCTACGAAACTCTGGTTCTCAACAACTCCACCTGCAGCCAGGCTTCTCAACCTCAGTTCTCGACACCTGCGGAAATCCTCCGTCGATTTATTCTCCCCTTACCTGCTGCACCTACCAGAACACCCCGAAACTCTTCTTTTTTTTCTTCTTCTTCTCAATGCAGATCTCTAGTTCTCGTTGATGGCTCTAAAGAATTCTGTTATACCGATCTTATTTTGTTTTTTTCTTTTCATCTTCCAATAGAACTTGGAATTTCCGACTGAATCACCATAAGTAATGAATGATTGCTTTGGATCTAACTAACATAAATTTTGAGCTTGAAATTCAAAACAAAGATAAGCAGAAAAAGAACTTTAGGTGCATTCCACCGATGAAGAATTCATCATAAAAGTTCAAAGCTGTTGTAACACTCAAGCTGCAGTAAAGTTGATACGAAAGAAACGATTTTAATCTTTTTATTCGTGGCCCAATTTTATAAAAATTGTTAACGACCTCCAATGCGTCGTTCCGTGTTCGATCGGATGCGATAACATATTAACATGCCTGAATGCATTTGCATTAGGAACACAGATTTTCGCGAGAATGGATGGTAAAGTGTGATGGTTGTGTCGTTGTGTAAGAGTATATGGGATTAATGCCATTCCGAAACGCGGCTGACACGTGTCAGTGCTGAAGCGCAAATAAAATGTATTCGTAGAGCCTAATAGGCTTATCCGTTGTAGTGTAACTTTTGATAACTTCGAATTGCCGTTTACCCTTTTTTATTCTATTCGTTATGTCCGGTAGAGGTTCGTCTGGTTCGTTCGGTCCACGACTAGAAAGATTACATCACGAAATTTTTTTTTCTTTTCTCGTCTACGAACATCGATATTCACTTAAGAAAGTGATAATAGTTTTTTTTTTTTTTTGAGAAAGGCAAGGACAAACTTCGAAACGGGGACATTTCTCGACGATGGATTATCGCCATTAGCGTTGGCAAAGACAAAAATCAATTTCTCAAATTAAGTCGTGGAGCATGTTATTTTTACACTGAACATGTTGAATATAAACCCTGAATTCTAATATCATTATCGCTTCTATTTTGGGTTTATGACAGCGCTAGAAATGCCGGACGAAGAAAAAAAAAAAAACCCAATTAAAGTTCACGCTAAAATGAATACGTTCTTGAAATTCAGCATGATTCATATCATACAATAAAATCTGCGCTCAAAATTCTACGATTATAGCTGAGTTATATAATTTATGAGGATTGAAAAACTTTTCAAAGAGATGATTTCTTGGTAGTGCTTCGAAAGTAAATTATTCATTAAGAATTTTAAATTTAAAAAAAAGTTTGTTTTTTTTCCGTAATTTTCAAATATGAGAATGATGGAAGTTGATTTTTTTCATATTTAAAAATTTGCTTAAAGAAGATTGAAATATGAAATTGTTTATTCGACAAGATGACCAAGTAAAGATCCTTCAATTCTTAACCACTCGTGACAATTCGCCAGCTGGAGATTCTTATCCACACACACACACATATGTATATACATGCCCCATGCTCACTTACGCATTGGTAACGCGCTATTTTATTTTTGCTTTTTTATCTCGACTTATGTATTATTTATGGCACGTATGGGACATCAATGAGCCGTAATTCGTATTATACCGGGTGAACCAATAACTATGTCCGGCAGAAACATCGCTTCTGTACGTGCAACAAATATTTCTGCTAGATAAAGTTATCGTTCCACCCTGTATATGGGTATATACGACGCGAGACGACTGGGCAAATTTATTGTGCCAACTTCGACAGCATTTCGCTTCTGTATTTATCCAGTTAATGTCAATAGAGTTCGTTACGTATTCTCATTATAATTCATGTCCTTATTTACATATATACGAACAACCAAAGATTATTTAATGTTTGCTTTTCGAATTTCTTGAATAATATATTTCTTTCAATATTCAATTTTCAATAAAGAAATTACGTGGATATGTAACTTGGCGTATTTTTTTTTTTTTTTTTTTATACTCTAACAAAAAAAATGTAGATCTCATTTTCGTTTTACGAATGTTACCGTGTCTCTCGAAGCTTGAATAGTTCGTGTAGAGTATTTGTGATTTAGCGAGAAACGCTTATTGGGCAGACACAAGATGATGGAAACGTTAAAATGATACGAGAGGTTTCAAGGATTGGAAAGTTCTACCTCGACAGGAAGGGCATAATTAACCTCGTCTTCCTCGTCGTAAGCAGCCCAGGATTTAGGGAATCTTATGCCAAAGGGTTTTCTCCTGGCCAAGAGCTTTTTAACTCTTCTTCGCATTGGCACCAGTAGAATAAATATTATGATGCCTTGAATATCGTTGAGAATGTCAGTCGCGAGCCTTTAGAGAAAGCAAAAAAAAAAAAAACAACGTTTTGTCAGACAGGTTTACCAACATGAAAGGAGCCGAAATACCTACCAGTAAATGTCGTCTCCGTGAGGCGAACTGGCGAAAGATATGACCTCGAAGACCCAGGTAATTCCCATGACGAGAATCAGCTTTACGTAAAGCAAACAATTGAAACGCAAGGCTCTCAATCCGCTACCATTGTAACTTCGATAATCGTACCACAGCCTCCAACAAGTCAGTCCCAAATAAATAAGGTTCAATATTAGCAGAGAAGATATTGGTCCGTAGAAAAATGCCCAGGTCTCGGTAGTTCCTGAAAACGGTTCAAGGCCACATTGAAAGAGTAAACCATTATTACCAAATAAGGTTATTTCGGATCTCAACTTCTCTGGTCTTCGAATACGAATGAAAAATTGAATTTATTTGATCAGATTTTCCGGCCATTGAAATGTTTATTCCAGGCAACTCTAAGATTCAATTCACACATTCATAGACGTTCAAACTCCAGATTAATATTCCGATCAGGACTAACCTTCGAACCAGCAGGAACCTTCGCCAAAGTGGGGTTTCAGATGATAACCAGGAGTGTGATGGGTGGCGAGAGCGGCTAGCAGCAAAAGCCCTGGGCCGACTAGCCCAATGCCGCAGAATATCAAGAAGAGATCTGTGTCCTTAATAGGGAAGGTTTTGAACCTGGGACGATTTATGAAAAATCTTGTTTTAAGTAAACAATGAGTTGAAAGAACTTGAAACATGATGGCAAAGCTTCTGAAGTGACTTTTCAACGGTACGAGGAACCACGATTCTCTCAAACTTGGAGTAACGATTTGGGAAAAAGATTCGATGGAACTTACCATACGGTTCTCCAAACATTGAAAGCGACGAGATTCATCCAAAAGAATGCAGAAAGAAAACTCCAATAAAGAAGGAAGGCTATAAAGAAACAATTGAGATATTATAAAACGCTGCTCTATCGATTGAAAACATAAATTAGCAACAAGTTTATATTTGTACGGAGGGTTAACCGTTTGCCTTCCATCTTCAACGTTTTCAATAAATTGAAACGTCTGCAAATCTCACCGAGAGGAAGGCACAAGATGTCCTCGTTTATTTCAACTTCATGTGGTCTCATTTGTTCGATTCCCAACAAGAGATAACTCGATGCAAGAAAAGCGACGCTACTGGCCATTGCTTTATCCTGAATATCTCTCAGTTCTGGTAACACGATGTAAACAACGAGTGTGAGAACAAGAAACAAGGCTGATATGATGCTCAGCATACCGAAAACTCCGTATCGCCATCTTGAAATCCCGAATTCATCGTCGTCGAAGCAAATTAAGGCCCAGCGTTCATCTTCTTTTTCACCGGATACGCAAAACCTGTGTATGGATCAATTATACGTTTCAACGTCGCTAGTATCCGCGATCGATAATAATACTGTGTATTTTTATTATATAATTTCCTTGAATCTATACAAGGTGTTTTATCATTGACGAACTCTGCCTCCGAGCTTCGCTCGTCGTACATCCAGCAAGCGGATTTAGTTGTATAACTGTGACAATGTATTTATTTATTTTTTTTTCGAATTGATAGTTTAAAATCTTCCACGAGACACAATGCAGGGTCTGCGATACACCATTGTGCGTGTGATTCTTAACCACTAAAAACCACACACCTTTTAACGCATTAAAAAATTATGTGGACATTTCAAATAGCCTGGAACATCGTGTGAATCGTTTATTTGTAGAAAATTCAATGGAATCGGTTCAGTGATTCTCGATTGAAAAGCAGTCGAACTTTTTTTAGCGAACAGATTTATATATATATATATATATAGATGAGAGGAAAATAAGTCAGATAAAAAGAAGGAAAAGACAGCGATAGAAATGCAGGCGGTTTGTGGCGGAGCCAGTTTTTCAAGTTAATCGAGACCCACTGAGTCCAATGCTCGAATTCAAGATGATTTAACCAGCACATGCTGGGAGACGTCAGTTTTTCTGACTTTCTCATAGCATATAAAGCTGTATATACGTTAAGATATAGCTGGCGAATCATAAACGAGTGTCCGCATTTTTAGTTTCTGATTGTCTTGTGCTAGTAAGTAGTTCTCAATAAACCGGTTAACTGGCAGGCTTTTTTCAGTTTTCGTGTCAAAACTACGGTACGAGCAAATCATTTACCAAAATACACAATCATTTGGTTTTGGGCGTTTTCGAGGCTGCTGATTAGATTTCCAAATTTTGTTTCCATTTCACAGTTCAACAAGTATTTCTTCACAAAATATCATATACGACAACGTGTTATTTTGAGGCTGACGTTTTGAATTTTTATATCTTCTTCTATCTTCTTGGTTGTTTTCTGAGCGTTACCATCATAGGCTCCCATGAATTTTATCTGCTTAAAACTCTTGAAGGAATTATCATTTCCTCACTGTTTTTCAAGAAGAAAAATCTGTCAACAAGTCTAATGGCATGTTGCTCAAAATGAAAATCATTGCCTTTTAATTCAGTGGAGATTTGCCGTGTCTGCTCGAGTCGAAATAATCCAATAGCTGTGACTCAGGTCTGGGAAAAAGTAAATGTAATCGACACTCGAGATTTTTCTCAAAAACTGGAAACTACAGAGTAACTCGGTGCAAAAACCAGACACTTGATACGAGAAACACTGCCCAATTTGCTCACCTGTTGGCAGGAATCGGTTCGTAATCATGTTGAAACTCAAGATGCGGACCGTCCGGTCCTTTAACGACGGTAAACTCGTCAAAATGATTTACCGATGGATCGATTCTGTAGAAACCGTTGACGCAATTCAAACGTAATTTTTCGCCGTCCGAACAATTTCGGGAATTTCCTAGCCAAATTGCGCCACCGGGACAACACTCGGTTGCTGTTATTACTGTTACCATGTCCAGGAGAACCATCAGAAGTGGAAGTAGCCATGATCGACGTAGCCAAACTGTAATTAAATCGTAAACGTGTAGTTTCTTGAGTATATCAATTTCGTATTTCGAAATAAAATCATTTTTAGATGGAACTGAAATTAGCGTCGATGACAAATTAGAATTTAAGTTGGAATTTGGGTTCCAACAAGGTGTCATTTCCTGTTGTAAAGGAACTCGAATACTTTGAAATTATAAACTCTTTTTATTGATCGAAAATTTGAAAAACATCAAATTCCCAATTCCCTGTGAATGTTCAAATCCAAAAGCTCTCGGATATGACGGAGAATTCCAATAAAAATCAAGAGAAGCGACAAATGGACGACATTGACAATATCTTATTATTCTTTCATTCAGCCCAACAATTCGATCAAACTCATTCGAGTGTTGTACTATCTGATTGATTAGCGATAACGAGAGAGCGCAGAACAACACGATTCCATCACGCCGTAAGGATTCTTGGAAAAATTCGATAAATACAAGACCCCAAATGTACCTCAATTTTTCCGATGATTCATCTTTTCGTAAATTTAAAGCAAAAACAGATTGAATTTAAGGTAATTTTATCACGGTGCCCGTCATAATATTAGCTCGAAAAAAATTTACTGCCGTTTTTCATAGATCAATTATTGTTCTCACGAAATTTCAAGGTGAGTTATCCACCCAAGGTGAGAGAAAAAAAATGATTAAAAGTAGATGTCCTCCGTGACGAGTTTCCAGGGTGACATAGGAAAATCCGATTTCCGGTCGCTAAAAATATATATATCTCAGTATAAATCCATAAGATATTTTACACAAACCAGATTTAAGTACTTCAAGCTCCTAGCAATCGAATGGTCTCAGAAAGAAAGAAAAAAAAAATCGGACAGTGTTTTGACACTTTAGAGATGAAGAAGTTAAAGTCACTGAAATAACTATTATTATACAGTTTTTTAATTATATACAAATTGTTAAAACCGATCTTCTATAGGGGGACAATTTTATCTATTAAAAACTATTATTTTTACAAGTATTAAAAATTACACAAGTAGCAAGCACAAGTTATGAATTTAGTGATTAGATAACCAGCCAAGTCGACAGGGTTACCTTAAAACTACTACAATCTTCTACACAGAGAAAAAAAAATGTTTGATTCAATAAAAATTGATGTTATTGGAAGAGTTTTGTCAATTGAAATGCACATTTCTTTGGCAGAATGAACGTGCAGTCTGATAAAAAATTTATGTGTTCGTTCAATGATTTATGACATTATGATGGTCATATATTTTATTGGCACTCCGTAATGAGGGATTTTGTTGTTCCAATAACTTTTTTTTCTCAGTGTAGAATATTGATTCTAATGATCTATCGCGCGGCGATACACCGTCACGGATCCTTTGCTGTTTATTCATTCTCAATTGTTAATTCAACCAAAACAAGGGTTTTACCAGGATCTACTGTAACTCGACAACGTAATAAATGACCCACGCGGAAAAAACCATCGAATCATTAATAACATTCAGCATTATAAAAAAATCAACGTAATTAAATTCGATCCAGTCTGTGTGATGTAATACTTTCAGATGACAAAACAGTCTTTCTTTGCACGTTTTATTTGGCGTTATCTTGTGTCATTAACATATGGCTTTATTGAACGCATCAAAGGTCACGAGGATATCTCGATCGTTAAAATGAATTATGCACTCGCGCTCAATTGAATTAGTGTTACATTTTTGTAATTACGTTGAGAACATAACTATATTCTTACAAATTATCGTGCGTCAAAGCAGCAATTAAAGATCTCTGAGCTTCCACTGTTCGTGTCAGGCATATCTATTTTTAAATAGATGGAGGTCAAAATGGGGAAATAAAAAACTTTAAAATGGCAAAAAAAAATGTATAAGTAATTATTTCGTGACATTGAAGCTCGATTTCGTATTACCGAATACATCCGACAATTGAATACTTCCGATCAATTGTTTTTTGATGCGTTTCTTTTTTCTGCGACACATTTACATGAAGTTTCGTATGATTATTATTATTATTTTTTTTTTTCCGTTCGCCATTATCTGATAAGCATGCTGTAAACACAGCTTTTTTTATATACATCAATGAGTTCTATTGATTTCGGACAAAGATTACGCCGGACACTTATCTTTACGAGTTGATTAATTCTTAATCACGAACAAACCGATTTTCCAGTTGAATTTTCGATTTAAAAAAAAATTTTACCACAAAAGCCTTAAAACATAATCGTAATCGATGAAATCGGTATAGTTTTGTTATTGCTTTTTGAAATTTATATATGCTATGATAAGTGCATATCATTTTGTTATTTACGTGAGAATTTATGAGAAAATGTCATCTTTACTCTTCCGTGATAAAATACGGAGCTTTTGGCGCCTCAATTACTTATTTCGTTTCCTGGTTTACGATATTCTTTATGATTTATGTGTTTATGAAAATTAATTCATCAACATCCAAAGAGTTTCTTGATTAAGCAATCTTCGTTTTCACTCTGGACCATGATATATTTATTTCAACGATTTGTGCCACTTTTTTTTTTTTTTGTATTACGGAATGCGCCAATAAAAAACACAAATACCGGATCAACGCATGAATTTTGTCCAGTTTCGTATACTTAATCGAATTGAGAAATTCTTTGAAATATATAAAATCCCATAAAACTTCGAACTGGGCTTTGACAGCGCCATCTTCGTTTTTTTCCATCAACATTTTATACGTCGAAAATGATACGAAAAAAAAGCACGTGGCAATTTCCATATTTTTGTTCAGCCGTAAACATTTTTATGTACGAAGACGAACGTACGGATTTGAAAAAAAAACGAGTCGTCTTTGAAGACGCACTCCTGAAAGAAGATAAATAATAAACGGGACGGAATAACTTTTGTTATATAAAACATGCTTACTTCTCGATGTCCGAAAATCCGGTGGTTGGGTTGGGCGTCTTGCGGTCATGTTTGTCAACAATTAACCTTACTCTATCACCATGTACAGAATTTATGTCTCTTCGCGAGTGTTCAACTTTTTCAATATTACGTCAGACCAGCTGAATTATAATAGAGAATTATTAGAAAATTTGAGGGGGGATTAGAAACCGGTAAAAATCTTCGAATGAATCAGAATCGTTCGAAAATAAGAGGAACGACTGTAAAAAAAAACCAGTTACGTTTCTCGAAGTCACGGTGAATATGTAAACACGAAAATTGTTTGAGCAAGCCACGAGATCAACATCGAGACTTTGACGTGTAATTCACGAGAGTCAAGTTGTTTTTCGTCGTCGCATCTACAAGAGAAGTGTAGAGAACGAAAACACACAAAGTCTTTGTTGTATCGAGAAACCAATAAAAATCGCTACTGCACTTGTTGACGCGGTATCGCACTTGGATATTTTTTTACGAAAGTATTGTGATTAAAAAAAATAAAAATAAAAAATAAAAAAAATTCGAAACGATCGCAAGGGATCGCATAACAATCGAAATTCGATGTTTGTCAAAATCGATGCTGCTATCATCGGGCACTCCAACAGCGATCGTCCTTCCAAAGTGAAGGCAAACTCATCTTGGGCAGTCTCTTTCACCAAAACCGCAAACACACGGATTTATTTATAAACAATATTCGAATGTGGAAAGAAAAAAAATCAACATCGAATACTCGATCGCGTAACGAACTGGCGCGCTACGGACATACGTCGGAAACGATCTTGGTCGATCCGGCTACGAAATTCGACTGACCGCGAACCGTGCAGCGTGCAGCTTTACACGGGACTCGATTATCGCTCTTGTACTCTTTACACACTCCATAGTACGACCTCGACTTTATCTTTGAGCGCGATTTCGCATCAAGCGTCGGTGGCGGACAGCGGCAGAGGGGCAGGTAGTGGGAGGGGAATGCTGAGAAAAAATTTTCGATGAGAAATATGAGAAGTGTTTTGGAGCTCACGCTATTTTCCCCGGAATCGTTGCTTTCTTAGATTTAATATTGATGAGATATTGACAGTGAATCTTGAATTTTGTCGAATCTATGAAAGCTTCGTTATCACTTATGCATACAAAAAATCACGTTGATTCGTTGCTTCGCTGCTGCGTGACAAAAATGATAGTTATCCCATAGGAATCTTGTATTATTCTGGAATAAAAATTATTTTGTGTATTATTTCAACACCTAAGACACCTTCATACAAAATTTCATAAAAATACAGTCTTGTGCAAAAGTATTAGGCGCGTAAAAGTTAGTAAACTAACTTTTTGGTCAGGAAACCTCAAGGAGAACGTTTTTGGTTTCAATTTAATTTTTGGAAAAATAAAATACGATAGTTTTTTGACGAAGTTTTTTTTTCGAATTTTTTTTTCTATAAACTTCTTGAGACGTTTTTTGAATGTTTGAATAGTAAACGCAATAACCATTCTTGAATAGATCTAAAATAACGAAACATTTATGATTTTTACGATGATTCCGAAGAAAACTGTGGATCATTGAACTCGTTGAGAACCTTGAAATATTTGAAAACAAATGGTTTGTTTTTCTAACGAAATTATCTCTCTATATATAAATCTGTTCGCTAAAAAATGTTTGTCCGCTTTTCAATCGAAAACGGCTGAACCGATTACAATGAATCTTTCACGAGATTAAAGATCACGATTCAAACTGAGTTTGTGGTTTTGTAAAATTTCGTTATCTCAATTTTTACAGAGATGCAAAAAAAAAAAAAAAAAATTAATGATTTCGTTCAATCTCCAATTTTCGAGACTCGACGGTAGTTAAATACTAACGATAAATAAAAAAAAACGATTTACCAATTTGAAGGGAATTGAAAAACGAACAAAATGAGCGGTGGCTGAATGCTCAATTCGGTATAAAAAAAAAGTTACAGAATTTTTAATGAAATTATGAAAAATTAAAAATACGAAAATCTTTCGTTTGATTATTTTATCCAGAATAAAACTGAAGAATTATTTCTGAAATTGAAGAGAAAACGCAAAAAGATGGCCCAGATAACATCAAAACGGAATAATTCATGTATCTAAAAAATTAAATTAAAAAAAATAAAATAGGAAAAATTCATAGCTAGAATAGGCTAGATGCGCCTGCTCTATGCAGCGGGCGAAGCCCGCACGCACAGCTAGTTTATAATATTTTATAAGTCATTTTATAATTAATATTTCGTCAAAAAGTTGAAAAGGTCCAGTTTGATTGAATAAAGACTAGATTTTTTCTAACTCTCTAAACGAATACAATTTTGTTAGAGGATTAAACGAAATTTTCGATAAATATGGTGAAAGAAAAGAAAACTGGTTATTTATTGATAAAAACTTGAATGAAAATCCCAGTACTCGTAACGGAATAAATTAGGCATTAAATATCAGTATGTAAATGAATCGTTCGATAAAATATTCTTATCAGATATTGAGCGAAGCTGCGACGTGACGTCGTGTGGTTAGAAAAGCATTGTTTTGAAAATGGTTATCTTACGTAACGAGTTTGCGATGCTAAAAACCAATGAAAATGCAGAATTGACGCCTTTATCAACATCATTCAGACGCGAAATTTATTTCCTGCGAAAAATACGTGTGGCATGCAAAAATACGACAATTTCCAGCTCTATTCCTCTCGAATACAAAATGACGCGATGCCAATTTTTTTTTATTATTTTTTCTTCTTTTTTTTTCCAGCTACTCGAGATGCTCAAGTTTTACGCACGTTTCGAAATTAGCGAGGAAACCGGTGATCCACTCACCGATCATGATATGACGCAGCTCCACTATACCAAGATCACGTCCTTGCAGGTAAACAAAAATCCCCGTTTCATTCAATTCACGAAGAAAAATATATCCACCATCGTCTGGCAAGTTGACTATATTTTTATTTTCCATTCAAAAATTGTATATTTTATATATTCAGCTATATAGTTTTCCATCAAATCCCATTTCCATCAAAATATTCTTATTTTTCTCTTGAATTTAAGTTCCTACAGTTTATTCCGATTATTTTCGTTACTATATTTCGATTCTTTGAAAATTTCTTCATCTCTCATCAAATTTCTTCTTTTCTTCAAAATTATTTACACTCCGAGATTTTTCGCTATAAACATAGCTATTTCTTATTTAAATTTCATAATGAATCGTAATTCACGATATATATCATTTTTACCTCCATTCCAAATGAAGAATTAATATGCTTTTGGTAAAAAAACATTTCAAAGGACCGATAAAGCACCCGGCAACAATGGTATCGTACGAATTTTTCATATCATTTTCTCTCCGTGTATTTCTTACATCTTATAGAAATCTTAAAACGCATATCTTTTCGAGAAACATGTTTGATGCAAAGATTATAGTTTCGGAAATTTTTCCAAACAGAATTTATCAAAAAAGTATTAAAAAAAAAAAAAGAAAATGTTGATAGAAAAAAGTGGCAAAAGTTTTTCTACGACGTTTTTCTGATGATTTAAATAATTTCAAGTCCGACCACCCACCAACAGGTGATGGATGTATGTGAGATCTTGTCGGTATATCGATGTCAAGTATTTGAAAGACAACGTTGAAAGGGGAAAAAAAATGGTAATACTTTTGGAGCGCACTCTTACGTACGCGAATACGAGTTTTTTCCGATTATTTAAAAAAATTTCAAGTTCTCTGACGCAACTTTCCGAACAAGTTTTTTTTATTTTTATTTTATTTAATATTCACTTTTTATCGCTTCGTTCGCAAAATTTAATGGTTAAAATTCTTGTTATTCCTTGAATAACTTCGTCATATCTTTCACAGAGAAAACGAGACTGAAAATTCTAGAAGAATCTAGTAGGAATATAGTATATTAATTAATGACAGTATTAGTTCGAACAGCAGTTTTAAGAATTATTATAGTCAATTAAATTGTTTCGTTTCAACTTGTTGATTATCCAATTTTTAATTTCAAAACTAATTCTCACATTGATCTTTGCAGAAAGCTGTTTTCGCGAAATTTCCGGATTTAAGAAGTTTCGCCCTCGCCAATGTCGCAAGTGTTGACACCAGAGACGCACTGTTCAAACATTTTGGATCGCTGAGGTATTTTATTTTCCGACTTACTTGAGAAATAGGCTTGGACTCGTTGAAAAATTCAATTATACATTTAATAATAATATAATTTCGAGTTTGCTGATACAATGTAAAATGGAAATGCTCTATTTTTTTTCAGCCAAGAAAAACTACGATCGATAGCGAGTTATTTAAACCTCGTGCCACCCGAAGAAAGAGAAGTGAATGAAAATTGGTATCGACTGGATATGGATTTTTTACAAGAACTATTGGTACGTTATGAAAATATTGAATATCAGGCGGTTCTGTATACAAGATTTGCTATTTTTAAACATTTTTTTTTTTTACGGCTCAGCGTGATTTTTCAATTTTTTCAAAGGCACACTGATTTTTCAAAGCAAGTTTCCAAAATAAATCTCCTGACAACTATGAGAAATCTTTGAACGATTTAGATATTCTCGAAAAAATAAAAAATAAATTTTGCTCGAAACTTTCAACGTTGCAGAATTTTTCGTTATTGTCACAAACTTGTCTAATCACATAGTGAGCATATGTTGTTTACAAATTATTAAGCAAATTTGCGTGAAAAAAATGCACAACGACATCGAAATCGCTGCGATGTTACAATGTTTTTATTAATTTATGTTTTTTTCATACCGGCAGATATCTCGACACGAACGCAGAGCATCTCAGCTTGAAGAATTGAATGAAATGCCGCTGTATCCGACCGAAGATGTTATCTGGAACGAGAGCATCGTTCCAACCGAATATTTTTCTGGAGAAGGCTGTCTTGCTCTTCCAAAATTGAATCTTCAGTTTCTTACGCTTCACGACTATCTCTTGAGGAATTTCAATCTGTTCCGTCTCGAATCCACATGTGTGTGTCACAATATACATATTATTTGATCGTTTTGCCAAGTTTTTGTTAGTTAGAATTTTTTCGATTTTTACTAGAATTCTGTCCTTCACATTTAACAATGAAAGTAAAGTTACAATTATTGCCACCGGTTGAAACTAACAATTTTATTATTTTGTATTTTCATTCATTTTTTTTCTAACTTCAGATGAGATTCGACAAGATATCGAGGATTCTGTGAGCAGGTTGAGTCCCTGGTTAGTATTGCCTGAAAGTTTCACAATTTTTCCAGCATAAGTAATAATTTCAATGGAAGTGATAAATTTTTTTTGATGCGATAAAAAATTTAACGATTTTTTTCGTCGTTCAAAATCCTGAAAAGGACGATTTTGTGTTTGTATTCAACCTAATAACTATATTTCGCAGTTCCTTGTTAGAGGCAACAAAGAATCAGCGAAGTCGAATCAAGTCAATAATGTTTTTGGTTCAACCAAATAAAGATTGAATAAAATTTCAGGCAAGCCGAAGACGGTGGTGTTTATTTCGGAGGATGGGCACGAATGGCTCAGCCAATAACACAATTCGCGGTGGTGGAAGTAGCGAAACCAAATATAGGCGAGAAAAGGCCATCTCGCGTTCGAGCAGACGTATCGATTAATTTGAGTGTTCGTAAGGAGATAAAATCGGAATGGGAGAATCTTCGAAAGCATGATGTCTGTTTTTTAATAACGGTCAAGCCGCAGAATACGATCGGGACGAAATACAGCCACAAATTGCCATTCGTTCCACAAGTAGGATTGACGTTCGTGCGAGGTTGCGAGGTCGAAGGTATGCTCGATTCGAATGGAAGAGTTATAGAGGACGGACCAGAACCACGACCAATTTTACCCGGTGATACAAGAACCTATAGAGTTTGGCTCGATTCGAATCAATATCGTCTTGACATGGACAACGCTAGCCACGGAAGCGAAGACGTTTACGAAAGCTTTAATATTATCATGAGACGTAAACCCAAAGAAAATAATTTCAAAGCTGTTCTCGAGACTATCAGAGAACTCATGAACACCGAGTGTGTTGTCCCCAATTGGCTACACAATATTATTTTGGGATACGGAGATCCTGGGGCTGCCCGATATTCCAGGTATCTTAATCCTTCTGCTATCTTTCATCACTATTTTTCTATTTAGATTTGTTTCAAAGAGTATTCGAATCGAGAGGGTTTCAAAGAAAGTGAAAAATATCATTCATTTCATCAAATCATTATTGTTCCTGCGTGTACCCTTTTGAGTTTTTACGAGCCTCTTCCATCACTTTCACCCCCCATTTTCCGCTCACTTCATTATTTCTGTTTCTACGAGTATTGTCCACTGATACATTGTCGCATCACAGAAGCTATCAAAACCTACCAGTAGAAACTCAGAAAAAATTGCCTTCCGTTCAATGATTGATGCGCGAGGCGGTGCATGGCTAAGTGGTCGCTCATCCGAGTATTGGTCTCGACCGAGGCAGCCTAACTTGGGAGATCGCCGAAGCTACACACCGAGCGCTTTCCCATCGCTGCCAGTTGAATCATTTTTATATTTTTCTTTGCTTCTTCATTTTCGCAGAGGCTTTCAAGAGGGATCTAGAAACATTGCGAAAAATAAATAACACACAAGAGTGTGACAGAGAGAACTGAGTTACGTTAATTAATAAAAATGATGATTGTTCGCAGGGAACCGTATTGAAAATAACTACTCGCAACTTCCTTTGCTTCATGAATATTTAATGCTTCTATTATTAAACTTTCATGCCTGAAAGCGTCAAGATATTTATCGAAGAATGTGTACGTGAGAATAAAATGAAAAATTCCGTATTCTCAGAATGCCGGACGAGATACCAACGATGGATTTCAATGACACTTTCCTCGATATCGATCATTTGCGCAACAGTTTTCCCGGTTACGACATCAGGATCAAGGCGGATAATGACGACGACAATAAGATAGTGCGACCGTTTAGATTGACCTTCGAGGATGTACTAAATAAGAGCGAGTCGAACGAGGATGAAATTGAGAAAAAAGTAATAACGATAGAGCCTCATGTGCCACCGAGTCGCGGACCGTACAAAGCGAATCAACCGAAAAAGTACGTTCTGCAGAGAAAAACAAATCTTTGAAATCTTTCGATGAGTGGTTAAATGAATTTCAATTTTTTTGTAGAAATCAAATCCCATTCACACCGACCCAAGTTGAGGCAATCAGAGCTGGAATGCAACCGGGTTTGACACTCGTGGTCGGTCCGCCAGGTACTGGAAAAACCGATGTTGCCGTTCAAATAATTTCCAACCTTTATCACAATTTTCCCAATCAGAGGACCTTAATCGTCACCCACTCGAATCAGGCTCTGAATCAGCTTTTTGAGAAAATCATGGCCTTGGATATCGATGAGAGACACTTGTTGCGTCTTGGTCACGGTGAAGAGGCACTCGAGACGGAAAAAGATTTTAGCAGATATGGAAGGGTCAACTACGTCCTTGCTAAGAGGCTCGATCTCCTCATGGAAGTTCAACGATTACAGGTCAATAATCGACGACGATGCTTGTTTAATTGCATCATTAATAAATTGACAAATCTATTTTTAAAAAAACTAAGAATTTTTTTATTTCAAATTTCGGTATCATACTAATTTAGACTATGTCAAAACAGGAATCGTTAAACGTAAAAGGCGACGTTGCTTACACGTGCGAAACCGCTGGTCATTTTTTTATGGATCAAGTATCATCTCGATGGGAAAGGTTCGAAGCGAGACTGGAGCAACGCGGTGGTGGCAAAAATTCGGCTCTGACTTCTCTCGTCGACGAGGAATTCCCTTTTCACAAATTTTTCGACAACGCGCCTCAACCCCTTTTCAAGCGAAAGAATTATGAGGAAGATCTTGAAATTGCCCGCAGTTGCTTCAGGTAACAATACTTTTGATCGCACGCTTCTGACGCTAAAAAAAGATAGAGAAAAAAAAAAAAAAATTCATTAATTTTAAGAATCAACGCCGATTCGAATATTTCATTTGGCCTAAAATTGTTTTGCAGATATATTGAGAGGACATTCACTCAATTGGAAGAATTCCGAGCGTTCGAGCTTCTGCGATCGGGTCTGGACAGATCGAAATATCTTTTGGTAAAGGAGGCAAAAGTAATAGCGATGACATGTACCCACGCGGCTTTAAAAAGGCGGGAACTCGTTGACATGGGTTTCAAGTATGACAACATTCTGATGGAAGAATCGGCGCAAATATTAGAAATTGAAACGTTTATTCCACTCCTGTTGCAAAATCCTCAGGATGGTTACAATCGTTTGAAACGTTGGATAATGATTGGTGATCATCATCAATTACCGCCGGTCATAAAAAATATGGCTTTTCAAAAATATTCCAATATGGAGCAATCGTTGTTCGCGAGATTCGTGCGTTTGGGCGTGCCCACTGTTGATCTCGATGGACAAGGTCGTGCCCGTCCAAGTATATGCAACTTGTACAATTGGCGTTACAAAAAACTTGGCAATTTGATGCACGTCGAGCGTAGCCCCGAGTACTTAGTTGCTAACGCAGGTTTCCAGTACGATTTTCAACTTGTCAACGTCGAAGATTTCAACGGTGTCGGGGAAAGCGAACCCAGCGCTTATTTCTATCAAAACCTTGCTGAAGCTGAATACTGCGTTGCAGTTTTCATGTACATGCGACTTCTCGGTTATCCCGCTGAGAAAATCAGTATTTTAACTACTTACAATGGCCAGAAACATTTATTACGAGACGTTATAAACATTAGGTAAATGATTTTTTCCTATGATTCTTCAATAATAAGCCATACGAAATCACAGCATTTAAAAATTTGTTGTGTTTCAATTCTTATTCACAATTTGTGTAAATTCAATTTCGATATTCATCGTCCAATAATTTAAAAACTCGAATGATCTATTAAACGTTTTTTTTTTTTTTTTTTCAGATGTGCCAATAATCCGCTCATCGGACGTCCCAGCAAAGTCACAACGGTCGATAAATATCAAGGTCAACAGAACGATTATATCCTCCTGTCTTTAGTGAAAACTCGAGCCGTTGGTCATCTTCGAGACGCCCGACGTCTTGTCGTTGCGATGTCTCGAGCCCGTCTCGGTCTATACGTCTTTGCCCGGATTTCTTTGTTCAAAAATTGTTTCGAGCTCACACCAGCCTTTGATCAGCTTATGCGACGTCCTCTCAAGCTCCAATTATTACCGCACGAAACTTATCCCACAGCCAGGTTGAACGACGAGGAACCCTCGGCTCCGTCTGTCGAAATTCAGGATATGCCACATGCTGCTAAATTCGTTTACGATTTTTATATAAATAAAGTCAGCGGCATGAAAGTAATTATTATAACAATAATAGTTATATTAACCACCATGATTATTTAAATATTTGCAAAGCAAGACAATTGTATTATTGATTTGTTTTGTACGGGAATCTAATTTTAATCGGGCGTTGAATTTTTTTCAGGAAGCACAAAAGACACTGGAAAAACCAGAAATGATTCAGGTCCCGAGTAGCCCGGAACATTATGTTCCGGTTCATCCTGGCGCCGATGATGACACGGACGACGAAGATGCTGAATTAACGGAAAAGGAACTTGAAAAGCCGATTGAAGAATCAGTTACAGAGACGCAATTCACACCCATTCAAAATTTGGTCGACGAACCAATGGAAGAAGGCTGAATTTACTTTTCATTTAGAGCTAGTAAAAATGATTCCGGGTTTTTGTATTTTTAAAGAATACTTTATATACAGTAAAATGAGACAATGATTTTCGTGTTACTAGTACAATGCGACAATTCGTTATTTACAAATTTCTATTCTTCCAGAATAAATGAAACGAGAAAAGCAGGAGTCGCTGAAACAAAATTTCATTACATTACAGAGTTGAATGTAAAAAAGAAAAGTACGAGATATAAGTTGGAAGAGCCGTTTTTGCGGGACCCTCGATTGATCGATTGAGGAATCTGCATATAAATCTTTTTTCCCAATCTTTCCATGCGCGATGTTACTTTAAAGATTTTTCTCACAGTTTTTCAACTGTAAAATGCGATTCTCTGGGTCTTTTTGCACGAAATAAATTTTCATATGACCTTTGAAGCAAATGTTTGATTTAAAGAAAAGAAATTTCATTGAATCTGCTAACTTTGATTTTCCAAATTGCATATTCGATGAATTTTTTTTGTGTCATATTGTATCAGTCATGTTGAATTTGTAATCAGAAATTGAAATACATACAAAATTTCACAGCCAGCACGATTTTTCTAATTCGTTAGTCCATTGTATTGGATCTATCGTTTTGTATTTCGACAATGTTATTCCAAATTTATAATCAGTGATCCTAAAGTTTTGGTATCAGAGAAACTGATTGCACAAAAAAATTCGAGCATAGAAGGGTTCCACCAAAAACGAGTTTTTCTCTTTCTCTCGTACTTCGATAGAAGCTAGCTTGCGACATTTAGTTATCGAGATTGGTGCGAATCATCGGTGATGACACAAAAGGCAAATATTGTGGGTACATCCGAATGAAGATTCGTCAGAGTTCGCGTTTAGCGATTTTTGAAATAACCGAATGACTCGTCGATGATTTTTTGGTTTTCGAATCGTGACTTTTGCGGTGCTTTTTTTTCGATTCTTTTTTTCGAGCGGAGCTTGTGGAGGATGGTACATAACTATCGTCGAATTTCATTGTTTTGCTGGCAAAATCTGGCTGATACTCTTCGATTTTCGTTTTGATCCCCTTAGAACTAGGTACGTAAGCTTCGCTGAGATCCGTGGATAAATTCAAAGCTGCGCAAGGGTCGTAGCTCTCGTGAACAACTTTTCCCAACGATTTAATAGAATTCGGAATGTAATTGACTTCAGAATTATTGACATTTGTTCCCGACGACGATATACTTCTGTTTGTTGGCGTATACTTGTTTGAATCCGCAACAGAATGCATTCTTTGCAACATACTTTTTCTACTTGGTACGTAGTCAAAATCTGTGCTGATTTTTGTCGCGCTCGGAAGTTCCGGTGGCACGTATTCCTCCAGATAATAATTATCTAAAAGAAAACTATCGTTTTCGCTTAATTGTTGAATTATGGAAGCTCTATCGTTTTCCCGTTCCAGGAGCATTGTTTCCTTTTTTTTTATCTCAACGCTCTCACATTTTGTTTTATTATCATTCGAGCTTTTTGAACTTTTTCTAGCTGGCGCGACGCTCACTTTTATTGTCGGCAATGAATTTTCATCCTCTGGAAAATCTGTCGTTTCGAATTTATACCTGAAATAACATTCATTAGTGTGGAATATTTTATTTTTTTCAAGAACTCTAAAAATGTGTTAAAATAAATATAATTAGTACTCTTTACGAATCAATATTTCATCTAAAGAATAACAATTGATCGAATTTCTGAAAATATCTGAATTGTTGAACGCATTCTTCATTATTACATGTAACTCAAATTTTTTATCGATGACATTTGTTTGATCGAGTCAATCGATTCAATTTTTTTTAATACAAATTTTAATATCAACAGAAAAAAAATTGGCATCTTCAATAAATTCATAGCGATTCCTTGTTCTTGGGTGAGATTTATTCTTACTTGACTTCTAAATGACCAGTAGATTTTCTATGTTCCGTCGAGTCAGTTCTACCTCGGGACTTGCTCTCATGATTTCGTATAATGGCTTTTCGTATTAAACTGTACAGAGAAGTCCAATCCTGTAAATCTAGCCATTTATTGGTTGTGATTTTCTTCTTTTTGTATTCAACACTTTTCTCTTTGATTGTTATAATAGCCGTTGCCAGACAACTGTCTGAAACCTATTGAAAAATAAATATTCATCGTTTTTTTCTCATTTTAGTTGAAGAGCTAATATTATTAGCCTCAAAGTGGGAGAAACAAAAATTCAGATGGCAGATGAAAATTACGTTTTCAAGTTGAATTTCGAGAAGATGAATAAAGATATCGATATTTTTTCGAGACTTTCAGCTTTCGAGGAAAAGTGCAAACTCAAAAGGGATACAGACTGTAATATAAAAAAAAACTATCGATTTATTTCAAGACACGTAAGGTACATTATAAACTTTTAAAGGCATTCCAGAACGTCCTTGCCTTTTCCTACTACCAGTTTATTATTTAACAGCTGTTGCCCATGCAATTATCGAACACACAGGTGTATGCAACTCCCGATAGCAGAACGGACTGGCACGTACCTTGATCACTTCCAAATAATGCCCTTGGCGAAACATTGCCCCTTAAATAGAAAAAAAATAAATAAATGGAAACAAAAGATTCGAATATTCGATTTTTCTGAAGACGAGCGAAAGATATGTTTTTTCTTCCAATGAAAATTAATCAGCGTCTCGTTTTCTTTCTACTGTAAAACGATTTTCAGCTGTTCAGGCAATACACCACACAGCATATGTCACTCCGAAAACATTGCATATATTTATAGCCCTTGCAAGGTATTGTTCATTTTCATTCGTGTTCACGAAGTTTTTAATCACCGTCAGATGGCTATGTCGCACCACCGCCATTGTGGATCTGAAGTTTTCTATATTTTCGACAGTCGGTGTACAAGGTATTATTACATATTCTCTTCGAAATTATTGTGCGGTGTAAATATATATGAAGCTGAAATTAAGGAATGTGAAAAACGGGAGCCTCTAATTATTTAAAATTATATTATCCTTGTATCTACGTCAGCCGTCAGAGGTCACCTCCTTATCTCAATGTCACTTTTTTCGGATAAATAACGTATATTTACTTTCATAACGTTACGATGTTCTAATTTTACAGACTTTAATTATAAACCCGTCTATTTTTAATTTGCAACTGAATGACTGTTTTCCAAGTACACTCAAGTTCATCGTAGTAAAAAAAAGAACGCACCGGTATCATCGCTTGAATCAGTTTAAAAAGTCTCGTGACAAGCAGCATTCAGAACGAGCTCTTAGGTAGGCAATAACGTGGAGATTTTCATCTTACTCATTGGTAAACTGTTATTTTTTCGAAATGCCGTGTATGTTACTCTTCTTTATTATTAATAATGTTTTTATATTACATCTTCAACTGAGCAATCTTTCAAAATCAGACAATTGTTTTCAACGACCACTTGCTACTAAAATTTTGCCATATATATTTTTATCAAATTCTACGATCTTAAAAATATTAGCAAAATTTAATTGTACAAATATATAAAAAAATCGAAACAATCTGTCATTCCGTTTAGAAGATATCTCAATTCGGAAGGTATTTCATCCAAACAGCTTGAAGAATCATGAACATCGACAACGCGTTCTAATTCGAAAGTTTCGAGTTACGAAATAAATAATGAATTAATTACTTAAATTTTTTATTTTACAGCTGTTGAATATCTGCTCGTTCCATAAATTAATTATGGCAGTAAATGAGTCAGGATCTTTATCAAAAAAAGATACCACTGCGAAAGAAAAGAGAATTATTGATCGGTGCATAGAATTTTTGGAGCGTGACACAAGGGGAATTCAAATACTAACCTATGGCTTAACGAGTTTGGGCCTTTTGACAGCGCTGTACAGAATTCGTCCAGTAAGTACGTAAAAAACGAGCGACTATTAAATGCATCAATTGCTCATCAAAATATTAAATATTAATTTTGTTCCAGTTTGCAAAATTCAAAAGCCCATTCGACGTTCCATCACGGTTTATTAAACTGCGAGTCCCATTGCAGGGCAAAGTGGTACGGATAGAACCGAGCCACGGAGCTCTGTTGATGGTCGATCATGAACCACTGATTAGTATTCCCAGGCTGGGAATGCCTAAACTTTTACCTGTCAAAGTTGCCGGGGTTGATGTCACAGGTCATGGTAAATGCATATCTTTTCTATTGTTTCATCAGAAAAATCATTCGTATATAACTATTTTTTTATAATGGCAAAAAATTCATTAAACAAAATATAAATACTTCTTAATCAATATAAAAAAATATTTAACACGGATCCAACTATACATGAGGTATTCCATGCCAAACCGACAAACTTTTTCCTGACCCCTGCGAATTCGATTCATTTTTTTTTTATATGATTACGTCGAGTCTAATAGGCACCCGGATTTTTTTTAAGATTTTTATAAACAACCCTTATTGGAAAAAAAAACTTGTAAAAAATCCGTTTTAAAAATTTGAAAACATTCTTTCTGTGTTTTACGAGTTATCGACGTTAAAAAAATTCTTAAAAATTCGTAAACCGCTTACCTTAGGCTGTTTAAATATTTCCATACCCAAAACGAATTTTCTTGACAAATTTTGAGTATTCTGTTAGTCCAAAGTGAACGATTCTAGAATTTTTTAAAGGTTAATAGCTCGTGAAACACAAAAAAAATCATACTCCCACTACGGATGATAGCATAAAATGTTTTGCATATAACCACGGATTTTTGAGAATTTTTTCAGATTTTTAAAACGGCGCGTTCTTTAAAAAAAAAAAAAATTTTTCCTATAAGGGTTGTTTATAAAAATCTATAAATTTTTCAGGGTGTCTTTGAGACTCGCTGTAATCATGTATTAAAAAATGAATTAAATTGGCAGGCGTCAGGAAAAAAGTTCACCGGTTTGGCGTGGAATGCCTCTCATAAAAATTGAAAAAAAAAAAAAAAAAAAAAAAAATGAATAAATTACGACCAATGTTCGATGTTTTAGTTTTATTTCATAATTCTGTATATGATTGTTTAATATTTTCATGATTCCATTATATTGTAAACGAATTGTTATCATGCATGTATGCTAATTTGCCAATTCCACTTCATAAATAAGGTATTAGTTGGCTGCAGACTGTAGCATGTGGGAAAAAAGTCGTCATTGTACCAATAGCCCGAAAAAACAAGTATTTGGATTGCACAATAAGTCTGCAAGAATCAAAAGAGGTACGATGTAATTCAAATTTTTCCAACATAAAAAAAAAAAAAACGCCGTTCAAAGGTCGCCGAGGTATTAATGGGTGAACGTATATTTCAGAGTACAGTATCGATTGGTGAAGAGCTCGTAAGACTTGGATTTGGTACAATCGGTGATTTTGAACCTGAAGGATCGAGCGATCAACAAATAGCGACTTACAAAGCTGCCCTCGTTGCAGCACAAAAACGAGCCAAACTTGAGAGAAACGGCTATTGGCATTTCGCGATAAATCCGACCTATCTATGGAAATTGCGATATCTCATTCATGACAAACTCACACGAACGTTGCCTGCTAGAATGTCCAGTCAGTTGAGCTTTTAATATCGTCGTAGTATCGTCTACTGGGGAGTTCATTTAAGAAAATTCTAGTAGGCAACGACGACGAGTGGCTTTTTAATTATTAATCGAGTACTTATTTACGAAATACAAATGCAAACCTCTGTTGAAACTGTGCATCGTAGTTTTCGTTAACGTTAAAGATGCTTGTAATGGTGGAACGTTTATACAATAAAAAAGTTTATAGAACGAGGATGCATTACAGTTTTTAAAATTTACCAAAAATTCTTCTAAACATATTTAAACTTTTCAAAATTTCTCTAAACATGACACATAGTTTTCAGCCATGTGTCTCATTACAGTCTATTACAAGGATCACTCTGCGATCAATATACGAAACTGTAATAAGTTATAACACATCGATCAACTGTAATACAAAAAAAAATTGAGTTTACGTTTTTGTTTCTGCGTGCATAAAACCGTGAGTAAAAGCTGATAAAAAGTTCAATTTAAATGCAATCGGGTGCCTGGGTGTGTACATATTTTTCGCAAAATATTGTCCACTCATCAAATACACGTCAATAAAACAACAGCGTTACGAGCAAATATTTGCAGCGACGAATTCATGAAAATATCAATATTTCGAAAATTTTCAATAATATTTCAACATTCCAGTATTTACTGATAAAACATTCGAATCGAACGTTCGAAATATTTACTTTTGCATTCGGCAAATTCGATCGAAAACCCTGAAAACGAGGGACTTTCGAGTCAACCAAAGGCCACCAATGAAAATACTTAATTTATGCAGTCAAAATATAGATAATACACTCGAAAAGTGAGAAAACGTCAAGTTTTCCGTTGTGCAATAAAGTGAAAAATTATTCGGTTCAAGAGATTGGAAGATTTAATTGAACATTAATTCGGAAGAATGTCAGTGAGATTAATCAATTTTTATTCTACCTAAGAAGAAAGTAATACGAAATGATATATTTTTCAATTGCAAATAATATGTATATGTATATATATATTGATAGCTTTAACGAGAGCTTAATTAATGGACATATCCGAGGTTGGAAGAATCGACGGCGAACTGGTCAGTAACAATGAAAACCTTGCTTTCGCTCTTAAGAATGTATCCTTAACTTATAAACCTATAATATGCGTACATATTTTTTACAGCTACATTGTATGTATATAAATGTGTGTATATGTACCAATCACCCATAGAAAAACTTTCAAAAAACAATGATATTCTCAACCTTATTTACAGTCATAGATCACAGTGTCTAGTTTACAATATAAATGTATAACTCTGCGTCGGAATATACTGCTTAGCAGTTTAGTAATAAAGGAAAGTTTTTCTTTTTTAAGATTCAACACTGAGCTTACGATGGTACTCAATAGCATATTTCGCTGAATCGTTAAATTCTTCGTGAATTAATAGAAAAAATGAAAAAAATAATAAAAATAACCACTTAATTTTCGTACAAATAAAAGTTGTGTTTTTTGTGGTATTGACATTAACATTGTTGGATTACAATAAAAATTTTTACATTTTCATATCTGGAGTTTCGAAGTTTTTAAATTATCACATCTTTATTATAAATTCAATATCAAGTTGCCGCGTCAGCTTTACGTATTTTCAGCGGCGCCTTGTAGCGTTTATTTGTGAGTTTCAGTATTTAAAAATTGATTAATTTTGGTAGATTTATTATGTAAAAAATATTTGTACTCCAACGATGCTAATGTTAACAGCATGTTTGTTTTTGTTCGAAGTATTGTGTTGAACAAAAAAGTCTTAGTCAAAAAACGAACGAATCGAATTGATTCGGGGAATGTTTTTGGGAATGATATTGAAATGAAAAGCAGCTGGTCGATGGAAATTTACATCTCGTCGTGTTGTTTCGTGTCACGTTCAACCGACTCAGTTTTATCCACGTTTCCTCCTCGTTGCGAAGACGGTACAATTGGATCGGCTACTTCAATCGGCCTTGGAAGCTCATCGGTCTCTTCTCTCGATGGTACTCTCTTCGGCGGCTCCATGGGCTCGTCGAAAATTTCTCTTGGAGTTTCTTGTGACTGAGGTTGTTGTGCGTGTTGTACGTGGATCTCGGGCGTTGGCTTGATTTGCTCAACTTTTACTGGCTTTGTTGGAGCCTGAGTGGGTTTTTGGGTGGTCGTCGTAGGTCGAGGAGTCGTCGTCGTCGTGGGTTTTGGAGTCGTTGTCGTTGGTCTTGGAGTCGTTGTGGTCGTTGGTCTTGGAGTCGTTGTGGTAGTTGGTTTTGGAGTCGTTGTGGTTGGTTTTGGAGTTGTTGTAGTTGGTTTTGGGGTCGTTGTCGTTGCTTTTGGAGTCGTTGTCGTCGGTTTGGAAGTCGTTGTCGTTGGTTTTGCAGATTCCACATGTTTAACTACTTTCGGGGGAGCTTCGCGAGTAATTTTAGCATGATTTTTGCCTCTATTGGCAAATTGTACGCCAGGAAAAGCCTGTTTGACGGGAACGCGAGCAATGTAATCGTTATAAGGTGAGCCGAACCAAACATAATCGTCGTGAACAAAGGTCGAGCTTATACTCGACATTTTCTCGTCAGAATTGTGCAAAGCGTCTAAAATTTGCCCATTGCCATTTAATCTCAATACCAACACACTTTTAGGATAGAGAAATGTGAAGGTTTGGAAAGATCCGATCGCATGCATGACCTTTTTAGCGATATCATTAGGATAAAGATCGTCCAATAATTTGAACGGTAGTTCCACTAGACCCAAAAGCCTGGCAATCATTTTTCTCAAGTAAGGATGCGGTCCCAGCGTCTGAGTCAATTGAGGATGCTCCGGATCAGTCGGTATTATTAAACTGACAAGATAATTGCCTAAACCGTCCGAATGTATGTTGTCCGGGAGTCCTGGAAGTCCATCAAACTTCTCACTCTTTCCTGCTTTTGGACCCTTCAAATGATACTTGACGATCGACGACATGAATGTTTCAGCTACTAAAACGTAACTCTCGTCGCCGCTTAGTTTACAACCGTTCGCGAAACCAAGATTTTTCAACAGCACTTCGTTTTTCTTAGTTGCCGCGTTGTAACGAATCAATCTAAAAACAAAAAAAATCACAAATTCAAGTTAAAATATCAACAAAGTACGAAACCTGAACGAGTAGCCATCCTTGATGAATACTTCTTTTTGTTTTTTCATATATTGCAGCTCCTATTCAATATTCACATGATTCAGCTCAAAAACTATAATTGAGATACAAAAAAATATAAAGAAAGTGCAGGGTCATGGTTAAGCCCAAGAAGCTTCTACACGTGAAAATTTTTCAACAGAGCTGAAACAGTTATGCTCCAAAATCTTGAATAATCAATATTTTTCCAATAAATTATTTTCAAATGGACTAGAGCTAAAGTCTCGAAGAGAAATAATTGAAAAATTAACACTAATAATAATTACCTGCCAGTAGGATTAGCAAAAGCGGCAAATATACCATCGAACAATTTAAAGTTAGAGGAAGAATCGGTCCAGTAAAGGTCACCATTATCGGCAACATCGATGCTATTGAAGAAAATAGGTACTTGGCCATCGATGGGTTTGCTAGGATCAAAGACTCGTTCGTACTTGGCCGTTTCAACATTGACCTTGAAAATACCATAATAAGAGTCGACAACGTAGAGACGACCTTGTTTATCAAATTTTAGTCCCAACGGTCGTCCACATTTTTCTTCCTCCCAGAGACCAGCTGTGAAAACACATGGGTATAAGCGATTACAGACACAGGTGCGGCGACATAATTTGACTTTAGGACTCACCGCAATCTTTGCCAAAACGAACGATGGGCACAATTTTTTTGTCGAGGACTCTACCGACATATCCGCCGTGCATTCCTGTGTAAAGCTGACCATTGTAAGAGTCAAAACACTCGGCTCCCATGACTTGACCTTGGAACAATATTTCCGGGTCGTTGAGTCGGTCATTGGGAGTTAAAACACCAGTGTGTGCTGGGGGAGGTTTGATACTAAAAAAAAAAAAACGATATTTTCTTCTCATTTTCCACATTAACGCACTCAAAATGGCATCCAAGTAAAGAAATCCACGGGCGTAAGAATTTTCTTTGATGTACGAACGTACGTCTCTTTATTACGCTATTTTATATGAAAATAAAATATCACCTGTATTCCGTGAACGGCACATTAGGTGGCAAACCAGGTGAAAAGGTAATAACAGCTAGGAAAAAGGCGATGTAGACGAAGGAAGTCCCTACTGACTTGAGGTAACTCATCGCGCACTTCTAGTATCCAATGACCTTGGATAATGTTCAAAGTTCGATGATTGTCAAGAAGACAATTAAATCTGTATCGAAGGTTATATTTTTGAGCGATTGCTGAATGAAGAATTGTGCAGTCAGCGACAATTGTGAAATTGTAAAACACATCAGTATAATGGCGTTGATGAGAACGAAGAATAGACACTTACCTGACAGTTAGGAGTCAGTTACGGTCGCCGCCTGTAACGGTGTGATGAGCAGTCGGAACGAAACTGATTGAAATGGCGAAGGATCGAGTACGGTACAAGCTCGAAAAAAAAAAAAAAAAAAAAAAATATCAAGTTTGCGAAAAAGAGAAAGAGATAACGCGTAACGTGATTCGTGGAAGATGCCACGCGATCGAAAAGACGTGTCTTCTGAGATAAATTCCCTAAATACTGCTGGCCTGCTGCAAGGAAGGTCGATCGACCGCAACGCGCGCACCGGCTTGTTGATAAAGTAACGCAAAGTTTTTTTTATAATTGAAAAAAAGACAAGAGACTCCCTCCGGAGTCCTTTAGACGGTTAAGACCTCAAGTTTCTCCCTCTCTACTCTCTTCCTTTGCTGAGGACAATTCAGCAATTTTTAGTCGCTGGTCGCTGTTGATGAGCTCGATTTTTTCATCGACCTACGACGACACATACAAATATACTTTTATGCACTCATACTATTCGTATCATCCACGCACACGCAACGTGTCGAACGTTGTTGTTTTTTGTTGTTTTTTCAATACGCGGGTCGCGATTCTTGTTTCTTTTACCTGACGACGCTCTTCTAACTGTTCTTTAATCGTCGCCGCTGTCTCACAAGTTTGTCGATGGAATAAATGAAATTATATTTGAATCGTTATAGGTCTTTTATGATAATACAACATTTTCTTATTTTTCAAATAACGATGCATTTTATCAAGTTCAATTATGTTATTATCTACTGTTAGAGATAAAATGGAAATTAGTATGTAGTAGTAGTAGTATTTTATTTCAGGGATATACCCTTGCGGGCTTTTACACAGCCCCCCTCCCCCCCCCCCCCCTAATGTACCGTTCCCTTTGTGTTCTTTTCTTTTTTTTTACATCTTTTCCTTTCTCATTTCATATTATTTATCTTACACTTTCCGGTTACAACTTTCTTCATTACACATGCACTCATACGCCATTATACATATTTACACAGATCTTTTATTGAGTCTTCTTATTTTATTTATTATTTATTTATTTTTTTATTTATTTTATTTATTTATAATTATTAATTATTTATTATTATATAGTCTTAATATTTTATTAATTTCAATCTCGAGTTCGTACTTATATATATGAGTGTTTAATTAAAATTTTCGTATATATATGAAAACTTTTCTGCTCATTCAGATAACATGGAAATTTGAATAAATTTTTTATTCACGATACACACTTTATAGGGCTCGAAAACATCGTTTTCCAATTAATATATGCCTATAGACGTTGACCTTGATCTTTAATCAGCATGGATAATTTTTCATTTGAAAAATTTATTGAATGCAAAAAATGACCGATTTACAACTTTTAGACAGCATGACTCGAGGTAGCGTTCAAGAACATAATATTCACTTATTGCAGATTTAATCTCTAGGTTCATGTCGAACTTTGATTGCTCTTCAAAATAGTTGTGTATATGATCGCGCGATTGCATAAATGTTGGGTCTACGAAAAAATCAAAAGGATAAAAGTTGTAGGAAATTTAATTTTCTACAACTTTGTGCCTATACACTTATGTCCAATAGTTAATAATAAACGAGATAATTCGGAGTTAGAAATATCAGAGTTGAAAAAAAAAAAAAAAAAAAAAAAAATTCCACCACACCTGCGCGGAAAGTTCACTTTTCCGCTCCGCGAAAGTTGAAATTTTCGCGAAGGTGTAGTGAAAAATAGTAGGATACGCTACACCGGAGTAAAAGGGACGTAGTAAAAGGGCGTGCTTGTCACCCGAGTCGCAGGCGAGGGTGACAATTTTGCCCGCGGTTTTAAATAGTCTACTTTCCCTCCTTATAGTGACGTAATATACTAATTTTCGAAATTATTATTTTTTCAACTTTTTTCGCTCAAAACTCCGATTAATTTGTTGGGGTCTCTTGACAACTGTGAGGTTCCGATGAAATATATTGAGAGGAAAAAAAGTTTTATTTTTCATCCTCGGTCTCGTCAAAATTATCTTTTTTTAAATTGGCAATTTTTTTAGATCGCATGGACCAATAATCTTGATAAGACGTTCGACAAATACTTGTCTATTCCAATTGAATCTATATACACCATTGACATCTACATGTTCGTTTGACATCTATATATAGTTCTCTAGCTTCAAAATGATGTAGCGGATGTAAAAAAAATCGTAGCAAATTAAAGAGAAATTCCTTCCCTTCGAAATGCCGTTTGTTAAACTTGTTTATTAATACTACCCGCAAAATGGAATAAAAAATGGCTCCGAGATTTTTTCGCAATTTTGTCCGGAAACTTTTGATGGGTATAGTGTATTATATATCAGACTTTTTACTCAAACGGTTCGTCTGCCAGAACGGCGGTTTAAAAACGCTATGAGGTCATAAAATCGGTATATCCGCTTATATAAGAGTGCGACACGTCTCGTGCTGGCTTTTTTTTTCTTTAAATATATTTTGAAATAATACTCGGCGTCGAGCCGCTACCGCGTCTTTTTTTGATATACGGAAACAATACGGGGTCCAATTGCCCGGTGACGAGTTGAGAACCTGCCACCGAGAGAGACAGACTAGTTAACGGGTCATGTCTGCTCTGTCCGTACAGTCTATCACAAAAATTAGTTGGCAGCGGGAACTAAGCACAAATTGGAAGTATCTGAAGTCAGAAAACGATTTTCTGTTCAGATTGTACAGTATCAAATGCGCGTGCGCCAACACATGCGCAGATCGTAGAGAGAAGATAGAGATAACCATAGTGAACATCTCTCTCTACCCGCCCGTTGGCCAATAGGACTTTATGGGAGTGCGTGTACTGCGTGTTCCAGTATCATTATAGTTCAGTGTGCACACTCATACATACTCACCAAAGTGAGAAAGTGTAGTCGTGTATATGCACATTGGTGACGACGCCAATAGCCGGGAAAGGCATTTATCCGGGAAAAAACGTATGTATGTACACGACTACACATTCGCACTCTGGTGAGAGTGTTAGGTATGCATGCACGGTCCCAATTGGGAATATAGCCTCGTTAGTTTTTCAAAATACCGCATACGACGTGTCAATCGAGTAATACTCGTGAAAAAGCGCGGGAAGAAATGACGCAGTGAGCGTCGGTCGTGATGAGCGTTGTATAAACAACGTGACGATGTTTTTGTTGTTGAGTTCCACTCGTTTCGCTCGGACATGTACGATTTCGTTGCCGTCAAAACATTTGCCTCATACTACAACTATCTACCAGATAAGCGATCATTCATTTGTAAAAATAAACGTAATCGTGTTATAGTTTATTATGAGCTCGTCTAATATGGGTAATTGATCACGTTACGAAGACGTTGTTTACTGCAATCTTGAAACGAATAATGTTAAAATTCGCTACATTTCATTTAATGTCGCTGTTATTATGTTCTAGACGACCTTGAAAAAGAGTGCGAGAACGCGATCTTTGAAGTTTGTGACGCACGGGAACGTTATCCAGATTTGTGCGTTAATGAACTTACTCGTTGCATCAAGCTCGAGAATGAATTATGCGTGAGTATTTTTGCAATAATTATTAAGAATTTGTCTATCAATTATACGAAATCTGTACAGTTAACTTTCATTTAAAAATGCAAAGATTATTACGCTGTTGAGATTTCTCGTGTCTCCTAATGTAAACAACAAAATAAACAATCTCAATTTGTCCTATCTGATTTCATCAAGTGTGAGGATCAGTCGCAAAGTGTGAAAGGTAGCTGCATATTTTGAAGTGAATATTTTGACACCATTTGTCGTATCGAAATGACAGAGCATCAGCCGCATTGTTTATGAGTATAACCATTGCAGATTCAACGTAAAAGATGTAGCTGGCTGAAGACAATTTTCACTTGCCATGTAAAAATGGATCACCGATTTATTGATTTTCTTCACTAACAATTTTTTTAATAAACTCTAATGTAATTTCAGCTGGAACCTGTGAAAAATGGAGCCCAAGCAAAGATTGATGCATCTCCAATGTCAAAAGAACAGATGTTGTTTCTAGAGTATCTTCAAATTGGATCAAAAAATGAAGTTGCCTCGAAGAAAGAAATAAACAAGAAAATGACAAGTTTACTCGACAGATTGGACAATCTGAAGGTAGTGGTTGAACAAATAAAGAGAGAGAAATATGAAGAAACAAATCAATTACTAAGGAACTAGAATAGAGCAAACGGTTCATAGCTAAAAGACCAAATAAAGAACTTTATAAAGATCCGGTAACATTATTTTTATTCAACGGATAAAACATTTATGCTATCCTTGTAATTTACAATAGGAAGGAACGTTGCTAATCAAATTTAATAATTGCACGCTCCTGCAATAATATTCAGTGATGTAATAAAGAAATAACATTAATGAGTCGAACGCAAACTCAATCGTTTCACGCTTTTTTGTGAAGAGTTAACGATTCGTTAAAGTTTTCGATATTATTTTTTTTACCGTTTACAATGTCGAAGTTTTTAACGTTGGAATGCAACGAATATTATTTTTTGTGTCTAGTCGTCCGGATACCGGACGAATTGATAGAAATTATTCGTCCGGGCAGCATATAGGTTACGTTATTTCTCGCTATAGTTGAATATCTCGAAGAAATTTTTCGCTAAATTTGAAAAAAACTTTGAGTATTCCCCATTCTAGTTATAAAATTTCATTCATTTTTTCATCCATCAAAAATCATTCGTCCGGATATAGACGAAAATTATTATAAATTTTATATCCGGATGAATTACGTGCGATTTTTCGTCCGGATACATGCCAAAATCATCAAAAATCGTTTACCAGGACAAATTACAGGACAGGACTAGACACAGCCTTTTTCATACCACCAAAATGTATCATTCAATTTTGACTACAAATAACGATTATTCTTTTTCGACCGTTTTTTTTTTTTTTTTCTTCTAAATCGTATCATAGACATTCAGATAACAAAAGGCATGTCATTTTCGTGATGAGAAAACGAATTGATTGAAAGAAACTTTCGTTGCATTTCAACGATGAATGCTATAGCATTGAATTGTATTTATTTATCTAAGTGTCCGTGACGTATCGTGCACTTGTACTAAATTTTGTAAGGGAAGAGCCTGATGCAACTTTATTGGTAATATTTGTGAGATTTAATCGATGCACAACGACTTTAGCACCGCGCGTCATGTCGTGCATGAATTTCCACATGTCCAAACGTACTTCCGGTTCGTCCGTCAACGATTCGTTGGCATTGGGTCCGACATTGGCTCGCAAACTTTTTCTTCTATTCGGTAGTTTTCGTGACCTTTTATTCGCGAGTTCTAGTTCAAATTCCTCGGTAATGTCGACAAGCGGTGAAGATGGTGGAGAATCGAGGGAATCTACGATCATTTTTTCTTCCTGGGATTCGTGATTGAACGTCGGCGACGTGGACGATTTCGTTTCTACTATAATTTCTTTCGTTGTACTTCGAGTTTCCTCGGTTAATATTTCGTTTTTTTTTTCAACGTTATCATCGCTTTCCAAGTTCAGTCTCTTCCGCTTGAAGAGTTTGTGATTCAGAGCTTTTTGCATCGCCGGTGGAATTTGATCGGACGTTACTATTTCGTTGGAAATTACTCTGGGCGTAGATCGCGGTGTTTTTTCATATTCCGGCATTACTGTCGAGGCTGAATCTAATCTGGAGAAACTCTTCATTTCTGGAGTATTCATCGGTACAACCTTATCTTTTTCCGTTGATGAAAATATCGCAGATGTGATTTCTTTATCTCCTCCCTCGTACTTGTCCGAGTCCCAGTCATCTTTTTCTTCGTACTTTAATTCCAGACCTACTTCATCTTCCTCTTCTTCGAGCTCATCCTCCGTTCGAATATTTTTGGATTCTTGGATGGTTCGATCAAAGCTCGCATTTAGGTCGATGTCCATCTGTTTACGTGCCTTTATTATTTCCGATTCTTGGCCATCGTAGCGCAATCTTTCGCTCAGTACATCTCTGACGTTGCTCAGATTTATCTTGACCAACGGTATTTTGTCAGTGCTGGGCAATCGTTCGCGCGGTGATCCTTTCCGTTTTATTGGAGATTCTACGGAATCTATATTCGCGTTGTATTTAGAACCGGAAATTCCATAATCCGAGGGGGGTAACCCGATTATCGGAGAATTCAAACCGAATGATCTATTGAGGATTGGTTCACTCGTGATGGCCAAGGATGATCTTGAGCTATCTTCGATGTTCTTCGATCTCGAGTCTGGCATCTCGATCTTCGTTATTAAATTCTCGAGTCTAAGTAAACTCGAGTTCAACAAACATTTTTCACCCTCTTTCGTTTCAGCTTTAACCGAATTTTCCAATACCTCGTCCATCTCGAGTTTCGTTTTTTGCTCGACTACCGTCACGGTGTCCTGATCCTGACGGATCGTAAACATGAGGCCTTCCATCACGAGATCGGTTATATCCGCGGATCGAGCGGGTTCCACTTGCGCAGCTCGTGGACTACGCGGCAATGATTTACCCGGCAAATCACTTTCCCGATGACTCGGTCCAGGATTCGATTCAGCCTCGCTCTTATTCATACCACGTTTCACCGATGTACCCTTCGAATTTTCAATCTCTTTTTCAATTATGTACTGATAAGGCAAATCCGCGAAATCCGCAGCAATACCTTTTTCGGCCGGCGAATCGGGCGGTATTTTTTCTTTATTTTTCTCCGAATTTCTCCTTCGGCTACGACTTTTTGATCGATAATGATTTTCGATATTTCCAGTACTTTTTTTAGGCGTAGCTCTGTCGCCGGCATATTTTTTTCTTTCACTTCCAGCTTCGCCTAACGATGAACTTTTTTTCGTACCAGATTGCGTCGATGATTGAACGTCGTTCGAATTTTTTTTCTTCTCTTCGTCTTCCACATCGGGATTGTAATCAGACGAATCCTTCTCCGTTGCACCATTTTTCTCTCCCTTCGTTTTGTCGACTCCCTGTACAAGCTCTTCTTTTGGCGTAGCAGAATTTTCTCTCTCACTACTTTTTTCCTCTTTCTCTTGGACAGGCAGCGAATCGTTCACCGTTTGAACGGTGAGGACAAATGCGTGGGGGAACGCCGTGACGTCCGACCTTTCGCGAAATTTCAACATTGCGAACATTTTGTCCTGCCGCATCCATGCTGAATGATCTGCCAATTTTCAGTTAGATTATTCATTTAATGAATTGCATGATAAATATGAAAAATCTTTCATTCCAAGTCTCATAATGATATTTTAATCCACAATGGGTTAGCTAAGATGGCCAAAGTGTGAAAATGTTTTTTTGTTTTTAAATTTCGCTCAACAAAATGGTGAAAAAATAGATAAAAACGAAAAAAGTGTTGCAATTATTTCTGTTTGATAATCTGCTGACAAAAAAATTGATCGAAATTTCAACGTACTGTACGTGACGAGAAGATGTCGAGTGCCAAATTGCTGACCTTGTCGCGGTTGCGACTTGATTATCCGCCTTATTACTTTCGTCAGCTCTTTTGGGTAGGCAAAACGTTCGGAATTCCTAAAGGTGTAAAAAATAAATGAAAAAATAAGTATCGGATTCGCGTATTACAAGTTTAATGACGAATCAGTCATTTATTACCTGCAACTTTTGTGCCATTTGAATGTAAATTTGTATATGTGCTTCTTGTGGCAAAGCCAATAAGCACCGGGGATTGTTAAGAGTGTTTCATTTCCTCGCTCGACCCAATCAAGCTTGCCAAGCGCCGGTACATGTATTCCAGGCATTTTCTTTCAGGCTTTATTTCATGGAATAGAGGCACAAGTTTTGTTGTTTCTTTTCCACCTACCGTTTCTCTTACTAGAAACGTCAAATAGTAGAGAACACGATGCTGCAAAAATATTAAAATGAAACAATTAAAATCAATGAAATCAAATTCCATCGGTGTACCGTGAAATTTTTGGGTCGTTAGACACCCTGAAGATTTTCACAGCTAAATTCGAGAATGTTCAAAAATTTATGAATATGTCTAAACGATTACATTCGATAAATAATAGTAATAAATTATAATAACAGTATGAAATTGACACTGGAGTAGGAAAAAAATTATATAACACATCCATTCATAATACCCCAGTTATAACTTCATTGATGAAAACATCTTGGACTGCATTCCAAGGTAGAAAAGTGCTGGACTCTTGGCTGGAAAATACTCTTTTGCCGATAATTTGTATACCAACGGATTCAACAACAAGAAGGCTTTCTAAAACAGACAAAAATAAACAAATGAGTAACGAGGTTAGTTGAAAATTACACGACACGAATAAGTTTGCCAAAAGGTGAAAAAAAAAATTGTTCAAAAGTATTGTTTATAGTAAAATGTCAGAAAAAAATTGACAGAAATAATTAGTCATTTTCAAGATACAAAGATTTGACAACAAAACAATTTGTTTTCGCAGTCTAACGGCGCTAACTTTAAATTTAGAATAATATTCTGTATATTTACCAATATTTATGGATGAAATGAAGAATTTGCACTGGAGGATCAAGGAAAGGATGTAAACAACCACAGGTAAAGTGGGATCAGTTATGGTGCAAATGATAGCGATAAGAGAAGCCAGAAAAAAATTGAAAACAAAGGAGAATTTTTTAGTGCTTCGTAGGACAAATTTAATGACTCCAGAATTGTTGGGATATCGATTACAATCAGTAGTTTCGTCCAAATTGATCAAATTACCGTTAACCCCCCTAAAAGTTTCAACAGGGGTGTTTGGAGTATTGTTTAAACCAGGCGACATGAATAATCCGCAAAATAATGACAAGTATAAACATAGACTTTTTTTTCTCGTGGTTAAGCGTCTTAGAATATGGATACGGGTTTATTCATTACGTATAAAAAAAAAAAAAAAATATTGACAATGGTGAACGAAGTTCGTGAACTTTGGGAACAGATTGAAAACGAGGAAATCACTTTCGCAGTAGGATCTTTTTTTTCACACTTAACCAACTAAACACTTAAGTCAGAGTAACTTTGACTTTGGCGCGTCGGTCGTAAATGTTTCGTGGCTCGATTTTTGGAGCTCAGCGAATATTTTTGATGCAATCGAATTGCAGCAGGGTCAAACGCAGCGTTAAAATTATTGACGAAAAGAAAAATATGAGAGAGAACATTCAGCGATTGGCGACAAAAGTTTCAATACTGCTTCGTCAACAATTTTCATCACAACTAACTTTTTTCGACATGATCAATTAAAAAAAATTTACCCTAGCGCGGAACCTTTCGAAATAAGGTTCACCCGAGACTCTGCGCTTCTGCGCCCCTCTCCCCTTCTCTCTTCCTCTTGTGATTTTTTCAACTGTGGGACTAGCGACACTAAGGTAGATAGAGATAGCCCGACATTTGGAAAAAATGTGCTGTTTTTTGCGACTTCTCCTTTGACGTGCACGATTGTATTGGACAACATTAGGGCGAATACGCAAAAGAAACAATAGTTCCTGAGCATCGCTCCTCTCTGATTGGTCTGACAAAATCTCATGTGACAACAAAAAATCTTTCTAGATACTGTAGGGAATTTTTTTTTTTTTCACCATTCTTCTCCTACCTCTACCAACAGCCAACTTCTGTCGGTCTCCATGAGTTTATGGCACTGAGTGTATTGGGCCACGGGGGGAAAGAAGCGAAAGATCGCATTGCTTTAACCCGTAGCATTAGCTTAATAAAATTGACAAAAATGTTAGACCTTCGTGGGGATAATACGAGCGATGCCTCTACTTTTTCGAGACGACAAAGCGACGAAATCAATATTCCAGGTAAAATTTCGTACAATAAACTTTAGGAAACTTTTTCATTCAAGTTCTATTCCAACCTCTACAAAGTATCGAACACGTTCCCCGCGAAATCCTACTTGCGATGACGAAATTTCAACAGTTATCATTATGTAATTGTTCCGGTGAATAACATTAATTATTAAAAATATTTAATTATGAAAAATACACTTCATCGATTTGTCGTCAGTGGCCCAAGTTCGTGTGGATTATCAAACGATCGTTTATGAATTGTAACCTCAACGAGAGTTTTTCGAGAAATCAATATTCAAATGATGATCATCCAACAAAATTGGAATTTTTCCCTCGTATCATTCATGATTTAGGAACCATAATCATTAAAAATCTCGCATATCATTTGAATACTCAGGTGTATGCTTGATCCAATCAATTAACCACCATGTATTGTTAAGAAACAAAACACAATTGTCAAAAAAAAGAAGTTTCCAAACAAATTATTCCCTTTGGTTGTGACATTGAAAAATCTCAAAATTCAATATGCAATGACATTGTGTATGAAAAATTGTTGAAATTTATGAAATGAATACCACGAATTTTGATGGAAATGGGAAATTGCTTGATGAAAATTACTCTGATATTTTATACCCCTCCGGTAATTATTTCTATTTTTCAAAATATCTGTTGTCTTTTTTTTTTTAGTTAGACTAATTAAAATAACGTCGATCATTTATCCATTTATAAGATGAGTTTTATATAAACTGTTTATACGATTGACATGAATTATATTAATGTTGTTTTTTACAGTAACTTCACAACATGGAACAGCGGCTTTAAGTCCGTATCTAAATTTTGATCCCTCTTACTTGCCGACCAGCCAACCCGAATTCATTTTCCCTGAAGGAGCAGTCAAACAGAGAGGTCGTTTTGAGCTGGCCTTTAGTCAAATTGGTGCCGCCTGTATACTCGGAGCAGGCTTCGGCGGAGCCACTGGGTTTTACCGAGGTCTCAAAGCCACCACATTGGCCGGTCAAACCGGAAAACTTAGAAGAACTCAGTAAGTTGTGTAAAAACCATTTGAATTCGATCAAAATGTTCCAAAAAATTGTAGATACTTTTTTTTTTTATCAATATCTAAATAATTACAATTTTGAGAGAAATTCGACAATGAACCTTGATTAAAGAAACATCAATGTTTTTCTTATTTTTCATTATTCCCCGCATATTTTTTCATAATGTTCTATTATTGCAGATTACTTAATCATGTAATGAAGCATGGATCTTCATTAGCAAATACTCTTGGTGTTGTGTCTGTAATGTACAGTGGTTTTGGTGTTCTACTTTCCTGGGCCAGAGGTACCGATGACTCGCTCAATACAGTAGCAGCTGCGACTGCAACTGGTATGCTCTTCAAATCGACTGGTTAGTACGAATTTTCATTTTTTACTTGCAATCCATCTATGAAATTATTTGTTTACTTTTAAAGACGAGATAAATCAATTTATGTCGGCTACAAATACCTAAATATGAAAAAAAAAAAGGAAAAAAATTCAAGTGAATGCAAAAAAACGAAATACAACTTTTCACTCCTTACGGATTCTTCTAAATCTCATTGTTCCCAAACTGTGTTTTCTTTCCTATAAATTTCTCAATCATATTTTTTATTAGCGTACAGAATACACATTTTTTCAAAGAACAGAGTGGAAATATTAAAATTCTAAAAATTTTCATATTTATTATTCTTTAAATTAGTCAATTGAATAAATGGTCTGTATTTTATAGCTTGTGACCTTTTGTGAAATTAAAACGATTGAGTAAAACGAATCTCGTAGAATAATAACGATACAAAAGTTAATATAATATTTTGAATGTTCCTGTTCTAATTATTGTTACATTTTTTTCGTTGCAGCTGGATTACACAGATGTGCAATGGGCGGTGGAATCGGCTTAGGAATCGCGTCACTTTACTGTCTTTGGAATAGTCGAGAAGCACTTTCTCAATTGAGGCATCACAGCATGAATCCGGCGTAAGACTGTGTGTACCAGAGCAGCATCCCTAAGCCAAAACATACCCCAGTACCTTCGATTATTCCCCTTATCAACATTATTTCTCGCATTACCAAAATTTGAACTTATTATTCATGCACAAAAATTGATGAGCAGCTTTCACTATTTTGGCTGGTTGGATCGTATCAGGAAAAAAGCGCTGTTTTTTTAAGGTTTTCTAGATGGTATAAAAAAAAGTTTTTTTTTTTTTTTTTTTTATTTTAAAAATACAATGGCTAGCGCTAAAGTTTATTGAAAAATTGAACTCTATAATAATCATTGATAATTTGACGTCGAAAAACTTTTGTCCGATATGGCCGCGCATAATTTTGTGCTACTAAAGTAAATTCCCCATCGTTATATGCCGACTTTTCGGCCAAATGTACTACTAGATTAGAAATAAATGATACGTATTAAAAATTTGCCTCGTTTCCGGTTCATCCCCCATATATAAATTGAAAAAAAAAAAAGAAACTAGTGAAATGTTAGTCAGGAATTTGCCCAACCGAAAGCTAAAAAAGTGACAAATATGTGTTCTATTGCAGATCCAAGTGACATAATCGAAACGAGACCTCCTGCGGGATTGCGACGATCATTCACAAGTTTGTAAATAGTTACGGGATAAATCTCAAATTGCAAGAAAATAAGTTGAAAACGTCGATACGTATGATGTATTACAAATTGGTAAAGAGTAAATCATGATGGCCGAGAGAGTAAGAAAACGAAAAAGAACAATCGAGTTTTGAGCTCTCTACGACGATAGATGACATTATACTTATTTTATTTGTTTTTTTTTTTTTCCCCCAGATCTCCTTCCGTCGATCGAGTGTAGAGTTTGTGTCGGTTGAGTGTGAGAGTTTTCCGGACGCGAGAGGAGGTGAATACGTTGATGCGTTACAATCTTATCTATTTGTATCTCCTTGGAAACATATCGACTCGTAGCGGGCACGCTGATAACTTGATCAAATCTCATCTTATCTCTCAACGCGAGAATAAAAAAACGTACAATGAGTTTGACTCTTAACGAATTTTTAAAAATGACTTATGCAGCTAGCTCGAAAGATAGAACAAAAAAGAGAAGGAGAGAGAAATTCACTATGGAGTAAAGGTTTGAACGGTGACTTCATGGTTTCTCGTATCGACTTCGTTTGCGCGCCGCTCGTTCGGCTAATATTTGAACTTTGTCTTACGCAATTAACACGTGTCCCTCGTTCACAAAGAAGAAAAGAAAATTCAGTGGTGCGACTCTGTCGTGAGTGAAATATGTGAGAAATTCGTCATTAAGAGCTTATACGACGAAAGTTGACTCACGCTTCGATCTTGGCTGCCTTCCTATAATCCACGTTGCATTAATTTCAATGCATCGCCTCATTGAGAGGATCTGTGCAATTGTTTTTCTAGCTTTAATAATATTCATATTGAATAAAAACAATTCGGTCAGTGTTTATAGCGATTGAAGTTTAATCGCAGAGAGAAAAGTTAAGAAGATAATGAAGAAAGTGATGAGACACGGAATCTAAGAAACGTTCCTGGCTTGACGAACGTATCGCAGCTTTAACGATTGAACCTGTGATTCTCTAAGGCCATCCTATTTATAAGTACAATATTTGTTTATCGAAGAAATTTATGAGTTTTTGCTCGCGTAAAAACGATCTTCATGCACTCTTGGATCTTTGAGTTTGAGAACTGCATCGAATCGTATCGGTTGAGTGAACATTTTTATTTAAAAATTTCAATTTTTTTTTATCTCAACGTTTTTGTTCATAAAAATAGAATTTTCTTAGATCGTTCTTCGAAAATAAGGGAATAACGAGTGGAATAGATTGTGTTCGTGGATAAGAAATCTGTCAGATTTTGTTCGTGTTCAGTCATCAAAATCTTCGATCGAATTTAAAAAGCAACAATTTTTTTTTTTTTACATTTTTCATCGAATGTTGTGCTGCTGAAAATAGTAAATTTGTGAATTATTCTTTGACGATGAACGGAAAACAGGCGGAAAAAATATTATCTATATTGTATTCAACTGCTGTCGTTTTATCAACGGTATCTGTCGTCTCGTTGCTCATTGCGTGGCAGCATTGGGCCTGGACACTCGATTCCTGCATCGACGTTCATTGCGAATGCATTCTTTATGGAGTTAATACCTTCAGCACATTCATGGGCGGGGATGTCAAACTTTGTCATTTTGGTACATACGGGCTTGCACCTATGATACTTGTAGGTTTGATTTTAGCTTCTTATCACGGTTATAGAAGCTGCATCGATCGAAGTCTCGACAGACCTCGAGGCGTTTCGCGAACAACAACAGCATATTGTAGTAGGTATGGAATTCTGTTGAAACCATTGGATTTTCATATTTTTCTCACAGTTTATTAAGGATGATCGTTCATCTGGTCAAATATATACAAAATTCTGACCTGAAATTTTTATATGATGTAGATGAACATTTTACGCGGCTATTATCAAAATTTGGGCTAGATTGACCGTCTAGTTTTTTCGCCATACAATTGCAAAGTCAAGCATTTTGAGGCACCGAATACACGTCGTCTACTTAATATTTTTTTTAATCGATAATACGAATATTCAACATCAGTAAACGTAAATTAGAATAACTGCTGAGTGAAAAATGAATTTGGGCTCTTTTTTCGACTCCGAAGTAATGATCGACATCCTTAATTAAGTAATTGACAATGAATTTATTCATCTTCTCAAATATATTAATAGCACTTGGATTAAACATTGTTATAATTTTATGCTATTTCATTGAATTATGGCAAATTTTTTTAAATCTGCTTTTGTTCATGTATTTGTTTATCAAAGAATTGAAAAATTATCTAACTCGAATATGATGTTTTTTGGGGCTTCTCCTTCTTTTTAGTCAAACCTCATCGGAATGGGGTTGACAAGGTGTCTAACGACCCGAAGTGTCATGGAAAATGACCGTTAAATCTGATTTTAACGAGGTCTCCGCAATTTTCATAATTATTTTTGTGTTTTCACAATTTTCTATGAAAATTTTGAAAAAAAATTTCAATCTGTTAGAAATCAAAAATAGGTTTGTTTTTTTATCCCTGAATTTTTTTTTTCTGAAAACTTCGCAATTTCCGAATTATATCAATAAATTGATGAGACAAATTAATCTGTGTCGATCTATGTAAAACAAAGAAACTGAAACACTTTTCAAATAGAATTGTTAAATTTGCAAAAAAAACAAACAATCTCAAAAAACAATTGTTTATTGTTCAAAAAACGAAGTCATTTGTTCACTTGCAAATAACGGCGCTGCCGTCGAAAGGGAGAAAAAAAATAATCAATGTCATCTCATTTTCAATAAACATAAATTGCAAACAAAACACAAAAACTACTCGAGCACCATTTAAAAATATTTTTAAAACATCCAAGCTTCAGGAATATTACTTTTCTTTTCAATGTTCTAATATTCACTTGGAAGTTCGAGCTCGAAGATAAAAAATATCGATTTTTTCTTCTAATCAACCTAACATATTTACATTGTTTCCAGAAATAACATCGACGGAGCAGTCGTTATAGTGACCTCCAAGACAAGATCTCCCTGTAAGCAATGGATGCCAGCAGCATTTTTAGCTGCCCTATTATCCTGCTTGTCCTTAACGCATGCAGTTGTTTTGACGGATGGATATTATAGGACTTGCGATCAGTACAGAAGAAATCTTATTCAACTTCTTGGATCAAGAGGTCGAGAAGTTCAAGTAAATATATTGCAGATGTTCTATCATCGACAGACCTCTTTTCTTTGGAATCTTTCAGAGTTTTAAAATCGTCTTGTTTCATCAAATATTTATCTCTATATATATAAATCTGTTCGCTAAAAAATGTTTGTCCGCTTTTCAATCGAAAACGGCTGAACCGATTACAATGAATCTTTCACGAGATTAAAGATCACGATTCAAACTGAGTTTGTGGTTTTGTAAAATTTCGTTATCTCAATTTTTACAGAAATGCAAAAAAAAAAAAAAAAAAAAAAAAAAATTAATGATTTCGTTCAATCTCCAATTTTGAAGACTCGACGGTAGTTAAATACTAACGATAAATAAAAAAAAACGATTTACCAATTTGAAGGGAATTGGAAAACGAACAAAATGAGCGGTGGCTGAATGCTCAATTCGGTATAGAAAAAAAGTTACAGAATTTTTAATGAAATTATGAAAAATTAAAAATACGAAAATCTTTCGTTTGATTATTTTATCCAGAATAAAACTGAAGAATTATTTCTGAAATTGAAGATAAAACGCAAAAAGATGGCCCAGATAACATCAAAACGGAATAATTCATGTATCTAAAAAATTAAATTAAAAAAAATAAAATAGGAAAAATTCATAGCTAGAATAGGCTAGATGCGCCTGCTCTATGCAGCGGGCGAAGCCCGCACGCACAGCTAGTTATAATATACACTTCAAGAATATATGTAACATAATGAAAAATTTTCTTAACAATTGAATTTATTTTTTCAAATCGTCGCATTTGTGGCATTCTCCATTCTTCTTTTACTATTCGAATTTCTAGGCCATTATGGAAATAATCGTGAAAAAAGTCATTGAAGCCAAAAGTCACAATCGCTCGCGAAATTTCAAAAAACACATTACATTAGAAAAAAGTTTAATATTATTTTTTTTTGCGGTGAAAAATGCAATTGAAAAATTAGGAACAAAATTTTTGATTGTTTTACTAAAATAAATATAAAATTTGATACGCGTATTTTGAAAAAGACTGCATGGACCAAGCCTGAAAAAAATTGCAAACGAAAAATTCAATTATTCTTCATTATAGAGTCGATTGAGTAAGGGTAGAAGAAAATACAGCAAAATTTATAGGGTAACGCTAATCCCAGGCTCTCGATTAAATGTACTCTCTGTCACGCCCAGGCCAAAACTAACGTTTCACCCGGCACAAATCTACTCTCTCACTTCCTCCTCTTAATGCGACTAGCTGAACTATCGAAATGCCAGGAGCCTCGAAAATTGGGTGGAGGTTTGGGGAAGCCTTGTGTAGGGTATTAGGGTTAAAAAAAACATAATTTAATATCAAATTAATTTTTCCGTGGAAAAAAAAAAAAATATTAATTAGTGTATCTTGGCACGATTTTTATTTCAGGTTATTTATAATCGTCTGAGTTGCGGTGCGATTTTCGACTTTATGGATTATCTTCAGCCGGATACGAATGATTGGAGACGCGGGGACGAGATAAACACGGGTGTTTCATTGCAATTAGCCATAGTGACAAGTTGGCTGAATTTTACAACTTTCGCAATTATTTGTATAATTAATTTAATAATGGCACGAAAGAGGCACAAAGGTTTGGGTGAAAAGTGGTGTTGCTGCTTTTAATAGAGAGGATATAGAGGTAAATAAATAAAAAGAGCGTCGAATCAATGCACATTTCTAATTGAATCACAGTATAATACACTTTATTTCAGCGCACTTCGCTTCTCTTTTTGTTTATTTGTTTGTTTGTTTTTTTTTTACAGCTGTACGATAAAGTACACTTTATGAACATATCCTCGTTCGTTAATGAACAAAGCACGTTGCAACTTAACATACATGAGCGAAGTTCGTTAGAAAAAATAATTCACAGAAATAGACACTCTCCGAGGGAAAGCTCCATTTTTATATTGTTACTTTACTTAAGTTTTGCGATAATTCTTATACTTTATACGAATATATTATTTCTCTCTGTTCTGCTTTGTGTTTCTTATCTTTTCTTTTTCTTTTTCTTTTTTTTTTTTTTTTTCTTCTTATTTTCTCTTGTAATTAATACCGTACTATTTATATTATGTATAATTGTTATAAATCTCCAAGAATAATTACGATCGCAAATCTCATTCGTTTACGAATAGACTGTTCAACAACGAAATACAATGTAACAACTATTATTTTTTCTTCTTTTTGTATACATATATTATAAATAGAGGAGGGTTTACCGAAAATTCGAGACTTTTGTCTCGAAAACCTATGAAAAATCATATACAGACGGCTTCAATTACCGGAAATACTTATGTCGCTTGTGTTTCTTTTGAATCATCTATTTTTTTTTCTTCTTTTTTTTTTTCGTTACCAAACAAATGCAATTGTTTTTTTTTTATTTACAAATATTCTGGGAGCGGGAGAAAAGTGCTAAATGGTTTAAAGGAAGGAGAAAAAAAACAGTGAAAATGTGTAAAACTGGCAAAGTGATGAAAAATTTTGGTAAAATAAAAATTTTGATAACAGATCAAGATCACTCCAATGATGTGGCAAGAAAATAGTGTGACTCGATAAACGTCATTATTTTGGTACCCAAATTCGTATATGGTCTTGGAAAAAAAAAAAAAAAAAAATACTTTTAATCGTATGGAATTTTTTTTTTTCGGAATACTGTGATATTTGTTTCGAGGCAGTGTAGAAAGGAAAGGTGAAAAAGGTGAAAGGTGAAGGGCTGAAAATGGGGAGCACGCTAATAATGAGAGACAATAAATATTCTAATTATTACGAAGGAATGTTACGATGGATATTTTACGTCGAATATGGTGATAATAAGCTGCACCATTGTTTTGTTTTGGTTATGAATTGAACGTTTAAATATCTCATTCGTTTGGTAAAATTCTCGAGAAGCAAAAGAAAAATGACACTGACGAATGGAGCTCGCACGCGAGATTTTCGTACATTATCATTTTTCGTAATTAATACATTTTTTACCATGGACTTTTCAATGAAACAAAAATATCTCGATATAGGCATATATAAATGCACACACGCGCACACATGCATATACACACACACGTACAGGTATATGTGACTGATAAGGAACGGCTCCAGTCCGAATAAACGGAAGTTGCATCGTACAGTATAAAACGTACAGCAAAAACAAAAAATTGGTTTCGATCGGACGTTATATCGTAAACGTATATAACTCTCGTAATCGGACAACCTACAGATTACAAGTTCGAGCGCTATAATTTCATACAGGAAAAGGCACCTATCATATATACGAATATAAACTAGATTTTGTATAATCGTGGCTGCAATTTTTTTTTTTTTCATCATTTCCTTCTTTACTGGCACACATGCACACTCCTTCTTTACTGGCACACATGCACACACACACACACACACACATGCAAATCGCGATTTACTTTTGGACTCATTTGCAATATTGTCTTAAATGTAAACTAATTTTTTTTTGCTTGTTTCTCGATATAATCGTATTTCAGAGGCGCAGTTCAATATCAAATCATTCTGATTGAGATAGAAGCATTTTTAAAAGAGATTCTACGATTCAACGACATTGAGTAATACTTGCTCGTAAATGTGTGCCAAAAATCTGTTGATCTAATCTCTAAGGCCTCGTTAATATTCACTTAATAATTTTTTGTATTTTTTTTTTTTAGCTCGTTCTTTTGATGCTCTTGTTTTCGATTAGACCACAAAATTGTAGAGTCGAAATTTCTTGGATATTTTCGTCAGTCTTAACTAACTACACGATTATTACGTTCATGAAAAGTGACGGTATCCAATTTTTTTTTTTTTTTTTTTTTTTTATTTACATGAATTCTTGTTTGTTCTGTTATTATTATTTTATTTTTTTTTTCAAATATATATATTTTATCGAAACCACGTAACACCGGTTAGGCATGCTCCATGGACTGTTTTTACAAGATCAGTCTTGTGTGAAAAGGCATTATTTGTAAAGAGAAATAGCAAATGATCGTTTCGTACCAGTTCTCTGTACTCATAAACTGCGCCTCTGTTAGAGTCCTAATTTCGAGCCTTTTGTATTATCAGTTTTTCACGTATGTATTGATCCAATATACAGATCCTTTTCTTTTTTTCTTCTCATTTTTCTAAATCGAGCAATAAATCCGATCGTGAATGTTTGATTAAAGTACTTTCCAAAAGCATTTTTTACTATCTCGTATGCTCTTCGAAAACGTATCATCCATACATTCGTCCACAGCTATACCCCTAAGTATTGTACATTTACAACTAGTAGAAATTCTACGAATCTATTTTTATTGTATAAACTTGATGAAAACGCGTAGCTGCAAAAATAGATGCGTGTGCTTTTTTTCTTCTTTTCTGTCATCTCATCCTCCTCTTTCTCTCTCTCTCTCTCCCTTGTCCATACGTTTTCAAACTTCTTCTGCTTTTTTTTTTGTATTTTTTGGTATTAAGCTGCCAAGTTCAAAAAAAACCTGGTGTAAATTATGAAAACTTTCACGTTCTCGTCCAATTTCCTTTTTCTCCTTTTCTATTCCTATCTTATTACGTACTACAATTTTTTGCAAACTTTTCGCCCGTTCATCAATTATTATAAATTTTCTAGAAAAAAAAAAAAAAAAAAAAAACAAAAATTGTCAAATAACATTTGTTGAAAAATATGATTCTAATATGAAAATGCACCGTATTTTTTTAATGCAATATCACGACACTCCTACGACCGTAAAGTTTGTATGTTTGTTTGTTTTTTTTTTCTTCTTTTCATCAATATCAATAGACGATCAATGTCTGCCGTTAAATTGTCAGATACAATTTGCAACTTAAATTATACGCAAAAAAAAAAAAAAAAAAAAAACAAAAAACTATAGTGGGAATGTGAAAGCACAACTTTAGGAAATATCCAACTCGCTTCTCAGTTTTACAACGAAAAGATGCTCGTCGAATCGAAAGAAAATTTTGTGTTTTTTAGAACGAGCACTCGTGTCGAAAGTTTTTAACCCTAAGTTAACAACGGTATATTCGTTTGCCCAATGTGATTACGTGTGTTTACGCTTACGGAATTAAGATCTCATCCGCGAACGTATTTGACATAGCTCGATGGATTTCTTAATGAATGTTCTGAGGCTCGTGTGCTTGTTGAAGAAAAATAATAATGAATTTTTGTTTTCTCTCGATTTAACAATTGTTCATTATAATAATAATAATAGTCAAATACGTAATAAAGATATTTCGATAAATATCTGTCTCGTGAATTTGAATGGAAGTTAATGCGCGAGATGAAGCGAAGCACCGAGGTGAGACCGGAAAGAAAGAGCGAAACGTGAAAATTTCGTTGGAGAATCTCATCGTCCAGGGAATAAACTTCAAAAAGCCTCGTATTAGCTGCTGTTTCGCCCGTTATTCATGTTTCAGGTGAAAGGATTGCTTCTTCTTTTCAAAGAACCGAAACGTTTTTCGGGTTCTCGTATGACTTCGAACGGCGCGACGCGATTAGCGTTGGACCCTTCGTCATTATCGTCGCTTGGAAAATCTTCGAAGCTCATGTTGCTGAAGCCAGCGGTTGCTGCCGCGCTTTTCTTCGTTTTCGGTGTTTTTTTATAAGGTACGCTTTTCGATTTGTGTGGAGTTTTGACCGTCGAAATGCTATCACATTGATTCTCATGAATGAGATGATACTTGGATTTGTCAGATTTGGATTTGTCTTTTTTGTGTTTCGGTGAATCATCGGTGGTGACGAGAGGCTCCGGTGACATTGGTGAAAGTACGTCCGTTAATGGATCGCAAACGGATACGCTGTTGGTAGCTTGAACGGTTATTCGAGCAGTGTGTTGATTGGGTTGAAGTGCGTAGATGGATTGTACGGTGGGTGGGAGTTGTGCGGAATGGGATGATTGTGCACTGCTCGAGAGGATCGTGTTGAGTGCACTGTCAACGAAGGAGGGCGATTGCGAGAGTGGCAAAGAAGTCGGGCGTTGTTGATTGTTGATGGCGAGTGTGGCGAATTCGTCGAAGGGAATAGATCCGAAGAGATCTTTGGGGGATTGGAGATTCGTCGCGGAATCGACGGTTACGGTGGCAAAGTTGGAGTTGGAAATTGTTGTACCGGGAGGAAGGCTATCGTTGGATGCACGATAAACTTGAGGAGGGATGTTGATGTATTCGGTATTGTAAGAGGTGGATGGAACGGTGGAAGCAGGCTGAGGCTTTGCTTCAAGAGTGGAGAAATTATTAAGCTGATTGAAGGGATTGACAGCCGGATTGACGAATCCCGAAGTAGAGCTGAAGGGCGATGATCCAAAGAGATCTTTCTCGTCGTTTATCGTTTTGTCGATTACTGCGGCGCTTTGGTTCGAAGAGCCGGCTTGACTGGTCGCTATGTAATTTATGTTCTCGTAATTATTCCGAGTATTTTCATTTGTTATACCGGTAGTAGCTGCTATTCTGTTTAAGGTTGTCGGATTGAAGACCGGAATGTCGGTTATGTCGACTAGATTGCCCGAGACAATCGGTGAACTCGAGAGAGGTGTAACGAGGCTTGTGTTGGGTGATGAGCACGTGATATTTCCGGGTCCACTGATCCGGGGAATGCTGTCTCGACTTTCGCTGCTCTTGCGGGAGCTCGTAGGTCGAGGAAATGGAGCAAGCGCGAATACATCCTCTTCCGGTTTGAATAGACCGTTTTTGAGGATCGTTGATTTTCCACAGTTTTCTTCGGACGAGCTGTCGTTGTCGAAGATGAAAGGTTTTACCGCGTATTGATGACCGACGAATGGATCGCCGTGGGATTGTTCCGGTTTCGCTTCGGTGTCCAATTCGTCGTCCAAAAGAAGCGGTTTTTCACCGTACTGATGACCAACCACCGGATCAGCATCGATCGTCGGCAATTGCCCTCGTTCCCGATGGTGCTTCCTGGGTTTTCGCATTCGATGATCTTCCTCGTGGGTCGCAACCGATTCACACTCAGCGTGATATGCCGAACTCCCGCAAGTTCTCACGCTTTCCGATATCGTCTCGTCGATCTTCTCCCGATCGTCTTCCTCATCCTCCTGTTCCGCTGTACATTCCTCGTCGTTCATCGCTTTCAAATCGCTCGCTGATCCTATCGAGTCATCGGACTCGTAACCAACCGGTGGATTACTCGGGTCATGAGCGCTATTATTATCTCTCTTTCGTCTACTCAACACGCCCCCTTTGACTCTTTTTCTCTTCTTCTTCATACGATCCTCGTTACGTTGAGCCATTTCTTTGTCACTGTCGCTCGACAAATCGTCCGCGTTGAATGCCAGCTTTTCGTACTTCGAACGATCTTCCAACGGTGCCCGCACGAACGGAGGTGATACCGGACTCGACTCTGCCAGCAGAGAAGCTTCTTCGCATACACCCGAAGCCTCCGCCTCCTCTATCCACCCATCCGTAACTGATAATTGACCACGAATCTCCAACAGTTTACCTGAAAAACAAAAACAATTTCATCTTCTCAATAGTTCAACGATTCCAAGAAAGAAAAAAAAAAAAAGAAAAAAAAACAAGAAAATCAGCACCAATGTTTCCAATATTTTCGATCTAATTCACAGTATTGACTTTTTCTTAACCTTACCAAATTATATATCAACCGGATACATAGGAAAAATGTTCTTCCATCAATTTATCATTTTGTACCTCTCTTTCAACTTTACTCCGGATAAAATAGTCAGTATAATAAAAAGAATAACGCGACGAATTTACTCAAATTCTTTTTCGAATATTTTTTCCGTTACCACTCAGGCTCATTGAGCTATCGCCGCTATAAAATTATTATTCATTTTTTGAAAAAAAAAAAAAAGAGTGCAAATTTCTAAATCGTAATATTTCGGAGAAAAAATTTCCTATTTCAAGGAGTTTTCTTCACCTTTAACTTTATTTACGATTTTATTGAAAATATACGAAGAAGCCAATAATACTTACCCAAAAGCGTAAATATAATTATAACCCAGTACTTCAATGTTACGAATTTTATGTTCGTCGAGTTATCTACAGGTCGCGAAGTGCAAAAAATTTTCAGAAACATGTATATCCTTGTAGATTTTTGATTGGAGTGCAAATTTGGGACGTTTTTTTTTCTTGTTTTAGACGACATTAAGTACGATTTCTTGGCAATTTACTACGACTAATATACTACAATGAAAAGCTACATATGCAACGTAAAATCTTCATGTTTTCGCAACCGTAATATGGTCGACTGATTTAGCATTGCAAATTAGAGCAGATTACAAGGATTTGCTTTTTTTTTTTCTCTCATATTCTTTGAATTATATTATTCTTAGAATTATATGAAAAGTGTTAAAATGATCCCAGAGTCTTCGGGCTTTTGCGTAAGAGTTCTCGAGAGGTTACATACACTTGCAAAAATCGACAGATTACTTTTTTGAAAACCGAAATTATTTGAAAATAGTATAACTTCTTAAAAATGTCTCCTGAAAATGTTAAGGCGATCGAATTAAAACATTCCCAAAATCGGTGAGCAAGATATCGTGAAAACTATTGCATCGATCTTTTTGAACTTTGAGGAACCTTTTCCGGATATAAAAAATTTAGTATCAAATCGAAGGAATTATTATTCAGATGGATACTTTCGATTTGACGAACGAAGGATAAAAATTTGAGGTATTCCACGTCAAACCGGCGGACTTTTTCCCTCACCCTCGCCGATTTGGTTAATTATTTTTTATATGGTTATATGAAGTCTAAAAGACATCCTGGAATTTTTTCAGATTTTTCTGAACAACCATTTGAAGAAAAAAAAAAAAAAAAAAAATTCAAAAAAAGCCCCTTTTTAAAAATCTGAAAAAATTCCTAAAAATCTCTGATTATATGCCAAACATTTTAAGCTACCGCCCGTAGTGGAAGTACGATTTTTTCTGTGTGTTAATCGGCTAATAACGTTGAAAAAATTCAAAAAATGCCGAAAAACACTTACTCTGGCCCAATAGTTGAATATTTGGGTACCTAAAACTAATTTTCGTCACAATTTTCGAACAATCAAATAAAAAATATGGACCTTGATCAGCTAGTAGTTACGAATTCCCAATATAATAAGATTATATGTACAATATTTGAAGCTATTACACCGGTCATGGAAGGATATTTTTCTAGAGTTGGAAAAAAAAAAAGATTCACATATTATTTGATAAAATTGAATAAAACTATTGAATGAATACCTCAACTTTTTGCCTGGCTCAATTTTTTTCGTTTTGTACTGGTCTGAAATATCTCAAAAAAATTTTTGGGTACGAAAATATTCAACTATTGGCCCGAAATGAGTGGTTCTTGATTTTTTGAGAATTTTTTCAACTTTAATAGCTCACAAAAACACAGAAAAAATCGTACTTCCACTACGGGCGATTGCTTAAAATATTTGGCACGTAATCACCGATTTTTAGGAATTTTTTCAGATTTTTAAAAAGGAGCTTTTTTGGATTTTTTTTTTCAATTTTTTTTTTTTTCAAACTGGCCGTTCAGAAAAATCTGAAAAAATGTCAGGGTCCGCCTCATATATATTTGAAAAAAATTCAAACTCTCACTTTGAAAATCCAGCTTTATGTATTCCGAAAATTCCTTCGATCGATTTCAGGATAGATTAGCACACTGATGAAAAAAAATTACTGATTGCTTTTCGGATGTTTTTTAAGCATGATTTTTGAAGTTGTATATATTATTAACCCGAGGACCTTACACAGGGGTTACCCAAACCTCCACCAAATTATGAAGGCCCCTGGCATTTCGATAGTTCAGCTAGTCATGCTATACCATTGGTCGCATTAGGAGAGGGAGTGTATAGAGTAGATTTGTGCCGGGTAAAACGTTAGTTTTCGCCTGGGCGTGACAGAGAGTACATTTAATCGAGAGCCTGGGGTTGTCGTATAAATTTTGTTATATTTTCTTCTACCCTTACTCGATCGACTCTATAATGAAGCACTTTGAATTTTTCGTTTGCAATTTTTGTCAGGCTTGTTCCATGCAGTCTTTTTTAATAATCAACGATTTAATTTTTCAAAATACGTGTATCAAATTTTTTTTTTAATTTTAGTAAAATAATCGAAAATTTTGTTCCTAATTTTTTTCAATTGCATTTTGCACCGCAAAAAAAAATAATATTTAATGTTCTATTTCATTTTTCAGTATTCGAACGTTGAAATTAGAAGAAAAAAAAACGAAACTCTCTACGACAAATAATGAATCAGCTGCAATGATTCAAAGTGCTGGGGTCCGTCTTCATACATATAGCGTAAAGTCCTAGGGTTAATGTACGAAATTCCAGATCAAAATTCATTATTCCAATTTTCTAAAAGAGAAAATTTACAAAAATGTGTGTGTGTGTGTTTTTTTTTCTTCTTCTGCCGAACAAGTGTATATAACCCGTTAATTCTAGAAGTAACATTACGTATAGAAAAATAGAGAGGATTTCTCTGATTAGGTCTGCCACAGACAGTGCACTCGAATAACAGGTGCATAATGTATTACAAAAAGACCGTTAAGTAAGGAAGAAAACAAAGAAAAAAAAAAAAAAAATGAAGCTCGTAAAATGCATGAGAAAATATTGGACTATGCTGATACCAAAAACAAATACATGTATTGTTATGTATGTATATATTAAGATATATATTTCGAACGATAACTGATCATTAAGGTTAGTAGCTCTGCCACCATTTTGTCTGGAACAGCCCTAATCAGATTTCGGGTAGCGGGAAACGTTTGTGCAAAAACGCAGTAATGCCCTTGAACCGTTATAGCAAAAAAAAAAAAAAAAAAGAGAAAGTATTTTCATATTTATTTCAAATGTTCATTATTGTTAGGAACCAATGATCAAGGGATCGCTGCGTTCTGTACGAGTCGTGAATTGAAAGAATAGTACTCCGTAGGCTAATTTACATATTTATTGCTGCAGAACAATTAATCGATATACAGCGAGAAAGGAAAATGTTTGAAACAAAAACAAGAATAATAATAATATATCATAATTCGCTCTACGATGATTATCATGTCACTCGGAACACTTTCGCGACAATGTCTTATTCGCTAAATTCGATGAATGACGTTCAAAACCGAAAGTGCATTTTTGATAAAAAAATTTTTAAAAAATTAAAAGAATGAGAAAAATCAAGACCTAAGTTTTGTTATTACGATGAACGAGATCACTGTCAACGAATTACAACACACGATGATAAAGGGGCGGAGTTTTTCAATGCGACACCGAACGAGTACAGTCAGTTTTGCGGAGTATTTTTGTTTGTTTGTTTGTTTTAGTCACAAAGATGTGACGCGATCCGAGACATCGCTTTTCCAAAACTCATTAGGATGTTCCAGACAATTGTATACGCAACAACACACAACGTTGTTAAAGCGACAGTTGCTTATTTCACCCTGATCACAATAGAATTTTTCTCGTTGATGAGTTTCGCCGGTGGTTGAGGAAGAAACACTTGGGCATGTGCGAAATGGATGAGGGATTTTTGTTTCGGTTGTTGGTGACACGTATCAGTAAGGTGTCCAATTCACGACTAAAAAATCATCGTCGGTTATTCGGTCTTCCAATTAGTTAAAAAACATTTCGTTATGACTCTCATTTGTAGTCGATTTTTCGATTGTTAAACAAGTTATTATATTATTAACGCGTTTCAGAATTCGAACTTAATAATCGTGGTATTTTCATAAAATATCAGTGAATAATGAGAGAAAGAAAGGTCATTCGAGAGCCAGAAACAAAAGTTTATTCGATAACTTTTTAGACACCTTCGTTAACCGAATAAACGACGGGTTTGATGATCTTCGACTTCAAGTAAAACCAGAATACTAAATCGAAAAGAGATATTGATGAAAAAGAAAAAAAAGAAAAATAAAGAAATTATGCGTTTTCACGAAACTGGTGAGTGAATATCGTGTTGAGGAATGTGCTAAAGATATTGAATAAGAAAAAGCTGGGTATAAACAAAAAAAAAATGCAACACGTGTGACAGCGTTGTTATCCACAAGGAAAACGAAAAATCCCAAGGAACTCATGCGATTCATGCCATATGGCAATGTTGTCTGTTCACCGTAGAGTTGAAAAAAAGTTTGTAGGAATAAAAGAAAAGAAAACGAAAGAGAAGGAATAAAACCAGTGCAGATGTAGCGCTTAGCTTGTATTTATATTGCCTTCCAAAGCATGTAATAAGTTCTCTTATACATACATATATATGAATATTCTATCCATATATAAGTATGGATTTACTTTTTTCAATAAGTCTTTTTCTATACATTTATAATATTTCGTGTATATCCGTAATAATTTCGCATTGCGAAAAGAAAGATAGAGATCCATACAATTCATTTTAATCTTCATTGCTGATATTATATTTGGTGATGTATTTTGTGATTTGGATCAGAATAGTTTCTCGTTACTTCTAAAAACTTTCTTTTCGCTCAGAAATTATTTCTTTTTTTTTTTCTTTTGCTATACAATCGCCATCATTAATTTTATAATATATCAACATCGTAATTGCGACTATGAGAAAAAGAGAGTGGGGCAAAAATATTTTCTGCGGAAAGATTATATCACATATCGTATATATATATATATGTGTGGATGTGTGTGTACATACATACATTATTCATAATATTTATAATGCAATATTGTAATTGCCTTCGTTAGTCCGTCGTAATTAGATTTTTAAAAATTTTTTTAATTTCGTTCTTTCTTTTTCTTTTTTACACGTCGGCACACTTATTTTCAGAAAATATCTCAATATGCGGCTCCAAGCTCAAACATTATTTCAAGGGCGATTGGATTTTTTGAGACACTCAATAAATAGTGCGATCGACTATTAATCACATATTTTCTTGCATGTTCACGCACTGTAATTGGTCTCGAAGATTAACGATACACTAGAAATTCGATATTATCAATTTTTGTGATTTTCTTTCTTGTATACTTTTTTTTTCTTTTTTTTTTCTCTCTCTTTAATCCTCGTATATACGATGTGTAATGAGTTTTGATTTCGATGTTTAGATTCGAGTGATTGCCGCTCAACGACTGATCCTCACGTCTTTTGCGACGTACGGAATTTTGTTTGTTTTTCATTTATCTCTATGTAAACGCAAATAATTCGTAACAAATTGAGCACAATTATGGCCAAGTAAAATTAATTGAATTGAAAAAATTGTGGAAAAACAAAAAAAAAAAAAAAAAAAAAACGGAAGACACTTTCATAGTTGTAATAATTATCGAAAAATAAATTTTTTTCTCGATCGTTCGCTGTTACGATCGAAAGAGGTAGAAAATTTGATTCCGCTGGAGCCCCCTAAGTGTGGGATTTCTTTTTTTTTTTTTTTTTGCGAAGCACTATGCATGATTACTAATCTCTTTGAAAAAATTCAACGGGATTGGATACAAAAAATTGATTTTGCAACCCACGCAAGATCGGTAAAGAATATATTATTGCATTAAATGTTTTGAATTAATGAGCTTACTCGAAAAACTGTATTTTCATGTACATACATTTTTATGATTTCGAAACTACGGACTAGATAATCTGCTGGGGCATAAAATGAATTTTTCTTCTATTTTTACGATGCACTTGATCGTCGTGAGATCGAAGCTGAATTTTCGTAACAACGGAAGAATTATATCTACGGTTAAAACTACTTGGGTATCTTTGGTTAATCGATCGAAAAACAAAAATAAATTGATATTTTTACAAATAACGGAGGGGGATATAGAAAAGAGTAAATTAATTTTGATCGAGAACTGGGCTTCGTTACAAACTGCAAATGATCGACAACGAAAAGAAAGAAAATCAATGGCTGATTTTTTTTTAACGTCACAATTGATTAATTACATTGTTTTTAAAGATATTTTTAAGTTTCATGGTCATAATCACTTTCCGAGGAACACGTCGTGCTCGCTTATCAAGCTTTTTTTTTTTATTATTATTTCTAATTTAATCGAAACTACGTCGAGAAGAGAATAAAATGGCCTCTACTATTTTTGACGAATCGGTAATTTGTTCGAGGCGGGCCTTTCATCTACGCAAAACACGCATCAACGTTTGCTACTCATGTTTTACAGGCAGATGTTTTTTTTTGTTTTTTTTTTTTTTTTTTAATTTTTTTTTGTCTTTTTTTAAGCAACGAATCGATCAAGTTAGTAGAATTTTGAGGAAGTAGAAGAGGAAGGCCAAACAGTACGAATTAATTAAGGGTCTCATGCATTACCTCCAGCGATTGCGGCCGTCTTCGATCCCAGTTTATTTTTTTTCCCTGTGGATAACAATATGTTCATCAATTTTTTTTAAATTTTTGCGTATTTTCCGTTTTTAATCACTGCTTTTCGTCTTTTTTTTTTTTTTTAAATTGATTTTTCATTATTTGGTATTTTCGTTTGCTCGTGGCAAAAATTTTGTTGAGAATAAGTACTCACCAGGCAAACTGAATGGAGCACTTTCAAACGGATCCTCCGGCAATTCCGTATACGTCATTACCAAACTTTCACGACTTTTGACGCCGCTTATACTGCTGTTGCTTCCTCTTCGAATTTTATCGAATTCAGCTCCGAATATATGATCCTCCGTTAGTTGATTGAAAGGTTGAGCATCCTCGAAAGGATTCCAAGTCGCAACATCCACGCTCAAAGATCTGCTTTCTGTTCCCGAAACGCTGGAAAGCTCGCCCTAAATATCCGGCACCAATCATATCATAATTTCTTGTTCTCAAACGCAATCGATCATTCACAGGACTATAATCGCAACACTGAAATTCCGTTCTCATGGTAATTCGATTAATTCAAGGCAACCTCGGATTGAATAGTTTATGGATTCATTTCAAATGTCAATTTTCCTTTTTAATCATCCTTTTTTTTTTTTTTTGTCGTTTTTCGATTTTCATGAAATACGAAAGAACATTCGGCGTTGGGTTTTTTCTTAAATATCTATTGAGCCTCGGTATTATGATGTGCAGTGAGAAAAAAACTAAATATAAGAAAATCAATATTTCTCTTTAAATATTTCTTCACCATTGGCCAAAAGTTTCTGTACAAAAGTTCAAAATAGTTTCAGAACGATTTTTTATGCTTTTTGCCGGTAGTAGACATGAACAAATTTAATATACGTCATTTTTTTACCCTTTTTTTTATTCATTTCAGGTGGACTCCGGTGGGTTCCAGAAGAATTTTTTCGACTTCAGATACTTATTTCGTCACGCATGTCATAGTTTCTCAGGCGAACGAATTCATTGATCAACGTTTTAACCAGAAATAATGAGAAAAAAAAATTCGAATAACTAGAAATGAAATTTAAAAATGCGTTCAAAACGAAAAAATCCTACTTTCTTTTTTTTCATAAAATTTTATCAGAAAACCCATAGTTACCAAGTGACGGTAATGTAATTACCTGAGTTTTAACCAAAAATTTGGAGGTAAGAAACAAACAAATCGGAAAAAATTCTAATGATTTGAAAGTAGAAAAATGAAGATTGTTCTCGTCTTGAAATTTTGTCACGAACCTCGCATAGATCTCGAATAACGAGATCTATTAAATTGAAAAAATGCGCATCAGTTTTCGTGAAGTTTTCCTCAAAACCTTTTCGATTTCGTGTTATTTGCCATTTTTCAAATTGTTTTTTTTTTTCCACAAAAAACTTGTACTAAATTTGTTTGTGTCGACTACCGGCGAAACGGGATGAAAAACGGTTCCGGACTTTTTTGAACTTTTGTCCGAAAACTTTTGGTCGGTAGTGTATGTATGGTAGATATATATATATATATTTTTTTTTTTCCAAGACATAATTCTGAATACTGTAACATCGTTAAAAAATAAAATGAACAAAAAAATGAAAAAAAATCTAGAACATATAAAAATATAGATACAGTTTGAAGAACTTTTTTCAATTTTGAAGAGAGAAAGAAAAGAAAAAAAAAGTCGTGCGTTTAAGTACTTACAATACGTACATGTGAGGCGCTGGCGCCGATACCAGGCCTGATATCAACCGGAACCTCGGGAGGAGAGTTATCGCCCAAACGCGACTTGACTGATGCATCGTAAGGGGCTAAAAACTGTGATGTTTCATTTGCGAATACTCTGAAAAATCGTTGTTTTTACATTAGCAAAGATACAAATGCTAAATTTCGACACGAATACATCGAATCATTATGAATTATTTTTTCATAAGCAATTAAATCTGACAATAATTGGGAAAAAAATGACCTTATTAAAGATACAAAAACAATACTTATTTTCCATAATAGGGCTGATACAAAGTTATTAATAAACTTTTTATGAAAAACGAGATTTCCACTGAGACGATAAAATTAAATACTTGTTTCTAAAATGATATTGTTTCTTTATTTAAATTTTCTTTTTTATTTGTCTGCTGTTGATTTCATTCTATGAATACATTTTTTCATTCAATAATGACAGGGAATTCCGCTTAATTAATAAATTGGAAAATTTATATGACTGAAATGTTTTTACTTGTTATTCACGATTTGCAATTATTTATTTTCATAACATTTTTAAAATCAATGAACGCGATAGTGACTTGACGTCAAGCGTAAAAACAAAGCCAGGGAGTCCCGTCGCACTCTTATGTGCTCGAATATGATTTTCAAGCGTTTTTTTTTAATCGTTTCCGCAGACGGACGTGTTGAATAACAAAAATTCGGATGTGGAAGGCGTTTTTCTTCGATTTTTCTTTGCCTCTGGCCTTTAGTAAAAGTCGACCGAATAAAAATCGAAGTTTTTTTGCAAGAGAAATACATGAAATTAAGTAAAACTTACTTGTTGAATGCACTAGTATCACTGACATTTCTCCTGTGTCTCGAGGGCGTTGTTGTTGTTGGGCTGTCAGGTGGTGAAGTATTAGCGCTTATATTTTGGCTAACGCTCTCGGGTTTGCTGACGGGTTTAGGAAAGACCGGTGGAGGCAACGTAGGCGTCAGTTTGTTGGGCGCGGTGGGTGTACTCATTTTCGGAGGTAATTGAGGTGGTGCGAATTTCAAGGCTGGTCCACTGTTTGTCGGAGTTACTATGTTCTGTAAGACTTTCGTCGTACCTGGTTTGGGTGCGACTGGAGGCGGAATTTTTGCTGGTGGAGGCATCGCACGAGCATCTTCTTTAAACGGATCTGGATAACCTGTAAGATAATTTTTTTTTTTTACATTGTGAAAGTATTTTTTTTTTCAAATTTCATGTTTTATGCACCAAAAACTCTTATCCCGACAGTGCGACAGTAATTTTTTTGTCAAATTATCTTTGAATTATGTTTCAATTTTTTTAAATCCGAAACATGAACGTTTTATTAGAACGAGTCTTTTAAATACGGTTAATTGGTAGCACTGCTGTTTGTGGAAATGATTTTTAGAGTTTACAATGGCAGTTTCGTTTTCGGTGGAATAATAATAATAATTAGAGAGTGAAACGTGTCCAGATCCTTAAACTTAGGAGTTGGAAACCGGTGTTATTAGGCTTTGAAAAATATTAGCTTCGGCTTACCCGAAGGTGGAAAAAGTGCTTCGAGATTATCGTCGTTGCCAGGAACAGTGGGAGTCGGTCTCGGTTCATGTTGTCTAGATTCGAAATAATAGGCTCCTTTTTCCTGGACCGTGACAGGTGATTGTTGTGTGAGGGGTGATTGACTTATGAGAGGACTTTGAGACTGTCCAAAGGGTGAGTTTCCAGTTTGCGGGGGTGGGAAATTGGTTGGTTGATTGGGCGAAGGTATATGAGGTTGAACCGGTACGAAGGAGGATTGCATAGACAATTGTAAGGGTGGTTGTGGATTAACGGGAATTGTTGAGACATTTTGTATGTTTCCAACGATGTAAGGCTGCGAAGCTGTGACAGTCGGATTAACCGGAACGTATGAATTGCCTGTATTTCCCTGGCCGGAAATCTGAGAAACTATTTGTCCGCTCAAACTTATTGGGCCGGTTCCAACACCCTGACCTTTCGGTCGTTGTCTCGGTGTCACCGAAGTCCCTTCGACGACTGCAACTTGTGACGGTTTAGCTATTTTCACCGAAGAAGATCTCTTCACGCTTTCAGATTCCATTGGAGCACTCGGCAAACTATCGATCGTTGGTGTTGGAACTTTCTGCAACGAGATTTTATTTGTATTTTGACAATCTTCAAAAGCTGCCAACATATTCGCTCCGTCGCTTTATTGTTAATCATCTTATTCGTTTGCTAATGAAGCTCATGAAATTCGAATTGAACTCACGTATAAATTTTGAACAGGACACTCGTTTCCTTGAATTAAAAAAGCTATCGTCGATACTTGGTAAATATCCGGTCGTAATTCTGGATCTGGCTCAAGCATGTATCGAATCAAGTTGTGAAGTGCTTTGCTGTACCTTAAAGTATATGAAAATCCTTATTATTCCTTTCTCTTTTTTTTGTGTCGAGTGCAATCGACACAAAGTTTCGATCACAGTGATTAATTCACTGGCTCACCTCGAATTATCTGGAATGGCGAAATTACCAGATTGTATCGCGAGGGTACTCTCCCCAAAAGGTAGTGTGAAAAAACACAACTTGTACAGTAAACAACCCAGCGCCTGCAGAATTTAAAAGAGAAAATAGAAATTATAACGATCATGATATTGAACAAAAATAATTCACACGTTTAACAAATTTGAAACATAAAGATATGACAATTAATTGATGCACAATAACCGAATGGTAGTTTTTTCAAACTATTTATCCAAACAACAGAACAATATTTGATTTATAAATAAAATTAATTGCAAATTTCAACGAGTGTTCAATTCTTTTACCCATATATCTGCCTTAGTCGTTATAGACTTTCCGCAATACATATCGACCATTTCTGGTGCTCTGTAGCTGAGAGTCGTATATTTTTTTATTTCTTCCTCAACAACGGATGCCCCTTGAACCGATGGATTCAGTACCTTGCCAGTGGCTGAACCAAAATCACATAACACGTAATGTCCTGAATCAGCCAGTAAAATATTTTCGACCTGGTAAAAAAGGAAAGAAAATGATTTTGTCAAACAAACAGAATAGCGCGATTTCTTGAAAACACAAGTTTTGAAACCTGATGTGTTTTTTTTTTTTTTTATTTTGGACAGAAAATCATGACTTCTTATGAGTAATATAATTTGGTGTTTTAAATGAAAACAGTTTTAAGTATATTCTAACATTTTACAAAAAGCAGTATCGTCGACGTTACCTTAAGGTCTCTGTGAATGATAGGAGTTTGACAATGGTGCAAACGTGACACAGCCTCGCACACATCGCAAAATATTTGAAGCACTTCGGATTCACTGAAGCCCGTTTGTAACCTGTAAATATTTAGAAGACTCAAGATTAATGAAAAGTGAGAAAAAGAGAGTGTAACGAAATATCTTTTTGCTTCTGTTAGACAACATTCAAATGCAGATTGGAACGATTGAAAACTTTGTTTTCAGTTTTCTCTTTTCTTTCCGGAAATTTACATACAAAATTTAAAAAAAAACTATGTTAACTATATTCAGAATCAGGCCATCTCTATATATACTGTGCCTGCAGACACAGCTAGTTTCAAATAGATCAAAATAATTTTCGTTTCATTGGAAAAATGCACACTTTAATTCAAAACGAATAATAATTAAGAATCATTGATTATGATAAATTTGCTCACCTATTATTCATCATCTGTAGAACTTGAGATTTGCAATAGGGCATGAGGAGAAGGAGTTCGTGAACTCCGCCTCCTGTGTGAGTAATACTACTGTCGACATATCCTATTATATTTTTATGCCCGTTCAAGTTACTCTGTGAAATGTCATACGAAAACATGAATTACAAAATAATCAATAATCATATAAATTGTGAATAAAAAATAGAATTTTTTTTCTCTTTAACTCTCAACAGAAATACTACCCTAAAACGTAACAACAAATCCCGTCCAAGACTTTGTTACTTTTTAATCAGTTTTATTATTATTGAGCTTAAGTATAGAAAAATGAGTTTATTTGCTTTTTTTTCTAGACATTTTTCATATATCTATATTTATTGAAATAAGATTTAGTGTTCTCAGTGATTATACAACTTTCATTTTTTTTCAGTATGCAATGTTGGATTCTATACGGTTTTCAAAGACAAAAACACGAGCATCTGTGCTGAACAGAATGATGTGAATTGTTTTTTTTTTTCCCAAGAAAATACTTTTTACTTAACAAAGACGATACAAAAAAATTTTTACAAATTTGGGGATATCATTGAATAGTTGAATTTGCGTTAACAAATACTTACTCTAGTAGCAATTGCCAGGAAGTTATACAAAAGTTACTGTAAAGGTATACACATGTCCGCCTGGCAGTAATCCAAAAGTTATCTTTCGGATAAGTTGATAATAACTTTCGGATGACTGCTGAGCGGATATTCGTACATCATTCAGGTAACTTCTGGATAACTTCTTGAAAATTGCAACCTCGGTAAATTCTTGACAAAATGAGAAACAATAGTGAAAAAAAAAGGAAACATGTAGTTATGAAATTATGTAAAGTAGCTTTTTTACTCACTGCAATTTGTATTTCTCTTTTACAGACATTGAGATCATGTTCGTTGTTGACGTACATACGTTTGAGCGCATATCGGCCGACCGAAGATTTGACCAGAAATACTATAGCGAATCCTCCTAAAATTGCAACCATGAGAGATTCAAAAATATGGAGCACCATAAATATTCAACAGGAGAGATTACTAACCATTGTAAAAGAAAATGAACAAAAATTGTAACATCGTTGAACAAAGTCATCGGTAAAGCACGCAACAGTTTATCAACATTTGATAGAAAATGACACAAATGATTATTTATCGTTAATTCGAAATTATCAATAATTTGAAAAAAGTTTTTTTTTTATAAAAAACATGAATTATGTGAAATAAATGAAAAATGTAAAAATAACTAAACACCAAGAGCACTATAATCAATGTGTCACAATGTAATTAGTCTAAATACGCGGAAGAGCAAGGTCAGATGGGATTTTCGTCTCGATGCATATAAATATATATTCTGTAATAAGCCAAAGAAATCATTCATTTCAGATGAAATTTTTATAAATCAGTTGTTTCTGAAGTGGCAAAATTGCGCGTTGAATTCAGTGTAAGATAATTAGGAAAGCGTATAAGAGGTTGATCAACATTTGACAATGTGGGTCGGTAAGTAGTGGCAAGTGCGGAGGGGGGCGGGGGCGAGGACGGAGAGATCCAAGGAGCCTAAAGACCGTGAGACTGCGGACGCCGCAATGTATATCTGTATTGCTTATACGTCTACACGTACGATTTTATGTGTATAGATATATACATATATATATATAACGTCTATAGATATAGTTTTATACGGAGAATAAAAGAATAATATGTACCTTCGGCAAGAACCTCCTCTACGGTGACTGTATGTCGACCAACGACAAATACCTTGCCGATATAACTATTTGGCTCCTTCGAAGTGTTTTCAATTTTCGAAAAAAGCTTCTTCATGTTGGCACGTCGTCGTCCCGGGCCCTCCCGACACCGTACTGTCTTGACATAAGGCCCGTCTTGGCCGTTTATAACCGCACTATTTGCGAACACTCCAAAGCTTGACAACGTAAAATGCGATAAACCACCCCTCGGTCTTATTGGCTCATCGACCTACCGATTAATCACGACTTAACCAATAAACACAATTTTCAATCATTATTAACACTCGTCAACGTATATTCCACTGAGAGTCGACATTTTTCGGACTTTGATGGGGACAATATTGCGCCTGCGCCCAACCGCAGACATGTCGCCGGAAACATATGTCTCTTTACTTCCGGTGGAACGTCAAACTATCGCGACGCAGAGTTTGCGGCTTTTCTTTTGTTTATTTCCCCGTTTTTCCTCCATTCGCCGCCCATTATTCACGTTACACCCATCATCACCTTGAATTTTATATTACGACGGGTCCTTGAAACACACGGTTCTCGTGTTCATAGCTGATAAGCACGTAACCGATTGCTTTCTTTTAGTAATAGAAAGAAATAGCGCATGCAATGAAATATGTTTCGAACGTACATATACACGACGTTCCTTGTCGCTCTTACTACTCCACAATTTTTAACGATTTATTTGTTTTCATAAAATTTTCGACTCGTGTTCTGTTTTTTATTCAGGCATAGAAGAATAGCAACAAACATAAATTTGAATACAGAATACACTGTGCACTCTTGATTACGCATTTGAACTATGTTTCTGTCAGTGTCTATAACTATGTATATTCTTAAAAATACAAGAAGTACATATATATATGCAACCACAGATTGAGTTGCGTTTGATAATCGAATATCCGACCCGAAAAAAAAACTACGCAGAGCTGCGCAGTGTGCGAAACTAATTTTGGCGGGGAAAGTGAAAAAAAAAATGGCTTCCGCGTGGTTCCGGTGAAACGTCGTGAATTCGCAAACAAATGTTGTATTGGGAGAGGCAAAAGTGCCAGGTCACAAACTTTGACATGCGAGCATTGCATTCGCGCATGAAAAAAAAAAAATAAATAAACGGTTAGTGTAAAATTAGTAAAATTGACTGACCTCTGAAAATGAGTGATCCGGAAGACGACCGGGAGTTCCTCGACGACATAAAAGCGTTGGAGGACGTGTTAGCGAACGAGCAAGAAACCCCGATCGTGAAATACCTCGAAGAGGATGTATCGGAGTGTAATGTTGTTAATAACCGCCGGGGATACATTTCGTCACGAGGTTTCGGCGAAGTGGAGGGCGATGAGCAAAACGAAGATGTGAGAAGCGAGATTGACGAGAGTCAAACGGCTTACGAGACGAATAAAAAGTTGATCGAATTACTGAAGGAAACTCGACGAGAATTGGTGACGTTGCTCGAACGGTGCCGAGAAAACAAAGCCATACTCGATGAGAGAATTCGTATGAAAGCTCATGTCACCAAGGGCTCGAAAATTTTGATATGCACAGCAGGAATGCCGTATTTCAAGGACGGCAAACAGTATCCAGCGCCGTGGAACAACGATGTGAAGAAGAAACAAAAAAATGAGGAATTGCAAGTGGTGCATCTTCGTACGACGTGTCCTTGGACGCCCAAGGATCGAAATATACTTTGGCGAGCTATTCGTCATCAAGCGGCTTCCGAAGTCCTAGACAGAGAAATGGCCGATGTGGATGATATTTCTAGAGAAAATCCAGATGATCTCAGAGACAAGCAAGACCCTGATGAAGTTTCCATTGTGGAAAGTAACTGTAGGAGACTCAGCAAGCCATTGGACCTACCGAAGAACTTCAGAGAAATGGTTGGTCCTTTAGGAAGCCGAGAATTCGATTGGCTCAAAATCTCTGTTTCAGACTTTGACGGGCGTCACACCGCCGAGGAGTGCAAAGTTATGTGGCAAGTTTTTCTTCATCCTGACATCAATCGTTATAAGTGGACCAGGGATGAAGATGAGCGACTAAAAACTTTGGTCGAAAAGTATCAGGCTGAAAATTGGACCGAAATTGCAGTGGAATTGAATAGTCGAAGAAGCGGATACCAATGTTTTCTTCGATTTAATACAATAAGTCATATAACACCTCATGCGGATATTGGCTGGAGTAAAATAGAGGACGAACGGCTTTGTAGATGCGTGGCAAAGTTCAAAATCGGTAATTATATTCCATGGGGTATTGTAGCAAGATATATGCATGGAAGGACAAAGGCTCAGATTTATTATCGCTACATGTACAACATGGCCCCGAATCTGAAGAAAGGGAGATTCACTCGGGAAGAAGATGAGAGGCTCATCGAAGCGGTCAAAAAGTATGGAGAGAATTTTGGCCAAATATCGTATCATTGTTTTTCTAATAGATCGTGCGTACAACTTAACGATCATTATCAAACGCTGATGGTGAGAAAACGAGGAATACGAAATGCCTGGAGTCTAAACGAGGATGCGAGATTGTTGTTTTTGTACAATGAGTTTGGTGCTGACTGGTCAAAGATTTCTCGCAAAATGAATGGAAAAACGAGGACTCAAGTGAGACATCGACACAGCGCTATCGTTCGATATTGGGACAAAGGAGTTTCTCTCTACGAAATACCCAGAAAATACAAACAACAGATAACAGAGACTTCTGAAGTCAATGTCGAGGATGATGATTTTATTGGGAGCATTGAGAAAAATAGAGTCACAAAAAAAGACGACGCGGCTACCTCTGAAATGGAAGTTATTGATCTTGAACTGATAAACTATTTCCAAGTCATGCCTCCAGCATCGAGGCCTGGTAGGAAAAGGAAGTATTATTCGAAGGATGAACTTCAGGATATGACGAGAAAATTGTGTATTCTTCTGAAATGCCTCAGCGCCAATCTTGACGTACCCGAAGATTTGGACGAGACAGAATTAACAGAGAAAGAAAAGCAGCTTCTGAAGTCGCTTAAGGATTATCAGCAAATGCAACTTGAACGGGCTAACAGCCGATCCGTGGAGTACCAATATGTTGGAATTGATGACATTAATGACATTGGAAAAGTACATTTCTCACCGGTATGTTCTGGAAACTGCAACGCGGGTGCAAAATTACGAATTAACAAAACATTGGATTACGAGCCACCTGCGAGGTTGGATCATTGTCAGATGAAGTTGGAAATGGAGTTGGAAACACCGGAGAACATTCTTGAGGTCGTGGGTAAAGATATAAATGACGATTTCGAAAAAATCTCGAAAATCATGAATTTTGCAGAGACCAATGGGCGAAAATCGAAATTTGTCACCAAAATTTACGTCCTTGGGCCTGAACAAATCTCTAAAATTTTACCCAACATATTTGTTGAAAAGTTGTCACGTCCAACCGAAATCCCTCCGGCCGATGCTGTACCAAAAAAACGAAGTAAGAAAAAAGAGAAACCGTGGAATTCCAGCAGCAGCGAAGGAATAATTCAACGCTTGGATCAACCCATTACCTGCATAGAACCCAATTTTCATACGTTACGAGCTTTGAAACACATTATGTCAAAATCAGAAACGAGCGGTGCGAACACTCGTTCCAATCAAGAGGCGGCTCATTCCTCGATGAGCCGCGAGGCGAAAACATCAATGGAAAAATTGAAAGAACGACTTGTACAATTGTTTAAATATCCCATTGGATTGTCACACATTATTAAACCGGATGACGCTGATGGAGACACGAATTCTCAGTGGATCGACATCTCGGCCGAAGATACGAACGTTGACGACGATAACGAATGTTCAATTGTTTCGTTACCTCCGAACAAAAAAAGGCGATGTTGACGCAGGACGTCGTTAATCAAAAAACGATGTCGGTGGTAAAAAGCTGAAATTCCTTGATAACAGTCTTAATTTAGTTTAACTATTATGCTGACTATAAATAAATGATACCTTATTTTTTCACCATCTACTGTGAACACATTCATTTTTCCATTTTGAAATAATATAATAGATCGAAGACACTGATTGTTGTTTGCGTTTTATATGAAGATATGCGCTTTTTACAAAACATTTGATAAACCAAACGAAAAAAAAAACACTAATTACGTAAACATAAAGACACGTTCGGAACATCAATGCTGATTTACATAATTCATAAAGATTTGTTTTTTTTTCCTGTAGATAATAGTCACATCGGTAGGCCAGACTTTTTGTGCCTCTTTTCTCAAGAGTCTTTTCTTTCTCAATAACACAATATCATTGATTGACGATTGCTATTCGTATCCATCGAGAATCTTATTACTATTTATTCATAACAATAATAATAAAATAAAAAATAAACAAAAAAAATGGAGCCACAGTGATTCGATCGATCTAGAATCCAAGTGCACAACTATTGTTATAATAAACTGGAAGAAAATATAGGAGTATTCTTTTTTTTTTCACTTAAAGATTATCGATTTGATGTAATCGTTCATTTCCATCAAGCCAATTTCCAAGCTCTTGCATTCCGTTACGAATTACCTTATGAAAAGAAAGAAAAATTTGAACAAAATGTAACTATGATACATCCTGAAAACGCTCGGCTTGGAAACATTGCTAGGAAATTTATTTCCTCTTGGAACTGGAGCTGTCATGACTGGTCATGATGATTGCACACCCAGTTGTAAATACACTCCACAAAAGTAAAGTTGCTTCGACTCTTCCCAATAAAGATCTCACGCTCTCCAAAACTTTTTTCAATCCTTCGTTCGTCACCTTCGCCTGTGATTTATTCTGGACTATTTTCATCTTTGCTAAATATTCCAACAGGGGTGGATGATCCTGACTAAATATAGGGAAATATTCTCCCACTTTTTCTCTCGTCCACCAGGTCTGGTCGTTCCATCTGTGAATTAAAAATTTTTTCAATTTCGTAATTTAGCTTGTCGTTCTCGTACGCATTTTTCAAATGTTTTACACAAAATTATTATTTTGCAATCGATGCAATGTTTTTACAATCTAGTACTGATGCTTTTTTTTTTTTTCTATTTTATCATAGTTACAATTTGATGAATGAAAAGCGGCGAAAATGTAACAATAAAATTAATAATATTTTTAGAATGAAATCCAGCAATGTTGAGTCGACTGATTAATTGATTGATTCTATCATTAATTTATTATCACCATATTCAGCAATATAAATTTCTTTTTCAATTATTATTATTGCATAGAGGCGATCTATAAGCTTCGATAGTGCGTGAGAAAATAAAAAACAGATTCATGTTTATGTCAGATATTCGTGATATTTCGAGAAAATAGTTGCACCTTCTTCACAGGAGAAAAGAAAAGATTTTATATTTTATATAAAATTTATATTTTTCTCGAAATATCAACAAGCCTCTCCGAATAAGACGTGATCAGCTAACAAGTATAAAAATGAATTTTTTTTCTGAATTAATGAAGTTTACTAACGTTTTGCTCCATGGGACGTAGTGATAGTGATAGAGACTAGCTTTGATGTACTTCGGTGGTTTATTGCGGAAAGGATTTTCCACGTTATTAATTAGGCCGAGAACTTCGGGTTGTCCGCTGAGAAGCCGATAAGTCAGAGACATAATCCAAGGATTTTGATGATAAGTCCCAAGTGCTGCGAACCACATTTGCCAATCGAGACGAGGTTGATGGGGAGCTATAAAACAATCGATTTTTTTTTCAAATGTGATTCATTCATACGGCGTAGTCAGTTTCAAGTAAAACAAAAAAAAACAATTGATAAACTTATTGCGACCATTCAATAAGGGAAAATAAATGGAATCTCTTGATGAAACAACTTACCGACGAAGGGCAATGAATTGTTGACGTTTCCAGGCTTATAAAGAAATTCGTACTCCTTCCAAGGCCCGTCAATATTGTTGCTACCTTCGATGATTATCTCTGGCCTCCCGCCGACTCCCGTCATGCGACGGAATAAGCCGTATCCATTGATGATATCAAGATGATCAAGTTTAGCGTGTAAATTTTTTAATTGCACGGGCACCGTAGTATTTTGGGATGCGTGTAACGTTGAAAAGGGAACCTAAAAAATCAGAATTCTCATTGAAATACGAAAATCATGCTGATTGAGTAAATAAAGTATCAGGAAAATTAACACGATGAAGGAACAGTAAAAAATATTAAATATATTATTCAATGAAATGATATTTCAAAATTGGGTGACTTTAATTCATTTTACTTTCCTGTTAATTGATTTATGATCATAAAAGATGCATTTATTATTAAATGTTCGGTATACACTACCGTTGGAAAGTCTCCGCGCTTTTTTTCATGTTTTTCCGCCGGTCTTATAAAGAAATGAATTTAGCAAACGACATTTTAAAGGAAAGAAACCCTATTACATTCTGCTTTTTTTGAAATTTTCTTGCAATTTTTTTTACGACTCGGACATCATTTTGAAAACCATCGTTTTTCGTAATTTTTTTTCCCTTTTACAGACGCACCGCGTTTCCGGAAGAATTTTTTTTTCGTATCTGTTCGACTAAATATTTAAAGAGGAAAGCTCAAGCTTCAATTTGGTTTTTATTAAAAGTTGGTACGATTTTTTTTCAAAAAGTTATCTTGTTTTTGGCGAAAAAAAGACAAAATTTAGAAATTCCTGCGTAACACGAAAACTATCACGTTTAGGAAGAAATTTCAAAGAAGTGAAAAGTTGCGTCGGAGATTGTTCTAGTCACTAGATTTTTTTTCAGATTTTTTTTCGATTTATTTCCCGTCGGTTTTAGACGAACGAAAAAGTTTAATTTCTTCATTTTAGATATTTTGGAATATCTTCAGATTTTTTTTTTTCAATTTTTTTTGTCCAATTTTTAACGCGATAAGAAAAAACTTACAACGCTAACTGCGAATACGAAGCAAACGATGGCAGTGTAGAAAAGTGTCGTGAGGGTATTGAAGATTTTGTTAGTGGCGCCTTTCGAAGACAAAATGGAATGAGTGATCGAGTCAGCAACGACGAAGCCAAGAGACGTCAAACCAATATAAATAGAGACGGGAATGATGCGGGTGAGAACTCGATCGAATTGGTCTTGATCGAAACCTGCAATGTTTATTGTTCCTTTAAATACAAAAAGTTTGAAATTGCTTAAAAATAAAATTGTTTTTTAGGCTGAAATTTTGACTCACCAATTTCCGATTGTACCGTCCAGTCGTCGCGAATTTTGAGATTGTACATAACGTACGTGCCATAAACAACACCAGCATAAACCGCGAGACACACAACGCTCGAGAGGTAATCCCAGACCGCAGAACTCTCGTTCTTCGATTTTTTCTTGTAGAAAAATTGGTCATCCAACAAAGATATGGACAAGCAAATCGTCAGAAAATTGAAGAAGTTCCAATTGCCAGTTACGATTATGTGCACTTGCAAAAATATCTGAAAATAAAATTCAGCATTGATGATCGTCCAAATCATTCGACTATCAATTGTTAGCTTAACGTATTTTCGTTAAAAATTATTACAATAACGAACCAGAGTACGAGTTTATACTAACCTGTAGATAAAATGCCGTTATACGAACTTTTCGGTTCGGGAAAAAGAATAAAAACGGAATAACCAATTCGAATACATTCGCTGCTACTGTGTTCAGGCGTAAATACCAAGCAGGCAAATGATGCGCGTACCAAGCCAACGAAGTTGGAATACATTGAGACTCGAAATGTACGGTCAAAGCTGAAATATAAATTCAACAAAATGATCAAATTATTTAAAATTCGTTAAATAACAATAAGAAAGGTCAAAATGTTCATTTTTATTTTACCCTCGAGATTCCACCAGGATGGGCAACCGGAAGTCAATTTAACCACACCGCTGGAAAACAGCAAACGAAATAGCAGCCAACGAGCTGGCCAGAACGTCACGGTATCGCTAGGTGTACTTGGTTTTCCTTTAGAAGGATACCAAAAAGGTGCCATGATGACACACAAAAATCCAGCCTCCAGTAGCAAATTATCCCTGTAAAGAAAAGTCGTTCGAATGAAACTTAATCAAAGACGAAGAAAGCCTTGTTGTTATTCATTAAAAGAGCCTGTATTTTAGATAAAAAATTCCCAGCACATTATTATTATTTCCTAGAAGTACTTGAATATGTATAACTATTTATTTGGCACAGTGGAAAATGAATTTGAAAAAAATAGAAAATCTAGATGCAAAATAAAAATGACAAGCAGCGATTCGAAACGTCCTCGTCTATAGAAATAATTTGATATCCCTCGAATGTCTAATATATCAATCGCCCCGAGTCTCCAGAATATCGAGTTACAGGTGAACTCAATGAATTATGTAATTCATACGTATGTTCAATCTCGACATATAACAGCCCATTTTTCGTGCATTCTCGACTATAGAATAAAATAATATAATAAAAGTAAGATATAAATCGGTGTACCATTGGAATCTTGTGAAGACTTGGCCAACTTGATACAGCGAAAAGTACAAGGACCAAAGTGCGAAGAAAATCGGAGCAATGCAAAATCTTTGCGAGATGAAACTGAAAACATTAAATTATTAGTTACATTTTTAAATATTATTATTCTTTCGTATTGAATATTCGAATGGTTATAAGTTCATCGATTGTGAATCATTGTTAGTTCAAAATTTTTTTCACTTTAAAAATAAAGGTGATTGTAATCAATAGTATCCACATGCATCTAGGCTCGTCACGAAAATCGATTCGCTAAAAATAGGTTTATTAACTAGTGTCACTTTTCATTTATAACTCACTAAAAATGAGAAAAATTTTATATCCAAATTTTACAACGATGCTTTACCTCTAAAATGAGATTTTTTTAAATTGATGTTTTTGAAAATGGTAACTAGCATATCTTCAAAACTATACGACTGATTTGAATTAAATTTTTTGAACATATTTTTTATTTAATTATTTTTTATTATAATTATTCAACAAATTCAAAAAAATGTTTTTTTTTTTTTTTTTCGTTAATCAATGTAAACTTAGTTTGACTCAGAAAATTGAAGCAAAGATCATTTTTTTACCCTGCTGTTTAATTATACATTCAGAATCGTGCTTAGCATAGATGATTTTTTTCACAAAAACGATAACTTTATCTAATCTTTTCTCAGATTCTTTCGAATACGATTCAATTTGTTTTTTTTTTCTTTGAAATATTCCTATCCTGTCATTGAACACAGAGATCTTACCGGTAATTATTTAGAAAATGGACTTTTTCGAAAAATAATGATAATTTTTTTCCATCGGTTATTAGACATGTTTAATGATTATAATTAGTCAAGGGAATCTGAAATTTGAACTTCGTTTTTGTAATTGAAGAACCATTTTTTCAGTTTTAGCTTTTTTCCACTATCCAGGCTTCACGGTCATCATAATAACATAAAATATCTCATGCGATGTTAAGGATCATCTCTATATATAAATCTGTTTGCTAAAAAATGTTTGTCCGTTTATCAATCGAAAACCACTGAACCGATCACAATGAAACTTTCACGAGATTAAAGCTTATGATCCAAAATGTGTTTGTGGTTTTAAGAAATTTCGATATCTTGATTTTTACAGGAATGAAAAAAAAGCTAGCCTGCTAAATTCCATGGACAAAGCCCTGCAGATTAGCTGTGATAACAGTTATCCATGCGATATTAAGGAGGAAACTATTTTTATGGGGATGGACTGAAATTTACTATTAACAATTTTTTCATGAGCAAAAAAAAATTATAACGTAAATTGAGTAGAAATCGGTGCATACCCTTCGAGGCAATTTCGCTTATCTGTGTTCTTTTTATAAAACTTTAACCCCATATAAGCAAACGAACTATGATTATTTACAAACGAGAACTTTTATGTGGCAAGTCAATGGATATTGTAACTGAAATTTTGTTGATCACTTTGTGTATTGAGACGCTTACCCCATGAAAGCGAGAACACATCCTAGCAGAGCAATGACATCCAGCATATAGTCGACATTGAGTCCAAGATACGGAGCAAACCAGATGAAAGTTGGTTTGTGACTGAATTTTTGACTCAGCGGCATTTTTGATTCAAGGTCAATTTGTGTTCTAGCTGGCAAAATTCCATTGTCGCTGTAGAGTCCTGAGAATGATGAAAGACAGATGGATCAATAAAATGATCACGAGATATTGAAATTGGATTAATGATGAATAAAATTTTAGCTCCTTGATATATTTTTTTCTATCAACAGTAGAGAGGGGGATGTAGCAAAGGTCAATTCTCCAATAGTTGCGATAAGGCAGGTTTTGATACAGTATTATTGCTTGTAGATAAAAAATTACACAGCTCAGAGATAATTTGAAAAAAGCATGAAATAATGTAATTGAATAAATGGCAGAATTATTGATTTATGGTAAGTACTTTTGATAAAAAAAAGTCAGCATTTTCGAGAAGAATATCGGTATTTTGAGTAAAACGTATACATTGTAAAATATAATAATAAATAGGTTTATCTTGTGTTTTTATTTCGTTAATTAATGAAGTCAATTTTGCAGTGTGAAATGAGATCGAAATTGATTCGTTCGAATTTTGAAAAGAATCATTTTATTTTTATTCATTTCGTGGTTATTCAATTATCGTAGTCGAAGACATAATACGTACCGGGAATCTGGATGTAGAAGCTGAGAAAAGCGAAGAGATATATGATGCAAATTCCTCGTAAAAATAGATTACGAGTGTATCGAACTTGAACCATCCTGATGTTGTGACTTCTTTTACTATGTTTTTTCGTCAAAAATTATACATTTATTAAACAATACAGACGATACAGTGACAGAAATGCTGGACGACGAGCATACGAGCATTCGTTGAGAACGCGTTAACGCGATGCTAATTCCGGCGCGGCAGTGAGATTCTTCCGAGCCGAACGGTATTATCCAGTCTGTCCAGATACCACGCAAAAAGGACGCCGGGAATTTGTGGTCACGCCGAGTGGGGAGTCGCGTAATACAAAAATCGGTGTTGTTGAAACGGTATACTTGGAGCTTGGGGCAGGCAACCTAAATAAAAAAAGTTGATTAAAATCCCTGTCCCGAAAGCGTCGTCCTACAACACCGGCGTGTGTAACTGTTCTATTGGTCGGTAGGAAATGCAACGATCAATCGGAGAACGCGAATCTGAAATACGCGCCAAATTCAAACGATATATTCTGTTAAGTCTGATCTGGAGTTTCGAGTATTATTTTCATTTGCGTTGAAGTTTTTTATTTTCATGATTTTTGTTCAAGGTGATTTATCAGTCTCGCGATCGGTAAAAAAATAATAAAATACACGACTTTCTCGTTATCCGTTTTAAATCACAGAACAGCGTGTTATTTTTCTTTTTCTCGAAATATTGAGCTGTGTATTTACTTGAAAATGTAAAAGAAGTTGAAATAAGCAATCCCATACCGGGTTTATCATTCAAATCGAATCAACTTTATCCGCTGCCGGATCTATTGCGCGCAAGATAGAGCCACACTACTTCCGGTATTCGGGATTTTCGGGAGTACCCGGAAGTGACCTCAACTCCAAATACTCGCGGCTCTCCGCTCTCTTAACAACCGTGAAAAACGGACAGACGAACAGATGCAGCTTTTTCAAGCATATAGAACTACACTCTTGTTCTCACGTTCTGACGAAATCTATGAAAATTTGCAATATTTTTCGTTTTATTATTATTTCACAGCTTTGACTAATAATCGAGTGAAAGAACAATTGAAATTTAAATTTTTACTGTTTTTTTCGTTCCATCAATAAAGTGTGCGGTGTACCCCGACGATTTTTGTTCTTTTTTTGGAATCTTGTAATTGGAGCGACGTTTGATCATTAAGAATTTTTAGATGACGGCGCGGAGCCGTGGGCTGACAGGTCATGGGGGCCTGTCTCGGCCAGTGTTATGCCAGAATCTCCGACACCTTTACATACAGGTTAGCCATAAGCGTGAACGAGCTTGTCAAACGTCAACTTGTACATGACATTTCAGCAGTCAAGCTTCCATTAATTTTTTCAACATATTTTTTTATTTACCCTCATCAATTCTAAACTTTTATATTATAGCTTATTCAAAAATATATTACATTGTCAGTTTTATAAATGAACTTGCTATATAATTGCCTTTTGTTTATGGTATCAATTTTTTCTTATTAAAGATGGGTATATAGTCTTCACATGTTGCTGTATTCGTTTTTATAAATTATAAATAAATAAATTAAAATACATCAGAAGAAAATGAACCAATGAAATTGGTCAAAAGTTCTCAATCCAAAAGCTTCATTTTATTTTTATTTCTAGAAAGAAGCGCTGTAGAACTCAGACATAGTAATACAGTATAGATGAATTTTGAAAACCACTGGACAAATTTGTTCAATTTTTTGTGGTCAATTCATTATGTCCCACAGGATTTTCTCTACGACTCTTAGTCAATATGTTATTGGCTCAATATTAAAAAATTTCGCAGTGTCTGGTCATCCGGAAACCTAAAAAAATTTTCGTTACATTTGAAGAAACTTTGAGTATTCACCGCTATAGTTGAAGGAAACTAAGTATTCCCCGCTGTAGTTATAAATTTTCATTTATTTTTTATCCATCAAAATCCATTGAGGATCGTTTTCCTGGACGAATTATATGCGATTATTCGTCCAGATATAAATGAAAATTATCATAAATTGTATATCCGAATGGATTACGTACAAATCACGTTGGAGGAAGTTTCAATATACCATTATACTGTAGAAAAGTTAATTAGAAAAGTTAAATAAAACAATTATAATCGCATTCTTGACAGATATCTGGACGAATACCAGTCTTGTGTTTGTCCGGTATCCGGACAGCTAGACACAGCCAAAAAATTTTGATTCATCAATCGCTTTAGTTTCTAGTTTGAAAGTTTGTTTTGCGATTTGAAATTGGTTTCCATCAATTTCATTGAATCATGAAAAATGATACGCATGCAGCGTGCAGTTCATGAAAAATTTCATGTTCAGGAATGCTACTTCAGACCCTGTAAAGCTTTCATCTAATAAAAGAGAGGTTTATATATTAAGAATTAAATATAACTATTGTTATTACAAGTTCTGACTGTTTCAAAGGTATCGGAAGCGTACGGGGACACCCTTCCAAGAGGCCGAACCAGTTGAGGTATGCAATGTCATTAAAATCTTCATTGGAGAGGTATTTTCTAATAGCAATGATAATTCGTTGAATATGAAAATTTTTTAAACTCTTTTCAGCTGTGCCAATTGACGGAAGGCGAAAATAGGGCCTCAGAATCTAGAGGATCGAAACAGTAAGTTTACAAATTATTGTTAGTGCTTGTGGATTCTCGGTAGATATTTTAATTAACAAAAAACACCTTATTTTGTAATCGTGCTTGCGTGGGATAGCCTGTTGTCGTTACTCTCCCTCAAACGGTTCAAGGTAAAGTTAATAGTTGTCGGTAATAAGCGGATTTCTAGAATTTAACAATGTGGACTAATAGTTTATTTAATTTCGAATTTGGCGGTTAATTTTTTAGATCTTTGCAACAGTTTATCAAATTGATTGTTATTTATTCAGAAAAAACGTGGCATTCCTGATCAACTCGAATTAATCGAGGGAACTAGCTGGTCCAGAGGATCCAATAAATACTCTAGGCTTAATACTAGAAGTGATCTATCAACAAGGTAAAAATGACTGACGTTTTATAAATGACTAAAATTAAAAAAAAATTAAAATAAAAAAAATACTGAATGAGAAAGGAAATTGTACCGAAAATATTGGATCATTAGTTTTTTTGTGAGCATTTTTGGTACTATTTTAAAAATAATTACTAGAAAAAGTCGTACGGTTTATAAACATGAGTATTAATATTTAATGTCTTCAACAAAAATGTGTGTGCAGCCACAAATACAATTTTTTTAACATGATGTTTTTTTTTTAAATAGATATCGTATGTTTTTTCTTTCACGCGGAATTGTTTTACAATATAACAATTTCAGTTCCGGATTCACGACTCCGATGCAAACCTTAGACGCTAGAAATTTGTTGAAGCACCAAGGATGTATTACTTCGACTCCTGCGTCTTCCCTGGATCTTGAATGGGAACACGAAGGTGTGAGAATATTTCGTTTTTTTTTGCTGCAAACGAGCTCTCAGATAATTTCCAACAATTTGCCAATAGATTTTCAAATATATTCTTATTTTCATAGACTTTGTTTTTTATTTCTGCAATTGCTGTTCACTCAAGATGTTTTTATAATTTTTTTTGCTGCTTTTCCAGCGATGGGAAAGAATCGAGAGACGCGGTAGCGGTTCGACGCCAAGTATTACTCTTACAGAAAACTAAAAGATTTTTTTTTGTTTATCATATTCCAGTATTGCCAATGGCTACGGTGCAAACTTCTCAAGAATTGAGTCCCAATGACTCGCTGTCAAGAACGTCGTTAAACGGTAGTCCACCATCGAGTTTAACGGCTTCCCCATGGTCAAGGATATCAACACCGAATAGTTTAGAGTGGGATCCTGTGGAAGCGGAAATAGGGAGTGTCGACGTAGAAACTGAACAATTATTAACAGAAATCGAGAGATTAACGGACAAAGCCCTCAAAGAAACGGGTGACTGGAGTGGAACTTGCTGATGAACAAAACGCGATTAGATATTGAAAAAAAAAAAAAAAAAAAATACAAAGTAAAACCTTAGAAAATTGCAAGTACTCAGGCTGGTTGTATTTTTGTATCTCATTGAGAGGTGTTTAGAGAATAGAAGTGTGATAATCAATTGAGAATAATCAACGATTAAATATTGTTAACAGGCATAAATATATTCGATATTATTTTATTATATCGAATAATGAAATACGATTCGATGGAAAAAAGACAGAGTTATCATTAAGAAAGCTGGTAATTTGTCTAATTGTTTATTACAAAATGATCGCAATATCAAGTAGTTCATATTTCGCATTAGGTTGGATAATCTGCAGCAAAATTGATTCGGTTTTGATTGAAATCGAATAACAAATTCGTAGATAAAGAGCTTAGTAATTATTTTGTTACTTGATCGTATTTGGGAGGCAAAAATTGAAATTTGCAAAAATCTAATAGCAATTATTCGTTTATTCGACATATTTATTCATTTATTTATATATATATATATATAACACATTTTATTATATATAATTTAATATATTTATATTTATGTATAATAAAATTGAATTTTTTTTTGCTTTTTTTTTTTTTATTCGGTGGGTTTGCCTTGGATCGCTCTTTTTCTATAAGGCTTTCGAATATTATATATTCGTTCCCAACGTAATACAAATTTCGTAAATCCTGTATGGGATTTGCTGTGTTATCGTAACTGGTATTCACGCTTTTTTTGTTGTTGTCCATAGCGAACAATCGATTTGTTGAACTAAACGAAAAACAATCGCCGCAGAACCAGTAGAATTATTGCGAAGACCAAAAACGTTATGAGCATACTCCAGAATAAGTCATTGGTCGATGAAACCGTCGCCAGCTGCTGATTTACGATTATGTCCGCCTGAGCTTGATCCGCGTTGTCCAGTACTTGAGAATTTACATGTCGCTGCCTTAAATCTGAATCCAAATTTCTTGCTGTGTCTGTGGAGTACGATGAGTCTGTTGGTAAAGCATCTTCTGCCTGAAAACAGTTAAACGCGTTTTTTATTTTTCGTTCAATTTGTTTAATAAACTTTGATTTGATTGTAATTTAACAATTTTACTGAATTTTGTTCAATAGTAAACTTTTTTTTATTTCGTTTCGGAAAGTTTCGAGTTGATTCTCCAAATAAAATATCGTTTAACGTGGAGAAAAAAACTACCTTCAGAGCTATGGTGTTCAGCATGTGTTGTTCTTCCTGTGTGATTGGCTGTTTGGGTCCATCTTTTGACAGCAAATCTGCTATTTTCCCACAACTTTCGCACTGCCAGCTTAACGACCTAAATTGGGAGAAAAAATTGAAAACTATCATCAAAACAATAATTTGGAAACAATGATTTTAAGTTGAAATTATAATTCGATTAACGACAAATTAAAATGTGTTTGGCATAATAATAAAAAAAATAAAAACTAAAAAATGATATATTTCATAGAAAAAAAAAAAAAAAAAACAGTTGGAACTATTGATACAAACTTTTTCGCTAATTTTTGTCTTTCTTCAGGACTGTAATCGAGAGATCCGATAGTGTCGTTCCCTGGGGTTGGCATAAAAGCTATAAGCGCCAATAAAGCGGTTCTAATGCTCCAAGAAGGCTGCCACGTTTCTGGATGATGTCCCGAAATACTTAGACATATTTTTTTATTTATCTCGAACCGTCCATTGGGCTGAAATAATGAAATTCAAAAAATTTACTTCTATGTGTTGAGATAAAATATTTTAAGAAATCAAATGTAAATATTCATGATTTTTCAAAGATCGCAATCGTTTTGCTTGATGGATCTGAGAAAATGCTAATTTCTTTTGAGGCTCTGGCAAATGTGAACGAACGATTTTTAATGGTGGCTTCGATCGTGTTACTTAGATCAATGATTCTTTGGGCTTCTCGAAACAAAAATCCAGCTAGGTGTGGACAATAATTTACTAAGAATACGGATGATAGTATTTTTAATGCACCATGTTTTATTTTATTTTTCAAGCGATCCTTTATGAATCCATTAGGAAGATTTTTTCAAAGTTCTTTTGGGAATCGCGGTAATTCCTTTATGAAAGAGTTTTTTGGCAAAATAAACAATTAGGTGCAGCAGTTGAACGATCAAGCTTAGAAGAAAATCCATGTGGTGAATTCGTTAAGAATACTTTGAGAAACAAAGTGGAATGTGGTGCATTACAATCGGTTAAAAACTATAAATTATTCTTTGACAAATCCCAATAGAAATCTGGATTCATCGATTGATAATTTTGCAATTTTATCCCTTTTAATGTTTTTCTACGGCAATGAGACATACTGCGATACAAATTCACTAAAACCATGTTTAATTGGTGCATTAGACTTGGCCTAAAACAATTGCATAAAATTGGCATTCGTTTGGATAATATGCAATACAGTATTTATGTAAATAGATCTTTAAGTTGTTAAGACATAACTCACGGTAAGCAGAATTATGTTAGGTGGTTTCATAGGATATTCCGGAGGCAAAAGAATCCTTCCGTGGTAAACACCTTCGGCAAATTCGGACGATGGTGGCCCTTGAATGGTAAAATGCCATTCAAAGAGATTGTCATCCAGCGGACATGCTCTGTATTCTTCGGTAGGCTCAGCGAGCTCTTGAGCTTCTCTCATTAACCGCTTCACGGCTAATTAAAAAAAAAGAAATGATAGAGAAAAATTTTTGTTTGGATTAAATAAATGTCTTTTAACGTTTTTCCATGCTGACACCGTTTGTCCGATATTTTCCACATTCGTAAAATTTTCAACAATTCTTTTTTAATTTCCTTCATTAAGTTGCTATAGATTTCTATAAAAATTCGAATGTTTGTCAAGTAAAAAACAAAAGATAACGAACCTGGACTTTTGGTGTTGTATTTCCCTTCGAACGACATGACACTTGTATTTTTTTTGTTTAATCAGTCATCCAGAGATGATCTTCCAAGGTAGACACAAAGTTTTACGTTCCTTACGAATTTTCAATTACTTTGTTTACGCGTAGAAAAAAAAACGATTGCGCATTTGATCTCGAGAACTTGAAATTTCAAGAAATCTCATGGGGTGCGGAAATATTGTTGTATTTTTTTATGAGTTTTCGTATCGACAGATCTAATTCATAAAGAAATATAAAAACCCTAAAAGGTGTATTATGGAGTTCCAAAAAAATACTTCAAAGACTTCGATGAGTAATTCACGGTAACGAGTTTTTTTTTTTTAACGATATCAGATGATTAAATTGTTCGTTCTGTGTGTGACAGTGTGACAGCCCCAGTGCTTTTATGATTGGAACAGTTCCTCTCGTAATCTCGATTCTGCAACTCCAATTTTTTCACCGACCAATAGAATTTCATGAACATTTACGAGTTACGTGTGGACCGATGGGATTCGATTGGGGCAAATTCCTGTGACCTGATTAGACTTCTCATTGGTTCATTCATTTGAAACTTTTTCAGGCAAACGGAAGAAATTTTGTTTCTTGTCAACTTCATGAAATAAATTTTAATTAATTTAATTTGGATTTTGACGAGTTTAAAATTTAGCAGATGACGCAAACACGTTTGGTACGTGAATTTTATTGTTCTCCAACTGCCAGGAAACAAAGTGTCAATTTTAAGAATGTAGACACACACACACTTAGTTTTTGTTTCGACCAACCTATTTAATGAAATTTGAGCGAAGAAATTTACACATTGGTTTTCGAAGCTTCTGGATTGGTGCAAAACACACCAGCCAATCAAAATGGGGCCTCATTATTCATCATTCCGTATGCTCCGTTTCTGGTAATTTTTCCTATTTGTTTTCGCGTCTCCCAATATTTTAATAAAAAAAAATAACAAGAAAAAAAAAATATTTTACATTTCGGGACGGGGAGAAGGAAAAGTTGAATTTGAGACTCAAGAAGGTAGATGATGATCGATTAGGTTAGAATTTTATCGATTGAAGCGAGTTTGTGTCGAAAGTCGCGGGCTAATAACAACTGTTTTCGTTGGAAACGCGGCTTTAATTTAGTGTCGGAACTCGGAAGCGGTTACGGTTTAATTTTATATCACGTGACCCCCGTGCAAGTGCCGTGTAGTAAAAGTTGTGCTAAAACCATGGCGGACAAAGATGAGGCTGAGAAGACGATCGCCGAAGATTTGGTTGTTACCAAATATAAGATGGCTGGAGCCATCGTGAACCGTAAGAAAATGATCCCTCAAATATCTTCGAACCTCCTTGAATCGTCGATATTAATATAAAAACTAACAGTTTATGGATTTACGATGTCGCTTTAACTCCGACCATATGGAGTATGGCTATACAACGCCGGCCACGACTCACCATGTGGGCTTTCACGCGGACCCCTCATTTTTATTTTCTAATTACTCCTAAATCCGTCCATTGTACTTTCTCCAATATTTATTTGATGCGCCATTACTACTACGACTGAAATTATTATCCGTGTATTACAGAAGCGTCGTATTTTTTAGTAGATCTCCGAATGTCGAGTATTTTTACAAATTTTCCGTGCGTTGAAAAATAGCGCCATCGAAAAATAATGCTAATCCTTTAGAAAAATTAAATAGAGATTCTACCGAGTTTCTTGATGAGCATATTTGCATCCTCTAAAAGTAGCATGGTTCATGTACATTCGAAAATGTTTTTTGTTTTCATGTTTCACATGAGAGCACAATGGTTTTCCAGACTGAAGAAAACAGAGATAAATAACATGTTTTTAAAAATTCTTCTTTGAACCGTTAGATTTTTTAGTATCGAGTAATTCTTGCAATATTTTTTTAAGATTTTTCAATTGTTACTCTTTTATGCAGCCCTGGTACAAGTGTATTTTCTAAGTTTAGTCGTTTAAGGAGGTTACGCTACGGCGCAGGATACGGTCCATGAAGTGTGATACAATCCCTATGAAAAATTGACCATCTACTTTTAATTTAAAACGTTTGGCAACATCAAGGTCCTACAAACTACAAAAAATTCGATTTATCATCTTTTCTGCCGATTTTAACTATTAATATCTCCAAACATTCGTTGGCCCTACTTTTTTATGATTAATTTTGAATCCTTTTAATATGCCGTTTATCTAATGTTCAAGTATTTCAAATATTTTTTTCCAATCCATAAAGCCAAGGAATTTCCATAAAGCTAATTTCAAAAGTCAAAAGGCCCCTTTTGACTTTGAAAATATTCCTTAAAACTACATTGACCCATAATGAATCTTAGAGGGAATATAGTTCGCTGCCAACTCGATAGCATATTTCAGTCTCATATTTTTATGTAATTATCGCTCTAATAGCGGAACCTCCTTAAGGTTTCCTAGATTCACTTATGTTTTTCTATGCAATTAATAATAAATCGCTCAACCATGTAATTATAACTTTATTCTTTCTTTTGATTTTGCAATCTGATTAATTTTGGAAAATGTTATTTAAAACGTCTTGTAAAGTAGATATTACAAACACCGCGTTATTGAATCGGTTTGATAGAATTGATGGTGAATACAAAAATTCAACCGTTAGAAAGAGGAGAACAATATTTTTGATTACTAATGTAACGATTAAGAGACAATGATAGTTTTGATAAAATTATATGTGCAATAGCTAAATGAAGACATATTGTTGCATCGAGATGAAAGCAGATTTGGTGAATAATGGGTTTCTCGTCATCGTTATGTTTTTAGAGGTTCTAAAACAGGTTCTGGACAAGTGCGTAGCTGGGGCTTCGGTAAGAGAAGCATGCGAGTACGGGGACAAGTTGCTGTTGGAAGAGACGAGCAAAGTCTTTAAAAAGGAGAAAGATTTGAAGAAAGGTATCGCCTTTCCGACGTGTATATCAGTGAACAACTGCATCTGCCATTTCTCGCCAATTGCAAGTGAGCCAGATCTCATTTTAAAAGAGGACGACGTAGTAAAAGTGTGAGTAAATGAATAATTTGTTGAAGTTTAGACGTATACAATCATTATTTGATAACACAAGGAATTTGTCGTGAAAATAATTGGCGCATCAATAGCATTATACAGAAGATGAAACATAAATAGTTTAATCGTTTGTGTTGAATATTAAAATGTTTGCTACAGAGATCTCGGGGCGCACGTTGATGGATTCATCGCAGTTGTTGCTCATACTATTGTCATCGGATCGTCCAGCGAAAAGAAAGTTACTGGAAGAAAAGCTGATGTTGTTTTGGCTGCTCATTATGCATCTCAAGCAGCTTTAAGGTTGTTGAAGCCAGGAACAGAGGTATGAAGAAAGCTTTTCTTTTTTACAAAATACTATGATTTTTAGATTCACCGTTGTTAGAACACTTCAATAATTAATTTGAACAAGATTGGAATTTGTGTTGATTCCCATGAATTTCAGAACGGAAGCTCAAAAAACAATGAAATATAGATATAATTTTTTCACTTTATTCATGGGGATTATGGAGACTGTCAAGATTAGCACTTTTTGAAATTGTCTAGAAAAATAAAATCTTGAAAATAGTGTGATTTATTATCTCTTCGCTTCTCTCAGACTTACGCGATAACGGGAACAGTGGAAAAAATCTGTGGAGCTTATAATTGTAAGCCTATCGAAGGTATGCTGAGTCACCAGCTGAAGCAATTCAAAATTGACGGTGAAAAAACAATTATACAAAATCCGAATGACGCCCAAAAAAAAGAACATGAGAAATTTACTCTTGAAACTCACGAAGTAAGTATCAAAGTTACATATATTTATCTTCATATTAGTAATTTATTGATTTCATGCTAATATTTCATTTCAACGATATTTATTCCAAATCAAATCATTATTTGATTCACATTTGAGTACCATCGTATCAATTTGCTTTTTGTATTCTTGATGATAGCTTATCGATATTCTTGATATTCTTTTAAAAATGAATAAATCCGTTCATATCAATGATTTTAGTTACCAATGAACATTGCATTCGTATTGAAGTACGTTTTAATTCATTTATAATTTATACACATATTTTAGTAAGGAATCGATGAGATTGCATAAAAATGAATGATTTTCTGAATAGGTATACGCGATGGATGTGTTGGTGAGCACAGGGGAGGGCGTAGGCCGAGAACAAGATACACGAGTGACAATATACAAGAAAACGGAAGAAACTTATCAGTTGAAATTGAAAACATCCCGCATGTTCTACAGCGAAGTGACTCACAAACACGGTCTCATGCCCTTCAATTTGCGAACTTTCGAAGACGAAAAGAAAGCCAAAATGGCGGTTGTCGAATGCGTTAATCATCGATTAATCGAGCCGTTCCAGGTGACGTTTTTTTTTTTTTTTTTTTATGTACATAGGTCATTGAGCAAAAAGTTGTAATTAAATTTTATATTTTTTCTTCATTTCTTTTGGAAAGAGACGTTGTTGATAATAAGTGTATAATTTTAAAATTTTTGGCTGTTATTTTCAGGTTTTGTACGAGAAACCAAGCGAATACGCGGCCCAATTTAAATTCACAGTTTTGTTGATGCCCAATGGACCTCACAAAATAACGGGAATTCCTTTTGAACTTGAGTCGTTCAAGTCGGATTGCGTAGTTGACGATCAAGAATTGAAGGTCAGTTTATGATCGATATTTCAATTTTATTACGACGAGTTTGTGAAGTTGGAGTAGAGGAAAAATCTAAACATAAAGTTGATGATTAATCTTGAAATATGTAAATATATATATATATATATATATTCCGCCATCTTAGTGATTTTCGGGTAAATGAATGATGAAATGATTTCAGACACTCTTGAATTCCTCGGCGAATCCGAAGTCAGCGAAAAAGAAGAAAAAGAAGGCGGAAAAAGCGGTTGGGGAAGTTACGATGGAAGTGGACGCGAAGGCTTAACACAAGAATGAATTGTTCTATGAGTTACTGACACTGTCGTGCACTAAATCAACATTCATTTGGACCATCGTAACGATTGGAGCGACATTGATTTTTCGAATGTTGCATAATATCGGAGGAGAGACTTCCGGAGAATTAACATTTCCATGGTTGGCCGTAATTCATTGTCGTTCATATTACATTGTGTTCCTCATTTGGAAAGTGTCGACATTTTTTCAATCCACTATCGACCATATAAAACAACACATGCAAAACTCTATCATCGAACTTTACTCAATTACTTGTTTTTTTTTTTCTTTTTTTTTTTTTATGGTATCTTACTCGTTTAGCTGATTGAAATAGTATTGAATAAAATGAAAGATCAACCTGATGCGTTTCCTTCGATTAAATCGTGCCGTAAATTTACGAATTCGATCGGAGAGCTGAATTAAAATCGCCAAGTATTTCTGTCACGCGGCAAATTCATGCTTCGTATGTTCAATCGTAATTTTTTGTCATCGACCTTCACCTTTTTCACGATAAAATAAACGCGAATGAATTCGTGCTCCGATCGCAAATTCGTTACACGTTTAATCGGAAAAGAAAACGCGATTTATTCCACTAAGTTGTGTCCATATTTTCTGGAAAAAAAAAAAAAAAAACAGCATCGACTAGTAATAAATTGTAAAATTTGAATACATCTCCATTTCGGAAGTATTGATAAAAAAAAAAAAAAAAATACCGATACGATTATAACAATGATCTAATGTTATTTCGCGAAAAGCATTCCGCGACCGAGGAAAAATGAAAATAAAAGCGGTAGATCGTCAATTGGCATCTAATGATCAATAAATAACTTGCTATCATTATTCATTAATTACGTTCGATCAGAATTGAATCATCAATATATTTCGTAAATTGCAAACGTTTCGAAAAATTCAATCAACTATGAATTATTACAAAAATATAGTTTTGTACTAAAAGTTTCATTGTAATTTAATCCTAATATGTATTTTCTAATCGGTTTGAGCTCGATGTTTCATATTGTAATCGGTGTATTTTTTACTAATACAAATGAGCTATCTCGTGTTATTGTACAGTTTTTGAATGTGGACATGGAAAATTTTATGAAAATAGTCGTACGTTAATTTGCGTACTCTTGACGTACATTTTTTCAGTCGCGAACAATAACTTTAATCATAGTTTTTCACGATATTATAAATTGCATCAGCCTTGATAGATACATTGTTCCAGAACGATTTCTAAGCATGATCTGGGCTCCCAATTATCGTACAAGTAAAATTTTTCTTTTAAATTATAGCTGTGCACCTCTACTTTTCATAATTCTAGTTTTGGTTGAAATTATTTCATTTTTCGTTGCAGATATTCAATAATAATACCGGCGTTTTTGATCTCCCCAATTCGGGCCAGGGTGCTTCTTGAGGGCTATTGAAAAACGTAAATTAGTGGGAAAAATTGATTTTGTTCATGAATACTTACAGACGTTTATTTCAGCGAACATAAATTGGATTTTACTGAAAAATTGTAATGATTTATAATAATTTACATAAGTTAAACTGTATGTTTGAATCAGTTCATTTCGACATCGCATGGCTCAAATCGAAGTTTAAATACTACTGTATTCGGCGTCGTAATATCAGCAACGTTTATTTCCGTGCCATCCTCGAGTCCCAATTCTCCCAAAGTTTTTGTCAAATTTTCGCGCGTTTTTTCTTCAATACTAGCGACGGTTTGCATGTAGAGAGTTTTCATTTTTCCACTGATGTTTGCGGTAAGACCAGGATTTTTCATTTGCAAATCGGGGCGTTCACACATCAACTCAATCAGATCCTTTAATTTAACGGTTTCATCGCGGATCTGTATTTCTCGCGGTTCTTGACTACACGCCAAGCAATCAGATTTTCTTTCTGCTTCATACGTGTACGAATAAATTCCGTCCAAATTATTAAGAACCTAAAGAATTGATAATATTGTCATTCATCCACTTGGCTCCCTCGATCATGAATTTCTCTGTTTTTGTGAGCAACAATTATTATTTTTTCATTCCCATAAAATGATTTTGATGATTTTCTATAAAAGAGTATTAAAAATATTTTTCAAAATGTGTAGATTCCATGCCGAATGATCAATTATTGAGATCAAATATGTAACATGAAGAAATTCGTCTTTGAGCAGATGATGATAGATGATTTTTGTTCAATGATTTTAGACTAATCTGTCAAACTTAGTAGCGAAACTTATCCGGCACAAAACGTCAATTGAAGTGACACTTGAGTTGTGGGATACGTATGGTACGCAATATAATTTTGCTCGGTTGTTGAATTTCAAATCGTATTTTTGAATAGAAATTGTAAAAAAATTAAGTATGCGACATATGCGAAAAGAAACGAATCACATCGCGCATAAGTTGATGCATGAGCAGAAGTATTATGGTGCATTTCGAATCGGTACGGATGTATTGACCCAAGTACGAATGGATTTAGTTGCTTCTCGCATTTGTAGCATAAATAAAAATTTGTTTTTATTCAAATTAAAAATGAGGTATAAAGATGCTAAGAATGTTTTACGATGTTTACGTACCATATAATTATTGAGAGAAAGTGTGCAACTGGTAGCGAGTTTAAAAACTTCGGTGGTACACGTAGCAGCGATAGCCGCATTTGTCGAAGCTACGGCGGGTATAATATTTTTGACAACTCCTTGTACGAGCCTGTACGTCAATCCTCGTATCCCAAATTGGGTTGCTCTTTCGATAGATTTTTCGTAAATCCAGTTAATGTGTTGAGGATCATCGCCATCGATAACGCATTCGAAAGGATTTTCTTTTGGCCATTGAATTACTTTTACATACTCGATGCAGTGTTCCGGCAAACGAGGAGTATTTGCTATTGTGCACAAAGGATAAGTTGTCTGCAAAAAAACAAAATTCAGTCAGAGTTTCATCGTAATAATGAAAAACATAAATTAAAGGTTCGATCGGAATATACAATGAAATTCAATGTCTAATAAGCTGTTCGAAAAAAACTTGAGGACATGTACACTTGGTGTAGCAGGCTCGTTAAATTGGATTCAAAGAACGAATCAAATCGATACAATTCAAGGGGAAAATTATCTTTATTTTTATTTTTTTTTCGCAATACTAAAACTCAACCAAAAATACGTTTTGTATCGAATGAAATTTTCATTTTTTGCGAACTGATATCTCCAAAACTTGCCACACTTGGTATGAAAAAAAAAATAATCCTACAATAGTATTGCATACACAAGTTGTTTGATTTAAAAAGATACTCTTTTTGAAGTAGCAGAGTAGCAATAATTTATTTTTACCTGCGGAGGATAGAGATCAAGAGTGCACTCGATACATGCTGTTAACCCTGGCAGTACGACTCTGGCATTGCCTTTGAATCCTTCTGTGCCTCCGTCAACCATTGGTATAACACTGCTCTGGTCCAATTCTCCATCCTTGTAAACAAGCAGCGATAGCAGCATGCCATTTATCCATCTTCTCGCCACTATGGAATCTAAGCCACAGACGATTATATGAAACTGACGGTAGAACGACTCATCCTTGTCTTGAATCATACAGCAGTGCGCCGAGACGTTACATCCTGGCACTCTGTTGTTTATGAATCTCGCTGCTACTTCTGCTTTTGAAGAACCCAGATCTTTGTGACGGAAGAGGAACTGCCTGTTTTGTTTGGTTTTTTTTTTTTTCTCAATTAAAGCGGTACGGTGTATACGTAAATTCAGAAGTGAGTCGAAAAGTTCAATAATCTTCAACCATTTTGTCAGTGTGCTCGATAAAAAAGTATAAAAGCGACCAATAATTAATAACTCAAAAGAAGGGACTCCTTTCAAAAAACTTCATAAGACTTTTAGACTCAGAATTAGATTCTGAATATTTACATTTCGAATTATTGTTCATGGGATACTCTAGATGTTTTCAAATTTGAAAATGGGAATACTGGGGATTGCTGGTATGTCTTTGAAAAGTCAGGATTTAACAAAAAGTAATGGAAAATCATTAACGATCGATGGTTCATACAATTGAAAAAAGGAATGCAGCAGCATGTATCAAAAACTGAAAAGTTAAGGAAAAAGTATAAAATGGCAATAGTTGATAGCCTGTAATGGCACGTAAGTTGATCCTTGTGCTGACAACTTTGGGGAACGATACTATGTTCAGAATCCTCCAAAATTGACTTGTAATTAGAAAGATAAAAGTTGACAGGATGCCGTGGAAAGTAAAAAAATTGACAACTAGCTAGAGAAGACATGAAAACATTGTTTTCAGATGCTTACCGATTAAGATTCGATAATTCTATGGTATCCATATCGATAACATGAATTTGTCTAAATCCCATCAGAGCCAAATTTTTCAATAATTCACAGCCCAAGCCTCCGGCACCGATGACTAGAAGCTTACAATTTTCCATAAGGAATTGTAATGTTTCGGGTGATGGTTCGAAATCTGGACGGCAAAATGGTCCAGAACGCTCCAAAATCTTTTTCAAATGACCCCATCGTCTATGTGTGTGATCGGTTCCCATTGTTCTCGTTTTTAACCTTTAAATAATGGGAGCCGGCAAGTTGACGGAATTTGAAAAGGTTCAACGCTTGTTTTTCATCAAAATCTATTTCGGAACTGTTATTTGAATTTGATACAAAAATTTGTTGATTCGTAATACTCCTTCTACAAGTTTTTTACAATGTTCTTTATTACGAATTGTGAAGCATAAAAGTATCCACTTGACACATAGGACATAGGACCAAAACTAGGTTATGTGCGTGAGCAGAGTAAGCAAGAATGTAATGAATGTATGCAAGTAGTTCGTATTTTCGCCGCTTGTCCTTGTCGTACTTTTCAGAATGATATGCAGTGATATGCATGTCCTGAAGGAGTTTGTGTTTTTTAAAATTTTCCATTGTTTCTTGTTTCCTTTGCTTAATGTTAACAGCAATAGTCATGATATTATTATTGTTAATTTAATTAAAAAGTTTCAACATACTCTATTAGCGGCAAATGAAAAATATGTTCATGCGTGTTAAACTCGAGAGTATAATATGTAAAGTAAAGGTTATTAGCATTTTTTTGAAGAAAGGAGTGATGCCCGTGGGGATGAACGCAAAAGGTCCGGAAATAGCTTATTGGTCCCGAGGTGGAGCGACAAAGGATTCAAGAACACTGAAAGTACCGCATCTAACAGTTGAACGTCGGATTGAAAACTATTTTAGTAGCTGATTCAGCATTATCTCGATCGATATCGTTCAAAGGTAAATGCGATAAGATTACTTATCGAGAAATATGAAAATATCATATATACATGATTAATGCAATTTTTTTTTTGGTTTCTATGGAACTTCCCTTATAGTAGGGTGATTATTAGATAAAAATCTAACAACGAAATATGCTATTGTTTAGGCAGCAAATTATATTTCTTTTAAGATTCATTATGGGCGTAAAACGTATAGTTTAAAAAAATATTTTCAAAGTAAAAAAATCACCTTATTCAACATTAGCTTTATGGAAATTTCTTACCTTTATGGAATAGAAAAAAATATAAAAAATAATTAGCTGAACCGCGTATTGAAAACTCGATTTACAAATGAATCTTCATTACAATTCCGAATCAATGATAGAAAAGTGGGGTTAACGAGTGTTTGGAGAAGATATTTACAGAACGGTCGGGCGAAATCGGATTTTTCGTAGTTTTCAGAAACGTTGTCAATCGTTTGAAATTTAGAGTGGATTGTCACTTTTTTATACAGGGATTGTATCACACTTCATGGATCGATCCTGTGTCATCGTAGTGTACCTCCCTAAATCGAGGAATTACAAAAGCGAGATTCAGTGGTTTTAAACAACAATGTACTGAACCAATTGTGGTAACTTTTCTTTGCTCTATGTCAATTGAGTTATCGATTTACAAAATGTTTTAATGGCTCATGCATGATCCAGCCAATCTGTTTTTCAAACGTATCTCGAGCGCATTAAGTTTCTCCCGGATTTCCTGATTACAACTTGTAGCGTGGGTGTCCATAAATGCTTCGATCGAGCACAACACCTTAAACGCCATATCGCGCGGTGTTGAATGCACTTATATTCTCTTATGTTTTATATATCTCTTGGGAGGTCCGTTTACGCGGGAGAATAATTAAAAGCGATTCGAGGACACACCGGAGTTGTCGAACGAAATCTACGTATATACAGGGGGTCCAAAAAGTCTCTTTCGAACTTAGAGATCTTAAATTTTTTAATGAAAGTTAAAATTTAAAAGAATCTTGACAATCAATATGAAAAAGTGTAATATTGTCAGCAACAAAAAATTAAAAGTGAACAAATATCGGTTGGAATATAGCTCTTTTCCATGCATACCGTAAACATATGTTTACCAAAAAAATTATTCGCTGTGTGCACAGAAACAAGTGGCGCCGCGGCGTGCCACAAATGTGTAATACATGCCCGTGATACAAAAAATGTGTGTTACGTGTTTTTCGTTGTTTTTCTTCGGTTTTGAGGTTAGGTGACTCAAACTTTCGGAAATAAGCCTGATCATACATTCGTTTTATATATGAATTACGAGATTCGAAAGAGATCGATTTGTACTGAAAATTTCCCGTCCTTTAGAGGTTAAGGAAGTACCACGTTATTTCTCAGGATCAAGAAAGAGGATTTATACCGAATATTCGAATTTTTTTTTTCATTTCGACTGTTTTTAATGTACGGAAGTCTCAGTGCCTCGGTCGTCGAAGAAAAGTGAGGTTAGGTTTGTTGATCGCATCAGCGTGCCAAATCGATTCGTTCTATTCTCTTTATGACCGGCGGAAACTGAAATTTTACGCGCAATCTAGAGTGTTCGATCTACCCACGGCGTAGTTTCATTTTTCGATTTTTTACAGCATCTATTACGTCTAACCCAAGAAATTTTCGTTTTTCAATCAACTGAGTTTAATTTATGAGAAGTAAAACAGTGATTTATGACCGTTAACGTTCTTCATACCCCGGTGTATCAGCGAGTCTCTGGAAAAAGTCCCAATTGGGACTCGAGTAGACAAGTGAGACCCACTTGTGAGTAATGTGAGTCTCAGGTGGGACTTTTTTCCCCTCACTCGGTTCGAATCGGGACTTTTATCAAGGGTTAGTCGCAAAAAAAAAGTCCATATTTGGGACTTAATTTGTGTCTCACTTGTCCACTCAAGTCCAGAGTCCCAATTGTGACTTTTTTCGACTTTTTTTTGGGACTCGCTGATTCGTCAGCGATAAGAAGTCACGCTTTAGCAATTAAAATCACTCGACTCCTCAATTTTTTTACGCCAAAACGAAACGATCAATTATTGTTCAAATTGTGAAAAATATGTGCGAGAAGTATTCGTCCGTACGATATGAAAAACTAAAGTCCTAAAGTTGGATCGAGCTTTACGATTGTGTACCTTCCTCGAAGCCGATCCGGAAATAAACCTCACAATTCAATTGAACTAATCAATTGAAAATAAACTTTGGTAATGACTTTTTACGTGCTGAAATTTGGTTTATCGCCACCCTATAAGTCGAGAGGCTTAGCGAGCTTTCGTTAACATATATAGCGTCAAGTTAAGAAGGGTCAAGGCCGTTAAACCGGCCATTATCCTAATTGTCGAGGCGATTCAATTCGATCGTTAGATCTCAATGAAAAATATACACATAGTAGTGTACAGAGAACGAGGCGATATAATAAGCACTAATAAAAAAAAAAAAAGCATCGGGAACACGAGACATTGCGTGCGTATCATTTATATGGATGCATATATATTTATATACATACACATTCAAACATATATATATATATATATATATGTACTTACATTGACACATGTACATTTATGTCGAGGGCTTTCGATAGAGAAAGAGAGAGAGAGAGAGAGAGGGAGAGAGAAAGAGAGACTGCGCTTTTTTTACTCTCAAATCTATATGCGAGCTTATTGAAAACGCGGGGGGCCATCGGCTCTATTCCGTGTCAAAGAGAGTTCCGCCGAGTAGGACAGTTCGCCACTGGCATTCGTCGCGAGTGGTTCTATACCTGAACGTCTTGGTGGTTGAATTCTTCTTCTAGTTGTTCTCTCTTTCTCGCTTTATACCGATCATAGGATAATGCATCAATGTATTTTCATTTATTATGCTTTTTGTTTATGAGTTGAAATATATATTTGATTTTTTTAGTCTGACATTTGAATCTAGTGATTCGCGATGGTTATCTCGATTGTAAAATTCATTAAAAAAGTTTTGGCAAGTATTCATGATTGAATTCGTGCTTAGAATTAAAAAAAAATCTGTTCATTCATGAAACTTAAAGGATTATCCTTCGGGTTTTCCCGCTACAGGTTCATCTATCAGTTAATTTCAAACTTCAAGCTCGCAGCGTTCTCTCGTGGCGAATATTATTAACACGGGGCATCTCCGGCTAAATAAAATGAGTTTTTTTTTTATTACGCGTATTACACGCGTTATCACTATCAACCAACATTTCGTTTCCGTCGGATCCATATTCGGGGTTTACTATTTTTTATTTTTTTTTCTATTGAACGATTGTGAAATGAATGACGACTATGACGGCTGATCAAAAACAAAAATTCAGCATTTTTGGGCACACGTGCGTTCATTATCTTTTCGCGGATGAAAATTTGTCGCGTTCGAAAAAATGAGAGAAAAACGATTTAATGTCCGCTTTTGAGTGAAAAATTGAAATCGATGATTAGTGAAATAGTGATCGAATGATAATTGGATTCGTGTATATCACTGCTCACCTTTTAGTCTACGCGATTGATCCGCAAATGAAATATTCGGAGCTCGCGTAATCAGCAGAAATCGGCTACGAGTTTATAAGATTTTCGTAAGGTAAGTAGAACTTTTAATTAATGCTTGAAATTTATGAATAAATATGAGATTGATGCGCGTTGCATCTTGATATTTATAAAATTACTTATTATGGTCGTTGGATACGAGATAAAAAAAACATGTATATACGTTGTTGTTGTCGCCTGAATGGGGATTCGAAGGCGAGCGAGGCCGCCGTCGTGATACTACGTTGGAAGGCTAGAAAAGGATGCATCTCGATACCGACTCTTTTACACGGTAGCGCTCTTTTTCTACATAATAATCTGTCGCATGTACGTGCTTTCGAATAAATATACTTACTAATAATAAAAAGTATTATTATTGTGTATTGGAGTTTGCATCGTTGGAACGCAACCATCCATTCAAATAATTGAAAGAATTTTTTCTAATCTTTTGAATCGTCAACTTTTGATTGTTGTTTCATTTATTTGCTGTTTAAAAGGCGCTGAACTGCAATATTAAAATACTTCAAATTCATTTTAAATGCAAATTCATGAAGAAGTACTTAAAATTCATTTAATTCATTCAAATTTATTGGAATACTAGCTGTGCGTGCGGGCTTCGCCCGCTGCATAGAGCAGGCGTATCTAGCCTATTCTAGCTATGAATTTTTCCTATTTAATTTTTTTTAATTTAATTTTTTAGATACATGAATTATTCCGTTTTGATGTTATCTGGGCCATCTTTTTGCGTTTTCTCTTCAATTTCAGAAATAATTCTTCAGTTTTATTCTGGATAAAATAATCAAACGAAAGATTTTCGTATTTTTAATTTTTCATAATTTCATTAAAAATTCTGTAACTTTTTTTCTATACCGAATTGAGCATTCAGCCACCGCTCATTTTGTTCATTTTCCAATTCCCTTCAAATTGGTAAATCGTTTTTATTTATTTATCGTTAGTATTTAACTACCGTCGAGTCTTCAAAATTGGAGATTGAACGAAATCATTAATTTTTTTTTTTTTTTTGCATTTCTGTAAAAATTGAGATAACGAAATTTTACAAAACCACAAACTCAGTTTGAATCGTGATCTTTAATCTCGTGAAAGATTCATTGTAATCGGTTCAGCCGTTTTCGATTGAAAAGCGGACAAACATTTTTTAGCGAACAGATTTATATATATAGAGATTATAATTGAGGTTTAATTTAATTTGTTAGCGAAAATGATAATTATAGCGATGAAATTTTTTTCAAATTTTAACGGGTTCTGTAAGCTCACTCTAGTCACTGCATCGACTTTCATGTTTCTGTGAGAGCCTCCGAGGATGTTATCTCCGAAGTTATTCGCCAAGGGCTCAGGAAAACTGCGAGAAACCCGGTTGATACAAGCAGTAGCCGTGATTTTGCTGAATTTTAGTCAATTGTCTCTATTAGTAATCCGGATAAGTGACTCTCGCTCAGTGATCGATGGGCCAGCCGGTTAATGGCTGAGTGGTCACCGAACTAAGAACTATAGCCTCGCTCGAGGCATCTTCGCTTGAAAAATGGCTGAAGCTACCTCCCATTGCGCACCTATTCCTTTTTTGTAAAGAACTTTGTTGAGTAATTTTCAATTGAAAATCTTGTTTACTTCATAATAAATTTGTTATCATCGAACAGTATTCGAAAGGTGAGAATAAGGTTGGAACGCTGACTAACGGGTACTTCGCATTCGCATGAAAGCTCACAATTATTTTCATTGACATTGTCTCACGACGAGAAATAGTGATGTGTTATACCACCTCATTATTTTTCATGAACGAAAATAAATCCAAGTTACAATTTCTGAAATGTTATTTCAAATTTACTTATCGAATAGCTAGCTTCTGTTTAGAAGACTTATATATTTCTGTTTATGAACAGTTGACAGAAAAATAAGTTTAAGACTCCTGACAACTATTCGATGTTTTTCGGAAGAACAATAGACATCTATCAAATATTTTTTTACTATGCAAAATCAATAAACCTTGTCATAACTTCGCTATGTGTAATTTTTGTGAGACTCTCATAAACTTTTTGTCGGGGTTTTGTGTTTACATAAATTTTTTATTTATTGAATTCGTACGTATAATTAGGAAAAGTGGTAGTAATATTTTCTGCTCAGAGGAACGAAAGAATTAAAATAATTATAGTAAGTTGTATCTACTTACTGAAAAAAAAAAAAACTGATCGATTAAACATTAAAAATGGAAAAAAAATGTGGTATCATAAGTTTATCGCGGGTTCTGAGGCGTGAGTCAAGAGGTAGAAGGTATTTACTGTCAGCCAATGAGGATGCACATAGTAGAGAAGTTGAAGTGAAGCAGCTGCCATTTTGTTTGGGCACTCGTGTTCGAAATGCCAGCAAAGCAACAGATACGGGAAATTTTGTATTGTGTTTCACGAATTCTCTTGCCGGGACAATGCCACCGTTCCAATTTGAAGATCGAAATAAGCGTAGTGGAAACTTTGTTTAGCCGTCCGTGGTATGGAAAGGTCTTGCGCGTATTGTCAGGCGAAACAATGCATTATCATATAGTCCTCGTTGTTTTGTGGTGTAAGTCTCTTCCCTTTCTCATCCAAGCGCTGTACGTAGTTGAATCTAAGCACAGCGTATATACCAAGTGTATCAAAAGTGGGAATTGAGATACAGAGAATAAATAGATCCAATTATCCTTAAGAGTAAGGTCTTTGAATATTTTTGTCGAAGATGTTCGGTGCAACGAGAAGTATGTCAATCAATCAAGTATTGCGCGATTCACCGGTACGCTGATAAGAACAATCATTAAGTTGGAGTGTGTGGTGAGTTCTTGATGACAACATTGGGATCTTCTCACTACGATTTGTTCGACGGGAACCTTTTCCCGACGGTAGGACAGTTTTAGGAGATCACCGATAAATGAATAACTTAGTATTGCCACATAGGAAGGAAAACGGTCATAAGATTTTCTTAACAGAATATCAAGATCTATTCGTTCTGAAAACTGCGTCGCCAACTTTCATTTTTCACGTTCAATGACTATACATTTGTGCGAACAACAGGTAGGTACTTTTGCTCATCCCGTGCATGGGAAAGACCAATGAGATGAATGTTGGTATAGTCTTCTATTCAATGATCAACGTACTAAAATTGAGAATAATGCGCGAACCATTTATGGGGATTAGGTTCAAACAATCAAAGTTTTTCTCCAAGCCATTGAACATCTAGCGAATGCTGAAATATACAGAAAAATGAAAAATAAATTGAGTACAGCATGTAATGAAAGAAGTAATCTTATTCAGAGGCTCTCAAGTGGACAGAAACTAAATACAATGTTCAATACTCTTGAGAAAAATAGGAAAGCGTTTTTCTATTCCCGTGTGGCAATACCACGATAAGCGCTTATCGTGCTATCTCCACTGACTAAAAATCTGAAAATTTCAACAAGCATGTTAGGTACGTAAAAAAAACTTTTTCTTTTCGTGATAAGAGTCCCGGGCTTAAATTTTTTTTGATCTCTTGCCAAACGATTGAACCAGCATCCAGGTGGATACTAAAAACGTTATCTACTTAACTGCACGTGCACCTATATAACGTCATGTTTCAGCTACAAATGGTGCAACTCTGGTTTAGTGCACAACTACGATATTAGCTGCAAAACGCGATGAAATTCAGATATATATATGTATATTCATTCGACAGTCATATGAGTGTGACGGAGTTTCACGAAAACTGTTTCCTGTTTTCAGCTTTGCAAAAGTTTCGAGGAAACTGCCGGTTGTCCGGAAAGTCGTTTGTCGCTTGTGCGACTTTTGGCAATTGTATATGTATACAGATAACCAGATGGAAGAACATTCACGGCTATTTCAGTTGAACACACAATATATACATATTGTTGCACAATCTAGAACCATTCTTATATCACCTAGCTGGTACTGATCCAAGTTTACTGCGAAAGAAAACTTTAAAGTGTTGAAAGTATCCTTCCAGTCCCTCCGAAATGAGACCAGCATCCATTTTAGTTGGTGTCGATGCGAAAAGTCACATCATATTCGTTACTTGCACACTTTTTTTTCTGCAAAGTATTAATGGTGGAAGGAAGTTTTTGTCGTATAGTTTGAGCTCCAATTCAGAGTATAAATAAAATCAGTTATTAAATTTATCCAGTTGTATTATTCATATATTATTACGAGTTATAAATCGGTTTATAAATGGACAAAGAAATGAATACTTGAAACTGCAAGGTTCCAGTAGCAATTCCATATTTTTTTGCTAATAAAACAATCTCAATATCGTTGCTCAGTCTGCAATGCTGAAAGCTTGCGTGTTACTGTATTCAGTCTTGCAAAAGTTAGGCGACAGTTCAACTGCGAGTGCGACAGTAACGTTTGATAACAGAGCCTGTGATTGTCATTGATTGGCGGTTGATTCCGCCAACTCCAACCGAATTTTAACCGTTTCAATATAGCATCGTTGATTGATCAACGGTCCTTTGGCAATCGATCACCTCGATTCAAAGCAAAACCTCAGCTAATTTTACAAATAATCATTTACACATGTACAATATGTACATATAGTTAATGGTTAGGCTGTTCTGGTTTAATCTTTGTCATCTGCAAACAGCGGTAGAAAAATCGTTCAAACTCCGTTGTTTGATAGATTGGGATTTGCATCTGTCATTACCGGTACCACTGAAAGTCCACATAAACTTCTTAGATATACTCAGCCTTACTTCTGCATTTGGAAATCCTCGTATATGATTGTAGTTCATGGGAATAAGAACGCTAAGTGGCGACCATGTCGAGCTGCTTCTCGCGAACCCGGCGGCAGTATCTATTCGTTATTGAACCTATTACCCATAAATAATTACACAACACATTTATTACATTGATGTATTTTTTTCTCTAAAATATTTTTACATGACTGACTTTTTGATTACAATATATTTATGGAGTCTTTTTTTTTATATTACGCTTTCTTTTTTAGCATCAAGTGCGACGATAGTATACGTCTCTAAAATTCTATTTATCCAAGTTTTTTGCTCGTCACTTTATAGAGCTTACTATCAAGCGGGTTGACGTATGTCGATCAATTCACTGGTAAGCCTATCGTCAAGTTTTTCTTTTTTTCACCTCCTGCTTTGACACGATTCGACGTTGGGAGGCCGAGAAAAAAAAGTGTCAGACTAAAAGTCAACAATTTAGCTCCCGCCTTTGGCAAACGTGGGTGATCTGAAAGTCCAATTAAAAGCTTCCCCTCCGGATATCCAGATGGTCTCGAACAAAAATTCCAACTCGATAACTCGTTGGGTGCTTTCCGCTAGGACATACACGACATGTATATATATTTATAAATCTAAGGGGTCGCTCACATACAAATTAAACATTTGGAAACTTGAAAGAAATAATAATTGTTTATATAACACTCCACCTTTGTCCCATTTTATACTACAATTTTATTCAGAATTTTCTCACTTCTATATTATAGAAATAAAAAAGGAAAAAAAATCGAATTCATAGAATTTTTTGTCTAAAGTCATTTTTAATTATGAAAAAAAACCTCAACATTATTCGAGCCGTAAGTTGAATTTGATAAAATAAAATATACATAAAAGATTGTTCTTTATCAATTGCTCAAGTTTTAAGAAAATTTCTCTTTTGCGAAATTTATTGAGAATAATTTTTCTTCGTTATTGTTCTTCCCGATGCATGACTTGTCAAGAAGGAATCTGAGTTGTCATAGACATACGAAAAATCAGCTGTCATTGTAACATTTGAGCGCAGACAGAATGACTTCAGAGTCGTAATTTGACTTGAGCCCTCTTGGACTACTTGTAATGACATAGCAAACCAATCAGAATCGCGAAAAAGCGATGGCAATAAACAGCTAATTCACGCGTCACAACTCTACTTTATAAAAAGGGATATTTTTAAAGTTTTATATTTGCTCGTATACATGATGATTGGCAAGTTTCCAATTGGAACTTCTGGAAACTTGAAAGAATTAATAATTGTTCGTATAACACTCCACCACTGTCCCAATCTTTTGACAATTATTGTACTTAAAATTTTTTTTACTTCTATATTGTAGAAAGAAAAAAAAATCGAATATCATCTTAGTCTTGAGTTTATTTTTATTATATTAAAGTTTTATATTTTCATAACAAAAGGGCATTCGCTCGTATACATAATTAAGGGAGTACGACTTTATCCTCGGAGTCAAGAAAGAGCGTAAATAAATAATCCTCTTAGTCATTCTTATTTATGCCGAACATTCATATTTTTTTTATTTTTTACTGTTTTTCTGACGTGCGGCAATCGCGGAGAATAATTAGTTTAAAGAAATGAAAATTGAAGATCTGGATTCTCAACGACTCGAGAGTCACACGGAGAGTAGTAAGGTCAGGTGTCCGATCGCATCAGCTATTATGCGCGACTACGCCAAATTTGTCGATGCTATTTTTTTTCTCGACAGGAAATTAAAACTTTCGTATACCACGGTGTCGATCTACTGCGGTGAATAAGTTACATTTTCTGATTTCTTACAATATCTATTATGTCGAATCTACGGAATTTCCGCGTTTTCCAATAAACTAAGTTGGATTCATGAGAAGCAAAACGGTGATTTGTGAAATTTCCGGTGAGCTTCCTCCATAATAAGCGTTGCTTCAGCAATTGACAAAACTCAACTTCTCAATATTAGTTGTGACGTGGTAATTTTGCCCACGTCACAAAATGAAAGAAATTGGCACGGCAGGAGAAAGGAGCGTTCTTCGGCATCGAAGAATTTCTCTCGAGCAAATCCAGAAGGGCTAAATGCGAGCGTATTTACCGAATATTAATTAATTTTCATTTATTTTTATTATTGTACGAGCGAGCGGCGGTTATCCACGATAATTTCGAGTCAAGGAAGGCTTAGGCGATTCAGAGAGGGGATACCGAAACGTCATCGAGTCAGAGAGCAGAGGGAAATTCAAATTTCGAGTTTCGCTGTTGAAGGTCATTACGCGTGGGTCGCTAACTCCATGCCCTCACCCTCAGCTGTCTAACCTCAGGATGCGTCTATCAGCATCTAGAGATCGCCATATTCTCGTTGGAAGCCGAAGACACAATTTCATCGTGTCGAAACATCGAAAATACCGCTCAACCAAACATGGAAATTACCGCTCAGCATAACGTCAAACGTATCGGCTCAGCATATCGTCGGAATTCAAAATAATACGTTGAGGTCAGGTCGGCGAGAGAAGCTTCTTGAAAACTCTCGAAAATTCTAGAACAAACGGTTGCGATTCTCGCGAGTCGGCTAAGGGTGGGGGGTTAGGACCCTAGTCCGCGTACTTGCTCTCGCGACAATTATCGAGGACTCGAGTTTTGGGCAGCAATGACGGAGGATGTCTTTTCTCGGGCCGTTGCCGTTCCTGATAAAAAATTCGACGCCGCCACAATAACGATGGAGAGATTTTCCGTGGTCTTTTTCCGGATCTCGTCCTACGGAAACTGTAGTGGTGAGCCGTCGTTTCGCTCTCATTGTCGTTTTATGATATTTCGTAATGCATTACTCGCGAGTATCTTTTGAAGAACTTTGGTGTTTAACGAGCGATATTGTTTCGGGGTACGCACGCGTTTGGAAAATCCTGGTTACGCCTTATCTCGCGATTTTTATCTTTCGCGGTTTGTAGTTGTCGTTTAATGAATTTGAATTGCCGAGAGGAATTCTATTATAATTTTGTCCAATCTCGAGATCCATAGTTTTAGTAATTTTTGTTATATAATTGTCGGTATCGATCGGGTCACCTATCTTTAGAGTGCGTCAATGGCGAAATACTTAACGTTACGAAATTGTGTATCGTGGGCGATCGAGCCGAATACTCTGTAAAAACGATTTGTCGACGGTTAACAGAATTTTATTGTAAAATAATTTTGTTATCGAAAATTAACTTGAAATTATTCTTTTATTTTTATTATCGAAAGTTTTATTATCGGAAGTTTAAATGTCACTTTTAGCTGTCAATTTATCGGTCGTCTTACCATATTATTTTGCTTTCCATACCAGTGTCAAGAAACCTCGAATTATTTTTCTATCTATCGTTGTGCTTGATCGATGTTTTGCGTCGTATTATTTACACGACTAAACGTTTATAAATATACAGGTCCGACCATTTCGATCTAATCGTGTATGTTTTTTTGTGAACAAAACCTTGAGAGTAAATTCACAGTTATGGAGGTAACACGTTGTTCGATTGAAAAGCATTTCGTAAGCTTAATATACAACCTTGAATACTTATTATATGGAATCACATACTTGTAATTATGTTACAATGTAGATTAACACAGTTATAGAATATATAATTATTCACGCAGTAAATTTCTCTTTGCGGGGTATTCAGCCACACGAATAATTGGAGCACAGTTTCACGGTTTGAGGGAGCTTGATAAAAAAAATTTTTTGTTTTTTTCTAAAACGATAAAAGCGTTGGTTAAAGTCGACGTTTTGCTAACCATGCGGTCTTTTACCATGTACAGATGACGAGTATACGGTTTGGGGTACCACTCACACAAGTACTCGCATGGATGCCGACTGTAGAGTGCGGCAATAGCGAGAGGGTTGAATTCAAACATAACAGAGAAATTAAAGAAAAAATAATTTCGTTTTGTGTTATGATAAACTGAAATGAAAATGCGATAGTCGAGGGTTAGCATGTTTGAGCGTTAATTCTTCAACGTTACAAAGACACGTTTCGCATGTACTCTTTTGTAACGAATATTTTTTACCACCTTTGATATTCCGATTGTCGTAGGAAACTGACAACGAATAGGATATAATTGTGCTTAAAGCGAAACCTCTGGAATTTCAAAAGTAGTGAAAAATATTGATATTTCACGTAATCAGCTGTTCAAGCAAAATAGGAGAAATTTGCTAAACGTGTTATTTACGTATTATTTCTCATGGACGACAATTTTCGAAACGAACTGTTCTAACAAAATAATTAATTTGCTTTAATTAATTGTTGAAGCATATAGACCTTTGAAGAAAAAAATCAAGTTAACGTTTCGAAATTACAACCTATCGAGGACACGATTCATGCACTTTACCGTTGAAAAAACTCCCGACTGAAAAACTCCTTCACTTAAGAAAATAGTAGTAAACTTTAAAAAGTCTGAAATAATTTAAAAAATAGATGTCGCCGGGATTTTTGTCGGGAAATGTCTTTACTTATCTAATTCAATGATTCGATTAGAGACATCTCCCGACGAAAATCCCGACATCTATTTTTTTTAATTATTTCAGACTTTTTAAAGTTTACTACTATTTTCTTAGTTAACTGGTAAGGACGCATATGTGCGTCGAAAATTTCAATGCCTAAACTGGTAAGGACTAAGGACGCATATATCCGTTTTTTCCAAATTTAGATGGATTTCGATGAAACTTGGTATCCGATGGTTTTTTGGGCCGCTGATCCCGAATCTGAAGTCTAATTTCGAAAATTCGGAATGGTGGATCCAATAAGGCGGACTGAAATGTGAATGATTATTTAATTTCGATGAACATTATGGACAACAAGATACCTCCGCTATTAGCTGGTGACTGTAATCATTAGCAGAAACTGCCGAACCATCAGAATCATTATGAACGTCTTCCATAAACCATTCATTGTTGTCGCTATTCGATAAATCGTGGAAAGATTCCGAAGAATAAAAAATATCGTCCGGTTGATATAGTTCTTGGGTTTTTTTCCCTAACATTGCACTTGTATGGCAAAAATCTGTATCATCAGAATCTGTCATTTCAGGGGAAAGATATCTTGAACTCTTACGTGCTTGCGAACGCAAATGAGGCATTTTGAATTTAAAAAAATGAGCAATTCGAAAAAAATACAAATATAGAACAGGCAATCCTGTGATAAAATATTTTGTACAGATTGCTGTCTTTTGTAGCGTACTCGATCGTACCAGTTTTGGCACGGGAATGGATTCACTCGCTTACCAGTTAACTGGTTAAGTGAAGGAGTTTTTCAGTCGGGAGTTTTTATGTTTTTTCAAAACATTTTTTTATTTCACACTTCTCAAAGTTCATCATTTTTAAATTAATTATTATAAATATAATTAATAATGAATATAATTGAATAATTAAAAAAATAATGATAAAAATAATAACACAATGAACCAATCTGTCACAGCAACAACCAATCGGTCACAACCAACCGAGTGAACTATGGCGCAGATGTTGCGAGTAACGATATGGTTGAACGGTGATTTTTTGTTTTTCTAATTATTCTTTAAATATACAAGCAACCGTATCAAATTGCGACTCCAAACCACGTCCACTGGTAATGGAACCTGTGTCTCAAATTTGGTCAAGTAATTTTTTGCCGTTTCAACAAACATTCTGCTTAAAAAATTCGTGAAAATCAGCTGATCGCGGTCAAACGCATAACTCCCGGCTTTTGCTCGAGTGAGCAGTCGGGAGTTAAAAATAGTACACGATAAGACTTTCGAAATGTGGAATGAAAAAAGAAAAAACAATGAAAATTGACACTCTTTTGCTTTATTTTGGAAAAATATAATGAAAAAAAGGATTTGAACGAAACTTAAATTAACGAGATAGTTCACGAATTTGTTTATCAACGGTTTCATGGTGAATAGTCTCGTGGAAAAGGGTACATGCGAATCGTGTCTTTGAGATGTTAGAGGGCTAAATTGAAAAAATATGTATGGGTATAACGAGTGTCTACAGCTTCTTGTGAAAAAACTTTCAACTCCATTTTGATATTCATCTTCATTCGCTGCATCAAATAAGAGAATGTATGTTTGGACACCTATGAAACGGCGATTTTCGACAGATTTGACGAGACTGAGACTATATGATCACCCGACCCGTTTCTCCCGGTTTTCTCTTTGACTCAAGCCAATAATTTTGGTAACGCGACTAACCACCAATTAAAGGCTTGTGCATCAACGAGAGAGAATCATAGAGATCGCCGTCTCATGAACTATCCGTATGGATATAGAGGTCAATAAGCTATAATCGATTCGTTTACTGTTCTGTTCATGCGTTTAGACATATATGTACATATACGTATATATAGCCACGTCAAATTGAAACACATCAACGAATTCGTTCGCGTTTTCTATCGTGAGTTGACCGATTTGAAAAGACCAAAATCGTAATATTTGGAAAAGTTTTGCAGTTTTTTTGATTAAGCCATATTTTTGATAAAGCCAGTGGTTTGAATGAAGATAGTCTGGAAACGAAACAGGGCTTCTTCGAGAGCTGATAAAATTTGTTGAAAATGATTATTTTGTTGTTTTCCAATACGTTTAATTTAACCCCGAGATCGTGAAAATATCAAGTGATCCATTTCAATTGGACGCGAATGTGTTTAAAAATTAAAAAATCCAAAAAAAAAAAAAAACCAAAAAATCGATGAGAAAACGAAAAATTTTTAACCAAAAACAAAGGGTACAATCCCCCGAGCAACTTATATCGAAGGTAATAAGTTGCTATGTACGAATTATCATGGTTTACCTATTATTCAGTCAATGATAGCAATATGAATACGAAATTTTATGTCCATTATATATATTTTTTTAAATCAAAATCTTAATCAGTGATATCAGAAAGCGAGAAATACCATTGGCATGCAATTTTGTAGGATTAGTAATATATTTTGTGCCTGACATATGACGAAGCCACTAATTTTTTTTATCGTAAAATCAATTTCTTTCTCGTTGTGCACGAGGGTTGAGAATACATTTGTAAGTTATAGATGGCGTGAATAAATCAAATGTAGGTTATTCATTGTATAGAGCAAACTAGTTTATTATTTACATTAAAAATAATTTGTTGAATGGTTCATAAATAATCAAAAGACGCGATATCAGCTTAATGTATACTAGAATAAAGTTTCGTGTCGTTTTTAACTTCACCGGTATGTAATATCTTCGATCGTAGGTAAAAAACATTTAGATACATATATATAAATGTCCGTGTACGAGGTTACAAAGTAGAACGGGTGGTCGAAGTCTATAGAGTGCGAGATCCACAAAAATAGTCGCTCAAAGTTATGGAAATGGAGGATGGAGATGCGAGAGAGGGAGAGAGCGAGAGAAAGCGAGAGAGAAAATGAATGAAAAAAGAAGGGATTGCGACGAAGAAGCGCAAAAAATAAAACCAGAAAAATGAAGAAAAAAAACGCGAGTGAGTGAAAGGAAGAGATAAAAGGGTGAGAGAGAGAAGGACTGTGTGAGAAGTGAAAAAAAAAGAAGAAATTGAGAGAAAGATAAAGAGCGTAAAAATAGACGAAAAGAATGAAAATGAGGAAGGCAGGGAGAGAAAGGGAGAGAGATAAAAGAGTATGAATAAGGGAAAAATATAGGGACAAGGCTAGAAGGGAGGAGGAGAAAGTGAAAAAATAGAATGATTGACCGAGTCAAAGCTTTGTCACAGTCTGTACATTCATAGCTGTTACTACTGTCCCCCACCACAACTTGAGACGTCATTCGTGTTCAATGTCACCGAACGATATAGAATGTCTTTCCAGCCCTTCTCTCTCATTCGAGCTTTCTATTTTCTCTCATAGACCGACGGTGTTGAGTGTTCCGCGGTGGACAAACGGAGCTAAATGAACGTGAATGACCCTTTTGATATAAAACATGGTTTCATCAAAAGAAACAATCAATATAATGCTGTGCATCATATAAAACTGCAATAGGAAAAAAAATGTGTGTTTCTATGGTTCACTATATACTTGCAACTTGAGAACTACTAAACTGATTCCAACAAATTTGAAGATGAAAAGACCGCCGGCGAGAGTTTCAATTTCATAAAAAAAAAAAAAAAAATCACATCTCTTCTTGCAAATTGTAAAAAAAAGTTAGAAATTTCATCATTTCAAATGTTCGTTTAAATTGTCTATTTTTATGCATTTTAATACGAATAATAGAGCTAAAGCTGATCGAATAAGGATAGAAAAATTATATCCTGCTTATTCGATCAGCTTTAGCTCTATTCGGATGATTATGTAATCCTGGAATCACTGTAGAGTTCCCTTCAAAGTTGTGAATATCGTGTTATACTTTTTTTTTAAATGAGAACGCGTGAGAAACATAGCGTAAATTAAAAGATAAAAGCTATTAAAAATATTTTTGTAACATTTACGAAATGACAATTATAAATCCCATTATAAACTGAATGGGATGGGAGATTTGTTTGGAATGTTCTCGCGACGTAATAGCACGTTTAGTTTTTTTTTTGTTATTTTCATGTGGGCGTGTGTGAACTCTGCGAATCGAGTGATAAAAGTATAGGCTACAAGGCTCGTTGCGTTCTCACGATGGCTTTAATATTGTGGCAAGGATTGATGAATGGAATATCTGTATTTATGAAAGACTCACAATATTTGAGAAAAAAAAAAATATTGCAATTTTTTTCATGCACCGCAGTCTCTTGCTGTATGAAGCTTCACGAGAGACAGAAGATTGGACGAGAGGTAACTTCGACCTCCCCTATATGGTCAAATTTTATTTCTCGTTGAAAGATTTCCATTCGACTGTAGAATCAATAAATGAAAACTAATTGCCTGTTGTGCATATGTAGGTAAGAAAAAAATATATTGAACTAATTTACCGAATGATATTCAATTATCCTAAACTATTTTTTCAAGTAAAATTTTACTGTCTTCATTCTTTTTCAACAATATATTTATTATTATTAGAATCACGGTATTCTCGTATATATTTATTATCAAAAGTTCTTCTAAGTCGTTTCTTGCGTGCATAAAAAATGATCACGGTATTTCTGGGATAGTGGCAATACATTTTTTGTTAAACAGCTGCTCCGGCTTTATCGGACTAATGTAATTTTCGGGTGGACTTTGAATATAATCTGCGAGAATTCCAAGGGATTTAATAGAACCATTCGTTACCAGGGATTTGCTTAAAAATAGAAACTAAGAGATCAGGATTAATTTATAACTTAAAAATATACTTCATGTATATACTACTCCTATATGAGATGAAAATAAAAAATTCCAAACGATTTTTCTATCACGGAAATATAAAAATCGATAGTTTTCGTTGATAATTGGTTGCTTGGTTATTTATTGTCCTTTGGCAATCCTTTTTTTTTTTGGCAGAAATCCTTTGGCACGATTTCTGGTGTGGCAGAGTTATGCTAAAAGGGTACGACCCACCTATTCTCTCGGAAGCGACGCACCTCTCCGGCGGTATAAGCCTACTTACTTTTTTCAATCTCCTCCTACTTGTTCCTACTCTAACGAGTCAGCGAGTCTCAGAAATGAACTGCTTTCAGGACTCGGGTTTGTGCTACACGTTGAGCTCCAAAATAAGTGTCAAATGGGATTTTTTTTTGTTTTCCTCGGCCAGTAAAACCGGCGGTGCACGGAAAGAAGTTTTTTGAATCTTTTCTCGAACGATGACCTCCGCGGGAGCTTTCTTTGCTTCCCGCCCCGGCCACAGCGTGGCGCCAAGGTAAACTTGTTCCCAAGCACGTATCATCCGTCAGATGGATATTGCCGGAGGCTGAAAATACATCTGAAACGACAGTCTCGCGCACATTTTCTACGACTGGCATGAGCACACTGTTAAGGCGTTATGTAACAATGTTGAGAAGACAGTGAGAAGATGAACGGGTTAAGAGATCACAGTATCTGGCATCGAAAAAAGTTGCCAATCTAGATTGAATCCCAGGTTATTACCATAAGGAAAAGAACCGAAATTTAGGAGTCAGAAATAAGGGACTCGCTACCCGCTCATTGCAATTGCCTTGTCCTGAAACTAGCGTAGTCGGCTCAGTATGTTTAGCTTCCAAAGATTAACCTTTTTCTTCAAGACGAATTAATTTATTCCGAACCTCATAAATATTGAATGGATTTTACTAAGTCGTACAAAAGTTTTTTCTTTATTTATTATTAATTATTAATAATTTTCAAGACTTCAGTAATTGAATGAATTTTTCGTCAACTTTCCTTCCACGTTATTGAATTCGTTATTGAAAAAAGTTTCTTCGTTTCTAGGGAAAAGATTTTACAGCCAAAAATATCGCGGAATTGAAAACGTTTCCGGTCGTGCGATGTTGGAAAGTGAAAAGAATGGAACATGAGTTCTGGGGGTTAAGGGCATGGATCAGTCACCTAACCTCACTTCGAATTTTCGAAATTGAAATTCTTTACAGTTTGACCAATTAGCGGACGCAGGACAATGGCAAAAATCCGCTGACAGGACCTTTTTGTAATCAAACAAACCGTGTTGAAGAATTTCACTTTTGTAATTTGCAGCTATCTCTCTCGCACTCACGGTGGCAAGTAAATTTGTTAGAGATGATTTAAAGCACTGCTTTTGATAAACTTTCCGACCTGTTTGAAACGTGATCGATGAGGAAAAAGGCGTATTAATCAGTGCCCATTGCACTTATGTGTATTTACATGTAGAATAAATCGATATATGGAGTATTCCATGCCAAATTTACCTTTCAAATGAGTAGTTTGCAACTGCCATTTCGCTACATTTGAAATATGTTTTCAACTTTTTCAAAGACTCATTCTGTGATTTTTTTCGGCTTTGTTTCTGAGATATCGATTTTTTGAAAATTTAACGATTTTTCTTTCAACCGTAAATAACATTCTGGAAAATTGATCGATTTGATAATTTTTTTTCAATGGTTTCGTTTTTTTTTTAAATTCAAAAATCGGAAAAAAAATAGTAAAAATAGTTGATCCAAGATGGTACTAGGCTTAAAAATTTTCAAATCAAGTCAAGCTTTTTTCAGAATTTTCTTTGAAAAATCATAGGACTCACACATCCCTAAAAACGCGATTTCAACACCACCAAAATTGAATTAAAAATTGAAATCAACATATGCAAACAATTTTTTTATATTACGTTTCGAAACGAAAGATTAATAAAAAAAAAAATGACAAAATCGATCAATTTTTCAAAATGTTATGGAAAAAACGAAAAAAAGAAAACGTTAAATTTTCATAAAATCGATATCTTAGGAAAACATGAGCCGAAAAAAATCACAGAAGTGTCTTTGTAATTTATTTCAAATGCAGTGGAATCGCAGATGCAAACTCATTCGATGGATAAATTTGGCATGGAATGCCCCGTATGTAAGTATATGTAATGCAAAAGTAGGTGATATCGAGTGTACTGACGACATTACTCGGTGTAGATATAGACTCGGGTATGTGATGTACCCTCCATCCTCCATTACGCATTAGTATAATTAATGCTTGGGTGGAAAAGAACAAAAACAAATGAGAAAAGTCTTCTTAGTTCCAGTCGAGTGTTGGTTGCATGGAAAGCACGTTGTCTGCGTGAAACCACTGGGGAGAATATTCGAGTTTAGAGAAACAGCCAGCAGCGAGAAATTCTTGTCAAAGAAAGCCCTTCGCGAAATTAAATGAAATTAAATCTCACGTACGAGAATGTGCGCGAAATGTCAAGCCCACCTGAAGCTTTATTAAAAACTTACTCGCAATATCTATAACGCGTGATAACCATTTTCAGTCAACTGTATAATTACTTTTTACGATACCACGCGCGTTCTCTTGATTATTGTTAAAATTGCAACAATTCATCATTAACAATTTTTTGTTGTTATGGAAATATCGGTAAAAGAGGATTGATGTTGTTGAGTTTTGGGAAAAAGTTATTTAACCAAGATCGTTATAAAACCTCACTTCTCCGAGTTTACAATTGCGAAATTGAAGTTCGAATGAGGTTCAATCGAAACACACATTGCATTTTTATTTCATGTATTATTTAAACTAAAAGTATTATTAAATATTTTATTAATGATCAATGATTCTAAAATTAATTAAAGTCCTAATTTCGATATTTCGAATTACTTTTAAAGATCTCTAAATATTGTTTCCGAGCGATGTCATCAATACGCTGGTTCATTTCTATATATACAAGACTGGAACTAATTATTCTGCAAATAATGTTTCCGAAACAGGATACGCTTTGTTCTTTAATGAAAATCTCTGTATACGTATATACAGAGATGGGGCGAGTGCGATATATGTTACGCGTATAATGGAAATTTTGATTGAAAAAAAGTCTCGGAGTCAATAGTATTTATTTGGTGTCTCAATCCTGCGGAGTGGATATGATTTTTTTTATTTCGTATTTTATTCTCTTTATTCGATTCGTATTCGAAATTCGAGTTATAATGGAAAAAATATTTTTCAATTTCATTAATGAAGAATGAAGAAAATGAAGAAGAAATAATAACGATTATTGAGTAATGGATTGGAATAAAGATTTAGAAAATTGGTACAGTATATATATAAAACGAAACGAAATTTATAGTGGAACCAATAAATTGTTGAGTTAAAGGAAAATTTTTAACGAATCTCGAATATACGCGCTGGAATAATTTCGCAATGAGAATCCTGAAGTAAGAAATGGGGAAGTTGGAACGTGTCTATAAAAGTAACAAAATGAAGTTCAATTCGATAGAGTCGATAAATGTGGCTGTTCTCCATCGTCATGAATGATTGACGCTGTAAATCATACATAGGGACTAGAGCATACACGCAAATATACGTATATATTGAGTAATAGCGAAAATATATTCAGCATACAGAGATCGCGATGGGAGTGGGGATAGGAGTGACTTATGCGTCCGGTTTGGGACAGAAACCTGTATCGTGGCCAAAGCCACTCGTTTTACGTTTTCGTTTGCCACTATGTCTTTTTTTAATTCTCTATTTTCTTTCATACCGCATATTTTCCAACGTTGGAAAATGAATTTCGAACCACGTTTCGCGAATGTATACCGAGTGTTTTGCTTTCCGAAGCAATCATTTCGGTAATAAGAATCATGTATCCTGATTTTTTAGGTCTCTTTAGAAGCCTAAATACGTTCTTGTCTTCATTGAACATACCACACTGAGAAAAGAGTTAAGTTGAATTAACCAAGGCTTCGTAGAATACGTCGAAAGAAATATTTCGTTCATTAAAAAAATCGTTCGGTTGCACGAATTATTAATTTTATTTCACCAAACAAAGATACCAATTGAATCAACTAAATGAAATTTGTTGTCGTGGATTTTGTTGGATCAACGTAAGATATTTTTCATTTAATGAAACTGATATTTGGTATAACAGAATATCACATTGGACGTATTTCACGAAGCCATTTGGTTGATTCAACAATTCTCTTTTCTCAGTGCAGTGTGCCACATATATATCAGTTTTTAGACTTTTTACATCAATTGTGGGCAGCCAAACGTAGCTGAACCGGACTCGAATGGCGTGTTGCTTTTATGGTAAGAAATTTGATTCGCTAGGATCGATTTTCACGAAATACATGTGCATTTATATTCTACCGGATTGATGAATAATTGTTGCAGAAACAAAGTATGTATATTTTAATAAAAAAAATCATTATTGATCGGATTTTAATTCGTAATTAGAGCATTGCCCGAAGCTTTTTTCTGCCTCGAGCACGCGAAAGATCTCGAATCGAGAATAATATGCATGATCTTCGGGGCACTTCAGAGTTCGAGAGTAAGAGAATAAAAAAAAAAAAAAAAAAAAAAAAAAGAAAAAAAAAGAAATAGAATGATATGAAAAACGGTTGAACGCGTCCGGTCGAAATGTCGAGTACGTTGCCAGTTGGCGAAAGACCAAATAAAAATAGTGCCAAGCTTTTCGTCGCGGAGTTATTGTCGATCGTGTTTGTATTGTGTTTTGCAATGTCACACTGTCGCGACGCTGAAACAGAGATCATCGTGTTAGTTTAGCGGGCATGAGAACTTATTTAGTTATACTATGTACTATTTTGCATCACGTTCCATTCAATTTTTGCTAACGTAATCTGAGTATGTTATGAGAATCAAAAAAATAATCATTCATTACTATGTACGTTGAATTTTTTTTATCATCAAATCTCAACAGCTATCCACAATTTTTCGAAATGATTCAATTTTTTAAGTGGTGTTGTCTTATTCCCAAATACTTTTTGTCGAGCCGCTCTCGATCGGTTACACTATTAATAAATAGGGACGTGGAAGCGTTTCGATGAAGACGGTATCAGAGAACTCTTTTTCGATCTTCGGACAATTTAAACGGGCCGATAAAAAAAATCAAAATCATGTAAGTATTCACCCCGAATCGCATATCCGATGGAATGAATGGTTTCCATCCACTGGAGAATTTCATTCTCGTGATTTTTCTAACTCAAATCCACTAAAGAATATGTCGAAATAAATCCCTTTCATTTTTACCGTAACATAACAACTACTGGGTCATTGAGAAAAACAAAAAACGTTTTTAGTTTACGATCTGGGTATTTTTATCATAAATTTTTTATACCAGCAAGTTAGGGACACCAGCTAAGCGTACTTGATCACATTCGAGTCAATTTAACAATCCAGTGAGCAATCGATCCCCCTTTATTTCATGAAACATCTTGGTAGTAATAAATTCGGTATTGAATGTGATTGAATGTTGAACGAACAAAACCAATAGCTCACTCGAGGGGGAAGACACTTTCTCAACTTGCAATAAATCGATTTTTCTTTCTTTTTTTTTTTTTTTTTTTTTTTTTTCATAAAACGTTAGTACAATGTCTTAAGAATATCGTAAAAAAAATTTAAACCGAAATTCAAAGCCTCCTGGGAGTTATAGCCGTAAATGTGACACAATTCTCGCCGCTTGAGGGCACCGCGTCTGAGATTCGTGTATCTTTAGTGTCATCCTATCGTGCTGCTATTCAACGAAGGATGAGCATCGATTCTGAAAATCATGCTTGCATGCATCGGATATCATAATTGGAGCATAAAAAATTACGCTAGTAGCACCAACCCCCGTCGGGTGCTTAGACAAAAGCGGCGCAGCTACTTATCGACCGAATAATAGTCGTCGTTGACTTTATCCGTGACCAAACTTCAAACGCGTTTAACCCGAAACTACATCGAAACCTATTCGAAGAATCTTAACCAAACTTGTCATACTGAACTGAATACCATTTTTTCAATAATAATAATAATAATGATAATTATACAACAGTATTAATGCTAAAAATAAAAATAATTATCAACAACTTTTCTATAAATCTAATTTTTTTTTAAATGACCAAAAAAAGTATTTTTTCATATCAGATATGAGAAAAAAATTCATTAAAAATCGTAACTTCTGTAAGAATTATATCGTTATTCCAATTTTTTTTTTCTTTCGTTATTTTTTCAAATTTACAGAGGAACTATGAATGTTGTCAATGAAAATATTCAACCGTATTGGTATCAGATACACAACAATAAACACCAGGGTGGTCACCATTTTTGAAGTCTCGAGTCGGCTTGCTCCATAACCAGCAAGATATTTCCGACAGTTTCTATTTTTTGTAACTTTAAAAATTGGTCGCGAACTCGCCGCAAGTACTTCATCCGAAATTTGTTGTTTTTCGATGAAATTTTTGTCCTACGGAATTTATTTCTGTATCGGGATTCTTCATTTTTTTTCCCGATTCTTGTTGTGTTGATCAACTGTGTGTTTGACTATTAATGCTTTTGAAGTTTTTAGGTATTCAATGATTTTATGTGAAGTCTAACTTTAATTTTTCATCACCCGGAACTGATATTTGGGGATCGGAGAAATGTACTTGTGTCAACTTTTTTTTTACAGTATTCATAGTGTGTTTTGCGGGGCTTATCTAAGCGTAAGAATTCGTTTCGTTGCAATTCGTATTGAATTTACAGTACTTATCAAATGTAGCATATCTCTTTATAAAATTGAAGCACCAGAACGTTATTTCCTTATTCGTATTTCCGGCCGAATGGAGGGATGGTTAGTGAGTAAATTTATACGTTCACTTGCTCGCACTGCATTACGTAACAGAAAAAAAAATCTAGCATTACACTAAAAAAAATGTGGAGCTCGTCCTCGCGTGACTTTGCCGTTCGTTTTTTCGAACGAACGAGTTTCGTCGATTTTTCCAACGCTCTTTTATCCTCCTGTGATGGCCTGGTCGGCTCTGGTACTCTCATTCGTTATTGCACACAACAAACACGTCTCTACATACACGTGATCGTGCAGATGCACCACCTGTTTTATGGAACATTCTATAGGTTATTTCTTTAGAATATTCTTATAATGGGTATAAAATAATATATAAAACAATCTGCGAATCCTTGGAGAGTCATAGTGACCGAAAAAAAGACCGAACAGGGTTTTGGTCGTTTTCGACGTCTAATTTATCGAAAAAAGACTCAATTGAGTCTTTTTTGTAATTTTTTCCAAGTTTTTTTTTAATAAACTGACCAAAATCTGGCTGGCAAGTGAAAACCTTGATTCAAGGAGTTTCGGTATAGGCGATACAATGTTGCCATGCTAAACCATGTTAAAAATACAAAAAATTTCAAAGAGTTAAGAATTTTATAAAATTTGGTGAACATATTCTTCAGTGCCAAATTTGACAATACAAATTTTTTCAGATTTTTCTTTTACACAGTTATCGAGTAATTGAAGACTAAAGTTCACGTGTATGAGCATAGCCTTTCCATATATATAGGTATACACTTCGGGCATAAGAAATCTGCTTTAATGCATAATTACTCGATAACTAAGTAGAAGAAAATTTTGAAAAAATTTGTTTTTTCGTACTCGATGTTGAAGAACATTATCACCAAATTTCATTAATTTCTTAACATTTTGCCTTTTTTACCGAAACTCTTTAACTGACGTATTTCGAAACGACCAATGACAAATGGGTCTTTTTTTTCGGCAAATTAGACGTTTAAAAAGACCGAAAACTTAGGTCGCTCTGATCTGCCAAGAATATCACAATGTCGAACCTCAGCCGAAACGGGAAATCGGGTGAAGGGAAGAAGAATAAATATAATAGAAATTCGAAAGCAAACGGTTGAGAAGAGTATATAAAACCTTAAAATGTTATGATCGTGGGTGATATGAAATAAAAATTAAGTGTTTTCTCAATCACTGATTCTACTCGTGAACTCTGAAACATATAAGGTTCACCGCAGATTATTCAACCCTTTAAGGATGTAAATTTCCAGTAGAAACTTGTGGGAAACGCGTGTTGCTATGTCAGGCGCCGTACATGAATTGGAACAAACGCACAACTGTGCATGTACAGATTGCATCGTAGAGTCCAGACCATTGAAGAGGGTAGCATCTGTAACCGTCACTTGATCTTGACGTAAACGAGTCTTCGAATGTACTCCGAGTAGAGTGTCGGTAACTAGAGATAGAACAGAATTTCATTAGGCTGTGCATGCGTGTGTGTGTGTGCGCGTGTCAGAAACAGAGAATGGGAATGGGAGGAAGATAATCCTTATCGCTCGAATCGTATGTTTTGTTAAGAATGAAAAATTATTGTCACATCGATTGAGGAGAGCTAGAAATCTAACGACAATCACACCCACAATAATTATAAATTCGACTATCCATTGCGGTATTATCACACAAACTGCGACTATACATAATCAAATTTTTTAATTAAGCGAACTAGTATATGAGCTTGGCGAGTGCGGAGCCTCATATACGAGAGCCTGAAGCGAAAATAAAATTAAAAACGAATAATAATTGAAAACAAATACTTGTAAATTAATACTCCGTTTTTTTTTTTTCACACGGTGAAAAATAAATACGACGAGTTAAATTTTCGATGTTCCTCGTGAAGTCGCCCAGAATTCAAGTAATATGCAACATCAGTCAAGTTTGGAAGCTTCACGAAAATCAATTTTATTGATCCTTGACACAGTTATACATTGCTGTTAACGTTTTATCTATTTTGATATCCTTAAATTAAAATTAATGGGGCGAGAGCATGTGAAGTTTACGTGTGGTCAGAGTTCAATTTTTTTTTTTTTTATTCCTCGATGATAACTCTGAATTCGAAGAAGGTCAGATTATCATGCAATACGGTTTGATACGCGCGTGTGTTCATTTTTTAATTGTTCGAAGAACCTGTGACCTTTTTGCTATTAATCTTTTTGCACACGACATTTTTATTCTGGCGGTTAAATATTTAATCTTATACCATTCGTATACCGCTTTCTAATTTTTTTTCTTCCTTTTCGTTGATTCTTCATTTTTTCGAATTTTTTTTTTCAACACCTTATCTTGTTTATCTGAGATTCTCTTCGTCACCTTGGCTCGAGCGTGACAAGGCTCTTCGAGGAAATTTCGAGGCGCTTTTTAAAATGTCCGAGGTGACGAGAACTCGATACGAAATTCTCACGTGCCACGCGATCATGAAACAAACCTTGTTGTTTTTTCTCTTTCTTTTCTGTTTACCGCGTCAAGAAAAATTATCCACGATATAATGATTCCGTGAAATAACCTCTTTTCTCGAGCTAAGGAATTACTTTTCAGGATTTGTGTCCGATTAGCCCGCTTATGTTTTTTACCCTTCGAAAGGATCCTTGGCTCACCACCGTTCGTACCGTTTTTTTTTTTTTTTTTTATACAAGTTTTTCGAGCTACTACTTTTATACCGGGCACTTTCGCAATATTTGCCGAAGGAAACACGATCGCTAATCTTGCAAATTTATATATATATGACAACGCCTGATTTATTTATATACATTTTTTATATACATAAAATTATTCAAGATTTTGTGTGCAGCTTAAGGATTTATACGAAACTCTTCGACACGCGAGGTCTCCGTGTCATAATTACGTTGAGGACTATTTTTTTGTTCATGCTTATCTTAGATGAATGTCGATGGTTATCTTGTCACCAAGAATTTTCGTAATTATTATTAGCCCCGTTTTGAGGCAGCCTGTTATGAAATTCAAATTGAAACAACGACTTGAATTTACTACAATTTTTATAGCACCCAATTCATTCGCAGCTCACCCCTGATACGTATATTATTTGATTAATCGCGAAATTTGAATAAAATAAAAAAATCAGAGTATTATTGCTTTTTTGAGGGTCGTAGTAGACTGTTTCAGAGAATGTTTCAGGAACTTACGTGATTTTGCTTCTCGTGATCGGCTCGAGGATAATGCGCTTCGAAAATCTTGTGTTCGCGTCTCGTAATGCATGAACAAGATACATGAAATTCTATGTGTGGCATGTATAATATTATCGTGTATGCCTGTGGATGAAAATAGTTAGACGCCGAACATACCTGCCCAGACCACAATATCACACCCATGCAAATCTGAATATTCACCGGGTATTTAATTCAAAAATTCTTACACCATACACCGAATACCGGCGTATAATCATGTAATGTGCTCAACAAATCGTCTTATCTTTGTAGAAGTATTATTCGAGCTGATTAGTTGAAACCTCATTCCAATTTATTCGATAATGTAACGATATATTTATTTAAAGATATTCAATATATGAATTTTATGAATTCACATTTGAACATGAAGTAAATTTGAAATTGTGTATTTTTGCAATAAAATTAACATTTTTTTTTCTCCGCATAACTGGCCGTTAAATATTGAAATTTTAAATGGAGCTTTAATCTAATAGTAACTTGGTAATTAAAACAGCGGATTTAACATGACTCGCGGAGTTAACCACAGAGGATCGAAAATTAATGCGACGCGAAACACTAATTTTCGGAGTACCTCAAAGACTTGAGTGCTTTTCGTTATGTAAATCATGAGGAAAAGAGAGAGAGAAGGAGGAAACGGACTGAAAAGCAAAACTCGAGGTTCATTTGGCCTTGGTGAATTACGAATGGAAGTGAGACACTTATTATCATGCGCATAAAATTTGGACTCTTTCAAATCTTTTTTCCCGATTTAACTTTTATTTATGTATGATGACCATGTAGGAATTTCGCTTCTATGGCATTTTTCTTTTCCCATGTCCAATCGTGGACTTCTATTGCTTCATTCCATAATTTTCAATAGAAAAAGTAGTATCAATCATTACGTGCACTATTTATTCATATCATTTTATTCAAATTTGTTTACGTTGTTGAATCACATTACAACGATAGAATCCATAATATCGTATTGGGAAATCTCCAGGAAATTGGATTGCCTGAGACAAAAGACACAAACATCCTTTAGACGATTTTATTCGCGAAATAAAAAAGTCAATTATCAACGAGGCATAGACTCGGTATAGTGAAAAAAAAAATCATCATAGAGATATCGAGCGTGGTCAGTAGAAAGCTGGAGTATTGGTCAGACGGTTGAACTTTGAGTTCTCTATTCCATTGACCGTGCGTGCCAGCTTGTGTGCTGTTATTCTCATTCTTTGATCTCGAAAAATTACGATTTTTCTATTTTTATCAGCTTTTATTTTTTATTTTGTTTTTTTTTCGACAAAAATACTGATCTAGTTTTATTAGTCAATAAAAGGAGATTTCATTTTAAATCTATTTTTTACTACCAGAATATTACGTAAATATTGACGTTTTTTTTTTTTTTTTTTTTCGACAAAAAAGAGCATCGTATAGGTTTATAGAATATTGGAGAAATATTCAAATGAACTTCAGAGTTTACTGTGCTGGAATTATATTCGGAATTCGAACACCCTGTATGAAATGTGCTGACCTGCAAGTCCTCCAGAATTCGGCAATAGATAAAACTGGCATTGGTCATCTTTTTTGATTCTTGAATTTTCGATGTTCGACGAGACTTCTGCATTATGGAACATTTCCGAGCGAAGAAGTAAAATCGGGAAATATTTAAATTGTGATGTCGTCAAATAGTGTATATGAGGGATTCCTGTTTTCTATCCAGAGTGATTCAATTTTCTATGGATTTATTCATGTTTCTAAATCAATTGTGAAATTCTTGGGCTAAACATTTTTTTTTTTTTTTTTTTTTAATGGCATATATGAATAGTAACTATACACACATATTTTGTGCGAAGAATACTGTATGCAAGTAAATGACTTGATCTGATTGAAAAAAAATTCATTAAACAAGTCTACAATTGAATCATGAGTAAAATCATTGATTGGTCTGATATAAATTCTGTCGACGAAGATAAAATTAAACGTTCTGTAGCACGTGAAATCGTCCCGCCAATCAAGCATATTCTACTTTTCTGGTTAATTAATTCTCTTGAAACAGATCTTTTGGCTCATTGCACATATACACGTGGGTTTTGAGTATACATAGAATTTATATAAAATGAGTGAAACCATTAAGCTGAGAATGCGCTTATTCTTCGCAAGCTATTTATGCTAAAGAGGAAGAGAGGGTTTGAAAATCATAAAGACGTTTCCTAGTTTTTTTTCTTTTTTTTTTTTTTTTCTCGTAGAATTCTACCTTTTTCGTGCATCACTGACTGGTACACCGCAAAAAATTATAAAGACTCTCCTTTCCCCCTGCTCCCTTTCTCTGTCTTCCTTCTACTTTTTATCTCTTCTCTCATTCGCTCTCTAGTGGCCTCTTTCTTTTTCGACATTTCAAGATGTTTTCTTTATTCTCGCTTCTTTATTTCTCCCTCTGTCTGTTTTTTTTTTTTTTTTTTTTTTTTTTTTATCTTTCATCTCTTCTTCTCACTGTCTCTCTTTTATTCACTAGAATTCCTTTTTTTTTTCTCCTTACAGACCTCCATCTTTATTTTATCTATATCTCTTTCTCTTTAGTTTTGGGTTTATTTTCTCTTTTATTTGAGTTCTCCAAAGAGATTCGAACAGTGCGATTCGAACCGGCACTAATCGGTGAACAATGCTCGAACACATGCGCCATTTTCTTCACATCTCAACGATAGCGCTCTCTCCCTTTAATTCCTCCTCTATCCACCTTTATTTCGTCCGTATATGTGCACTTCCGATAGCAGAAATTCACTTTTAATAGTAAACGGAGCATGAAATTCGTGAGCATCGAATAACGCCCGATATGCTCGTGAAGTATTCTTTCTCTCCTCGTATTTGTTTCATATCTTTGTCACATTATCATTGTTCGTGAACGACACAAAAAGACGTTCAAATGTATTGTAATTTAATGGAAATTAATGGATTTTCAAAGCACATACTTCACCGTTCGACCTGAACATCATTACTTTTTGTTAGTCGATGAATGAAGGGTAATAATACTACAAAGAATTTTCTCATTTTTTGGGAGGGAGAGGGGGGGGGGAATTATGAAGTAAACACAAAGACTAACCTTTCATTTTGTCAACAGTTATGAGAATAGTTTAATCAATTTTTTCTTGACTCTCCAATGCTTTCGTTCCAATTTTTGGCTATTCGTCCTGTAAATTTGCCATATTCAAAAAATATTAGCTGAAGCTTCAACTTTTTCTTGAACATTGAAAAAGTATTGGAAAAAAAATGTCCATTGGAAGAATTGTATCGTTGGGTTGTGAGGAACCACGAGACATCATCTGGACGCGGAACGCGACCCATTGAATTTGGGAACGAAAGAGCTCGAGCACGAAGAAGAACGCGATAAAGGGCAAAGAGTGTCTCCAGGGATTTTCTGTATCGTGTGAAAGTGAAAAAGTCTCTTTTAAGGTGTGTGTCTCTCGTCCGAAATATATTAATACTTTGAAACCAGATGTTTCTGAGCTTTAAATCAAATAAATCAAAACTAACGAAAAAAACAAAAAAAAAAAACAAAAATCAAGAAGTTATGGTTGATTTAAAGCAGAAATGGGAAATTGGTATTTTCTACATTAAATTAGAATGGACGAAGGAACGTGGTATCCTTATTTACCGATGTATCTTATTGGAAATACCAAAGACCTGTTTCGCTTTATATTATAAAAAAATTATTACGACTACCGTAATAGGAGAAATTAGAAAGAATTTTTCGTTGAGGATATATCTATTCTGTGCTCCTTTCTGAAAGGCAAAATGAAGAAGAATATTTTTATATTTACTGTTACTAAAGAGATACAAAGAGAGAATAAATTTAAGAGATCGAAAACTTTAAAGGTATATGCAAGTGGGACCAATTTATTCGGGAAAATGAAGATCGAAGGCTGACAAGGATAGAAATAGAAGGAAATCACGGAATCGCCGGAACATGGAAGTCCTGGCGATGTAATACCATCGTAGGTACCTTTTATCCATATATATAAACGTTTGTGTGTGTGTGTGTGTGTGTGTGTCAGTATGTGTATGGAGAAGTGAATGGGTACACGATATCACGATCCCCAATTTCCTCTCGTCGCTGGGCACAACCTAGACAAGATTTATCACTCTCCCCCCCCCCCCCCCTCTCTCTCTCTCTCTCTCTTTCTCCCTCTCTCCGTTCTCGTTTTCTTTCTCACCCTGACGCAACACAACCAATCGGTGGCACTGAAATTCCTCTTCGACGTTCCAGATGCCACTCTTTTTTCTCTCTTTCTCACAACTTCTTCCAATGTCAGCTTCTCCCTGCCTTTCGTTCGCACCAACAGCACGTTTTCCGTCCTCGTGAATTTCCGTTTGAAACAATATCCACGTATTCTTACGCAACTAAAGTCCGATCACGTACGCTCTTTTCTTCTCCCTGGCGACTGTTCTTCGAGATCTTGCCCGCATGAACCGACTTCAAGCGTTTCTTGTACATATACATTCGTTTATACGAGGTTTCCAAAAAATCATGCTTCTGCCTTGACGTATCGTAAGTAGTTGAAGAAATTATCGAGAGAATAATTCAGCTGTGGAGTTTTGAAAATATTAATTAATTATTACAGCGGAATTATCAGTTTCATCAAAACAATGTGCACAAAATTTCATGTAAAACATAAATTAGACTCCCAAAAGATGTTAACCATAATAGTTTTGTTGCAATCATTAAAAAAAATACAACACTTTGAGAAATTTAACTTTGACCTTGAATAACTTCGGAACGATTAAACTTATTAAAAAATTATACGAGACCTTTTTTTTAGAGCGTTCAATTCCCTAGAGAAATGTGTTTGTAGATTTTTTATATGACGCATCGTCAGTTAGTTACAAAAATTTGAAGAAGCAAAAAAAAAATGTCTGCAATGTTATTACGATGGAAAATTAAGAGCTGCGACGTGGAACGTCTAAATATTAATATTAAGAGCACAAATTTGAACAGGCGTATTTTTATACGTAAACGAAACTTTTCGACCTGTTTGGGAGTAGAAAAAAAAAAAAGTTCGCTCTTGCCACTCTAACTTCTCGCTGGTGCACCGGAATGGCTGTTGCTAACCAATTAATTTCTTGCGAGCAGTGCATTCGAGAGAACAAAGTTTATGAACGTTTTTCGTCGTCCACCTGTCAGCCACCCTGCCAAATTTTAACGCGACTTCTGCGACCCACTGTATACGTGGCGCACTCTGTATGGGGAATTTTAATTTATTCGTACGGTGAATTCTGAGATTTGGCAATATTGAGACCACGCAAGCCAACCGAGAATACACGCTTTCGATGCAATTCATTTTTATCTAAATCAATTGAAAAACGAATAAAGTGAAGCCACGAATGAAAAACTTGAAAGAATCAAAATCAAAATAAAATAAAAATCAAAATCAAAGCATGTATTATGTATTTAAGACGCGAACTGACATTTTTACTAATTATTACTGTTACGGTGCAGATACTCGAGACTCATCCATGTACCAAGTCAGGATCGAGATTGCATAGTAATCAATTACGGTCTAAAATCTCGAGTATATACACAACAGATGTGTGCATAAGCTTTGTATCAAAAGCCTTTTGACGTGCTTCACCCAGAGGCCTGATATCAGGCTTTCTCGTGCAGCCAACATGGCCTTAAAGTCCACGCGTTATCCGCGGCTGTTCCTCCCGTCCACCCTTCCTCCTTTTCCTTCTCCCCCTCTCTCGCTCTATCGTTCTTTCTCTTCATTCTTTCGCTTAATTAATCTTTCTAGCCTTATCCCTCTGGTCTTCTTTTTATTGAGTGTCTTTTTTTTGTACATTGTACCTTTCTCATTTATATTTCTTCTTTCACAATGATTCTTTCACCTTTCGATTCCTCTATTTTCTTTCTTTATTCCTCTGTTCTTGTGTTTTTCTTTTTTTTTTTTTTTTCCAGAGTTTCTTGTCAGTCTCATTTTATTCTTCTCGGTTAACGTTTTTTTGCTCTTTCCTTTTTTCATCCCTTTACATCCGTTAATATATATTCCATTCGTTCCAATAATAATTCACTTTGGTTAAAACCACTTTCGGTATAATTTATTACAACATATTTACAACGAATGAAGATTAGTAGTAATACTGCGAGGCGGTCTGTCAAAAACGTGCAATTAAAAATTAAATTAAAGAAATTGGTGCAAGAACCGGAATGGACAAAAGTAGGATTCAAGTGACGCGACGAGCTCGTAAAAACTCGCAAGAGTATGCGCGGTATGAACAAAAATAAAGTAAAACACACACCAGGAGAAACAGAAAAATAAAGAAAAAATAGAAAACTTTTTTTCAAATCTACGAACAAATGATGCAATGGAGCTCATATTCGGATAGAACTGAAATAAACAATAGTCGAAACACCGGAATATTGTTCTACTAAAGTTACTTCATTACATTATATTATAGAATGAAATTGCATGACACTTCATTGAAGAAGATATAACGGCTAGTAATAATAAATATCTTTGTACATGTATACACGAGGATAGCAAACATTAATCAGTATGCAGAAATACGTATATACTTAGATATACACAGAAGAGCTGATGTATCCGATACATTTTGGTATCATGAAAGGCGAAACTAGCGTAAAAGAGAGAAAGCGAATCGATATCTACCAACTCTGGAGAGGTAACATGTATAAAGCGATGAAGGCTTGATAAGCACGACGCAACTCTCGTGGCCTCGCAATCGCGCGAGGCAAACTAACCGCAGCAACCTCTCCTTTCTTTCCGCCTTCCTCTTTTCCTCTCTCCTCCTCTTCATTTATCTGTCTATCTATTTCTCCGTTTTTCACTCAACAAGGCTCCTATCCCTAGCTGCTTTTGAACTCCAGCTTTGCCCGACCAACTCGGCACGATGCATTACCGTAGTCAGCACTGAACGTTGTACCATTCATCGACCACAGAAATATACACTGTTTATAGGTGTCCATATACAGATGTGTACTGAGAGGATTCGCAAAAACTAATTTTACCATTTTCGTTTTGGGCACCGAATCAACATTTTTTTTTCTACTGAAAAACTATTTCGATATTGTACGAATTTTTCAAATAATAATTTGCAGATTGCTACTGCGTTTAAATATTGTAAGAACAATATAAACGTGATTACGATAAAATATTTATTTTACAACTGATTAACCAAGAGAGGACATAGGACTATACTTATTTCCTTGAATTTTGATTTTTTTTTTTTTTTTTTGGCGAGGAGCTTCGATACCAATTTCCTCAATACAAAACATGCTGTTTATTTTTTGCTGCCTTTATCAATCCTTTCTATAGCCAGTACGTTTTTCTCTTTCCAATCACCGTTTTTTCCAATGAATTCTTTCACTTAATCAATGAATGGCGATATCTCTCTTTTGTTCAACCTTTACGGAGATGAACATCGCTAAAGAGCAATGGAGAACGAGAAACTTGTCTCTAGACGGTTCCAACCCTGCGAAGTCTCAACGGGATTAGCATCAACATTTTGAGTTCTCTCCCAGCAGTCTCGATATTATACATATATAATACTTTGGGTACAACGTTAATCTCGTCGTATAGAGCCGTTTATAAGCACTGCCTACCAATACTACTTAACTAAAAGCTACTGCTTGTACATGTGCCGCGACCTTCCCTCTCTTCGAGTATGAGGAAAACATGAGAACGCGAGAACACTAGAGAGTATGTATATGGGAAGTACGTGAGATGGGAGTCGAAATAGTCGTGCTAGTTATCATCCTTTAATAAGGCTTTTGTGAAAGTGGAGGGAGACTACCTTCATGTACAAAGTGTGTTGATCGCGAGTTTTTGGGAAGGCAAGCCTCTAAATGAAATTCTCGCAGTCAGTTTTGTTGAAAAAAAAAAAAAAAAAAAAAAAAAATAGAATTTTAAGGTAATATTAAATCTTAATTTTGCTTTACTAGTCTATTAAAATCTGAAAAAAACATATTTTTTTTGTTTAAATTGAATTTTCAAGGACAATGACATTCGAATAACCACAATTTTCGACACTCTAGTCGTTTTGATTTTCAGGACACCCTGCATATCGGGTCTAGATGTAGTCTGAACATATGGGGTTACCGATGAATCTAAGGGTGGTAAAAGGCTACGAGAGATTCCTCTTAAGTTATATAAATTTGATCTTGGACTATATATACTGAGCGAACTTTAAACTTCTTGTCTGCCGACACTTTATCACACGCGTGAGGCTCTAACTTTTTTATTCAATTATATTTGGGCAAACATGTAACTACGCTGAAATTACTTTTTTCTTAGTTCTGTTTCACTGAACTTTATTCATTTGTATCCTTGGATGGTGATTGTGAACCCTAATTATAAGCTTTCAACTATCAACATTGATGACGACAACATTTACTAAAATGATATATTTATATGTGGGTTGATTCATTAATTTTCGATCGCAGACTGCGCGGGCTTGGGGGTCAGTGATTTGGCTGGCTGATACTTTTCAAGAAAGTAGGTTATGAAAAAAAAAAAAGATTCTCTGTATTTAAACTCAATATGAAGAAATCTGAAGATTGTTGTCTGATAGCCATCTACCTAGAAAATTCTTACCTCGACTTTGTTTGAGGGTGAAAATCTATTTTTTTTTCTCGAAAATGTGAGATTGAAGAAGAAAAATGACGCTCGCCATTCGAGTTTCTAAGTTTCATAGAACTCGCCTGAAAAAATCGTGGAAATAGCTCGAAAAATTGCGTTGTCAACATTTTTTTAATCCTACAATCATCAGATTTCTTTATATTGGGTTCAAATTCGTACTTTTTTGAAAAAAAATTTACAGCCAAATTACTGACCGGAGCCCGCAGGCTGCGGTCTTGATTTCCAGTTACTGTAATCAGTTCGTTCTTGTGTTATTTTTTTCATCGATATCGTGACGCGATTCGTAAATCGAGTCGTATTTGTTTGTATATTATTATAAAATCTGTACGTATGACTCACGATAAGGATCGATCGAATTTTGTTTACGTGTGTATAAGTTAATTTTTGACGAGGCTGAAATCCATAGTGATAAATCGACTGGTCTCGTTTAGTATGCAATGTCCTTTTGTGTCCAATAAAAAATAAAACATAAAACGCCATCGAAAAATCGAGAAAAAAATGTGAGGGGAACGATGGTATAGATGCGAAAGTCGTGGGAAGCCCGGAGAGGATGGAAATACCCTATGATGCTAACAAGAAAGTATTCCGAGAGCGATCGAACAGTGTGCTTCGCTTTTATCGTTCTGCTTTTTTCTTTCTCAAATATTCTTTTTTTTTTTTTTCTTATACCACAACTTCGTTGACTGCGCATTAAAAATTTTCTCGTTCGTGTGTATGCCTTTTTTCATTTAACTTCTACGTACTACGCGAAGTACTGCTGTCCCGATTATTTTCATACACCCTTCGTGTACCTTTCCGTATACCGTACACTGGGAACAATAGAACGATTTTTTTTATCGTTGGTGCCTTTTTTTTCAGAAATACTTGGATCTTAATCAGTGAAAAATTATTTCAATGAGAAAATCAGTGGGCAATCAGTCGTATAAATCTTTGAAATATGAAAATTTCATAAATATATACATTATTTTCAGATATCGTGTTTAATTTTTTAATTTTTTTTTTTTTGAATCCTTTGAGACGTTGAAATTCTATCATTATAGATGCGCATATGTTTTATAGTTATTATTACTTTTAAGTATAGTATCATTCTAGTATACTTTTTTTTTTTTACTGAATTGGTAGTCATTCTAGGAGCTATTTTTGCATTGTGTCTACTCACACACCCTTTCATTCTTCGTTCAACTCCCTTGGGTTTCTAGTTATTTGCATCTCATTTCGAATACCACGACAATAAGAACAAAAATTTGAAATCCACAAGTTCAGATAAGAGGAAGGAAAAAAAAGGCATAAATTGTATTCAATTCTTGTACGAATGAGAAGGAACCTAAAGCTTTTCATTTGAAGACATTCGCTCGAGGCTTACAACTTTGATGATAAATATTGTACTCGTAAGCCGAGATACCGTAGATTTGCAGGACTCAAGTCCCTCAAGTGGAAAGAAAGCATTTCGAACTGTATGTTCTGGAATAGATTTGAATTTTCCATTTTAGTAAGATATCGAAGAGATCAATTTTAGAATATTTTCGGAGTATACGAAAGATCTTGACAAACTAGCTGTCAAGGGATAAATTGACAACGCGAGGAGGACGAAAAGCTTTGACAACTGTAATCTGCTTTGTGAGAAAAAATAAAGATTCTCATTGTACTTGATTAGTTTTTTTCTTTCTTTCTATTTCTTCATTAATGTTTTCGTAATATTTTGTCTTTTTCTGTAACACGATGGTTTGCGCCTCTTATTTTATCATATCAAATGACAAAAATCTTACTTGAAATAATGCATTTGAATTTTAAGTATATTTCTACTGATTTTTTCGATTAATCCGATCTCTTTTACCCGCAACGTAGATTAGTGTAAGTTCATGAATACATAGATACTTCTCATTGCATTCAATGGAGCCGCAAAGATAAAGCGGAATCGCAGGTCGATTTAACGTATATGATTGGTTAGGTGAAAACGTTATTTGACATATCGATCACAAGAGGCATCAGTAGCCGTTCAGAATTGCTAGGTTACGAGAAATCCCATGCGGTTTTTCATTTATAGGGTTAATGCAATAATTTGGAATGAAGAATGTTACGGATACTTCTCGATTTGGTTGTCTGGGGGAGCCCGTTTTGAATTCCCCCGACTCTTTTTTTTTTTTTTTTTTTTTTTTTTTTTCTACTTCTTGTCCCTTTTTACTTTTCACTTTTCCTTTTTTCAACGTCGTCAACTACTACCCCTGCAGCGGAGACTTGCGGGTATACTACCGATCATGGTGACCGCGGGCACAAGGCGAGAAAAAAAAAGAAGTTGTAATTTAATTTTTCCTCGCAGACACAGGGGTTGGAACTTTGGGAAAACGAACCGAAAAACGAGCTCAACAGGAGTTGGTCCATCAATTCGATGCGTCGAGGGGATCCTCTTTTTTTTTTTTTACTTCTTCCTCTGAAATCCCGACGAACCACTGAAATAACAAAATTCGCTGGGATATAAGTTCTGAAATGTGAAAAAAAATATAAACTGATTTCCCCGAATATTTTTATTACGTACAATTTCATATGTTTCAAGAGAAACCGACTTGTTTTAGTATCGTTTCGCGTTGATAGGTCGCTAGCTAGCTGAAGCACGATATCCAATGCAGTTGCTTGAAAAAAAAAGGAATATATTTAAAACATCAAAAGATTTGGCCTTAAGATCTCATCAATGACTCAATTATTTTACATACGTCGTAAGTAAATTTTTCAAAATGGAACCATATTTTTTTCAACTCAAATGGTGTTGATAATATTACTCAAAACTGTATACTTGAACCCCGATGTTAGAAACAGTGGCGGGACTGACTCCGCATCACACTTGTAGCAAGTCGGGGTTGCGCACGGTTCACTTTTCCATTTTTGCGCATCTTGCGCGAGGTCTGATTGGACCGAATGTTTCCCCCACCGAGTGCGAGTCGATCAATATTCGACTCATTAATTGTGGAAGGAATTTCATCAATCGGGGTTCCTAAATAATTTCTAAATGTTTGAATTAACATTGAATTAACAGCAGGATACCCAAGCTACATACGTTTATAGGGCATCATAATCATTTTTTTTTGTTTTCCACAAGATACATGATAGGTTGAAAAAAAAATGTTTAATGTTTTTAACATGATTTTAATCGATAAATTACAAGGGACGATGAAAGCCATCCGGAAGCTTGATCCTGAGTACCTTGGACTTTATGTGTCAGATAACATCGATGAAGGCACCAGCTCCTTTTTAACTTCTTTCATATCTTTCTCTCTCTCCCTCTCTATTTCCGTCTTTCTTTCTTGCGTCAATGGACTGAAAGTTACTTGATGAAAACTACGGCCTTAGCCTTTGCTAAGGAAGAGTCTGGCTTTACTCACACTGTAACTATTTCATCCCCGAGGAATCCTCGGGGTGACCTTTTTCTTCGACTCCGATATAGAAAGAGGCGCGAAAAAAAGAAACATGGAGAAGTAACACGGGAAGTAAACTCCGACGGCCCGTAAATTTAACTGTGAAAGTTTCTCTCGTAAAAAAGCTTTGAGAGCTTTTTTGTATTTCACCCTACGACGGTCAATCGCTCGATTAACTTCTCACATTAAGATCTTATATTACTTTTTATTTTCGCGGATCGTGCCGTGAGAAATTTTTTTTTTTGTGCTTTTTTTTTAAAGTTGAGGTTTCGCGGAGGGGCGTATTTTGTGGGCGCATAAGTAGGGTACACATTGATCATGTGAAATTTCTCCAGGCTCTTGATAATAATGCATTATAACTCATTATTACACCTCACAGTAACCAGGAATCAATTTTTTTTCCTCAATAATCATTCTAATGAATGTTAGTTGAAGTAAATAATCGTTGCCGAAACTAACCCTTAAAAAGTCACGAATACGAAAGGCTTCCTGTTTGTGACATTTTTTCAAGTTCTATCATTAATATTTTCTTTGAAGATTCAATGACCCATCTTTTTTATTATCATTACAGATTCCTTACAATTTTTTCCATGTGCGAGGTTCCTTGTATCCGATATTTGAAGATATTCAGACTATAAATTATTGAAGGGATATGTGGTGATCGTGGAATCTCCGTAAGCTTTCGTATAAGTTTTACGATTTTCAAAGCTGTATTTCTTATATGATATTCCACCTGATTTTTCCCATATCAACATTAATTTTGCCATATTTCCCTCTCTTTTAGAGCAAAATAGGCAGTTGAGAAATTTTTATTTGGAATTGACTTAAAAATTATCATGTTTCTCTTCGTATGCACACATACCCATGTTACAAGTATATGTTCCATACTCGTGACGGAGCAAAATTGGACAAAACATATATGCAGATTATTGGTCAAACTTATATAATTGAATGTGTTTTTCTTGAAACTGTTTCGTAAATTATGACTTTAAGGAGAAAAAAATATGCACTTTGATTTTATCATTTTTATCTCACGTTTTGGCGAGTGTATTTACATAAACTAGCTGTGCCCACGGCTTCGGCCGTGACGAGGAATATCGTTGATAATGCAGCTGTGATATTAACTCGTAAATAACCACACATCTATCGAGCTAATAACGTACCAACCGCAATAATGCGATTCAAGGTTTGGTACTGTTGAATTCGCATAAATAATCGAAAAGCATTGAATAACCACAGCTTCTTAGATTTAAAATGTTTGTGAATTCGATTGCTATCGTTACGATAGCGCGAAATAATTAAAAACTTTTTTGAACAAAAAAATAGGCATAAAAAACTTGAGTTTTAAGGAACGGCTGGACGTCCTACTTCGGTCTATAGCATAGAGTAAATTTTGCCCTGTTGCATTACCGTGACTTTTGGCGTGGGAGGCGAAAGCTTCTCCGAGTTGTAAATGTGCGACGCAGTCTCAAGAACGAAGCTCTTCTTAGTGTAGTTTCCCTTCTTCGATCTGTCTGTTCGTGACAGTCCGCACTCCGAGACTCGAATTCAATTAATAAATTAGTTCGTTTATCTAAAAGCTGATCCAACCTCTCTGAAGCCAGGTTACGTACGTAAATATACGTACGTAATTCTCGTCTCTCGGCGATCTAGAAGCGACAGTCCTAAGTACAATTGCTTCCTATAAACTGTTACCTCTACAGATTTAGTCTCTTCTCTCACTAATTCATTTCCGTAATTATCGCGTCCATTCTTCTTCGCATTATCATTCCTAAAATCAATATTGCGGAACTCAGGTTCGGAGTTTCTAGTACATTGTGTCGGCGGGAGAGAGAGAGAGAGAGAAAGATGGAGAATCGTGCTTGCGGTTCGCTATAGTCCAGTAAAACAACTCGGTAGAACACAAAGAGTCTTCGATATTGATGTGGTCGGTAAACGTTGGCTCAAAGCAGCCCTGGTAATCTGAACACGAGTTATCTCAAAGGATTAACAACAATCTGCCACTATATTGTTGCTGGAACTCTACGAGTACCATTACTTACGACCTTCTGATTGATAACAGTCTTTATAAACCACGGCAAACGCGCAACCCAACTCTCAGCAGGGGTTGCTGTTTTTGTGCACCACAAATTGCTCTTTCGCCGCAAGATTTTACTCGAAAATACAAGCACGTACTAGTTAATATAGAATATTCTGAGCTACAGAGGGTTTCAAAAGAAACGCTCAAGTTATAACGAATAGACGACCGTAAACTCGTGAGAGAAAAGATTTCTTTTCTCTACAGAGCATCGTTTTCAAACGTTCTCCACCTTTCGCTTGTTCTTCCCGACGCCCTGAATGGACTCTCATTTATGATTCAATGTTTTAACCCTTTAACGGCCACACCTATTTCTGAACGGCTTAGAATTATTCCCTCTGGTAGTATAGCTGAAAAAGGGTAGACCATGAATGTTCAATCATAATTTTATCGATAAGGACCTGGGAAATAGTGTTTTCGAACTGTAGAAAATTTCCTGCATGGACGGTTTTACACTCTTAGTTCGAACTATTATTCCAATTCAATCACGAATCTTCAAAGCCTAGTGTGTCTAGTCAAGCTTCGTTTATCCAATTCTATCAGAAAATATTTCGAAAATGTCCATTTTCTTACTTTTTTTTTATCGAAAACGGACAGCAGATGCCAAGCATCGTATATTTTCACGGCTACATTATCGCTATATTGAAATAATTCATATGTTTACGTTTGAATTTCAAGCTATCCTGACACCTGGAGCTCTATCTATCATGGATTGATAGCACTGCAAACTAATTCGTCCGCTATAACGTCTTCATGTTTTAACAGGCGGGGTGAAAGTAGACGTAGCAAATTTGCTACAATGGCAGCTAAAGGGTTAATACCGGATAAAATCATTTTGATATTCGTGTTAAGATCCAAATTACTGGCGTTCAAAAAATTATCAGATACTTGCATACGGCAACTTTTTAAGTAACGATAAGTCTTTCTATCGAAACCAGTGACGAAAAATTCTTGAATAAAATATCATGCATGACATGTAAAACGACTTCGAGGCATTCAAGATTGAGAAATCTTCAGTTATACGCCAAATTAAGAGGTTAGAAATAATCAGGTATTTACCGATAGTTTTGTTGCCTGGCATCAGGCACTGAATTCTGACAGATTCAAGATTCTGACAAGATTCAGAGCGCGCAGCTCGAGGGATTTTATGTCGAACTACACGTACATGTCGCCAGGCAGGAAAGCTTGAGGGAAATACTTGATTTATTTTCAAGCTCGAGGGGTATTCGCCAGACTATTTTTTCAACTCGAATTTCAACCAATAGGAGTTTGACGTTTAGCATTACGTTACACCACCAGGATGAAACTGTATCGGTAATTTTTAAAAAAAAATTATGTTTCTGTTACATGTTATGTTCTAATGTTAGGTTACAAAAGCTGTATGCAGAATTTTTTGTTTGTTACCTAACAACAGAAGAAAAACTTTTGAAGAAATTACCGATATAATTTCATCCTGCTGTGATATTGCGTGATGTTAAATGCCAATTAAATATAAGCTCCTATTGATCGGAACTCGGGCAAAAAAAAAAAATAATCGTATAAAATATCTTCCATAACGTGTAAGACGATCAATTGCATTTCAGATTAAGAAATCATCGATATAATTTTTCTTGCAGTCCTGTTAAATCATGAGGCTTGTGAGTCCGTTATATATAATCATAATGGTACTTCTTTTTACGCACATATACGAGAGTTTTAAGGACTGTGTTCTCTTGGCTCTATTTTTCTTAATAGAGAATATTCGATTTCGAAATTGCATAATTTTTATGAGACCATGAAATACTCGACTGATAAGCAGCTTCCGACAAGTTAAACAAAACCTTTGTTGTTCCTAATTTACAAAACTTTAAAGACGCTAGCTATTTATATTATAATACGTTGGTATCGAATCGCGATCACGTATACAACAAGGTTTCAAAAAGAGATAAAAAAATCGCTGAGAACCCAGGAATAATATGAACTCACGGAGATCTCGTTATTTAAAAAAAAATAGATAAAATTTTCAAGTACCTTCGTCGTTTAATGATACTCGCGTCTTGCACATAACGAGTGCTCTTGTTATAGACTCGATTGAGAAAGAAAAACCTAGCGGAGCATTAAAAAAATAAAGTCTTTAAGAGGATCTCAGAGGAAAAGAGAAATACGGGTTTCTAGTAATGCAGGTTTTTAAGAAACGAGGTGGCAATTGTGTCACCTCGTTTATTATATATCTCATATTGACGATGCTAAAATCATGGACTGCAGCGAACAAGACCTTTATTTCCTAATTTTTCCGCGGGCTTTTTCGAGTCCCTGTCCTCTCTAATTCTCAAAGGGATTATCACGGTGTAAAATTTTCAACAAAAACCTTTTTGTTTTCATTATCCGATAGTATAGACGGTTAGAAAAATGTGGTTCAATTTTGAGGGCAAAATTCAAATAGCATATTTTCGAGAAAGTGATTCTAGCAGTGGCGTGAGACCGGGTGCACACGGCACGCTAACTCCAAATTTTAATTATCTTTTTCTTGAATGTCGTTTTTCAAAACGTTGTGGATTCTTAAAAGATAAGTTTTCGAGCCATCCATTTTAAATTTTGTCACAACATTCTTCGCGTCATCTTTATTTTATTATGGAACCTTTTTTCTGAAATCTCCATACTTCTTCAACGAAAAACTGTAAAAAAAAAAAAATAGGCTCAATTCGATACTTTCTCTTTCCAACCACCAACATTTTGTCAGGTTTGATTTTTAACGGTGAAAAAAATGTTGAAAAAATAAAACTGAGAGTTAAAAATTTTTTTTTCTGTTTTTCATGAGTGCTCTTTATTAATTCGACACTCAAAAATCAGACTGATTAGCATGATGTAACTGTTGAAAAAAAAAATCGCGAAAATCAGCTATTTTTCGACCCGCTACACTGTGATATTTCCTTAACTTTTTGTAAGACCCTCTAAATTCAATCTCTTGCTCATAATCCCTTTTCAAAAATCTCCCAGCAGAAATAAATTCTCTTTTCCATTTGGTTTTTGTTACCGATCTTGTGTATATATTCGAAGGTTTTTTACGAGCTCATCCTTTTACTTCAATCTCTTTTTATTTCCACTCCACTGTTCTTGTTTCGTTAATTCTCAAGAGTGTTGTCAATGGCCACTCTGCCCTAATGCTTATCGCATTCATACGGGGGCCATAGGAAACCGTGAAAATCCGGCCAATGTAGACGGCTTCGTTTGAGTTAATTATAGCACTATCAAAAACTAAGAAGAGAGCCCATCAATTAGCTATCGATCGGGAGCTAGTGCGCAGCTGAGTAATCACCCAACCAAGTATTTTGACTTCATTCGATTCTGTTTTACTTGGGACATCTTATCACTGTCGGTACAGTGAACAATACCTTTTTTACTAAACCTAACCTAAGAATGCGAAATGAAAAGCAAAGAACGTTTTGTTGGCCGGCCATGAGAAATAAAGCTCACGAAATGACGAATAGGTATATAGTAGAAATGAAAGTCTGGAATCCAGAATGAGCAGAGCATATTAATTGTTATTAGATCGTGAAAGCGAAGCAAAAACTGTCATTTCCAATAAACACGTTCCCGCTAATTCGTTCTTTCCGACGTTCCCAGCGTTAAACCGATTAGGTCGCAATCAGTCTTCGAGTTGTATTTGCAGTAAATATATATAAGCCCGAAAACCGTCATATTCGAGTATATATAAGAGTGCGACAGGTCTCGCCCAAGCTTTCTCTATTAATACTTGGCGAAAAGCTACTATCGGATCTCTTGATATATATATTAAAAAAATGGACAGTACCGTAGAGAAAAGATTTCATTTCGTACACTTCCTTGTTTCATCAACTTTCTCTCATTATGCTACTTCGGTATTTTTTTTTTTCATCTTCGCAAGAAAACGCGCGAAGTTTGCCAATCAATTGACAATTAATGTCCGTGCAGTGAAATTCTAATTTTTCTTCCAATGATGAAGAACTTGACAATAATCATTATCGATGATTGAAGGGAAGATGCTTTGTTTGGATGAAACAATCCGTACAAGAAGTTTTGCGGTTAGTATAGAGTTTCGGGTTAAGTCTCATATTAACTAACGAGGATAACTTTCCTTCGTTCGAAAGCCATCGTGAATTGGGCCAAACGTCATTAGCCCTGCACGAGCAAGTTCTATATATTTTTCAATGTATACACTGGCATCCGCATATACGTTATATGAGTTTGTGAGGTAATTTTCAGGGCACATGTCGAACTTCTAAGCACTTTCCCGTGCACCATGATTGATAGATGCACCGTGAATTATGAAAACTCATATGTACTCGGTTTTCGATTTTCTTCCCCGATATAGATATATTTGTGTGTATTAGCTATTTGGTCAGGACATTACTCGTAGAAGGGACATAGAGAGACTGGCAAATGACCGAAAATAAAGTGAAAACATTCGTCGCCCAAACAAATTGATGATGAAAAACGATAAAATAAAATAAACAACAAACAAACAAAAAATGGCAATGACGTAGGACTGGCATATACTTAATTCCCTATGGATAAATTGAATGTACTCTCAATTTTAAGTGCTGTAGAGAAAGATCGAACAAAGTGTAACATCTCCGGAGAAAGAGTGGAACTTTCAGTGAAAATATGAAAAATTCGATGTCCGTCTCACGTTTTAAAAAATTGACTCTTTGAAGACAGCTTAAAAAAATTCAAAGGTGGGTGCGGAAAAAATATCAATACAAAAGAAAATATTAAATTTTTACCGCATATAAACGACGCTTTTTGTTTGATGAAAAATGATCTATATGAAAAAAATTCGGCGTTGAATTCATCATATTCCTGGGAATAAGAGCCGCTCGACTTCATAATTACCATTTCAATTCCACCACCGTTATCAACGATCAGTTTTCACTTTTTCATACCTTAATTTGGCGTATTTTATGTTTTATTTTGTGTCGTACTTCTGGGCCTGAAAAGAACCAGCTCCTCTACCTTTTTCGCTGTGTATTTTAGTAGTCGAACCGTCCTCGACCGCACTCGTTTCTCGTGCACGCCCCGGTCAGCCTGGACTGATGGGGGTGGATAGATCAAAGTCGATTTTGGATCGGCGGTACTTCGTACCTGGCGCCCATTCCACTTTCGTCATACTCCAAGGGGATTCAAAAGGACAGGTAATGCCTGTCAAGAAGGCACGGATTTTTGCTTGTTGCGTAAAAATTCCGGTTATAATATATACGTAGAAATTATAATTGACCTAAAGGTTTTTGGTCGCTCTCGGCCATTGGAGATAAGTGTGGTAGGTCGAATCTGCTACGTTATCGTAGCACAAGGTGTTGGCCAAATCGAGGGTGCTTAGCACGCGACTTTGCAAGGCCGAAACGCGAGCTCCACCCCAAGAAGGCCATTTCATAAGCAATTAATTATCTACTTCGATATCTCCACTTCTACTCTTGCCACTCGTGATTCTCCCTCTCTCTCTCTCTCTCTCTCTTGCTCTCTTATCCCTCGCTCTATCCTGAGTGAAAGCATAAAAATGTTTTTAAGGGTGAAACAAAGCAAACCGTGTGATGGAATCTTTTTTTCGTTGGTTGTCGAGCTTTTGAAGATTTCGTTAGCTACTCAAGTCGTCCAGGATCATTCAATAGTCAGAAGTCGAAGATATCGGAGAAATCTGTACCTACGCATCGACTGTAACTATTCTTTCATTTCTTCCGAAATTAATTATGAAAAGAATACCGCTAGCAATGACTATACTATACTTTATGGTAGTCACGAAACTGGTTGATAGTGAGTACTGTAATGTAGTTTGTTTTTCATTCAAAAAACTGAATTTTATACTTTGAATGATTTTTGAAAAAATTCTCATTTCAAATTTTAGTCCGATTGAGCAAAATTTATTAGATCTGATGCTCATTAAGAGTCGTGATGGGGACTCGAGACAAGAACATTTATAAGCGAGTCTTGATAAGACATGTTTCTCGAGAAACACGCGTTATTTTCGAATATAATATAGTCCACACCAGATTCCGAATTGCCTGCGATATTTTGTTGAACAGCTCTTTTTATTTTGGAATGAGTTTTATCCGCAATGCCAGATCATATTTTTCTATAATATCTATAAACGTGAAATAGTGGTGACCTCGCATAAAGAGGATTGCGTTTCGTATTTTCCGCGGTTTTGAACGCTCTGATCCGACATCGTTTTTTTTCTCTTCTTTAGCGTTCGGGATTATGAGAGTTTACAGCGTTTAAGTGCGCGCGATACAACAGGCCAGGCAAAGTAGAAGTATTTTCAACTTTCTCACATTGGTTCTTCTTAATAATATATAATAATATTTCATTATTTCCTTTCCACACTCTCAGCTAATAAAGCATACCGGGGCGATTATTAATCTTTGATACCCATCTGAAAAAGAGATATCTACCTACTTAAATGGAAAACGATGAGGACTATGTGCCCTTTCGTCTGTTTGTTACGAGGTATACGTAGTAAAAAATAAAATAAGCGTATAAAAAGAAACTTTCACGGAGCTTTGAGGATAGTCGTAAGTGTCCGTGAAAGCGGGAAAAGGGCATGATGAAAAATACGGAAATCCGCTTATGTCCTCTCTGATCTGCGTAGACTGCTGGAAAAATTTTTCTTTCTTAATTCGATCTTTTTTTTCCTTCTCTCTCTTTTTTTTTCCGTTTTCAGTAGTTCTCTTTGTCCCCCGTTTTTCCTATAACTGTTTTGCACGGGTCAGTGCTTCCTTGTGGCATTAGAAGCTTTCGAGAGATTCTCCAACTTCCGTAGATCGCTGATAATACGTATACAAATATATATGTACTACATCCGTACATAGGTAAGCCTGTGTATGCATGAGGGGGAGCATTTCTATGTATAGAAAAATGAGGAGCCTGACACAAACATATATAACAAATAATGAGGGTTGTCCTTTGTTAAGGCCAGAGTTTGCTGTTATTTGCTTAGAATATCAAGCAAAATGAGCTTTTAGACATTTTTGTAGATTGTAGAACTGTCTAGTTTCTGTAGAAATTGTTGTTAATTTTTTTCTTCCCTTTTCGTGAGGATTTTGAGGACACCCTTTGATCAATCATAAATGGTTAAATCCGATATGGAGAACATAGAATCGATTGAGGTCAAAAATAAATTGAATTTTCCATTCATGGTTGCCGGACTTCTGTATAGTTTTTTTTTTTAATAGTACTTTTAGTAATTTTTTTGTTCCTTGAACTTTATTTCTCTGAAGTTGTTGGCCAAATCGGATAAATTTAGTGTCCTATTATTTCTAAAGACCTAGATTTTATGAAGCATTATTTTTCCTTCGGTGTCCAAATATCGCATGTCCTGAGGTCATAGGGTGTGTGAGCCAAGAATCCTAGCTCCGTAGTAAAAGGGCGATTGGATATATTAGATTTAAGATTTTACCGTGTCTCCTGACAGTTTGTTTCGGTCATCTCCGTATATTCTACTATTGTTAGGTAGAATTTTTGTTTTTTTCATTGCACGGTGGAATTATTTTATTCATGTGCATGAATATTGGACGAACAATCATGTACACGTAAGAAACTGAAGTTTTTTTTTCTCGTAGGTGGTCCGGGACGATCGGGGGTGCATTTTTTTTCGTTGAAATTTCAGCTAGAGATTGGGACACGGTTTGTGACTTGCATCTAAATCCGTTAATTTCAACTCTACGGAGACTTGGATCTAGCTGATCAAGTTTTTTTTGTAAAGAATTCGATTCTCTTTGGAAACTTATTGGGGAAAAAAATGGCAGTAGAATTAGATTCGTAAAAGCTTGTAAACAACAATAAAGACGTGTATGCAATGTTGATCAAATGAACAACTTATTGCCGATGAGCGATCCCTAAATATTTTATTATAAATTTTTCAAGTGACGTTGAAGAGATATTGCTTCGAAAGAATACGGCCTGAATTCCATATACTCCTTACAGAGAGATAAAACTGAGAAAAATAGAGACAGAATGAAAGAGACAAGAAAGAGAGGGAGCGAGAGTACAAGTGAACGATTTGATTGTTTTGTATTTGCATCACTGAACCTAGATCTAAACTTGTGAAAATCTTGGAGGTTTTCTGGTGTTATAGAATTACTTAAAAGAACGGAGGAAGAGAGAAGGAGGAAAGGTGGGCGAGAGAATACAAAAGCAAAGACCTCAGAGTTTGATCGATAATGCAGTTGTAAAATTGCCCCCAGAAAATAAGGGCAAGTTGAGGACGAGGAATCGATATACCAGGCTACTTCTTCGATGGCTTCCCTTCCCAACACAATATATTCTTATCACGTTATATCACGATAAGTATCATATAGATATAGTAAATTATGAGTTTTCATATGAGCTTTACCATATCTTTGTTATACGAAAACGTAATGCACAATGGTGGACTGATTTAGGCCGTACAATTCAATAGTTCAATATATATGTGCATCCCAAATAGTTGTTCCATAGTAGCAGATATTTCACTTCTGAACACAAAGTTCCCACAAAAATTTAATCTTCTTAGCAAAAAATCGTTCAATTCAATGAAAATACAGTTGTTGTTACGGACGAAAACAATAATATTAATGAATAAATATAAAAGAAATTCTAAATGAAAAAGAAAACTAAATTGAAAAAAAAAATAATAAAACAAATTCAGCCGAAGTTCTTGTCCAGTTTTTTCGTTCATTTCACATACTGTACAACTCGTGACTACAAACTTGCCAAGTACGTCAGATACAATTTTTTTTTCGATCTAATTACTTTCGGTTGAAATGTTTTACTTTCGGAATATTTTTTTTCACAATTATTTTGTTTGTTTATATTCATGTCATGTAGAGTAACTGTATTTTCAATAGTGTGAAACATTTTTTATCGAAGGTTACTACGTTTAATAAGTGTACAGCGCAATCGAGGTTTTATTGCCACCTCGATTCTGTACGATTCCCTTTATTTTTGGCCCCTGTAGTTCGTTTAGTTTTTGGCCAGGGAAAAGTGGCTGCGGGCGTATGTTATCCTCACCACCGTCATCCAACATGCCGGCGTTGCGGTATACACGTGGTGCATGTAACATAACCAAAAAATATGTCAAAAAACGGAGTAAAAAATACATTAAAAAGTTGATCGCAGTAACGCTTCTACCGAACAGAAAAATACACGAGTATTTTTACAACAAAAAGTTCAAAACTTGAAAATGGCCTTATTAAACTCGTTAAACTTTTGAGCCCGTTTATTCTTCAAGTGTTTCGTGCTCTTTCAACCGCAATCCGTTACTGCTACGCGCATGCTCTCACCGTTCTGTAGCTACCTACGACGTTCAAGCATTTAAGCCACACCCTCTACCTGAACTCCGATCTTTTATAGGTTCGAGGTTCGATTCGATTCGACTCGATCGATTGATTCGAAAGTACGATTAAAATCAAAGGTACTCATCAGAAACCCCATCAAAGATGGTAATCTGATTGTAACAGATTTTGTTATTATTCAAGAGATTTCATGGTACATAAATTTTGTAAACGTCGATGAGAATAAATTAATGTCTCATTGAAAATAAACAAATGTATGGAATGCCCATTCACATTTTTACCTATCCCACGATTCTTTATTCTCGCAAAGAAATTTTTTAAAGAGCAAAAATGCTGTTTATAATATAATGATAGGAGAAAATTCAAAAAAACATTTCTTCGGTCTATTTTTCGAAGAGTTATGAGCAGTCGAAAAAAAATTAATGAATTTTTGAAACAAAATATATCCTTTTTCAGATTTCAGAAAAATCATCACGTAATCGTAATGAAATTATTTTACGAACATCGAATCAAATCATTTGATGAGTAATAAATTATACATTTTGTTCTATCTCAAAAATATTTTCTCTTCATTTTATCAATTGTCCTTCAAATATTTTGTAGCGTATGAAGAATAACTAAAGTCACTGTTTACAACATTTATATTGTACGATCGTAGTGAATATTTGTAACGCGTCAAAAAATATAGCAGTGCGAAGATCGTCAGAAAATTTCCGGAAAAATATATATCTCACTAGAAATGTTTTTCTATCGAGCTTGTTTCTTCCCCTCTTAGAAATATCCATGAATGTATCGATCAAGAATATGATGAAACATGTTGGAGAGGTTATTTGTGCTTGAATTACTATCAGGATTGAAGTGAGTTTTACTTTTGTACGTGTTTGTGAAAGACTGTTGAGAAAGGACGAACCGACGACGCCCTAGGGCTCCTCAGAGACTGAAACTAGATAATTATATCTCGCAGGACACTGCACGAAGTTTCGGGACGTCGCATACAAGCGAGTATAACAAATCGTATTTTCGAACTCAAGTTCTCAGCCTCGATTGGTATTGGTATACACGACCGAATACATAAAGTTATATGTGTGAATGTCTATAGTGTTATCGATATAAGCATGTACATAGACTGTAAAATAAGAAACTCATCAGCTACACATAGTATATTTGTCTCAATTTACCAATTTTCACAATATCTTTTTAAAATAAAGTATCAGATTATCGAATAGGCCAAATAAATTTTATTATGTTGTTTTGTTGAAATCAAACTCGATGTTTCGTGGGGCGTTTTCTCTTTAACGAAAAAGAGAAAGCGTATTGGTTGAGCCATAGAATTGTACGTTAATTATGGCTCAGAGAGGAAAATCTCTGAGATGTAAATCACAGCAAAAAAACCCCTCGCAAATAATGAATTTACAAGAATACGATTGTCCAATTTATCTATAATTATTATAAAGATGAAATCAACAAATTGATTATATGTTTACTTAATTTACCTGAATTCTGGTTGAATTATGATTACTTTATCTAATTCGCTGACCATAATATAAGCATTGCGCTCGTTGTTAGGCATCACATCCGATTGGTGTACCTTTATCCAGCATTGCGCTTGATTGCCGGTACAACCGGGCTTTTTTTGTAAACTTGGCGGGACGTACCGAGTTTGTCAATGTACTTACAGCTAATATATAGATCACCATCATGCAGATAAATGGAAAAAATTCTCTGGGAAACTCCATAGTTTTTGACAGCTGTTCACCTACTTACTCCTTGACACACATATATATTTTTTAAAAAAATGGGCACCGCTAAATTATCTATTCGGCCGAACACTCGATTTACTTCCGTTATAACACCCACATTTATTATATCTCGATCGGCCTGATATTATTCCAGTTCAATATAATTATTGATCATATTAATCGTAAATCATTACTATGTCACATCAAATTTGATTTATTATCATTTCCAGTGAATGTGTAAAAAAAATGTCTTTTTAATAAGACAAGCCGACTACTTCAGTTCATAGAACGCAAACTATAATGTTGAAAAAAAACCTCGACAAAATTTTCCTTTTCCTCGTTCAGAAGTTTTTTCGTTTCGTTTGTCAAGTAAAAAATTTCAGAGCCACGGTGGTTACCGCAGAGACATTTTTACCACTGTAATAACCTGTTTTTACAGGATGGCGCGTTAACATGGCGCATTGTTCGATTTTATTCCGTTTGACGTATTGTTGATTATTTATTTTTTATTTATTTGTCGAAATTCGATTGAGTGCACTCGGAACTATGAGTGTCGAGAAACAATCATGAGGTCTCAAATGAAATAATTTTTTCGATGAAAAAAACAAAAAACTAACAAGCTTTGACGGTGGATTAAAATTCTAAATGTTTTCAGACTTTTCTCACGGAAATTTCATTACTTTGGTACACTATGAATATTAAGCTTCCACTATTAACACACCATGTGCGGGTATATAGGGTGAAAAAAAGAGTGAAATAATAGAGCTAGGGTCTGATCAATTCTGGTATATGAGGTGCAGAGTCTCTAGTGTGCACAGGGCTGCAAAGCGATCGAAGAGAGAGAGAGAGAGAGAGAGAAGGAGAGGTAGAAAGTCGGAAAGGAAGAAAAAGGGAACAGAAGTAGTGAATTATCCCTGAGGTTCACAGGCAACGACGAGCACTAAAAGTCGATTCTCTTCCGTACCGGGATAGATTAATTCTCTGGCTTGCGATACTTGGAAATTCATCTTCATAAATCTATACCCTCTGCAATTTTTCTACTTTCTCATGTACGTTACATAAAAAAATTATTGCAGCAAACCTTTAGAGTCATAAAGGGTGTTTACAGACGGCAATACAACAACTTTAATGTTCATTTCTCTCTTCTCAAATAACCCTAGATCGAATATCTATATACCGAAACAACTCTATTCTTCAATGACTTTTTGGCTAGTAAACTTTATTCCGTAACAACCTTAATGATGTTTCTCGCATGCACTCGAATCAGAGTTATTGTACTGTCCTACAGCCAAGTATATGAACAGATGATCAACGTGAATGAGAAAATCTTGTTGTTATTACAATTTATCATCAGTAGAATTTTCAATACATATATATATATATATCTTAGATTCTGAAAATCATTTTGATAAATTTGTTCTGACGTTTCGAGAAAAAAAAAAAAAAATACGTTTTTATAGCAATAATACAGATTTAAATGTCATGAGACTCTTTTGACTAAGAGTCGAGAACATTTTGTTAGAATAACTGAAAGAAAATATTGCTTCAAATACACTTATTCAAGAGAAGTGTGTTAAATTTAATTTTTCAAAAGCTCAGATCAATAAAGTAAAAGAGAAATAAGTTCGTACCGGTTTATGGAAACTAGGTTCCTCGCAATTGATGATGAATATACGAAGTCATATCGAATTCCATTGGGCATCCTATCGCAAAAACGTCTTTCGCTATCAACCTAAAAATATCAGAAGGTTATGAAATCCTTGAAGACAAGCCCTTTCGACCTCAAATAAAATGAGCCGTGATGGACGAACCAATATTCTCGTTTTTTCTTCTCATACCATGAATCTTACATTCGTATTTATTTATAGTTCGAAAGTGGTCTCAAAGTGCCACTTTATGCGGTATTGATGGATTCAAAAATTGTATAAACAGAAGGCCTGGATGGCATATTGATTAATAAAAAATGACAGTCAATTAAATGCGATGATAAAAGTGAGTTTCAAGGGAGAGAAGCTTGAGTTGCAGCAGATGATTTCGCGAATGATCGCTTTTCATAAACCACCACCACCACCACCACTCCCCATCAGTGGTTTACTGAGTTGTCATCAGAGTTGACAATCTGCATATCATCGGAGTCATCGACTCCGGAGCACATCAGAGAATGTCAAACAGTCAAACAAGATATAACTTTTTGTGTACTCATGCTAGAGACTAAACAATTCTGTTTTTGCCTTTAAAAATCTTGAGACTGATAATTATTGATGCATCAGTAGTTCGAATTTCGAGGATAAAGTGTAGAGAGTCTGGCTTGAAGAGATTAAATGGAATTTCAACTAATGAAACTTAATCTGAAGAATTTGGGACAGAAGCTGCGCCCTCAAAACTTGATTTGTGTGAGATTGGGAGATTGTATGTTTTCGGTGGTCTTAGTCTCTGTTATTATGCAGATATTCAGATTCGAATAAAGGACGTCTCAAGGGTGGATATCTAGCGGTGGGTTTACATAAAGGAAGTAAATAGCTGATCGATAAATGTATGGAGAGCCAAGGGGATGAATACATATAAATTGATGAAGGTAGTTAAAGAGTGAGAAAGATAGATGACGAGAGGAGTGGGGAGAAATAGAAGAGGAAGGAATAGGATAGGGGGAATATCTTGGTTTGAGTTGAAGAGAAAAAGGATAGAAAATGCTTTCCGAATGTCAATGAGACTAGTTAAAGGTGAAAAGCTGCTTATATACGCTTCATCCCCCCGCTCCTTTGCTCTCTTCGAAACCCTTCTTTTCATGATGCTTCCTACAGTGTCGCATTTCGTCATCTCTTTTCTTTCATTTCTCTTATTCTGTCTCCCTTTCACTCGTTTTTTCAAAACACATTCCCGTACGTAAACGGAGTGTTAGCTGTGCCGAAGTGCGATACTCTTTCTTTTTTTTTTTTTTATAGACAATATTACGTCTAGATGCTGTGCCACCTCCAAACGATTTTCCACCCCTTTCGGAGGTTTAACTGTGTCGTCCTAGCGAATCCAGCCTTTACCAAATTCCCTTCCATTTTGTTCAATACGTATACGGAGAATATTTGATATCAAATTCAAACTCGAATATCTTCAAAATGGCGTCAGGTAATCGTTTAGCATGTATTTCATAATAGTCTGTTTACAATAATATACACAAATGACTTATTTGATGTGAATAACTTGTATACGAAATCTAACGATTTTTTTAAATTGTGTAACTTCTCGCTACTATTATTATTTTCTCTTTTTTCAAACATCGACAAACAAAATTGGCGAAAGGTGAAACATTCTTATTATAAAATGATTTCTTTGAAACAGGAAAATTGTAATATTTGAAAAATCCAATTTCTATCGAGCACGAAATTTCCCATAGACGTCTGGGCAACATAAGATTATATAAGTGTATACACACGTACCGATAAAATGTCTCTTGTGCACGGTGCTTTTCTATTGCAATCCTGCTCCCTTTTTCTCTTTTTCCTTCAACCTTCCTCTTTATCCCTATTCACTGAGAGAGTCTCTACGTGCAATTTCCTATCTTTCACGTACAATTTTACCAATAGCTGTTGCTGTTCACCATCCTCTTTTTTTTTTCTTAATCTGTCTCTCGCTCTTTTTTAGAACGGTTTTTTTTTCCTTTATCTTGACCTTTCTGTAATTGTTTTTTTTTTTTTTTTTCGGTTTTTTTACTTACACTCGCGAAAACATAGTCGTATTGATAAATTTCTGTCGGTCTGACTACTTCCTTTTTGTACTACTCACCGCCTAGAGAACCACGTCTGCATAACAGAAGCCCTGTTGAAGCCCAGATCGATGCTTCATGTGAGATCTATGGGTAGAAATTCCGTGAACCAATCGTTTCTGGGTTGCCCGCAGTACTAGGATCCTGTCGTTGTTCTGTCCGGACAGAACTCTTGGCATCTCAAATATTCTTCGAATTTTCCGATTATCATTTTCGTGTTTTATATAATATGTTTGTAACCGATGCGACGAATTGTTTTTTTTTCAATGACTCCTACCCGTATGTCTCCTCGATATAGATGAAAGAAAAATTCTATTGGGTAATGAGTTTAACGCTTTAGAAATTATCCAGCAAACACAACTTGTATGATTTTTACAACGCCGATGTTACCAGATATAAACATATATAAATGTTAAGTTTACATAAAAGTTGCGAAAATAATTCAAGTGTGTTTGCTGAATCGAGGAAAAAATAATATGAACATCATTTAACCACATATACCGTAGAGATCGTTTTAAACGCATTCGATTGGTTTTTCCTCGATCCCGGACGCAGATTGACCTATTTAAAAACAGTAAAGTCATGGATTGCCGAAAATTTTATCAGTTTTTGAATGAGCTTAGTCTCGTTGCGTTCAGATCTGAACTGGTAGATTGGCAGTCCGATTAATAAAAAAGCGCAAAACTCAACGTTCCCAGCTCGTCGAAAACTTGACGCTTTGCAAAAACAGCTGGAGTGGGTGATAGCGCATTGGAAAGTCCATGCAGTAAATTATTACGAACATTGAAGTAAAAGTTAGGCCTTTTACGGGCTGAAGTATGGAAGCCCTCTATAATGGATGCCACATGAAAATGACCACCCTATGAAGGCCTTGTTATTAATTTTTTTTTGTTCAAAAGTACCAGGAATGTAATCTCAAAATGTGTTCAACGAGTAATTCAAGAACAAATAAGTTTTTTAGTAAAATCTCTCCTCGGAAAAAATGCAAAAAAGAAATTCAAATATACAATGAAACTGGTTGCTGTTGAAATAGATTTCGAATATATATGGTTCCGGTTGGAATTTCCATGCCATCAACTACCAGATGAGCGAGTCTTCTTTACCGAGAAATATATCTGGGGAATGGCGTTCATGTAACGATTGTCAAAGATCAAACAACACAGCCAGACTCGATGAATATCTCATCCCAGATTCGCAATGCTATTTCTCAGTAATTGCGTGGATGTAGAGTATTCTCTACAATAGTCCTCATACTCGAGCATGTAATCTGATTGCAGTTTTAAAAGAGGAAAAACCGAAAACAGCTGTAACTACACCATTTGATTGATGTATACGAATGCAATGTAATGACATTTGATGCAATTATTTCAAAGGCTGGCAGATACTGTTTTTCGTGGATTCGATTCTGTATTTTGCTATATCGACGATACTTTAGTGGCTTGAAAAAAAAAAAAAAATATATATATCACTTAACACAAGAAACGTTTACCTCTATCATATTTGAACGACTCAAAAAAAAAATACGAACTTTCTATCAACGTTTTAAAAAAGTAGTTTTCTTCAAACTAATGTGCAGCATCTAGGATACGGGCGAGTTCAGAACTCGCTCTCTGTACGATCGCGTTACAGCAATTACGAACAATAAAAAACCTTATATTGTTTCGGAACTAAAATCCATGCTCGTACGTAGTTCCAACAGCTTACCGCTGCAAAAGGAAGTGATGTCCTTTTGCACGACCGACTTTGTCATTCCGTCAGATGATATATCAAGTCATTTGGCATCGACGTTCGGAACTGTAACTTTTTTGGTTATGGTTTTTCGGTCATCAAAGGGATGCTTCGTACGAAGAAAAACATCCATAAAAATAAGAGCTGGTAATTCATTTAGGAAGGTTAAAGAGAGGCAAAAGTGTAATATACATCTCGAAGCCAGTGTGCACGCGTGTGTGCGTATTTGTATTTCTTTCATTCAAAGAAAGAAAGTGAGGGCAGAGATAAAAGTATAGTAACAATAAGAAGTTATACCCAACTTTAGGTGACATCCGCTTCCATATTGTTCCAAGTAATCAAACAGAGCGCCCCCGCGTCGCGAGAGTTTCTTTCGTCCCTTTGTACAACTTATTTTTCTTTGCTTTTTTTTTTCTTGTTGTCTCGAGTTTTTTCCTGTGGATCCCATCTCTAACCGATATTGACCCGAAAACCTCGAAGAAATTAATTTTTTGATTTTTTGTCACATACATACAGGGGCATGAATCCCATATCCTTGACATTATTTTGCCTCATTCATCGTAAATTTTTTGTGTGTATTGAAAATGCCATTAAATCAATTAAATCATTCAAAGTGATATCCCCGCAATGGTCGTAAAACTGACTTCCAAATTTCGCACAAAATGATCACCCCGAGCGCTGTAAGTCTATTCCCCCACTTTGACGCCCCGATGCGCGGAGCAGATTCACGAGACTGGATTGATTCTAAAAATATCGTGGTTCGATATGTCGCGGCCGAGTTCGGAGTGGATGATACAATGGATAATGGAAAATCCCGAGTTTCAATATTCGAGTGTAAAATTCGAACTTTTCACGGATATGGTCATATATCGAATATGCACAATTTAAGAGATTCGTATCAGTTGCTCTTCTATAAATATATATATGCTGTTGTCCCGAAGACACAAAAATATAGGGGATGTCCAAAACATGACAGAAAATATTGTCACAGTAATATAATCGGTATTTGCAGAGAGAAAAGTCTTTAATAAACTATTTATGTGATGTTAAGATTTCGAGATATTCATCAATCGAGTATCGATACGCTGCATGTCTTGACTTTGCTATTTAAAAATGATCTTTTTAATACTCGGCGTCAAGACGCCGCCACGTCTTTATAGAAATGGTAAGATCCAATCTCGACTGTTACGAGTCGTGCTTTTCAAGCCGTAACGTCGAGACGTCCGAAGTTTTGCGTTGGCGATGCCACGGCTACATGTCTCCATCGCCGCTTCGGATTCATATCTACTATGAATTAATTATTATCTCACGATGTCTGCGTTGCAAAAACGGCAGCTATAGAAACGTTTATTCCCTAGAACATAACGATCGTCGAAATATTGGTGATGACTTTGAGGGCACCCTGCTCATGCAGTAGATCCATCGAACAACAGGCATGTGGGATAAAGAAGATCGGAAGGAGAAGAGAAAAATGGTCTCAACTTTTTAGCCGATGGCTGTAGCTAAAGGGAGAATAAGGGGTGCTCTACTTTTTTCTCCTCGCACTTATATTCTTCCTCTCTTCTTCTTTTACCCCACGACGTGCTCTTCAGAGCTTTTCATCCCTTGTTCTGCGCGTCCCGTCTCTTCTCAGTACTCCCTTTCTCTGTTGCTATATAGACTTAGGAGTGGTATAGTGCTTGCGCAACACCCACACTACTTCTCTTCCTCCTCTTTCGATACGTATCTCTTCGTTTCATTCATGCAGCCCAGAGGCATTTGCTCTCAGCTTTTTTCCTCCTTGCTCCTCTCTTCGCCTTCGTCTTTTCCCTTCAATCTATGTGCATCCAATCGCCGCCCCCATGTGACCCACGTGTTTTTATCGGACTACTTCGGCCCCTGTGGTATATTCCACTAATTTTCAGAACCATATCATCGTCTTTTTCCCGAATCCTGTTCTCGTATTTTGCGGTTTTCAATCATAATTTTTCTATGAAAATAATCGACAGTAAAAATGAAAATACTTTATCGCATGCTTTTATTCTGTTAGCAAAAAAAAATCGAAACATTTCATTTCTTAATTCCTTATAAAGAAAAGGTTAAATAACGGTTTTTCGGAGGAACCTAATGAATTTTCGTGATTAATAAGAACTGAGCGATGATTCGAGTGTTTTGTTTTTTTTTTTGTCGAGTCACATTTGATTTTATATTTTATTTTCGAGCGATATTTCAGAATTGAGACCGAAGGCTTGAATATTTTGCGATCATCTACGCAATTATATGAAAACGAGAACGGTACCTACGTGCTCACTCTCACTTGACACGAATTTTACCGAAAATAAACTCTTTGTCACACAAAGGCTCACAAATATACCCAGCAACTATACAATGTACATGGCAGTCCAAATAGTTATGAACTTTGGTGCGAAAAATGGATCACTTGCCTCAGCTCATGGCTGTCCAAGATTTGAATACAGCTTATCAGAGGCTGCTTGATATAGTGAGCTTAATGAGATTGATCAAATGATGTATTCGCTATCCAAGATATTGTTATTTATTTAACTTTCGTGAACGATGTTGTCAAACGAAAATATGTATTTCATTCTTATGAATATCATGCAAAATATGCAGAATTCAATAGAATTTGGCCAAGGATTGAATACTAATTTCGATAACATTATTACGATCAGTCTTCAAATTAAATTAATGATTCGCGTCATAAAAACAAACGAATATAGTGTACAACAGTTTTCGTGCTATAGCAGCTTCTTCGAACGTCGTGGAGAATCTTCCCAGCAGGCTTCCTGATGTGTTTTCCTTTAGCTTGAAACAACACAGAATAAAAGTCAAAGATAAAGGAGGTTGATAAAGGCGGAGACAGAAGTAAAACAATTTTGCCCCGTCTCTCCTGGTTTTCTTTGTTGATGTAAACATCGCATCTTACTATGAGGCTGCACGAATACACATCTGAGAGTTTGCTACGTCCTTCTGCGATCGTTGAAGCTAGACGAGCTTGCAATACGGATGATGGAATGTAAAATATACTAATGATCAAATAAAACTCCTGAATATGAAGTTCCTTGTGTCAATGAATATTATATTCAAAAGCGAGCAAACTGAACTCCGCGTTATATTGAGAGAGATTTTATGAAGAATAAATTATTTTTCTCTCCATTTTTTATTACAGTTCTGGCATATAGTTTTGACATATTCGGTGCACCAATTTTAACCTCACTTTTTTCCTCGTATCATTGTTCCTGTTCTTGGTCCCAAATTTTGTTGTACACGGCCACTTTTACATGTTGAAAATTAAAATTTTCCAGAAAGTTTTGAGAACCGTTTTAGGATCGGAGAAGTTTTTTCTAGCGTTCATCGTGTGAAAAACTTGATAAAATGTTTTCAACTGCTCCGTAAAAAGACAAAAAAAAATGACGGATCAGATCCTTTGAGAAGGGAAAAAGAGAATCAAGAATTACGAGAATTCTCAGCTTGACTTTATTCTTTTCCCAGGCAGTGTACAAAAAAAAAATGAATAAAAAAACAAAAAAGCAATTATAGAGAAATAAGGATAAGCAAGAGAGTACATATGCTAAATTATACACATCGGTGGAGTTATACGAAATGCACAGTAAAAGCGAATAGTGGAGATATTTCTGTTATTTTCTGCAAGACTGGATATGTACTGTTCGTTTTGCAGAATACCAGACACCGATAGATTCGAATGTCACTTGTCTTCATATTTATCCTCAGGAAAGCACACAATTCTGTCGAGTATTCAGAGCAATATTTTTTATTTATAATATGTACTACGTTTACGTACTTCGAAAGGAATAGTTTTATATTACTTTAGCATTTATATTGTTTCTATATATTTCAACTCGTATATGCGTAAATTTTTCGTTATCAAAATATGTTCATATTTTTCTGTCTATCCGAATGATATATTACAAAAATTTCGACATAATATCAAAAATAGGAATAAGAATAAATAATTTTTAATTAATTAATTATTCACAAATAAATCATTTGATTTGAGCGATTTGTGTGTGTATTCCAAATTCGGCTAAAACCACCTGGTTGACGAAACAATACGAATATGATTTAAAAAATCGTTACTCCTAAGTTAACAATCGATATTCGTGTTGAAAAAAAAAAAGAACTTTTATGTTGCGTTTAGTAATGTTTATAAATTATGTTTATGAAAAAAATAATTTTTTTTTTTTCTTTTTCGATATAATCTTACATGGGAATGGAAATTTATATTCAGATGAATAAATCTCGATACTTTTTCTCTGTCTCGGAACCATATAAAACGGGGCACAGTCGTTGCGTCTCAATGTATAAATTTGTCCAACCATATAATGGAGCTGTCCCTACAATCTTTTTCCATTTTTGATACAGATGTGTGTGTATATGTACGCGCGCGTGCGTCTTTGTGTGTGTAAGAAAAATATCCTTCGAGAGCGTTCAATCACTCACGCGTATACGAGTTTCTGGTCGAAAGACTCCTTCGAACATGCGTTTGAAATAAGAGCCTCGTCATTGTCGCCGTCGTTCTTGTGGACCTCGATGTCGTTCCGATCAGCACGTCGACACTCTAACCTTATTTAGAATCCAGACATGTCAACTTGTGACCAGCCTTGAATAGAAAAAAAAAAAAAAAAAAAAAAAAAAAAAAATTGAGCTTTAACCTCGCAGGTTAGGTGGAAGAAAATTATTTTTTAAAAATGGTAAAAACTCACGTATCGCGAAACTCTTGCAAATCTTTTTGTTCCCTCTTCTGGAATGATTTATTGACGTCTTTCACCGGTTGACACAAAAAACGATGGAAAATATTCACGAAATGAATTAATTTCAAATCGATCTTACTCCGTGTGATAAGACATTCGTTGATGTATTTTTGGAACAATTTTGCACTTACAACGATAATGTGGGACTCAAATGTTAAGCATGTTAAATTTGAATATAGAACGAGTGGAAATCTAAAAAGTGATATTACACGAAAATTTTATTCAGGAACTTGCTTCGTGTTCCGGAGACATGTCCATGTAGCTTTCTATCTTTGTTCATGAACCCCTCGTACACGGTCTACAAGCCATCGTATAAAGCTCCGAAACGACCACCAAATATCATGCGACCACTGCACTCACCGAGAAAACTGATAAGCGTGTGAGGAAGCACAGCCAAGATAAAGGTTAAGTGGAAGAGAAAATAGGCCAGTAGGGATATAAAAACGAGAAGAAGATACTGCCAATTGTTTGCAATAATTCTTTGTTAGTATTGGAGTGCCATTTGAGGCAGCCAGCCACTTTAGAGGATCAAAAATTAGACGATTTTTTTTTTTTTTTTATTGTGAAATGAAACGGAAATTTTTGCAACTCTGAAAATAATTTATTCATGTTTTCGTAAATTTCTGATGATTTTTTCAAGTTATTTCGTGAATTAATTGAGGTGTAATCCGCTGTATCCTTTGGCTTGTCCTCATCGTCGTTGTCGATTTGCGGGGTATGCAGCTCGTAATTCGCATCTGAAATGGTCCAAAATTTTTTAATACAATTTTGAATTTCTTTTTCAAGAACGTGGACCAAAAGGTTGAAAAAAAAAAAAAAATATGAATTCGTCAATCTAATCTTCCCAACTTTAGGTTCACGTTTTAATAAATAATATTATGTAAACGTGTTGCAAATTTATAGATGATCCATCAATTGAATTTTGAGTTCAGATTACCGCGAATTGAAAAAAAAAAAAAAAAAAAAAATGTCGTTTCCAGAAAAACACGTTTAAATAGTTTCACAAAAATATTTTTGTGCGTATTTTTTTTTTTGTCAAACTAAAAATATTTTGCTAACGTTTTATGAGATTAAAAAATATAATTAATTTTTTGAAGCATCCAAAATGGTTTCGCGCTTTATTATATTTTATGGCCAACATTCGTAATTCTATAAAAAATCAATACTTTTTTTTTTCAAATCTAACAAAATGTTTGACTCAGAATGTCAGACTCAATACTAAAATTATGTATGTATATACGATGTGTTGTATGTTTTTTCTGTAGCGAATTCAACTAATTTATTACACACATATTTGTATTTATAAATTGATGTTCTTTTGTTAATTCCTCCTGAATTCCTTTTATCCTCATAATTCCTCCAATTTTCCACGTTGTTTATCTTCGCGCCTGAACCCTCATGTTGCGTATTTGTTCTAAGTTTTTTTTACACGATCGTCCACGTGTTATATATATGTTAGGGGAAAAAAGGCAAGAAACTAACAAGGATTTGTTATATCCTGATGAAAAGATAATTCCTATTGATGACTGTGGATTTAGCTTCGAAGGTCGTTGAATAATTGCAACATTCTTATCTTAGTCAATAAAAATTGATCGATTTTGATGATTTTTTAAATCACTTTTGTAGTAGGCATAATCAAACACACGAAGTTTTGAAAAAAGGGTAATGTGCACATATATCTTCTCTATATATATAAATCTGTTCGCTAAAAAATGTTTGTCCGCTTTTCAATCGAAAACGGCTGAACCGATTTCAATGAATCTTTCACGAGATTAAAGATCACGATTCAAACTGAGTTTGCTGTTTTGTGAAATTTCGTTATCTCAATTTTTACAGAAATGCAAAAAAAAAGTTTAGTGATTTCGTTCATTCTCCAATTTTCAAAACTCGACGGTAGTTAAATACTAACGATAAATAAAAAAAAACGATTTACCAATTTGAAGGGAATTAGAAAACGAACAAAATGAGCGGTGGTTGAATACTCAATTCGGTATAGAAAAAAAGTTACAGCATTTTTAATGAAATTATGAAAAATTAAAAATACGAAAATCTTTCGTTTGATTATTTTATCCAGAAGAAAACTGAAGAATTATGTCTGAAATTGAAAAGAAAACGCAAAAAGATGGCCCAGGTAACATCAAAATACTTTTTTCAATTTTTTTTTATGTAGATACACAAACAATTCAACTCTGAACGAAATAATTCATGTATCTAAAAAATTAAATTAAAAAAATTAAAATAGGAAAAATTCACAGCTAGAATAGGCTAGATGCGCCTGCTCTATGCAGCGGGCGAAGCCCGCACGCACAGCTAGTATACTATAAATCTGTGTTTTTTGACTTTTCATCTACGCAAAAAGTGTGAGCGTCTAATTTTTTCTTTCAAATATAATGCTTGTCGGATAGAATGGGTAGTTGAGTTATGAATATAATTTATTCTATCCTTCAACTTATGAGGGCAATAATATTTCATCACAATGTATAACTAGCATCGCAGGTGATTAACAGTTTCTGAAAATGATTATGACGGGCGTTCCAGTGGCGCAGAATTTTAACAATAATGTCTAGTTCCCTCGGTAATTACTTGCGTTGTGTTGGTGATTCCCTTTAAAATATAAATACTCGAATCTCACATTGCATAGTTTTCGTTCAAATAATAATAAATATGCTAAATACTAGCTGAAAAATAAAGTAAAATGAGTAATAAATAAAATTTGAAAAAATATGTAAATGTGCTAAAAAAGGTTAAAGTTTTTCATGAGCTCAAAGAAGCAAAAATTTATTGAAAAACTCTTTTTTTCTGTACTTTTGATATTGAAATAAAATTAAAAGAAATTGTCTGCAAGTGGTATACAAAGTACATGGAAATAGAATGTTGTCATTCAACTATTTGATTTTTTTGCATCTTCTGGAGAAGTAATATAGAATCTGCGATACAAGAGTAAAGGCTCGATTTTTTCTGCTCTCGCGTGGTCTCGAATCTGAATTCTGCGCATCTGCTACCTCCCCCCGCCTCTCTGTTCTTTTCATTCTTTTTCATTTTCTTTCTCCCACGAAGCTGATTCCTGCTGGCTCCATACCCTTTAGGAACAAATATAGCTGCATACTTCCCCCGCAAACTTCTATGACCATTCATCAGTTTGTGTTATACCGAGCAACTTTCTCCCCCTATACTCTTTAATTATCCTCTCCCTCTTTATTCATATAGTTTAATTATACACGTACACTAATCAACAAGCACTACTCGTTTATATGAATAGCAATAAATACATATTAATTTGTAATCAATTCAGCATTCATAAGAACCTTTGTGTGGTCGTCGTAAGAAATAACTTTCGATTCGACATTTCCATTTCTTCGATACTGATTTAATACTCATATTTTTTACGAAGTCACTTTTTTTTTCATCCAACATCGAGATAAATATGATTATTAAGAAATTTTTATTGACAAACTCTTTCAGTCTTTTTTTAGATTCATTATTATTTTTTTTGTATAAACTGAACAGATGAAATTGTCAAAAACATGGAAAAAGGTCATTCTAATTAATATTTTTAACAGTTTTTTAATATCATCCTTTCGGGTGGATCAAAATTGGAGCACTCCGAAAGAAAATCTAATTTCCCATGCTATCAATTTTTCATGTAACAAGCCATCGTCGGTATAGTGAATTTGAATAATCGTCATGTGGACATATTTTTTCTCCGTGTCATCGAATCTCTCATGTGACTTTCTTTCTTTCTTTATCAATTTGGCATAGATACAAATCGTGAGCTCTTAACGCGAGATTCCTTTGTTACAGATATTTTTATACGAAAAAGTTGAAATTTTTTTTCTCCAATTGATGGAATTTTAATATTTATAATAAAGCCTAAGATTCTTCATCCTACGTCCTTACATCATGACTTTTTGCTACCCCGTCATTCTGACAAGAAGACAATTCGTTCCCGGCTAATAACGATTGCGCAAACGATTAGTTTTTCCGCAGTAGGCGTTCGAAAAAAAAACGAAACTTTCCACCCGTCGAGTTGATTCTAGCCCGAATCAATTTGTTCCCTAGCAGGAATCTAGAGCAAAACTTAATTATACCAAACGGATGTGCAATGAAATTTGCCCATGAAATTCGCTGTAAAAATTGCACATGCAAGCGGAACCAAATGGATAAATTGTACTTTTTCCTATGAAAGCTGGTAAAATTTACCAGGTGCAGAAGCTCACCGTAAAGTTTCTCTGTTACTGGGGATGAGCCCTCGTGAAAAAATTATTGAAAATATTAAAATAAAATAAAATAAAATTGATGCGAGTTTTGGTGAGAATTTCTACTCGCATATATCGGACAGATCATCAAAACTAAGATATTTTTTTTTTGCTCAGACACTTTTTGAGGAATTACTGATTAACCGAATAACTGTGAAATCATTGAACAATTAGAATTTATTGAATCGTACTGGCTCAAACGCCGAACCAGTATTTTTTTCACCCTCTCCGTTTGTAAATCAGCCTGAAATAAAATTCTCACTCGAAACTTTCTCTCACATTTGTTTTCTTTTCTTTCTTCCTCATACATTCTTCCGTTATCTATATACATAGAGCTCTTTTCAGCCCCTTCATCTTTGCTGCTCGTCTCTTAAGCCGATGCTCTATCTCGTGATCCCTTTTTTGAGCTTTTCCGTAGCCCTGTTACGCTTTTCGTGATTCGTCGTTTGCCCCATTTCCGTGTTAAACTCGAGTCTTCACCGTCGTAGTTCTTTCGGATTTGCTTCGGTGCATTACGTCTTTATCGATTTGTTTGTACCCATCTCTGGTTTAAACTTGTCCTCGTCTTTTATTTTGCTCACCCTCTTTCCCCTCCATTGATCGACTACAGTTAATCGCTCAACGATCTGCATCAATCTTCCTTTCGGCATGTATACGAAACTGGGATTTTCCTCACCCTCTCGCACACCCGTGACGTTCGGTCGCTTCCGCTTCCTTTTTGCCCTTTCTCTTTCTTTTCTCCTTTCCTCTCTTCTTCTTCTTCTTCTTTTTTTTTTTTGGCATACACGCACATTCGAAGCACGAACATTCCCGCCACGTTTTTTTTTCTCTCCCCTTCCATATCCCTCTCTGACCCCAGCCGATTCACCCGAAATCACTATATATAGATACAGGGTGATCAAACTGTAAATCCAATTAAATCGACACCGAGCTCTGTACCTCATTGGAAGATTAAAGTTCCAACAACAATCTTAGAAACGATTTCCCTTTGCGATACCGGTGTTGAACATTTTTTAAATTTATTTTTTATACAAACATTCGATTATATATTATAAACTTCGATCTTTAATAACTATTTTTTTTTAATTATCTTGAATGTACATATCTTTCAATTTGGGTTTTACAAATGATATAAATGAAAAATCAAATAAGTCTCCTGTATATCTTCCATTTTTTTTTTTTTTTTCATTTTTTGATCAAATTTTTTATTCCTTTATTAAACTATACTGAAAGACATTCATATTTAGGACACCCTGCGTATTTTTACATATAAATATACACTAGGGTCTTTCATCGACGTTTTATCAGCTTTATGATTCTCGTATCGGCTAGCAGCCTAAAACGAAGATTAAGTTGTATACGAATTCGAGAGAACCCAACGATACACATTTGTAGCACTGTATGGTCTGAAAATTTAGGGTTGAACTGCCTGAAATCACGTTCAACCCTTGGTTAACCAGTTTTACATCTTAATACGAAACACATTACCTGACAAAAACCACCTTCGTTTGTATTATTTATAGAAATATATAGCGTATGATATTGCTGTATTGCTTTTCTACCTCAAAACGAGCAAGCATTATTATTACCATGTCATTGAATTTTTCATGTATTTTTGCACTGTACAGATGAGTTTGCAAAAAAAAAAATTATTGAAAAAAAAAATCTATTAGTATTCTATCGTCGGTTGCTCATGCCTGTTGACTTTTACATTATTACTTGAAGCAGTTATATATAGGTACAGTTATGAACTGTGCAATCACTGCAATGGCACTCATAGAATCATTATGATGAATCGAGCTTTATCTACTCAATTATTCGACGTTGACAATGTCCAGCAATATTGTTAAATTCGATTGAAATATTTTAAGTTAGTATTGAAAAAATAAACAAGATAGAGAACTTTTAATATATCACGCAGAACTTCTCGTATATCCTGACCCGAATTTATTTTGTTGAATCTGCCAAATTTATCCGGAAATGTAGAATGAAGGAATATACAGAAGATTCGAGGTGTGGATTCAGGAAATGAAGATTTTTTTTTTTCCTTTGGATGATGGATGAGTGTCCATCGAAACTATGATGTATGCATCGAATCGCGTTTCTCATCGTTGAAGATATTTTCTCTGCCTCTTCCTTTTTCATCATTTTTTTTTTCTTTTTTCCCTTATCTTTGGCTACTGAATCAGTATAATAGTCGTCGATTGATGGGCAACTTTGCTAAAACGATTCGGAACACGTGAACTAGAGTCGAGAAAAGTGTCTTGAAGCAAAAAAAAAAAAACGAGAAAGAGAAAGAGAGAGAGAGAGAGAGAGAGTTAAAAAGAACGGTTTTCCCAGCATCGGGACTGGAACGAATAAGTTCTGAGCGCTTCGCCAATGGTTCTCATTTTTCTCTCTTTATGTCTCTTCCAAAACTCTATTTTAATCCATGACTCTAAGAATGATCGACTATTACTTCGTAGTAAAAAAAAAAGCTCAAATTCATTTTACACACAGCTATTCTGATTTACGTTTACTGATGTTGAATATATTCGTATATTATCGATTTTGATAAACATAATTACTGATATACGATGAGGTGTTAACAACCTGATGAGGTATGATTTTTCTATTTTTTACCAAATTCTTATCATCCAATTTATCAGAATCCAGATTTTTTAACGATTAATCTTGGATTTTGGGAGAGAAAAACCGTGTTCACGGCACTTCCAGGTCGATTTTTTTTTCCATAAACGATGTGTATCCTTTTTTTTTTGTCGTCACAGTATGACCGGTTACTCAAAATCTCTGTCAGAGGACAGTGCCAAAAAACCAGTGACAGGCTCTTCTGTAATCGGTCAAATCGCGTCGAAAAATTCAACTTTCCAAATTTATTTATTACACTTATTCATTTTTGTGGATAGATTTAATGAAATAAAATTCTTAAATCCCTGTTGTAATACGTCGCGTTGAATCCTAATGAATGCAGTGTAAAAAGTGCACCTTTATCCTGGTGCTTTACTCGCAAGCTGTTGTTTTGTTTTTTTTTTTTTTTTTTTCTTATTCTGTTTCCATACTCATTATTAAACTCATTCTTTCCAACTCTTTTACATTTTATCACGGACAGACAGTTTGCCCATTGTAACAACTCGATTCTCGGCTTATTCGTCCACCTACGCGCTTCATCCTTCTACAGATATGTCGGGACGGTGTGTGGTCAGCATGGGATTCGTGAGCATGTTAACATGGCTCAACAGCACCCAGAAACCAGTTGGAACATCCTCTCCTCATCCCTGCTCTCGAGAACGAACAATCCCGACGTGATTCGATGCACTCTGTGCAATTTTCTCTCCTATATATACGTATATACGTATAACTGAAGCTGACTTCTTTTTTTTTTTTATGGAATAGAAAGTTGAGAAAGGTTCCCTGGAGCATAATGACTGACGAATTTAAAAAAATGAATAAAATAAAACTGCGAATTTAGGTTCGTCTCTTGCATGTTGGATGAACGCGATTCCGAAGAGAGACAGAAAAGTGAAATTTTCTCGGTTTTTAATGGCTCGTATCGACTATCAATTTTCTACCTGATTCTCTTTATTAGTCTTAATTTTGTCATGGAAAAATTTTCTCGTATGGAGGAGTAACATTTCTTAAATTTCCTTATACAAGACAGAAGATAGATAGAAGCCGAACTCTAACCTTTACTATTTATCACCGTGGTTTCGAGATTATAAAGGAACAGTGAATGTAAAACAAAAAGTTTAAAGAAAAAACGAAAACATGACTGTTAACGCTGGTCAGAAAATATACAATGATCTCCGTTATATAAAGCAAGAAAATAGTCGAACATAAAATATTGGTATTAAAGAGAAGATAAATGTCGTGTATGAATTATGTACACATTGATTTTCATCCACGAATTCGTATATTTATCGCATGTCAAAGAAAAAAAAAAAGTATATATGTGATCAGCAAAAAAAAAATTGTATCCTCATTTCCGAGTCCGAGAACACGAGAGCGTGTACGTAAGTGAAAACATTTTTTCATTCTCATGCTCGAATACGCCTGATATCGGGGCGTCATTTGTGAACGTCGGAATCGTGCGAATATGAAAAATTCGAAAAAGGGAATTGGTAGAAAAGAAAAAAAAAAAAAAATCTTGTAGTTTGGAAATTGAAGGAGGCAAAGGACAAAAAGATAAATGATAAGAAAGATAAAATACGTGAAGAGAAAAGAGGGAAAGAGAGAGAGAGAAAGATGATATGAAACACTATCGGAAATTATATAGAGGAGGAGAAACAGATGAAATCCCCACTTGTATGGGGCATATAGGGAAGTGTAGCGTGTTCATATCGTCGTAGTTAGAATGGAGAGTATAAGCACACGGGGCACACCGGGTCGCGCATGCGGCGGGCCACCTCGAGTTGTAAACCCCCGGATCTTCTCAGTGCGTTCAGGATCGCGGACGCGCAAAGACGCGAATTTCGCGAAACCCGTTTTAATACTCGTATTTTTTTCCGCGGGTTAACGCATACACGTAATCCTTTTTTTTGGCAAGTCTTAATTTTTTTTGTTTGTCTTTTTTTTTTTTACTTTATATCCGCTAACACGTTTTAAATATTCGTCATTGTTCTTATTTTCATCGTTGTGATGTTTCTTAGCATTTTTTTTCCATACAAACAACAATGTTAATTTATCGTCGATTCGTTTTTTTTTTAGATAATACAATTATGGAATATCTTGGATGAATTTCACTTTTCTCATTTTTTGATAAAAAAAAATAAAACAGTGATCAACTGAATATGCATGATGAAATATAAAAATAATTCTAATTCCACAAGTGTTTCGTATATTCCTCTTTATTTGTTTTCGTTCGATAATTTTCTTTTTTTTTTATTTTTTCGTTCGATTTTTCCAATCTTTCGAAAGTGTCACGTGCTGACGTATAAATTGTAAATATTTCTTTTAATAAATAAAGGTAATATAATAGACATAAGAAAAACACGATGTTTTTGTCATCAACAAAGATATTAATAATAATGACGGTGTGATTGGTATTTGATCGAATTAACTGGTGGAAAATGTGTGGGATTGGAGTGTATATTTGTTTAAACGAAAATGGGAAAAACTGATGAAAACCGAGGATAATTATGCCCCGATTCGGTGTGTCCTTTTTTTTTTTTTGGCCGAAAAATATCTTCAAGAGTGATAGATAAAGTTATATGTGAAATTGAAACTGCGATTCTTCTCATTCGGCTTTCTCCGGTGAGTCATTCTCATTTCTACATCGCAGACTCCCATCAACCGCTTTCATTCTACTCTTATAAGAGCAAAGAGGGAAAAGCAGGAGCGGGGACGGGGGGCGGGAGGCGAATGGGAGAAAGAGAAAATCTCAGATGCGGATACCGACGAGATCAGGATATACACGCACGTCGAAGGACGTCTCCGCGTATATACGGATCTCACGGACGAGATTCCGTGTTTATCGAGATTGTGCGACATTTAATCGTTCTCGTTCTCACTCGGATTTTACGACACGATTCGAAATCCCTTTCGCCATTCCAAATAATCGAACTACCGGCAAATTTAATCCATACGGACCAGTTTCTCACAAGTATATATGGCTAATGGTTATATAATATCTCATGACGAATATGATCATTATGATTGGCAGTTATTGAATTTATAATATATAATGCATTATTGAGTTACGAAATGTATATTGTTGGTGATTGAGAGGATTGTGAGCTATCGCTCAAAACTTGAATTTAGGATTTTGAAAATTGTATTTGCTTCAAATTGATTGAACGTCAAATCTTTGTAGCCCTTTCATTTACAATAATGTGATTTCATTAAATTAGTTCGTGAAGTCTAATTGCTTGTTAAACTGTCGATATTCGGTAGAACGATGCTGTAAATTATGCCATTTTTGGTGATCACAGTCTTTTGGTTACATCTGAAAAAATGATAGGTGAGAACCTTGACATTTGCACGAGGACCTATCGTACAAAGACTAGAATTATTGATGATACACACTAATATACTGATATCATCCTTCGTAGTGTATGATCTCAAAAGTACACTGAGAAAAGAGTTTAGTTGAATTAACCAAGGCTTCGTAGAATACGTCGAAAGAAATATTTCGTTCATTAAAAAAATCGTTTGGTTGCACGAATTATTAATTTTATTTCACCAAACAAAGATACCAATTGAATCAACTAAATGAAATTTGTTGTCGTGGATTTTGTTGGATCAACGTAAGATATTTTTCATTTAATGAAACTGATATTTGGTATAACAGAATATCATATTGGACGTATTTCACGAAGCCATTTGGTTCATTCAACAATTCTCTTTTCTCAGTATAAAAACGTGTAATGACACTTTATTTAAAAATGATGTGTTTTCGAAGCATAATTATCTTATCTTATTAAAGAATCCAGTTTATAAAGGGAGAATAATCGAAGATGATAATAAAATCAAAAAAATAAAGAAAAAACGAGACAAGAATGTTTTTTATTGGCCTCATCAGAGTAACGTACCTGAACGATGTATTTGACGAAATTCACAACGCGATAACGGAACGGCCATAAATGTCCGCCATCCGTCCGGGATCAAAGCCAGCTGAAGCGAATTTGCGCGCCGCAGATTTTCGAGATTCCTGCGGGCTCGCGTGACACGTACGAACAGTTTTAAGCGGTTGAACGAAGATCATCGTCGATCTTTCATATAATAATGAAATGTAAATAATATCGAAAAACCAGGTCTAAAAAGCTGACAAATAATAGGCGAAGTTCCGGTTTGTTGCGCCTCTAAATGAGCTTGAACGGTAACGTAGTCTCTCACAACTATTTTCTTTCACGACAGACATACCGATAGATGAAACAAGAGAGAGAGAAGGAGAAAGAAAAAGAGAGGAAGACATGTTGCTTTTTTCCAGACGAAACGAGCTATGACTAAGCGATTTTACTTTTTTGCCCATCTTTTTCCTGGCCACTCGCGGGGGCTTTATCCACACTTCAAAAGCTTCTTGGGCTACACGCTCATTCTCGAGGGTATACGAAGGGTGCCCTGAAGTGTAAAGCCTCCCTACGGATAATTACGAGTCCTCGAGAGAAAAGAAGACGGGAAAATAAACTGGCATAAAAGCGAAAAAAGTAGGTGAAAAGTAAAAAAGAAAGAGAGAGAAGAGAGAGAGAGAGAGTAAGCAAAAAAGACAGGAAGGCAGCTAAAAAAACTGGTGGAAGAGTTCGCTCAGTATTCTTATCCGAGGTTGCTTTGCGGTGAGCAAAACGTTTCATACGTGGGTTGAAAAAGGGTGAAAGAAAAGTAATGTGGAATTTAGACCGCAGAACACGAACTAAAAGTCTTGGGGTTGAATGAAAAGAAAGGTACAGAGACATGGATGGGGAAGCTCATGAAAGCGAGAGATGGAATACGGGATACGTGTATACATATGGGAAAATCCCAACAAAGCGAGCTACCTAGGAAAACATTGTGTTATTATTATTCATATTAATAAACGTTGTTAATTATGTTCAGTCGTAATTGAAATTAAATGTGTATCCGTGTAAATTTGTAATTGAAGTAAAATGCGTTTGCCTCTTGGATGTTTGGCGATATTTATTATTCAGCCAATACCGGGCATGGTATTCTACAACCAACCATTGAGGCTCAATCTTGGGGTGAGCTGGAGCCAATGAGTTTGTTTGTGAATCAACCCGTCTTCGATCAACCATCGAAACCCAATAATCTGTGCCTGTGCTCAATCAGTACCGTCTTTTAAGGAAGTTCATCTGCGGCACCGAGCAAGTCAAAACAACAAAACTGTCACGACTAGCGTAGTCGACTCAATATGCTTAGCGCGTTTAACCTCCAAAGTTTAACGTCCTTCTTCGTGACAAATTAATTTATTTCGAACCTCATAAGTATCGAATGAATTTAACGAAGTCGTAAAACAGTTATTTCGATATTTTTTTAAACATTTATAGAAGTTTCGTACGAAACTGTTTGTCAATGCTTGCGAATTTCATGTTTACAGACGGGAAAACCACAGATAGAAACGCATAAAGGACCGTGTTGAATTGGGAAATATATTTTTATGAATTTCTCTCGAACAAAGTATCCCAAGGGCTTAAAATTTTGACGGTTGATTCTGTTGATATTGATTCAATTTCATTCAATTTTCTATTTCTTCAAAATTGAATCAAAATTCAAAAAAAAAAAAAAAGAAAAAGTATTCAATTTTTTTTCGTTTATCAATATCTGTTTATTAATTCGATTACCGGATGAACGTCCTTGAACAACAGCCAACTGGTGGTGACCAGAACTCGTCCTTACGTTGGAATAATACTGCTAAAGTTATCTAACCTTTGCTCAGCCTTAGTACTAGCTTGCATCGTAAAGCCAGTTCTAAGACAATGTTAGGTTTTGAATTTTAAACGACCGTTATGGCACAATAAGATAGAGCTAATGAATCCTCAGTATTGGCGTATCCAGACTCAATATTGGCGTATTCAACGAAGTGCCAATTCTGGGCTGGTATCATTCTTTAAATAATGAAAACTAACAGTACGCATCTGGTGCTCGTTCCGAACTTGAACCTGTGTTATTCGGAGCTGCGATTATATCAGGTGCTCAAATTAATGAGTATAATTATACCTGCGAACTCTGGGCCTATATCAATCCAGTGATGGTTTTGGCCAGATATCCTTAAAATTATAAATTGATCATGATAGTTTGAAGTCCAAATATCTCAATAATGGAAATTTTATGGAAAATGGAAACTTTATATAGAAATAAAAATGCAATCAGTTCGAATTCCGTTCAAGTTGAAAGTACGTCGCTTGTGTAAATGTGGCCTTGGTTTTTTGGGAATTGATTTCTCGGGTTTAAAAAATATATTTTATTATCACTCTTCTCACAGGTCTTGAATCAATACGATATCAAAAATATCCAAACGATTAAAATCACTTCAAGGGTTTTTGAGAGAGAAAAAATGTTTAGAGATTTTTTTGTTCAGAACTTCATTTACTCTCTGAAGCTTGGGTCGCATATTCGAATTTTTATAAGAGTGCGACAACGCTTGAAAAATTTCATCACTCTTTTTCCTTTTAACATTTTCTGCTTAATACCTGGCGTCCAACCGCAACCGCGGTCTCTTGATATGATCGTGAACCGAGGTGAAAAGATGCGAAGAGAGAAATATTTTGGAAAATCGTATGATACGCTTCAAGGATTCATTCGTTTTACTCGTTCGAGTTCCGGGACAAAGGCGCCAGCGTGTTTCATTCTCTATACACATTCCCGCTGGTCTCCTCGTCGCTCCCAGTTTCGTCTATGCAGCTTTCCGTGACTATACGTACTCAAACCCTCGGGCAAAAGCTTCTCTTGGCTAATATTTGCGAGCGGTCTCGTTAACGCGAGAGATGGGTACGTAGTAGCGGCGCTAGAATACGTGTGGGTGACGCGGGGGTGTGTTATTTGACAAGGAACTTCTGGCATCAAGAAAATATCTCCACCTGTGCTTGAATCTTAACAATCATTTACTTATACAAGAATTCATAATTCCGATCCACTTATTTCCGTTAACAACATGCATATATAAAAAAAAGTTTCAATGTATATTGAATTTTTAGTAGAATTTTCGGAACGACTGGGAAAAAAAAAATTTGATAGCTTCGTTGATTCTTGTAAATCGTACATTCAGGATATATGCTTTAACGCATCGCAAAAAATCGATAATCTGATTCTGTCAATCAAGAATTTCGGTGTGGAATAGAAAATAACTCTCTTCCAACCACAGAAATGATAACGACTGCAAAGAAATACGTGAATTCATCACGTGAACAAAAAGTCGTGTTCCCAGTTTGCTCTCGTTTCCATGCCTGAATACAGAGCTCCGGCTAATACATGAAGAACTATATGTATATATACATGATGTGACAGTTAAACAAAAAGCTCTTTTTCGCATACAGGTTGTCGAGTTTCCATCGTCAGAATTTCCGATTTCACTCTCTCGCTCTCTTTCCCTCTCTCTCTCTCTCTCTTTCGCTCTCTCTACGTTTATTTTTGTTTTTGGGTACTACACCCGTCGCTGTTTGTTCATGAACGCATTCGCAAAAAAAAAAAAAAAAAAAAAAAAAATATTTACACATATGTAGGACGCTTCAAAAGTTGCCTGCGAGACGTTCAGCCGAAGTCGCCGAAGTCGATTGTACACCGCGTAAAGCATAAAATCTTTCTTTTTTTTTTCATTTCTTTCTTCGATGTAACATCTTAAAATTGTTTACAATTGGTAATTGCCATTTCCGTGTTCTGTTATCTTATTATCGGCGGTGCGTCAGAGAGGGAAATTGAAAAAAAAAAAAAAGTTTTCTCTCGAGAATTTAGCGATGAATAAATGTTACCCAGAGGCTATGGGCACAGTTTTTTGAAAAATTCTGTATTCAGTACCGTTTTGAATAGGTGAAAATCTTTTCAAACGAATTCTACCAAATGTAACAAAACGTGAAACGCAACGGTCGCGCGCTTGTGTGCCTCCATTGAACGTTGGTTTTGCGTGCCCATTGATGTATATCTGCCAATATATATATATATATATACCAAACTGAGTTCTCTGTGCCGATTGCCTGGAGCGTTTTTCATCTGCGACAATTAACCATCCACACAGTGAAAGCCTAGAGTGTCGAAATTACATTTTTTTTTTGGTTTGAAAATGTTGTACCGAGCGCTTGACAATACAACCGGTAGTTTCGACGTGTTTTTATATTTTTATTTCTCTGCTTCGAGTAATATACCGTTAGTCGAAGAATTAAACCGGTATATAATTCCTCCGCTTCCAGGAACTCATTGTATTTCTGACTTTCCTGATGGTTTTTTCGAAAAACATTTTTTTTTACGCGTCGTTACCATACTTTTATGAAATTTATCATTTTCGGACGAACTTATTTTGAATGCATTATGCATAGCTGCATGCACAGATTTATGTGAAATGTAAGCTTTATCGAAAATATCATTTACATATAGCAATTATTTTACATACTATCTTCTACAGCCTCACATAGTTAGCCCTGTTATCCAGACGTACCCGTTTTAACCAGGGGACCATATTTATATTTTTTGCAAACGAAATATGTGATTTGTAATTTTTATACAAATGATATCATCATTTTTTTCGTTCATTTTGGCCCTTAATTTTTCTTTTGACTACCAATCCTAAGCAGAATAGCAAAAAACTTTTCGTTACTATATCGGTTGCGCATTATAGGCAACCAGTTCAAAAAACTATTTCACGTTGATGTATTGCAACTGGGAATTGTACAAAAAAAGCCAGTTGCGTAAAGCTAAAAGTATCTTCTCTAACGGTTCATGGCTGTTTATTTGATTCTGATTCTTGATGTATTTTTGTATTTATAAAAATATACAAAACCACAAGATCATCAAATTTTTTATTCTATAGCCCATCATAAGGTTAATCATGCCAATTTTGAGATCCCCTTGGTCTTGTCGCTCTGATTCCGAATTCATGCACCAAATATTTTCTCATCTTTCTCTCTAATATGTCAAAACCATTATAAGGAGCCATAATTCACATAGTTCGTTACGGAATCAAGGTTTTTCTTTATATTTGAACATTCGAAATCATATTTATTAGAACATAATACGTGTTAATATCTCACATTTTTATAATATTCATTTTTTCACTTTTACTGTCGTCGTTCTTTCGCTTGGTAGTTTCCAACAACTTTACTTCGAAACCAACAGCAGAAAGCACCCTAAAATGAGAGTAAAAATTCAGCGGTGTCTAGCTGCGTCGTCCTTTTCACCTTACCAATCCAGAGTTGCATCGTTCATTGTCGTGCTTCCGGTTACTGGGACCGCTAACCACGGCACCTCATCAAGTGAGTTCCTGCTTAACCGAAGGTCTCAGACACCACATTCGCATGGTGACGTTTTTAGTTGCAAGCTTACTAAAACTTGAGGGATGCCACAAGTCCTGAGAGAGACTTGCCCAAAAGAATAGGCTGGGTAGAGCGAAAGTTTATTGAGGGCACTGGTACGTAAAACGCTGTAAAGAAATAGGAAATCATTGCAAATTTTTATTCCCGACCACATATGGTGAGTGAAGAAAGTCTCCGTCGATTTCAGATCGGCTTGGCACAATCCAATTCATTTTTTTTTTGTCACCGAGGGTCTAGAGCGGGTCAAGAAAACTGGGTTTTCTTGACCCTATCTAGAGTCTTAGACAAATACATTTATTTATATATATACATAAACAAGTTCGCTTAAAAACTCTTTACAGCGAGGACCACGTTTCCAATTGTTTAAAAATTTGTAAACATCATTCTTTTAGACTGTATAATTCAAACCCCAATAACTACGTACATTGTGTTATTGGGATTTTACAGATTCTTCGGAGTTTTTTACTTTTCTACGTGCCTTGTATGACCACTTGAAAAAAGAATGATACGAGTCTCGTAGCGTATAGCGTTAAGACACACTCGGCAGAGTTTCGAAGATACTGTTATACTTTTTATTTTTTTTTTTATTGTACTTTTTACTTTTTACCCCCCAGTCCCGACTTATTTCTTCTCTTCCAATCTAGCACACCTCCCTTAATGGATACTTCGGAGTGTAATACCAGCCTGGAAACACCGTTGATATCTTTTGCCCCAGCTGGAATCAAATCCCATACATACATGGATTCATACATACTAACTTGACGAGGACCACATTGTAACAAGTTCACATTGGATTCATACATTTTTACGACTATAATACATTTCTCGAAATTAGTTGAAACACATTTCTAGCGCGTGGAGCAAAATAATTTAGAATTCAATGAAAATTATTGAGGAGCTTGTTTCTCAATAACGATAAGAATTTAAAAAGTTCAAACTAATCTCAGTTTTCAGATTGTCTATATCCTATGTGATTCAAACGAGTTATATGAGTGTAAACTTTTGATGGTGATAAACGTTCTAAAAAGAAAATTATTTCAGGGCATACGCGAGGTAGTACATTATGGTGAATTTATAGTTTATATCGAATAGTAATTGGAGCCTAATACCAATTGAAACTGATATTGGTGCTCGTCAGCAGGATGGAGAATCGTTGAGTAAAATCGACCTTCTCTGATACACATTCGTATTTCGTATTACCTAGAAACAATCGACGTCGATACATACATAAATATAAATTCACATTGATATTAATATAGAAGGAGCTTTTGATGAAACATGCACGTGCTCTGTCGCTGAAAATTATTGTTCGTGCGAATTCTGCTACCTCTCGTATGTGGCGGATCATTTTGACAAGCACTGTTGCAATATGCAAATAAATGTAAAAAAAAAAAAAAAATATACATGCACAGGGAATTTTGATTGAAATAGATCATCGAGATTTGCTCAGAAATACTTAGGTCAACGGTCCACGAAGCTTGAATAATATGCTGAATTTTTAATCGTTGAAATGCGCCAGCATGTGCCGTAGGGAAAGGTTCATTTTCAGAAAAAAATTATATATTTAAAACGTGTTTTTAATCGATTAGATAATAATAAATAGAAAAAAAAACTTTTTCAACGCCGAATTGGATTTGCAAATTTTTCATCCTGTCGATACCATGGTCATTACATTTTTGTTATTATTTATGAATTAATTATTAATAAACGATTTCATAACGCGTAAAAAATCAATGATTCATTGCAAAATTTAAAGTCAAAATTGAACTAATCTGTATACTCGCGAATGATAGTGTGATTCGTCCTATAAATTTCATATGGTAACCTGCCTTTGTCACTTGTTAATACGAGTTATTGGAGCATAATATCGATTAATGACGACTATAATATTTGTCTCTTCGTCAAATCGACTGAAATCAATAGCTATTAGCATGACGACAGGGAGGTTTATTACGTAATTGAAAATATAAAATTTATCATACTAATTGCTCTGATTATATTGACATCAATACTCCAAAAAGGAAACATACTGCGAACTTTTTTTCAATTTTTTTCAACATACTATTCGTTAATTGCGACACAACGGAACCACTCTTGTTTCACAGTGTTTGTTGCCTTTCGCAATGGCAACTCTGCACGAATATGGCAAACTTCGAAAATTTTGCACAAAGTTTTCCCAATGGTTTGCATGAAATGGATGTCGCACAAGTGAAGCTGTACGAGCATGCAGAGATGCAAAGATGCGTAACTAATGGAGATGCGTAACTTGTCCTCTGAACAAGACGTGTCCCGGTTTTTTTTGTATACATGCAGCCCCTGGTGAATACACTTCGTACAAACCTGTGAACATATATGTTCTATAAATCATGAATAATCCCCCCCTCCCCTCTCGGTTCTTCTCTTAAAGGAAACACCGTGATATAATGCCGATTCGACGCAACCTGCATAAACATTGTATGTTTGTATACAATACCCTCTGCATGGCAACTGTTGCAGATATCTATTATATAGCTATGTAGTATATCCATCGAAATAACTAATAAATAGTTTTATGGCTGATAGAATAGCACTTCGTACGAAAAATTTCAACATTGCTACCAGGCTTCGAGACAAAAAGACAATTTGAGTAGACTGCACAGAGGAAAAATAATATTCTATTTTCCATCAAATACTCCTATACTAGACGAATATTTACATTACGTTACATAAATTTATAACATTCGGTTGCTACACACATTTATTATCTTATTTAGTGTGTTTTTATTTTATTAGCTATAGCTAAAGCATAAAATATACGAGATTCGGTATATAAATATCTGAGAGAATAAGAGCGAGGATCATGATTTTTTGTTGCTCCCTAACACACGCTGATCTCAGTATTCTTGAACATGAAGAGGCAACACGAGCACAACACAAATCTTGTAGGGGACTGCAGAAGGGGCCAAAGTAGCAGTACGTGTCAGCAGTCTTTTATTTCATCCCTCAGAGTCTCTGCCATTTTCTCTGTCTCCCTCCCATTCGTTTTTCTTTTTCTTTATTTTTTTTCTCCCGTATATACAATAATAAGCAGTACATGGGTTTTTTTTTTTTTTTTATCGTAACCACCGTTTTTTTTTTATTTATATACAATCATTTGTACAATTTTCATCCAGGCTGTGTTTACCGAAAAAAGTTTTTCATATACGAAAGCGATGGCAGTCTTCGGGTCATCAAGAGACTTCGTTAGAGTTTCGGGACAAGTACATTGACAGCTGTCATCCGCTGGCCCGAGACTCGTCGAGATTATACTATCTCTGAATAAAACAGTCCGCTGTGGTGGAAGTTGAATTGACATGTCTTTCGTTTAATTACGGAGCTCAAGAGTGGTTTCATGTTTTGGAAATTCTGTAGTCCAGGGTAAGACATCAAGTCGCCCATCATGTATCCGATGTCGGGCTCTGTTCATGCTTAGCATCAGTGAAACACGTCCGAAAGACATTTTCCACATTCTTTCCGCTCGGATACGACCACCCACCGGTGCACAGCTGGTGGTTGAGTGTTTTACCTTACAGAACGATTAAAAAACCTTGCTTAAATGAAAGAGGATATCGAGATTATCCATTTTGAAGAGCAGAAAAATTCTCTTCGACGCATCGGTAATGAAATATCAAGTAATTAGTGACAGCCAATCCTGCAGCTCATTAGAGAGTTGGCGTAGCGTGAGAGCGCCATAACGCATACTGCTCAACATATCCTCTCATCATCTCGATTCACCATCGCTAATTGATTAACATCTTATTAGCTATTCTCCAGAGGAAAAAATGACTCTGGATTATTCTCTTCATAATTCCATTATCTACTCGTCCTTTGAGTTGTTAATATAAATTTCTGTAAAGCTTGTTATATACTCGTATATGTATTATATTATATTATATTATGTATTATATCTTGGTGAAGAAAATTTTCACGTTAATGTCATTCACGTTCCATCAAGGAACTAGGTCTCTCTTGCTCGTCTCTTTTTCACGTGTTTCGAGATTCGACCACGAATCAGGTTTACGTATATGGAAACACGTCCGAGGCATAAACTCTCGCTCAGTTAATATACGTGAAATATATTCCCAAACTTGAAGCGAGAGATACGTGTCGTGCTAGGCGAAAGTTTACTTGTAGACGCAATATCATTAAAAAGAAGTTTAATTACTGATTTTTCGGTGTACCTGCAAATGGAGAATCGACATCAGGAAAATATCCTTTAAATTAATAAATATTTCCACACTTTTTGTCTACGAAACTTTTTGTTAAATAAACTACAAAACTGGTAATAAGTCATCAGATTTTTTCAAGTATGCGTTATTCATTGTTTCAAATTACATTTATCCTTTTTTTTTTGTTAACCCTCAATGGTCACACCTCTGGCTGTGATCATTGCGGCTCGAGTAAAATTAACCCAATCTGACCATCAAGGGTTAATTTTCTATTGAAAAATAAATCATTTTTTGTTATCTCTTCTTTTTCATCATTCAGGACACGTGAAAATACTTTTTTTTTTTATCTCTTCGTATACGTCGCTTTGTCTCGATTTCTTCTATCGCACAAATTACATTTCCATCTAGCATCCGACCGTGCCTTCACCCAACGTCTCATACTCACTAATCCTTTCATATTGCATGTTTCGCATAGACTCGCTTCCGTTGCATTTTCATTTCGTACGTAATATGTTGTTTTCTTTTTATCCCTTCTTCTCTCGGGACGTTCATAGTATCGTTAAATTGGAACTTCTACGAAAACTTTTATCTCTGAAATAGAAAACATGCTCGTATCGTTAAACATATTTTTTGAACGACTGTGCAAATAGAAAGCAGAATCATGTGAGCTCTTTTGGATACTAAGTACAGAAAAATGAAAGTATATACATTTCTGTTTAGTTTTCTGTTCTTAACACCAATTAAATTTTCGATATGTTGCTACAGAAAAAAAAAAATTGGATCGAAATGGTACCTCTCCACGTGAATTATCCCATATGATACCGTATATATATATGAGTTCACATTGAGCTCGAATAGCTTTCGAAAGAAAAAAGTTTCGATGATGCCATAGAAAAAAAAGTGATGCAAAAAGGAATGAAGGGAATGGACACCGACGAGGAAACACAACAACAAAAAATTCCCTTCCCATCACATCCGCAGTGCTTCGTCGATGTATTTACGGAAACGCATACAGGCAGTAGCACGAACAAGGGAAACTTCGTGATGAGGCGGATGGAGAATGTAAAAAAAAAAAAAAGAAAAAAAAACACAATACGAAACAGTGCTGGGTGTGCGTGAACAAAAAAACGAATCCTAAATACCACGAATTAGAGTTTATCTGGTTTTTTCGTATATCACAATCTTGCGATTCGTTTAATATCTATAGACGATGGACGGCCTCGGTACCAAATTCGATGGATTCCTAATTATTCATTATTAATTTCTTTTGTGCCATAAAATCTATTGCGAATTTCATAATAGTTGTAGAAACGATTCTTCGTAAATAAATTTCCAGCCTTATTGAATTTCGCAATCAACATGTTTGTGATCATTTTTTTTTTTTTTTTTTTTTTTTTTTTTTTCAGATTTCAATAGAGGCAAACCGTCCGATTGGAAATCCCCGTTTGTTCAGCGCGTAAGGCAGAGCAAAATTTGAGAAAACTTTGTACGTGAATCTCACCGGGAGAGGAGAGACCAACTAGAAACACTGCACAGGGATCCGAGAAAGCAGAAAACATCGTAATAAAAAGTGATCAATAAAAAATGCAACGAGGGGTGAAACGCCAGAGGAACAACTGGACACTTGGACCTTTACGATATCTTCAATATTGGAAGTATAGAAAAATCGTTTGAGTTGCCTTAAATTTTTTCAAATAAATCAATTAAAAATTCTCCTAATAAATCTTCCATAGTGAAATTAAATTTGTAAAGACTGGCGAAAATCGACGTGTTGAGGAAGCGACAGCATGATGTAAATTGAACCTCATTATTTTTCATTATTATTATTACTTTACTTGGCTGTGATTTTAATTATAAAAAAACGCTCGTTATATACATGATTAAACGCAAACCTGATACTGTCGAGTGAATAAAATTCTGTTTAGTGAATAAAACAGAATATCCGAATATAATAATCGTCATATTACTGATAATAATCATTACTATAATATTAATATTGATGATAATATTAGTAATACTAATAATAATAATCTCAATAATAATATCAACAATAATACGTTTGAAAGACTGATTAAAAAATACGTTTAAGAATTTACATTTTCTCTTGACGAGTATAATTTGAGCAACAATTGAAGTGAGTAAAATCGATATTTCTTCTCATTGATCGGTCACTAATCGTCATTTGGTAAATTTCCTTTTTATTTTTATCATTTGGTGATACGGTTTTAAAAAGTTGATACAAAACTGAGAAACAAGTAAACCTAAAACAAAAACTTACATCAAGGAGTGTGCATTTTCAGTGGACCAAAGTGAAACCAAAGAGTTAAAGTAACGAAAAATTTGTGATTTTCTTTTCGTGAAATTATTAACGGAAACAAAAACGACTATAACGCGGTGAGCGTCAGCTGAGAAAATTAACTTGAAAGATCAGCGCGAACGTTTGGGTGATTTAAAGAAATTGTATTCCAGCGTTAAAAAATAAAAAAATAAAAACTGTCGAACAACGTTAAAATTGAAGGATATACACGTCACGGGAATTTGCTCTCAAAATATATTGAAAAACTCGAAAGTATTTGAGAGTGTAGACACCGAAAGTTTATGGAGCCGAAGCTAAATTAGAGAGGCCGAGGAGAACGTGTTCGAGAGTTTAGTTGACCGAGATACGAATGCAAACGTAAAAAAGAAACGAGGGAAGTAGAGGATTGAATTTCGGAACGATGAAAATGATTGAAGATTTGAAAATCTTTTGTTTTTCGGAATTCTCAACGAAAATTTGAGGTCACTTCCCTCCTCATTCCTCTTCTCCTCGACTTTCCCGCAATTTTACGATCTCCACGGAAAACCATCGAAGACACAATACAAAGTACAATAAAAAAAAAAAAAAAAAAAAACAATAAAAAAAATGAAAACCGGTATAAAGAAAATAAAAATTGGCTGAGTACGAAAAAACGTTGTGAGAGGGCGCTGTCAGACCCGGCGTACCCCGCCCTCCCGTTATGTGGGCCAGGGAGAATAAGGTTCTAAGGCGTTGAAAGCGGCGATGCGGGACCTTAACGTTACCGCTTGTACCGCTTTGTACGAGGATGTCGAGTGGTCAGGCGCTGGTATCGTTGCAACCCTCGTCGTACTCGCGATCGTCGACGTAATGGTGATACTTGGCAACGTTCTCGTCATCCTCGCGGTTTACCACACCACCAAGCTTAGAAACGTCACTAACATGTTCATAGTCAGTCTGGCGGTTGCCGACCTTCTCGTTGGAGTCGCCGTCTTGCCTTTCAGCGCTACTTGGGAGGTTTTCAAGGTATATATGCCCAAAAAATCTAAAGATTAACTCAACATTATTGATAATATAAAGAATGAAAAAAAAAACACACACACACTTATTTGTAGGATTCCCAAAAGCTTCCAGGATAGACTTTACAGATGTTTAATAAGTCACTCTGTCTCGGTTTGGTTTTCCTGTCCAGGAATAATAATCAATACTACAAGAAACTTGAATAACTTAGATATTGAATATAAGAGAGAAACAACAAAAAAAAAAACACGTACACGAAGTTTTCGTAATAGCGTAGCAAAAGATTTCAGCCAGTAAAAACCATTTGATAAAAAATGCTGTTCAATAGTTTTTTTTTTTATCGTACACACTCGTCTGCTATCATCCATCGATCGATCCTTTTACTTAGCGCTTTGTTATATCGAGGCTTTTGTGATTCTCGTCGATGCTCGCTGTTCTCGTATATTGTTAGCATTCTGCTTTTTTTCCCTTTTTTTTTGTCCTTGCTCTCTTTTTTTTATTTTTTTATTTTTTTTTTTATCACATTGCAAATGCAAGAGTAAGAAGGATCGAATCCATTAGGTCGATGAGCTTCGTTATTTAAGTACCCTTACCTATGCAGCACTACTGTTCTTTTATACCAAGCACACGTTTCGATATCGTAAAACCATATATGCTGAGGATATCGCACCTACCAATGAATCTCCCCTGTAGCACCCGATTTTCCTGATTACTCTTTCATTCCCACGTCTTATGTGCGCTGAATTTTTTTTTTTTTTTTTTTTTTTTTTTTTTTCATCACGTTCTATTTTTTTGGTCACACCTTCTGATGCATTTGAAAAATTGCTACTTCAAGCTTCGATAGTCCCAACACAGGACTTTAGCTTGGAGTACGAGTCTATCTGAATGAATAAAAAAAAAAATATATAATTAAGAACAAGTCCAGGTGGCAATTATTCTTTTGAGTAGTTAAATACTTGCAGTGAACTATGAAAGTATATACCAGTTTGAAGAATAATTCTTACTGGAAATTTATGAAATGCTTGTTTCGTAGGAATGATGTGCAGGATTATCTGATGAATTGACTTTTATTCAATCGATCGAAGTAGTATAAATTTATAACTGATAGATATTAAGGTTTCCAGTGTCGAGTATGCCAGTCCGGGATATATTTTTGAAACTAAGGTCGAGTGTCAAAATGCTTACGTGAAATGGGAGTAATTTTGATCCCCGAGAAAACTGCTGACGAGCTTACGTAAGATAATGATTCAGCAAGTATCAAAAAGATTGAAGCAGATTTTGAGTTATTGTATCAGGTTTTGCATGATCAAAAGAAAGTAAAGTTTTCAGTTGATCGTTTTTTAAATTAAAAAAAGTTTTGTTTGGAAGATGATAAAAAGTGACTCTAAAATTAATCCTTACCTGAAGAAGGAATGACTTTTCAATTAAAGAAGAAAGTTGATGTTTGATGGTAAGTCTATTCGATATTGAATTTCAAGAGGAAAATATCAATTTTGAAGGACCTTTTAAAGGGTGATGGTAAAAACGTTTTTTCCTGACCTTCATTTTTTGGCTTTTTGAAATCCAAGAAACGATCAACTTATTTGGCTGAACATTTTCAAATCTCTTTAGTAGAATGTCATATTAAAATTTTTGTGTATAAAGAATGTTTCTTTAAAACAAATGCCGGAAAATGGAAACCAATTGCTCGAGCTAACTCGATAATAGTTGTAGCATCCAATTTGTAAAAAAAAACTTATTTATGTAAAATACTTACACCCCTTCTTTTGAAGGGACGAAAAAAAAGTTGATATTTGTAGCTACAAGTAGGTTAATCTCATGTTTTATAGCTGAATGCACTAAATAAATAGCAAATAAATTATGCGTGGCAGCCTTTGAAATTTTTTAAGAGCAATAGAATCCTTGGAGATTTATAATTCTATAGAACACTAACACTTTCCGCTATGAGAGCGAAAAAAAAAATGTTTGACGTCGTGTTTTTCAACAAATAACGAAAAATATTGAAGCAACGCTTCACCGCTATCTAAAAATAAATTCAAATTTCAATGACGAAGTTCCGAGAAAAAAAAATATCGATTTTTTCTTAAGCTCCCTATTGTTTATACTACTTTTAGGATGGATATGTGTATTGGCTTTTTTAGCACGCGATGGTATTCAATGAATGTTTTGTGCTCGGAATATTCTTATGTAGCATTGAATGTGCAATCGTGTTTGCGTCTGTTCGTGTATGTTAAACGCGTTTATTTTTGGTGTGCCAGAGTTTTCAGTATGTATGTTGATAACATTGCCAGGACATTTATTTTTTGGTATTTTATGTCAGTTAATTGTGACTCGGGCTTTTTTTATCTCTAGAAGGTTTAATTTTCTGAGTGAATTTCGTGTAAATTGTGCTTACCGAGGAATATTGAAATTTTTCCATGAATTTTTAGCCTTGACTTCTCACGCACCCTAGGTATAAATCGTAATTTTACATAATAGACACATATATACACGATACTTTTGCAACTTAAGAAAACCGTGCTGTGGTCGAAACGAGACCACTTCACAAAACCACACCATTATACAACTTTCATACCCCCTCCCTCCCTTCTACCGCAATCGTCTTTTCCAGACTTTCTCGCCACTGAATTTATCGCCATCAAGGGCGTAAGTGAATACATGGATTGCCCGTCCCCCAGTGACCTAACGTCTCGATTTCGTGAAGCTCAACTTTTCGTAACGCTTGTTGACTCGATCAAATAATACTTCGTGCTTGTTTTTACAAAGTTTTACCTTTTTAATGAATTTATAAAGGACGTGCTCTCAAACATTGGCTCGACATGTTTGATAATACAATATTTTTTTTTGGACAAATTTATTACAACACATTACTCATTGTTAGATCGAAAATAGTACAAAACAATAATATTAATATTTTCGAAAGATATGATATCGCATTAACGGACCATTTATTGGTCGAAAAATTACAAGGAATTAGACGAGATAGTGAAAAAATTGAAGAATAAATTGCAAAGTATATCGAACACGGATCGCAATGATCAAGATTTTGTGGGCTCAAGCACGTAACATTTTGGGCACTGAAAATAAATGTATGGAAAATGAGATTTGCTATTTTTGGTATATTTATATTCTTTTAACAGCCACAATTTTCTATATTATTGTATTTAGCATATTTTCAAGTATCTTGCCGCAATGCACAATACATTCTTCAAGCTGCGGTGTCTTCAAACCTTTTTTTGTTTTTGTTTTTTTTTTTTTTATTCCTGTCCTCATATTCTTTCATACCGCGTCTTCTTGCAGTGATCTTGAAGTTTCAGACGCGTACTACATCTTTCTTCTTTACTTCTACTTCCACTGCGGCTTTTGTTTAAAGAAACATGAAAAATGCATGCAGCAGTGGCGAGGGAGCAGCCTGAAATATTATACGTCCCTTGAGGGAGTCTCATTTTTTTTTTTTTTCCACGAAAAAATCTGAAGCCCCTCTCTCATGTACAACAGAACTATTCATTGCGATGATAAATCTTGGGGGTTCCAAAATTGCGAGTTGTAAACGACCAGGAAAAAAAGTAGGGAAACACGCGACTGTTTTTTAAACGTACAAGTTTTTTCGACTCGTCGAAGTGGGTACACCAGCAGTGGTAGTAAAAAAAAAAAAATGCCGTTCATTCGCCTGGCAAATGGTGATACCAAATACGATATTTACACGAAGCACGTTAATTCAGAATTTTTATGATTCCAAAAGCAAACACAATTTTTTATTTCGTTTTAATAATCTTATTGAAAAAAATTTGACAATGGGCTAAGTGTTCATCGCCAACTTCTTTTGACTATATTTTCCTGTTGCATATAAAATACTAAAATTTGAAGATACCTGAGACTCGAAGGTACAAAAAAAAGTGTAGCAAAAGCCCGACCCTCGATTGTTAATAACATCCGACCTTATTCGTCCTCGACCCGACAAGCACACTTTTTCCCTGAAGCTTCCAAACCGAAGCGTCGTTCGAATACGTTTACTTAGGACGCAGAGTTTCATGGTCCACTTACCCCAACGAACGAGGATTGAAACAAAACTGTCGTCCTCTCGACTTAACGTCCATTCAAGAGCCAGATTTATATCAGTATCATTATATATGACTTTTAATATTTTTATCGTGTAAAATACGAGTTAGAATTTAAACGGTCTTATTAATGCTTTTTGTCTTTAGGTCTGGATATTCGGTGATATATGGTGCTCAGTTTGGCTCGCCGTTGATGTTTGGATGTGCACCGCTTCGATCCTTAATCTTTGCGCTATAAGTCTCGATCGATATTTAGCTGTGACGAGACCCGTCAGTTATCCACAGGTAATTCATGTCTCAAACAAATATTATAAGCGTTATATGGCATACCATAGCACCAATGAGAACTTCAGAAACACTGAAATAACTCGAAATCCTTTATTGCCATTCTACAATCGTCCTATGTTGTCTAAGATCATTCGGGAGTCCTCAAAGATCTTTCAATATGGTCTGAACCGTTTTTGGATAATCAAAAACCACTCGGAGCCCCTCGCGACCTTATAAAATCTTATAAAAATATCGCCTTTATAAAAATAAACTCTCCAAAATCGTTCAAGTCCACCAAAAACAAATCACAGGTTAGACTCTTTGATGAGGATTTAAATTTTATGGTTAATTCGAGATTAGTCAAAACTACCCAGCACAAATTTTCAATCAAACTTTAGTTCCTCTAATCAGGTTAGCCTCTTCTGCAATAATTGATGAGTCTATCCAGCTCACCCAGAGATACTCACTGACCGTTACTGACAAGCCATACGTTTACTCGAAATTCAAGATCATACTCGAAAACCGTAATATAATATACTTGTTCAAAAGATACTTAAAGTATCCACGCAATTTCAAGCACAATATAAAAGTGAATTCATTTTCCATGATAACTGAAGAGATTAATCCACTCGAATCAACCTTTGGCCCTTGCCTTTGGCTCTCAACGACAGTTGATACAAGCCCACGGGAAATCGCTTGTAAGTATATTCACCCCCGTAGGTCAACGAGAATCTCCGAGGATATTGGATATTCATGACAGCACAGTGTAAACTTGAATCTTTAGTTGAAAAAAAAAAAAAAAATTTTCTCATTTTATCTCGCATCTTCCATGTACTGAACTTATCATTGTAGGTAAACCGTAGGAAAAAATTATCTTTGGTGACAATTTCGAAGACTTTGCAAACGTAATATAAATATCAGAATAATAAATCAATCTTCTGCAAAGTATGAGATTTTTAAATTGCATTATGATCATAATAAAATATTGCAATCGAAAAAGTGGACAAAGTTGTCACGATCCTTCTGAAGTAAGACACGTCTGTTGAATTTCGTTGAATAATTTCATCGCGCGAATTTATTCAAAGTATTCCGACCGGATTTTTTTTAAACCGAAATCGATGGTAATTAAAAAAACATATATGCAGCTCCAGCGAAAAAAGCCTGATGCTATAGAACATTTTTGCACGTGCCAGCCAAGAGGTAGAGAGAGAGAGAGAGAGAGAGAGAAGTTTCGCTCGATAAAATATCCGCGGGGCCCATAGACATGGTGGAATAGTGAAATTCGGTGCATCCTCACCTCTGCTCTTTTGAATCCAGTAGGTAGTAATATATCCGCTTCCGGAAGCGGAGGCGTTCGGAACGCCCTCGCAAATGCTCTTTGAACGACTCAAAATCCCTTGCAGTGTACATTTACGTCGCGGTTCTTGTGAATTGGAGCGACCATTTTTTATTTCCTGTTTATTTATATTGGAACTACTCGATCAGCCATTAAACGGTGCAGACATGAGTTAGTCCCATTTGCTTTTTTTTTTGCCTCATTCTTCCGTTCATTTTTGACTCAGCATAAAATAATCGTGCTTTCAAAAACATTCGTTGAAACTTTTATCTATAATTAATTAACAGACCCACTGAATTGACATGATAAAACCAATTGAAATATTTCGATTTTTCTTTTTAACATTATCTACATAAAACTTTAAATTGTTGCTCAACTCGGATTTAATATTTTTTCAGTCCTAAGTAACAACGTATAACACTGAACTAATGCGGAACTAAATATCGAATTAATAATGCAGTCCCTTAGCTTTTTTGTGATTAATGGTTAATCTCCGGTTATTCGTTGCTTCCGATGCTTCTCCATTCTGCGATCCATTAGGGCATTGACATTACGTACACATTACTAAAAATGAATAGGGTCAAAAGACGAACATTTGTTTTATCAGAACGAATCCTTGAATTCTTGAATATAAAACAAGAAAAAATCATACGCAACATGGCTAATGAATAGAGTAAATAAAAAATAAAAACTGTGAATATTTGCAATAAAATAATTGCATCGAAAAAAAAGCCTGGAAAGAAGTAGTAGAAAATGTTTCGTCTATTCTCAGCTCGCGTAGGCGTGGTTTCAAGTATACAATGAGCCGTAATAACCTCTAATAGTCGTCCTATCATATCGGATCATTATCATTAACTGTCCTAAATAAACTGATATCGCACGAATCAATTGAGGTCATCAGTCGAATCACGTGAACAGTCTCCGTTCCTACAAAAAGTCGAATAAAAAAGCTTGCGGCATATAACAACCAATGCTTCATTTTCGATTAAAAAAAAATTAAAAAAAAATCGATATCCAACGAAAAAGAATTGTAAATTTATTTTGTCTTACCGGAATATTAAAATGAATGATGAATTGAACAAAAAAAATGAATCAAGCGTATACATGATAACTAATGGAAGATGAAAAATCCTCCAACAACTATGAAGATAAAAAATGAATTCGTATAATTCGTGTGTTCATAGATAATGTCACCGAAAAGAGCAAAACTGTTAGTAGCTGCGGTGTGGGTGCTCAGCTTTGTCATATGTTTCCCGCCCCTCGTTGGTTGGAAGGACCAGAGGGTATGTATACCTTTAACGGACGGGGATACGGGTTGGTTAATTAATCCGTTCTTCCGACTCTCTTCTTTTTCCTTTATGCTTAACGAGGTTACTCGCAAATTCCAACAAAGATAGAACAGAACAGACAAAAAAAAAAGAGGAGTAAAAAAACAAACGAGAGAGAAACAAAGCACAGGAGCCAGAAGAATGAATAAATGAACATGCTGGATTTCTTCTGGATGTTGATTCGCTAATGGTTGCCTCTTCTTCTTCTCTTTATCTGATTTATCTCTTTCTACTTTGGGCCATAACGCAGCTCCATCCCCCGCACAATGTCACGTCCGGACACAGTGGACCGTACAACACGACAACGATTCTCATACCGGTTAAACCGTGTCCGTGGATCTGCGAGCTCACCAATGACGCTGGTTACGTCGTCTACAGGTAAAAGTAATATTTATTGTATCCTTTTCTCCCTCCTAATTTCCTTTCATTCATTCATAGTTCACTGTTCTCGACACTTTCCTGGGCTCCCTCGATATTTTTTTTCCACCCTCGTCTTTTTGTGTGTTTCTCTCGTGCTTGCTATTTTTGTTCATTTTTTTTTCTTTATGCCCCTTTGCCAATCCACTTGCCCTCGCCATTCTTGAATGTCGTTCTCAGACTTGGATTATTAATCAAAAAAAAGAAAAAAATGCGCACCTTCTTTCCTCTACGCCTCGTCGCTTTGCTCGAATATATCAATACAATCTGTTACCGCAAAAAACATGTTATAACCGTGCAATTGGTATTCTGTGAAAACACCAAGAACGAAATACGTCGAGTCAAACATCGAACTCTACTTACGGCTGTTTCTTTTTCTGTTCGATCGAAAAGGTTTTTTTTTATGAAAAAAAAAAACCGTTGCAGTTTAATAAAGTAGTGTAACAGTTTCAATCACCAACTTTCGATTTTTCTTGCCTTGTCAAATAAAGGCGATGCATCTCTTTTAGAAGTAAAGCATTAACCTGCTAAGTGCAACGTATCAACGTGACTGGGAAGCTCAATAACAAGCGTGTGTTCCTGTTGCTGTTATAGGGCTGCATTAATTTTCACAGTATGCCTGTGGCTCTTTAGGAGCTGGGGCAACCACTCGTGTAACTTGGAAATATCTGAGAGTTCGTGCACGAGCGGTCTCCCTTAACACGTATACCACCTCAGCAATGTCGATTAGATACAATTAATATTCGACTCGCGAATTCCCGACACTCGGGCGCGCAAGTAGTCCCGAGGGTTCCTCGTAAATATACGGGGTGTCCCAGAAGTAGCATAACAAATTTTGAGAAACAATCAACCGTTATATTTATGATCAATAATTTGACCGACCGTTGAAAATGAAATTTTGGTGTAATCTTCAAATATTTCGTTGAATACGTTCAACAAAATGCTTTATCGTTTCAATAAAGTTGTATTTCAGTATGAAAAAGGTTTGTTGTAACATTCGAAATTTAATTGCTGAGCAAAAAAAAAAGTTGTTGAACACGTGCAACGAAGCATCTTAATGTTTCAACAAAATATCGTTTCGGTGTTATTGATAAATATTCCGTAATAAACAGCGTATCGGAGAATAAAAAAGCTTACAGGCTTTCTTCTTCAAAATTTCACGATTTAGTTGCATAAGTGAACGAAAAACAAAACAGCTAAACATTTAATTAGAAATGAAATTAAAATCTTCGGTATTTTTGTGCTCTCTTTCTTACGTTGTTCTTTAGGGTTCTTAGGGCAAAATGAGTTCATTTCTCCTTTGGATAAAGTAGGGTTGTGCCGCGTGAATTAGCTGCTCATTGTTATCGCCTGTCCACGATTCTGATTGGTTCGTTATGAATCTGAAGTTATTATGTCTGCTCTATTATTATTTTCATCATTCTTGCGTATACCATTTTGGATTTTGTACGAGCCCATCATCTCATCACTTCAACCCCACTGTCCTCCTCACTCCACTGTTCCTGTTCTTTTCTAATGCATTCGTCCATCTGCACGAGGGCTAAGGGAAATTAGCCATTGATGCGCAAGCCGGTGCATGGCTAAGCGATCCAATTATTGTACTCATCTGAGGCTGCTTAACCGTCGATCTGTTTGCTCTAAAATGTCACAATGGCAGCGACTCCTTCAGAATATCCATGACAGCTCAAATTCGTTTTTGACAAGTAGCGAATAACCAAGAACAATAGGGAACTAAAATTATTCTTGAAGCATTGCGAAAAAAAAGGAAATTTTATATCAAAACTTGATCAGGTGAATCGATCTTGAAACAATTGGTTATCCATAACTTATTTTCTCGAATTCGTTCCAAAGGTTTCAATAACGTTGCGCTTTATTTTTATATTTTTATACTGAAAATAACGATAGACAAGAAGTTATCGCGGGCGAAATAACCGTGTAATAACCTCACAGATTAACCGTCATCAGAATAACCAACGAAAAAAATAACCGTGCTCGAAACTATTTCCAGAGGTTCAACGATTCCACGCTGACATCCCGAGATGTCAATCACCCCCACCCTACTATTCCCGGGCGTCCAACGATTCCACGCAGACATCCCGAGATTTTAAACACCCACCCTACTATTCCCAGGCGTCCAACGATTCCACGCAGACATCCCGAGATTTTAAACACCCAACCTACTATTTCCACGCATCCAACGATTCCACGCAGACAACCCGAGATGTTAAACATCCACCCTACTTGTCTCACGCGTCCAACGATTCAACTCAGGCATCCAGAGATGTTAAACGTATATGTGCATGCTCGCGTGCTCAATTGGAGTTGGGTTTTTTCGTATTCATTGGGGTATACAGTCATTTTTTTTTTTATCAGTTATTTTCATTTTGGTAATTTTTTTCATAGGTTAATTCTATCACATTTATTTGTTTCATTGGTTATTTAGGACCGTAGTCATTTCATTATTTTAAGGTGTTACTAGGCGATTTAAGCGCGATAACTTCTTGTCTGACGTTATTTTTAATTATGAAACAAACCTCAACATTATTCGAACCGGTAATTGAATTTGAAAAAATAAATTATACACAAAAGATTATTCTTTATCAAAACTGTTCAAGTTTTAATAAAATTTTTTTCTTTTGTGAAATATATTAAGAATAATTTTTCTTCGTTATCGTTAATTCCGATGCATGACTTGTCAAGAAGGAATCTGAGCTGTCATGAACATTTGAAAAACCAGCTGTCATCATTGTAACATTTGAGAGCAGACAGAATAACTTTAGAGTCGTTCTTGGACTACGTGTAATGACATAGCGAACCAATCAGAATCGCGGAAAAGCGGTGACAATGAACAGCTAATTCACGCGTCAAACCTTACTTTATATAAAAAGGATATATAAAAAGGACATGACATCTTTCCATTACTTCCGCTTTCGTTCACTTCTTCCTCGTTCTGATTTTTTTTTTTTTCTATTTCGTCATATCACAGAAATTCCCTTACTCATATTCGTTGACGGAGTTTAAACATTTTTTTATTATTCTCTACTCTCAGCGCCCTCGGTTCTTTCTACATACCGATGCTAGTCATGCTGTTTTTCTACTGGAGAATTTACAACGCTGCGGTATCTACAACCAAGGCGATCAATCAAGGCTTCCGGACGACGAAGGGCTCGAAGATGCTGGGCTCGAGGTACAAACTTATTGAAAGACATTTGTTTTTAATGAAAAACTAACTTTGTTGCAAAAACGAATTGAAAAAAGTAGACGAAACATTGAAAAGTTATCCAATTACCATAGCATTTTGGGAAATTTTTTTATTCCCCACAGAGATCAAAATGTAAGAAAAAACTTGTTCTTTTATAAAGTCAAGATTTTCAGCTTGACTTGGACGGATAAATGAATAATTGTAGAATATTGTAATTGAATGGAATATAGTTAATCGAGAATAGGTTTCAAATGTTAGTGGAAAATCATGAAAAAATAAATGCAAAATAACCATCTCACGAAGCAATCGTGAAATTGTAATTTATTCTAATTTACTCTGACAGTTAATTGGGCTTTCTCTCTCCATTACTCTCTCGTACTGTTTCTTGAACTAAGTACAAGGCAACATCAAAGTTTCGAGAAAACTTGTTGGCATGAGTCTTCATCAATATTCGCATTACTGTTTTCCATATGCTTTCTAGAGAAAATTACCTTCAACATACAGGCAATTCAAACTCAAACAAACCCAAAAATTCTTTGAATTAATAAAACAAGCATTATCATTTTTTATTCCACTTATTAATTACTAGCTGTGCGTGCGGGCTTCGCCCGCTGCATAGAGCAGGCGCATCTAGCCTATTCTAGCTGTGAATTTTTCCTATTTTAATTTTTTTAATTTAATTTTTTAGATACATGAATTATTTCGTTCAGAGTTGAGTTGTTTGTGAATCTACATAAAAAAAAAAATTGAAAAAAGTATTTTGATGTTACCTGGGCCTTCTTTTTGCGTTTTCTTTTCAATTTCAGACATAATTCTTCAGTTTTCTTCTGGATAAAATAATCAAACGAAAGATTTTCGTATTTTCAATTTTTCATAATTTCATTAAAAATGCTGTAACTTTTTTTCTATACCGAATTGAGCATTCAACCACCGCTCATTTTGTTCGTTTTCTAATTCCCTTCAAATTGGTAAATCGTTTTTTTTTATTTATCGTTAGTATTTAACTACCGTCGAGTTTTGAAAATCGGAGAATGAACGAAATCACTAAACTTTTTTTTGCATTTCTGTAAAAATTGAGATAACGAAATTTCACAAAACCACAAACTCAGTTTGAATCGTGATCTTTAATCTCGTAAAAGATTCATTGAAATCGGTTCAGCCGTTTTCGATTGAAAAGCGGACAAACATTTTTTAGCGAACAGATTTATATATATAGAGATATGCGCCATGTCTTGTTACGAAATGCCATGAACGACAAATGGTATTTAATTTCCAATTAATTAAAAAATCAAAACATATTGTTTTATTAATTTGAAGAAACTTTTTGATTTCGCAGATGAACATTTTTCAGACGTTTCATTTCTGTCACACTCAATAGTTGTTGTTCATCCACTGGTATCATAATTGCATAAAAAAAATAGACAATTTTTTTAAGCCCGGTCGAGTTCAATCTGACTTCCTCGTACTTATTCAAAATTCTGCTTAATTATCTGAGTTGCTGCTTTCAAAACTTCTGCGATACAGCTAATAAACCCGGTAATTATAAGAAGCATAGAACTTCTTAATTATAGGAAAACCGAGAGAGGGTGATTCCTTCTTGATGTAAGTTCACGATGATTTAAGTTTCTTAGTCGAGACGGATATAACGTTTGAATGAATATTAATTTCATTCGCACAGTCATTCCCATTTATTTTATCAATAAATTTACTCATTATTGCAATTAATTTTTTAAATTATAATGTTGAATTCATCTACCTATCATGTTGTTAGTGAATACTATTCATTTGTTACTTCATCAATCGATCTGCGTTTTTGGTGTATTCATTAGCTTTATCGTTTGAAAATGCGATGAACAATGTACGTATTAACCGATTTATTCTTTGCGAAAATTGACCTAACCATAAATGCAAAATTGTTAAATCCTTAGATAATTCAGAAATTTTATTCACACCCAACATTTTTGTCGCGATGTTCAAATTCAATGATGCATTAAAACGATGCAAGTTTAATTTAATCAAAATTAAGTTGTCAGAGTAGATTGAAATTACGGTGTTCGATATTCGTCTGCATCTAGATTGTATACCTTAAGAAATATGAATGAAAATACGCAAGCAGATGGATTATATGATTTGTAAATATTGGTAGATGCGGAGCTCAAAGGAGTCGACTAGAAATAGTAGCATGAACATGGGTTGCTCTGATATCAAAGGCGAAGGCTGCATGAACTATTTTCTTATTATACTATCTATATGTATATATATATATATATATATATATATATATATATATATATATATATTGTGAGAAGAGGTATTTAACGTTCGAAATGAAGGTTTAAATGGCTTCAGATATAAAGAAAGAAAGAGAGTCAAGTAGGCAGAGAATGCAGCCCAGGCGTTTGGTTATTAAAGCGTACATCATTTAAAAGAGCGATAAAAAATACACATTTGTACTCAACGATAAAAAATTTGTTAATTTGTTACAAAATAATGTGAACGAAATAACCTTTAAACTTTTTTAACGTGATTTATTTCTAACTTCATTGAATTATATACAATGATGAAATTGAATTTACCGTAATTCGATTAAGAAATAAAAATTTTGTTGGTGATCGATAGATTCGACGAGCAACGTTTAACGCTGAGGATACACAGAGGACGTGGGAGCGTTCACAACGGTAGCAGTAACAACGGAAGTCCCAGGAGTCCCGAATCCGGAAGGAGTTCGGTGAGACGTGAAAGAATCAAAATATCGGTATCGTATCCAAGCACCGAAACCCTCAACACGAAGTGCAATACCCTCGAACGCACACCGTCCAGATGCTCTCAAGTTTCGGTTCACTACAGCAATGGACAAACGCAGAGTCAGTTGTGCCCGAGCTCAAAGAGCACTCATTTGAAGGTAAATATTTCTTTCATCGCTGTTCGGTTCAATGAAATATAAAGGAATTCGAAAATTGCTTCAATTTCATTATCAGTAGTAGCACAAAGAAGAGTGTACATGCAACAAGTTTTATGTTTGAATTTTTTTCATCCCCGTATCCGGCTCTGCTAACTCTCGAGCTTCATAAATACATACTTTTTGTCGAAACTCTAGCTGCCTCTTTGACGTGACGGCGAAAGACAGTGCGAGATAAACGTTCCAGTCCTTCATCTTAAACCAGACCTTTGATACTTTCGTACGAATACAGGGTGACCCAAAAGTTGCGATTCATGTTTACCTGTCATGAAAATCTCGAAATTTTAAAAAGAAGTGATCACAGATATCTTTTTCTCCGGTGCACATCTGCCGAAGTATCTGTTAACAACGTTTTTACACGATTTATTTATCATCTACTAAACAACCGCAACTTTTCAGACACCCGTCAATGCAGAGCAGAAAAAAATGTATACAGCAATACGTTGATTGAGAAACGTTCAACAACTTCCACGTTGAAGAGGACTTGGACGTTTGCATTACTTGAATTCCTACCTCAGTCCGCTCTTATTGCATTCTCTACATGCTTAACACTCTTCCTGCATACCATTCTTGAAAGACTCGCTGAGATTCCTTCGATCGCCAATAATAGCCTGACATTTCATTCTCTTTTCATCCTCATATATATATTTTTTTGTTTTTTTTTTTACTTTTTTACGTATCGAATTCTCAAGATACACTTTGATGCGATCAACCTGAACCAAATTTCTCTGTTCGTTAGATTTTCTTGTCTCGATCTCACAATCACACTTTATTCATTTCCATTTCTACTTCACTATTCGTTTGTTCCTTCTCTTATTCCTCCAATCTTCAATTTTGCACTGTTAAATTTTTCATTCTTGTCCATCAACCGACAAAACTATCGTCGCAGCAAATGATGAATTTCTTGAGATGCCTCCAGATAGATGGATTCCAAAATTTTTTACGAATGACACACAACAAACTTCAGCAAACGCATGAATTTTATAATGGCCCAATTATTTATCATTCTGGACGGACTTTTATATTCACTTATGCACAGTTGTTCCAAGTTTATGGATCACCTAAATTTTCACAATATCTAGGCCCATTTTGATAATCTGTTTCTCAACGATAAATGATCGACGTGAAATTCTTCTCCCGAAAGCTTTTTCAAACTTCAATTTTATCATTCTTGATGATACGTTCAGGAAGCAGCGCTTTCTTCCGCGGCGAAATATGAAAAATAAATATTCTTTTATCAATTTCATAAGTGCACACGAAGTGCAAAAAATTCAATAAATCGCCATCGTATCTTTAGCTTCAAATAATGTATTTTAAAAACACTGTAGGACCAAATATTGCCCTCGTTATCCGCAATTTAAGATGAAGATATATTTTTAGTTCGATCACCTGTGACTGTACAGAGAGCTTAACATTTTGCAATTTGTATTTTGCAATTTGACCAAGTTCAGGATACTCTTTTAAATAGCTTTCAATTACTTATTTAAAATAAAAAAATAAAAATATTCCACAACCCACGAACTATCCGAAAAATGACATAAAATTGCATTTTCTATAAAATCACATGGGGTTCTTCGTGAAAAAAAAAAAGCAGAATCATTTTATTTTTGTACTTTTTTTCAACAGCGAACAGGATCGTTTGATCAACGAAAGATGACGTTCGAAAATTTTCTGCGACATCTCGTTTCTTGCGAAATCCTCCATTTGGAGAAGCTCTTTACTTCAAAAAAAGTTGAAAAAAAAAAAAAAAAAAAAAAATGAGGAAGTTCAAAAGAATACACTCTAAAATATATACTCGTGAAAAGTAAGAGAGCAAAGGCGAAGAAAGTACTCCAACATATCGTGCATTTTATCGGATTGAAATAAACTGAAAGCTCCCCGAGAGCATTTTTCTTTCTTTCGTATCGTAAAAAGGTGGAGTGAAGCAAAAAAAAACACGAATGTAGTTAAATTTGGAAGGGATAAAAAGAGTGAAGAAAAAGGGTGAAAAAACAACGAAGACGAGACGAAAAAACGGAATAAATGAGAGAGAAGAAGGAAGAACGAAAGAAAAAAAAAATGAGTGTAATAATAAAAATTGAGTAACAAAAAAGAAGTTGAAAGAAGGGTGAACGATTCGGCAAAAGAAAAAGAACAACAGTTCTCTCTTTCACTCACCCTCTTTCTGTCTCTCGCATTCAAGTTTACAATTATTCTATTAGTTACAAGCTCTTGTAGCAACATTACGAAAGCGTCGACTCGCCTCGTCACTCGTCACTGGCATTACGGTCGTACCACTCTCGGACGTGACTACTGACCACCTTAGCGAAGCGAAAATTTCGTTCGACAACGATCCTAAACCCTTCGGGCTTTGTCGGATTTTGAATCTTAAACGCGAAACCATTGAAATTAATCCTCTCCATTCTGACATAACAAACGAAGGTTTGTTTGCCAGTTTTAATCTTTGATCCTTGAGGATACGCTTTTGCCAATACCGTTTCAAAGAATCGAATAAGTATTGAGGGGGGGGGGGGGGGGAGGCGCAGACTCGATACAGTCCCATTATTGACCTTTACCCCTGCGTGAACCGAGCTTCCGATAATGGTGGTTGATTATCATGCTAGCCTCGATGAATTCGTTTGAAAGAGAAACAGAGCTCAAAAATGATAATATCGCTATTAACTTCGATACCAAAACATGCAAACGACGTTTACAATGAAATGGCCATCGTTATTGGTATATTTTGTTATTGGATTTCGTAAGCGTGTGTCAAAACTCACGATCGCAATTCAAGGGATGAACCTTTATCGTAAAATACCGAAAAATAAATAATTTCATCGAATAAAAAATATTAATTTATCAGTTGAAATTCCATTAACGATACGTCGGAGAAAAAAAAAATAGCAAAGAACATTTTTTTCCGAGATTAAAATATTTCTTCGCTTCCAAAATTGCGAACATGAGTTTTGGGAAACCCTGTACATTGCCAATCGAAGGCTTCCGATGATATTTCGGATAGAGAAGAATAGAACTGGGCGCTGGAACAAGCCGGTCAATTAGTATACGATGAACGTCCAATAGCCATACGCAAATACTCTCTTCTATCTCTCTCTCTCTCTCTCTCTCTTCTTGTCTCTCCTCTGTTGGTACACATAAGCCCATATTTTCCTATGCATATGCTCAATTAACCGGTCGAGCCAACACGCGTTTATTGTTACTACTCTGCTACGATTCAACGTTTAATCAGCTTGAATTTGAATGCTTTCAATCTGTTTTCAGTTTGCGTCGGACACACAGAGGTCAAACAGTTTCCCACAAGAGGACATTTGCAAATTGCATATTGAATTTAACGTTTTCAATCCGCACTGTTTTTCATACGTATGCACGGATAAAATGTAACGCGAATAATTACTCTATTGAAAATGTGGTGTGTTATCATGTCGGCCGATATCAAAATACTTATCATACTTTTTTCTATTCAAAATTTAGTAACTCTTGTTCAGAAGCGACGAGATGATTTTTCACCGCGATTCGAACACACTCATTTTTCGCGTAAAATTCTGTCCGTTTAAACATTAAGTTAATGAACAAACGGTATCAAATAAAAAACTTTAAAAAATAAAAATCTAGTTTTTATTTCAGTTCGATCGTATTATATTTTTATACTATTCCGTAGGTCGGTGGAATCAATAGGGTCGGTAGCAACAAAAGGCCTAGTAGACGGAGCAGCTGTGAAAGTCAAATGACTGGTGATGAAGTCTCTCTGCGAGAGCTCAGTCAGAGCAGTGAGGAAAAGCCGCGGGTCATGAAAATGGGCAAGAGAAACATCAAAGCTCAGGTAAAGAAAAATCTCCAAATGATATTTAAACACAATGTATAATTTTATTGATATTAACTTTAATCGGTAGAAATAATGTTGTCTCACTTACTACAATATTAACAGAGAGAAAATTGGAACTTGTCGTTCAATGAAATAAATATCAAGAGCATCAATTCGAATGAAAAAAAACTTTTAGAAAAAAAAAAAATAGTTCGATTTAAATATTCGCATTCGATTAAAATCAAGGAATTATTGATTTGGTTGGTGTGATGACAAACGTGCACGCAAACAAAATACCTTCGCCGCTAATCTCAATTCACGAAACGAGGATTCATTCAATTCTGAACGTTATTCGATTTAAATTGCACATCGGTGTGTGTGCGCGTGTGTATGGAATGGAACGGAACGATGGAAAATGAACGCTGAAAAGGGAAGTGTGTTTTTGAGATCGCGAAAACAAACAAACACACGAATAATAAACTCAAGAGAGAGAGAGAGAGAGAGAGAGTAAATCTCATTTTCGAATCTCAAACATATACACATCTATATACAATTCATCGAAACTCATATATTCAACACTACTGTGGTAAACGATTGTTTAAAATTTTGTTCAATTTTCCGACATTGTCATCGTTAAGTATCAAATTACTAGAATTTTGAAAAAAATAGTGAAATTATTTTCAAAATGTTATTTAATTTTAAAAATAATATTAAATCTCGTAAAAACTCGCACCAGCTATTGCGATCCTTTCAATTTTTTATTCATTGTTTGCCGTCAAGCCGCTGTTCTTGATATCCAAATATAAAATTTTTTAATTCGATGATTGAACAGAGATTGAATTTAAAATGAAATTGATTGTATGATGAAACGATGCTATCGATTCTCAACGATTCTTGACGATTGATCGATTCGATAGTTGAATAAATATTTTTAATTTCATCGAGTTATTTTCCGTGCACAATTTTAAGAGACCTCGGAAAAAATATCGAAAATGACATATCAAGAGACGCGGCAGGGGTTCGATGCCAGAAAACTTGCAGGAATCCTGCTGCACTATTCTATACTGGAATATGACGGTTTATATATATTACAGGTCAAGAGATTTCGAATGGAAACAAAAGCTGCTAAGACGCTGGGTATAATAGTGGGTGGTTTTGTTCTCTGTTGGTTGCCATTCTTCACGATGTATCTGGTTCGTGCCTTCTGTCCAAATTGCATCCACCCAACGGTTTTCAGCGTCTTGTTCTGGCTCGGTTATTGCAACTCTGCGATAAATCCTTGCATCTACGCGTTATTCAGCAAGGACTTCAGATTCGCGTTTAAGAGGATAATATGCAATTGTTTGTGCACGAGAGGACGGAGCGGTCTGCGACGTGGTAGTGACGGAAGTCAATTGGCAGCAGTCAGGTAATATCAATATGTCACTACTGCCAAGTATACTTTCGATTGGAATATGAGATATCTGATTTTTCAAAAATAAAAGTCCATGAAGAAAGAATTACTTAGAAATACTTGTTTTTTAATTAAACAGAAAAAATTTCTTTCGTTTTTCCTTTAGCTAATAAGCTTTTGTCTCATGTTCGTGTTGGCAGAACCGAAAGAAGCCCGAGTTATTCTATTCGTGTGCCTCATCACGGAGTTTCGATCGAGGATTCCGATTTAGATCCGAGTTCTGAGCACAATGTTCATTCCCAGAGTGACTCCAGATGACTGTAGCATGCCAGGGCAGGCGCGCATCGCGTCGCCTTTGACCCGAGGACTTCTGAAGTCAGCTTTACGTCGCGTTGATCGCACGTAACGGCCTGATTAAAGTCGCTAATTAGAGCACGACATGAACAAAGATAATTCAATCGAAGAAAATTATCACGACGCGGAATAGGCAAGAATAAATACTAAACACTGGAAACAAACGCGGCATCGCGTCATCATATACATCAAATCCGACGATTCATATTGTTTCCCGTAGAAAATAATAAGTCTCGAAAATACGTGAAAACGGCCATACGTTGGATCTATTCAAAAAATCGGGTCGATTTACCGGCGAAACGTTGTATTCTAGTCGTTATTTGATAAGACTCAATTGTATAAGAACAGCAGATTAAGAGTAAGGAAAGTTTGAATGAGGTAATATTATTACGTGTGATATAAGAAATTTTGAATAAATTAATATATACGGAATATAAAAGACGATCGTGCGGCGAAATATTATGGAAAGCGAATATGCACGAAAGAACTCGAATGTATGTGAAAAAGTGTATGTCAACCAATATATGTAAAGTTATATATGTATCACGATGTTATACATTATTAATATGATTAATTATTATTTTTATTATTATATATATTATATGTATATATATATATATATATATATATATATATATATATATATATATATATATGTATGTATGTATCTATACATATATGAATGTTTATTCGAACCCAATATTTCTTATCGTTTTTGTTTTCTTTTAGTTGTTCGTTCAACTTCAACTGGCGCCTACTAAAATAACGACGATAAACGAACGATATGAGATATTGATGTTGGGCATAGTGGGGGTGGCCACGTCGAAATGACAAACGAACGGAACATGATCGTCAATTCCGTGTTCCCACCGCACTATCTCCAACGTAAATACACCACCACGAACTGCTCCCATTCATGTTACATATTTATTGTCGTCAAGAGAAGAAAAAAACAAGTCAAACAAAAATAAAAGAAAAAAACAACCAAAAATAACTATATAGACGTAAGTCAGACAAGCAAGAAGTGAGATAATGTTAATAAATATGAGAAAAGTCAAGGGAGAATTCAAGATATGACGTTTGTTTTATTTCGAAACTATTTTCCCATTCTACGAACGTTCAATCCTGTAGCGAACTATTTTTGTTCTTGAGTGTTGAACCAATTTTTGATTTGATTTGAGACCTAGCCATTACCCTTGAAATAGTGCGATATTTTTTTAGTTTTAATCCAGTCAAAAGTTTCCAAGCACTTTACATTCATATTTTTTATCGATATATTGTTAACATATATAAATAATGTATATCACTTTGCAGTGTGAAGCACACAGACACCAGATTTTTCGCTTTACGGAACTGCTGGCTTCACTCCAAAAATAAAAATTCATATCCACCATCAGATCTTACTCTTCGGAGACTACCAATCGATGTCTTAGGTTCGTTCGTACGATTTTGGGCCACGAGCCAAACCGGCCACTTCGATATGGACGCAAAATTTTAACGAAAGAATTGCAGGAATCTACGTCGTACATTATGGCAGCATCAAGCAATCAAGAAAGCTCGTGTTACAAACGTGTTAGAGATTTTGTACATTAATTTGAAGGAATACACATAGGATGTGTATTTTTGGCTGGTTTGATCTGCCCGGACAAGACTGCTCTCCCAATAACGATCGAACTTCAGCTAAGGCAAGATCGTTCAATCAATCAATTGTATTTCCCCGTCTCGTCCTTGCAAAATGATTGTAATTATTTTAAGTTTTCTCAAATTTTGATAATATTTATTTTTAGCTAACATCGTTTTGTAATTATTTTTAAAAAATACCGGAAATAACCTTTGTAGGTGGACTTCTTATATGTCTAAACAGGAAGCATGTTGGTAAAACCTTGATATCTTTTGCCAACATCTGCAACAACATTTCTTTGTTATTTCTCTACAACTATAACAGCCCTAATACGGAAGCAGGGTCTCCATGTCTACATGTTAGATTTTTGTGGACGCTTAGTACTATTTTTTTCGAAAAACATGCACATTGTCAAATTATATTGCCTGAATCATGACTTATTATCCATGACAACGGACATACTTTTTAGAAAAGTCTACACAGGGATTTCATTACCAATGTAACTCAAGCGTCAAACACCGGTGTATTATTTTTCTGACAGAAATCCTACCAAAGTGTTGAAGTCTATCGTAACTGATTCAAAGTTTCTTTTGAAATTGGTCCGATTATTTTATTGTGTACTGACGCATCTGGTATTTCACGTGCTATGAATCACTCTCAGATAAGTACTTGGACACGAGAGGAAAGCTGTTTTGGAGTGGATGAGGCCCTCTGCAAGGAGATGACAAAGAATATTCTTGTGGTTCAAAATTAATCGGTTTTTAACGAGTATAAAGATTTAATTAAGCAAAGATCTGGCTGTCGAGGCAAATAGATCAAAATATTCATCAATCCAAATTTTCTCGTGATCCTTATTAAACGTCAATTCTGAAATTTTCCATTCCGTTTTCAAAGGTAGACGTCTCGTTTCTTCGACTGCGTCCATATTATCTTTCGATCAAACAAACGATGCCTGTGTCCAAAAACTTCGTCTTTCACACTAGTGAAAATAAAGCGTCAGCATTTTCACTAGTGTGAAAAAAGAACTATGAATCTTTGAAATTAATTGCTACCGTGAACCAATTTCTGGCAATAAGTCACAATTTTATATCTTCCATTTGAAAACACTGCATTTCGATATACTCGTTCAACTTTTTGATATTAAATTCGACTCGATTTTTTGCTCGAGGATTTATTTACAAGAAAATATGCCGAGGTAAACAGACCCTCGAGAGAGAAACTTTCCGAAGGGAAAAATAGGGTTTTTCTGGCACTCTATTTCGCCTGGCTACGTCAATAAACACAATTCCCTTTTACGCAGTTTGCGGAATAGTCGGATCCCGAAGTTACACTTTTTCAAGCTGAAAGGAAAAGCTTCAATCTAGCGGCAACTTTGCTTATGTTTGTCGTTGGCAATGAGGGTTGTGTCCTTTCTGTCGAGGCTTCGGAGTTTTTCCCCTTAGCGAGAGTTTCCGTACACCTTTTTCTGAAAGAGCCTTTCCAATTCTTCTGACTCGTATTGATAACAGGTCTCGCAGTTCGAGGCTTCAACGTTGTCGTTCGGCATTCCACGATGGAATTAGATTTTGCCACAGCCTTCAATGATTTTTTCAATACCTAGGCGATTTTAAAACGCTCTAACAAACCTACGTCGAATAAAACTGCGTCGATAGAACATTTGTTGCTACCTGATTTCACCAGAGTATTGCTGACACTATAACCCTGCTCTTCGTACGACTGGCAGCGTATGTTGCAACTATTTTTTCTCTGTTTACCGTCTCATGCGTTATAGTGCTTCGGTGAGTATCGCTCCTGTTGCATGCAGCTGTTACTTGATTTTTTTAGCGCTCGCGAGAGGATTGGCTATCGTAGTTCGTGTCGAATAACGCGACGAGTTTCGTGCGTCTAGTCGGTTTTTTTTCTGTTATCAAACGGTGGTGGAATTGCTGTCTTTTACGCTGGGAACCGCTTATCGAGCGTGATGGTCAATGTCACTGTTTCTAAACCTGCACAGCTTAATCTTGGATTGTCTTCCATATTTTTTCCTCTATGCTCATGCCACGGTTGCTTCTTTCCCGACGACGTCTACCACTCAAATTTGGCGTCTTCAATTGTTATTTTACTTTTATTTCTATTCTCTCTACAAAATAGATAACTAGAGTGATCTTCAAAGAGGATTTGGAACAAACGAACGTTGATGGATCGGGCAGATGACAGTACTACAATTGATCTCCCTGGCGGATCATAGCGACCGAAGTTTTCGGTCTTTTTAGATGTCTAATTTGCTGAAAAAAAGACCCACTTGGGTCATTTCAAAATTAGTCAGTTAAATCGGGGTTTTCACTCGACAGCTAGATCATGGTCAGTTCATAGAAAAAAAAAACTTGGAAAAAATTACAAAAAAAAAATTCAATTGGGTCTTTTTTTTCGGTAAATTAGACGTCTGAAAAGGCCAAAACCCTATTCGGCCTTTTTTCGGTCGCTATGATCAGCCAGGGCTGCGAGGATAAGGCGACGAAATACAATTCATATTAATCTTCTTATTGATTAAAGTTTCATTTAAATCATTTGAGTTTTCGCAATGATTTAAAAGAATATTCTTCGAGAGTTTTGCTTTAAAAAAAATTTCTTAATATCGTTGAAATGGAATAAAAATAAATGGCGCATTACAGCCAAAATATTACGTAGCATTGGAATTCTTATCTTTCTACCGAATAATATTTATTTTCACATAATATAATGAGTTAGAGGGAACGTTAATCAATGAGACAGATGCTCACGAAGCAGGCTTTGGCTGCTTCGGTAAAAGCCGATTGGGCGATACGTCACAATCGTTTGAGAAAGGTAGAGAGAATTCTGGCTCAAAGGCCTCGTTCCTTCGTTTCCTAAAGCCGCGCACGAGCGTTTGACATGCGATTTGAACATTTGGGCTAATGGAAAGGAGTCGTGTCGTCGTTGGTGACACTCTGACAGTCGATGCTTTGGGTCGTTGAGGTTTTCGAGGGTGTGTACTCTCATTGACCTCGAGAGAGGAGTGTGAGTTTGCACTTGGGAATTAGGGAATATCATCACGATAACACGTATATGATTAGCCTCAATATAAGATTTTGAACGTCGGAGATGAAATAGAAAAAAAAAGAAAGAGGGAAAGAAAAGAGAAGAAAGGGGATGGAGAAGGAAAAAAAAATCTCTTCGATCAAATGACCAACCATATTCTCTCGCTTGCTCGTTACTATCTTGATAATCATATCTTTGACACACAATTCATACATGAAGTGTCTTTTCAATCTTTCTTCCAAATTATCTCGCACTTTCAAGGGGGCGTAGTCAGTGTGATCAGCATAAACATTCCTGTTTATTATAATTTGTTTTCCCCAATTAAGAAAAACGGATCATGCTGCCACAATAAAGAAAACAAAAATTTGATTGTTTCAATTTTGGATTTTTGGTCAGCATTCAATGATGCCAGGAAACAGTGCTTGATGATGGAGATCCTTACTCCTATAACAATTGTCAGATGTAACGATCCCGAATATTTCGGATTTCACAACTAAAATCTGACAGCATGTCTGTTCGAGTCCGCATTTTTTGGATGATGCAACGAAATTATTTCGCGCCTGTATTTAGGTTTTCCGGTCCTCTAGAGTTCGAGCATCATAGTTTTCTATCAGCATGTCTGTTTTGTTTTTTTTTTTCTTTTTTTTCTTGTAAAATGCGATTTACCATTAGCTTCGAGTAGTTTTCTGCTGCATGTAAATTTTGTATAACATATATTATTTGATGAATTAATCATCAGACGAAGGATTGCAAAATTGTAGGTACTACATAAGGATATAAATGAATGCATAAATTTATAAGCTGGTGCGAAGGAGTAGAGGAATTCTTGGTATGCGAAACCAAATTTAAAATTTTCATTGTCTTTATTATTCATCGTCGTATTACATTAACATGGTATTCATTGCGGGCAATGTTATTGCCTTCACACATAAGAATTCACACACAAACTTGTATTTATGTTGTATGAAAATGTGTGTGTGTGTATAACGTCGGAGAGGGAATGCGATAATGCCCGTGCAATGCACGGGGGACGATGGCGAACGACGACACCTTCCAATATTATCATACACGATTACGACATATAAGCAAATGTTCATAAATGTATGTATATATATATGCGAATACGAGTCAAGCACGTTCACACCAATCGTAACTTATGTACACGACTTTTAAAGGCATTATAATCCGTGACGCTTCAATAAAACAATATCATATGTTATTATATTCAATGAGATTTTGTCTGTGCCCAAACGATTAAACGGAAATCATCGTATCGAATAGTAAATAGTCGATGGCGACAATTTTCGTTGATCTGGGACCTATTATAAGAATCGTCTTTTTGTGATGCAGAAAATTTTCGGTACGAGCCTCAATATCGTGTAAATAAATTCGAGGTTACTTTACGGAACGTACTCGAGCGAAATTCGTGCTAAAAAGTGTCGAATACATGAAGAAAAAAAAAAATAAAAAAATATTAACATGCTACAGTTTCGTTCGAACGATTCACTTTTGTGGGTGAATAATCTCCGGGAAGCAGTAATTTGTTAGTCATGGAAAAAAATTCAAAGATATCAGAAACTTGGCTCAATCGCGCCCTTGCTCAGCGTCGATTGTTACATAGAGGTATATAGTTAATGTACTCGTCGCAAGATGCTACTTTATAGGGTGAAATCATCTGGTAAATTCTTGTTTTTTTTTCTTCGGAGAAAGAAAATTCAATTAAACTACTCAAAGGCGATTTAATTGGGACGGAAAACCTTACGAAATTCGAGCCCAGCTTGAAAGTTTTTCTTCTCCGCAATGAACTACGGTACTTGAGCACTCGGAATCCAAAGAATAAACCCCGGATGAATGGTTTGAGATTCGATTTAATCAACGTTTTCACTCGGTACCATTCGTAAGGTGAGCTTATATTGTCGCAAGATTTTCCTAGTCAATTTTATCGCTCGAAATTAATTCGGAAATTATCGCTGAAAAAAGGAGCCCTGACCGGAAATAATCATGCAGGTAACAGAAAAAGAATTTGTGAAAAACAAAAAAAAATTATATATAAAGAAAAAGCTCGTTTATCGTCGTAGAACTTGGAGAAAATGGAATTCAGGCCTCGGGTAAATTAGTGGCTAAAACTCGAAATCCATTGTGATCGGCGATGTAGTGTACTTGTTGTAACAAACCGTTAGCATCGACATAACTGTAAGCGCCCCTTGTCGTGCCGTCCAACGATCGAGATTCCGTTTTCGAACTGGTATCGCCTACGTAACTGTAGTCGTATTGGCCCAGCGAGTCTTGAGTGTGATGAAGAGAACTGTGAAGAAGTCTGTACGGGACGACTGGTAAAACAAAAGAATCCGCGGCTGCTGGCGCCACGATCGTTCTATGTAGGCTTGGTAGTGGTACGACGCTCGTTGGGTTCGCAAAATTTTGGTAATTCGTATTCTGATGATAATTTTGTTCGTTCTGTAAATTTCCTTCTCTTCGATTGGCCTCGATTTTCAATAAATTTGGATCAGGTTTTGGGATATCGATTCTCGAAGCTTCCAAACCACTCAATAAAAATGGATTCTTCAAATCGCTTCCAGTCGAAACTTCACCTCCGGATAATGCTTTTTCGACTGTATCACGCTGAAACTGTTTCTTATTGTAATCTCCGTAAAAATTATTATTTTGCGTGGAATCTTGCGAGACTTGGGATAAATTTTCGGCTGATATTTTATTGAACTCCTCGAGATGTTGCTTTCGCAATGCCGCCACTTCCGGTGTTTCGCTTATAGGCTGAGAACTCTCTGGTTGTTTCGGCAAATTACTCGCCCTTACGCGAAAACCTTTCTCCGGATCTGCCGAGTAAGCTACCGTTTGAAGAATCCCATTCGCATCGATGTACGAATAACCTGTGGGTTTTCAAAAAACAGCTATTTTTTTTTCTTCTTCTATTCTCTATTTTATAAGACACGAAGGATTCTCATAGAAATCAATGGGAATTAACGAGCTGATGCTAGATGAATTTAGTCGAGGCAAAATACTGAGCGCCCATTTCGAAAGACTCATTAATACCAACATGATATTCGTGTAGGAAGCAAATCTACTCATCATCGCGTTAACACTTATTCATAAATAATCCACAGATGAGGATGAAAATTCGAGGCATTAAGAAAAATTAATGTACGTGTCATTACAAGTGGGAGGAACATTGCTCCATTGTAAAAATATTTATTTTACGCGCGGTGTAGTCGCAAGAATAATAATACAACAATACTCTGCATTCCTATATATTCTAAGTAGGACAAATAATCATTCAATTTGGTATACTTGTCACCTAACAAAGAATGAGTGTTTTAAAACTTATAACTATTTTTCTCTCAGCGGTGAAGCCTCTGGATTTCAGTGAATAAGGTTGGTCATCGAGTGTTCACGCGAGATTCGATTCCAATTTCAAATGTAACGATTCTGCTAACAACTTTATAATTGAGAACGTGAACAAGTGCTTGGAAATTTCTTTTTGATTACTTGGCATCGGAAGCCTACTGCGTCTATATTTATTATACGTATATAAATATATTATACGTGCATAGACCAAGATGTATGAACCAATTAACTAGTAACGAGAGTTGTCTGACTTTTCGGAACTTACCACCCTGCGTGACTCCGTTCGATCTCGTTTCCATCTTCGCGTGATGAGGTCCGGTATATCCGTATCGGTACGAGCCCGAACCATCTTGAGTGTGATACTGATTTAACGATGCTACAGGAGTCAGCCAATAATTGGCTATCGGTGAGGCGGAGTTGAGCCCCAAAAAGCTGCTGATCATCAGCAACACCTGAGATACCAACGACAATAAGCAATTGTGATCAATAAGCGCACTTCCGGTGACAACTTGGATTTCGCGATTGAATTTTCCAAATATAACGAGGTAATTCGAGACCAAGATTAGCAGGTGGATAGACCAGCTGTATTTCGCAACGTTAAATAAGCTTATCAGGGGAAAAAAACATTATATAAGGATAGAAAGAAGATGTTGACAAAAACTAATCCCTTGAATCCTATCAGAAAAATAAAACGACAAAAGCGCACAAATGTTTCGCCGTCTAATGACAATTGATCCGGATGCCATTGTCGTCGACTAATAAAAATTACTCACAGCAATCATTTTCTAGCTTCGCGAGAAAACAATAATTGAATAGAAATCCGACGACAACCGCACAGACAAATATTTATAAACTTATAAATTGGCCGATTATTCGGTATTGAAGAAAACGAACTGGGCGTGTAGAAGCAAAGATGGAAGTGTTAGGGCGGTGGGATACGTTGCATCGTCTTATATAGGGTCCTCCTAGCGGTGGAGGCTATAGTACCCCCGAGTACTCGAGATGTGCCCCCCACCACATGCGATCGTCGCGCCATGATGATCATGAAGATGATGATGATGATGATCATCATCATCATCATCATCATCACCGAAGCAGCAGGGTCGCTGCTTGTCCAGTACCATTTATCCCCCTTTTTCTCTTTTCTCTTATTCCATGCCCGCTCTGTTATGCCCTTCTAAAGAGCACTTTTGCCGCAGTCCTCTCACTCACTAGAGTGGCCCGTGACCACAAATCACCCCGAGTTCGATTTCTACACCGATAAATCAAGCTTTATTGGTTTCAGCGAACTCGCGACGAGAGCACGAGTCTCCACTTGCTTACACGAGCCCCTATCCCAACCCTCGCTTATCCATCTTTTTTTTCCTGCTCTCCGTCTCATTTCTTTTTACGTCTCTCTTCTTCTACCTTTCTCTTTCTTTCAGTCCACTCGGACTTCGTACCCCGCAAATCTTCTCGTTCTCGTTCTCGTTTTTTTCTTTTTTTTTCCTTATTCTCCACTTTCTGTTTTTTTTATTTTATTTCGGAGGTTTGACTTTATTCTTTACCGCTGAAAACGCATGCTGCGTTCATGCCTCCACGGATGCTGCACGTAATCCTCTTTACGCTCCTATAACATTGCATTCCGGACTATAAAATTTGTGAAAAGATATACGTACGCGTTCTCTGTATATGTAAATAGTTATATTTGTTCTTATATATGTGCACATGAACGATTGAGAAAATACAGCGGTGGTGATGACTCTTTCTGCGAAACCCCATAAAATGACGTACAGCATCATGCACTTCATTCTTATGCGTATACAAATTTTGATGGACGATCACGATGAGTGACAAGTGACACATTATATACCACTCGCGAAATAATGGGAACAAAGAAAATGAGCTGTCAACACACGAAATTTCTGTTCATCGATCTTATCGCTTCGCAAATAGGTTTTTTATTCAGTGCCAAATAAAAGTAGACCATATTATGTCGTATTGCTGAAGATGGCAAAAATAAAATTACGCGCGATGCGATTGGCATAGATAAATTAAATTTAATAATCTCTTCTGTACCATGCCCAAAATTATTGATGCTATTTTTACATCCTAAATTACTTTACGCATTGCTTATGACGACACTGGTATCGTATTCACCTGAAAATTCGACGTACTTTCGTATCAGATGCCATAGATTAAAAGACATGAATGCATGATGCATTAAACGTCGGGGACTCTAACGGTATTTGAAAAGAAGGATCAACGGACTTAATCTGAACTAGGATACGAGTTAAAGTTGTCACGGCATCCGAAGATTTTATAACCAGTAATATTTCTTCGTATGTAACACCTAACCGCATATTTATATCATGGAACAAGTAACTTTCATAACGAAATTATCTTAACATTATTATGTATCTAAAAATAATCACTCAATTTTATTTTGAATATTACATTGTGCGGTCAATTGTTATCGATAGTAGTTTCTGAGCACACCTGTAATGAAATCCTGGCATGTCCGTCGTCTGGATGTTCCGCTTACACATCCTGAACAAGCAGCTTTTTTTGCATACGGTGTTGTACAAACGTGATGAAAATCATTGAATGTAATACGTTTTCTTTGACGATAAATTGCGATTCTGCTGGAATAACGGGATATTTGAGTGAATTTACGTGGCCGATAGGGGGCATTTTCGTATTTGGCCAATTTGGGTAACACAGGCTTTGGAGCCGAGCAGTGATTGAGATTGACTGAAATTATGCTGGGTATGGAAAATAAATGAGGTGACGACTGCAGTCGCCACACACATAATACACCGAGTATATAGATATATAAGGGTTTATTTGAGCGCTCGTCCCATTCTCCGCGTTAATTCCATTCGAGTTACTCAGCACGCTCGCATGGCTCGCCACGAATCCGGGCGCGAATAATTCATCGCTCTCTCGAACAATGGGATAACGTGGGTGTGTTTACTGCGTTGGATTTGACATTGGCACTAAAAGCCCTGTACGAGGCTGCTTCCATGTGGCGACGAAATTTTTTTTTTTTCTTTTCTTTTTTCTTGTCTATTCCACTCGCGTATCCACGCACTTGCGGATCGTCTTTTCGTATCTCTCTTGTATGACTTTTTGTATTTTGCGCAGATTACGTATACGCATGGGTGTTAACGACATGTTCCATAGTTGTAACTCGCGCTACTTTCGTATATCATTACATTCCTTCGCGTTGGAATTTAGAAAAAACAATGTCAAAAGTTGAAAATAAAGTTTGACAGTTTTTCAATACCGAAAACAATGAGATTATTCATTGTACTTCTCAGGGTGTACTCTTCAATATTTTCCTCTGATCTATTTATTTATTTCTCGTGTTTTATTTTAAAAAATTGTCAATACGGAATATCTATTATCTGACATTAGATTCTTCGGGTTACCATTAGGCAGTGCTCTTTGGAGATTTCGCTCCGGTGTCGGGGTACCCGACCATCTGTTACACCCACGCGATCGGACAAAGCCACACGTAACCCCCGTGTGCTTGACCGTGGTGACCACCATAAAAAGGAGAACAAGTTTTCGCGCGTGGAACAAGAGGCGTGCTCTCGAAGTGGTTTATGCCCGTATCTATCTATTCATGTATATATAGAACGGATAGTATACTTACCATGGTCCGAAATAGTTGGTTCATGAACGCGTGCATCGGTATTTATACATATGTATATATGTATATATATATATATATGTTGCACGCAGGTTTCTTACACGTCCGTGTAGTCCTAGATCTGCAAATAGATTACTCGTGCACATATACGACTTTATTTTATAACATTTCTAGATATCTACCTATGAAAATAGATTTGAGAGTGGCATTTCGCCTATGTATGTAGGAAATAGTGGTTTTGTTATACACGGATATATATGTGTAGACATTAATATTTTAAGCTTCATGGAATAGCGCTTTTCGAACCCGCCAGAGTTCGCCTCTGTTTCGATGTAATCTCAGAAAACACACTGCTGAGTTCATTGGCACGTTTTGCACTTGGAGCTTCCGCTCTCTTTGTACACGAGTAACGTATCTACCGGTGTGCCCCGCAAATTCTATCATGGAATTTAGCTTCGTTTCGCATAAGTATATAGCAAGTATGTATACAGTACTCGGGGTGTATCTGTAACGTTCTCATTCAACGAGATTGCAATACAGAGATGCACATACTCCGCGGATCCTTTTGCTCTTCACGTGTTTACCGAGATGTTTCCTCGTTCGTGCAGAGCAGCACGGCGTCATTGAACCGCGAAAAAAACATCAGCACCCGTCGCGTATTAAGTGTGTACGGAGTTTAAAAGTGATTCGTATGAAAATGATTGCAAGTTTTTTCGATATGGCGTGAACTTTGGATTATCTCTGGATATGGACGATGATCTCGAAGCTTCGTTAACGCGAGTATTATTATGGACTGGATAAAACGTTGAGTATAAGTATTCTTAGTTAACAAGAAATACATGCAGGTGAGACATTAAGATATTTGTGGAATTGCTCCAGCCCCTTAAGATTCGAGGATAACACTCGCAGCACCCTTCTCTTTCTATCGAGGATTAAACACGATATCACACGGTAAACGCGTTTACTTCTCGACTTCCTCGTTCTTGCGGACTAAAGTGATCTCTCGTTTGCGAGAACACGGAAGTAACGTATATACGCGTGCCAAAAAATAAAAATAAAAATATTCTCGAGTTCTCGCGATGTGAGAATCGCGAATAAGCCCTACAACTAAAAGACCAACGGGGAAAGGAATCTTGGGATTATCCTTGAACTGATCATTCCCGCACGCTTCAGCGAAATCCCCTATCCATGCACCAGTAGATAGGGAAATACGTGAATTTTGTAATACCATATTATCGCGCTACTCTTGTAACATTATTATTTATCAAAACTTCATATGCAATCTTTTTTTATTATTTATTTTTTACTATTGAACAACAAGAGGAATTTCTACTGTGCGCTGGAACATACTTTTCCACGTAGGTTTATAATGTAGTGCAATAGCGGTTTTATCTCGGTTCACATACCGGTGAATCTTATCCTATCAGAAACCAGTGTCGTCGTAAACTGTGCAACCTGATAGAGACGCCAACTCTCTACCTTTCTCGCTCGCTCTGTGTATTCATTTTTCTTTTCTTACCATTCTAATTTATATCTTCGTCTCGAAATAAATGTGTCCGGCAAACACACGCAGGACTGATGTGGACTCCGATATAAATCTACTCAAGGTCTACTAAGAATGGTGCCTGGCTGATTGTGATCCTATATCCAAATCAATTCCGTAACAGGTAGTAGCACAAAGTGAGATACATCAATGAATGAGTAACACACCGAATTTATTTATTTTGACTACAAAGAAATATTGAATAATTCGTAGCGGTAATATACATATTGAAACGAAATAATAAATGAATCCAATAACAATTGCGAAATGTTGCATATAATTTGATGAAAGAAATGAGCTAGGACACATAGGAACAAAAATCAGTGTTGTTTTCTAAAAAAAAAAAAAAAAAAGAGCATAATCGGTCAGTCTCAAAAATATTGGTCCAATTATGGAAAATTTTAGGCATATAATGGGCTCGTGAAAGTGTGGTAAGCGACAAGGGGAGATGGAACGACTCCAAGACCGACACCGACGTGATGACGAGATAAGGAAGGCTCAGAAAATGCGTTGGCGAGTTGCAACCCGTTGACCAGTTCCAGGTCTCTTAATTCGTATTCCGAGTCTGGAGACGGCTCTCCATACCCAACCTTGACATCGTTGCCTTTTTGAAAAGCCACCTGATCGGATATTGAAGCTGTTTCCGAAGCTGGAAGAGCTTCGGAATTTTCATGACTTTGGAGTCGTTGTTTACTCGAAGTAGCGACCGGTACGGAAACCGCTACTCCGATTGGACTTACTGGAACCGTGGCTAATGTTTGGATGCGAAGCGCATCAATGGGTTCGTGTAGTTTTGTTTTTAAACTATTGTGAACCTGAAATCGGGACTGACTGGACGTGGAGATTGGCAGAGAGGCTCCAATCGCTATGGGAATGGCTTCCACGCTTTTGAGTTCAGAAGAAACTGCGATTGGCGCTGATGAATCCGTAGCTACTGTTTCAACATGAAGTTCTTCAACAGGCTCGTGGAGTTCTGTCCTTACATTGCTATGAACCTGGAAACGGGACTGGCTAGACACGGAGGTTGGCACAGAAGCTATAACAACTTCGGGTACGATTTTAGCGCTCTTAAGATCAGCTGGAACTGCAATTGGAACTGCTGGGACTTGTTCAACGGTTTTGACATCAATTACATCCTCAGGCGTGTGGGATTCTGTTTTTAAACTATTATGGACCTGGTAGCGAGATTGACTCGATGTAGAAGTTGCGACGGCTGCTGCAACCGCGGCGGGAAGTACTTCGGTGCTCCCGAGTTCAACCGGAACTGCTGGAACTGCTACCACCGTTTTGACAGGAATAGCATCAGGCACGTGAAATTCTGTTCTTCCACCATTATGAACCTGATAACGGGATTGACTGGATGTAGACGTTGGTACTGATGCGGCAACTGCTATCGGGATTGTTTCAGCATTTTTAACTGAAATGTTAATTTCCGGAACTATCGCTACCGGTTCACTGGCCTCAACGGGGTAGCCGATCTCAGTTTCGAAACTTTTATGAATCTGAACGCGTCTTTGACTCGAAGTTGCAGTTGGCACCGATGAAGCTGTGACGACTGTCAGAGATCCAGTTGGGATTACTTCAGTGCTTTCCAACGCACCATTGAGGGCACTACGTTTCTCACGGTTGGAAGAGTGCTCGTCAGGTTTATCTGATGAATTTTCAGGACTAACTTTAAGCTGGTCACCGATTTGAATTTGCGGATTGTGCGCCACTTCTGTCGGTATATTCGTACCAACAACACGGAAGCCATCGTCATCGGCTATGTATCGATAGTACTGCACGATACCGTATGCGTCGACGTAGCTGTAAGCACCTCGAATAACGCCATCAGATGTTTTGGCTTCTTCCCGAGCCACAGGCCCTCCGGCGTACCCAAACGCGTACTCGCCACTCTTTGTATCCTGAACTTGATTGTAGATATTTTCAGGTATAGGCGACAGAGCTACGTATGTCAATGGAACTGGGTATACCGGTGCTGATAATGCAGCACCAATCAGCGCTATCAAAGGTACAAGGATGTTCTGTAAACAAACAACAATCACCATTTCCTGTATAACGTCTAGTAGCAACTCAGATTTTATCTATATTAAGGAAGTTCTTAAGGGACTCGCAGGTCACCAGAGTCCCTATGGTTATATGCAAGCTAGCCACACATTTTTCTATCTCCCTCCCTTTTTCCCTCTTTCTCTCTCTCTCTCTCCATTTATCAGCTCTGCGAATCGCCGCTCCAAAAACACTTGTAGCCATATCTCAAGGCATTCGATGAGTTTTCATAAGTGGATTATGTACTATAATTATATTTTAGAAAATTATAACTATATATAGTGTATCTCATGACATGCGTGATAAATCAAAATCCCTTTTTTGCGTCACTGTAATATATGAGTCTGTTCGTGATCCAATTTTCATGAAGCCACCACTTTTTTCACCACATGATATTAAATCATTTCTCTCGTCAAAACAGTATATACCATAAAGCTCTCTGGAATTTGAAGTTAACCATACGATTTTTCCTCTCAGAAAGTAGGTGGTCAGTACTGTTTGAATTCTGTAGGTACACGCGGAATGTAGTTCCGAAGATTCTATCAGAATTGATAAGACCTACAAGCTTTATAAGATTTCCAGCAGAACTTCCTTAAGTATATTCTCGATAATCGGTGACCGGAGAGATAATAAAAATAAAAAATAAAACAAGTTAAGAATAGAGGTAAGAGACCGTTTTATCGTATTTCCTTCAACGACGTCCAGGACACCCTGGAGATGGCCAGCAATATCTACATGTATATGCAACGTACAGATCGTATTTATGTGCAGTAGGTGGATATCGATGTCAGACCGTAAGCCACCTCGAGGTCTACAGCCTCGTTGCACTGGCTACTACGGTTTTATACTTGCACGAAAGCCTCTCGATGGAAATTCAACTCGCCCTCTTTACGATCCGACAATAAGAACGCGAAGATGTGCGCGAGAACTTAAGCACCACTTCGTTGCAACAGGCCCTTTGGGCTCTTCACGGGTTGGAGATAAAAAGTAGAAAAAAAGGTCAAGTAACAAGATTTCACGAAGAAAGAAGATACCGACTTCAATCTGCATTGACTCCTGACACGCACGGACTCCCGGACCGCGTCATTCCGAGGAGCCCTGCAGTGAGTTCCGCTCCGTAAGTACAATCGTGTATATATCCGACTGTCCAGCTCACCGTTACATATGATTGGAAAAAAACCGCGGGATTCCAATAGCGGGACAAAATTACTTTCAAAACCGTCTAAATTTTAGGCCGAATTCGATATTATGAAAAAGTGCTCATATCAAAATGATGACAATTTCTGAGTGTGCAATGTACGTATATCGTTTTACCATAATGAAAAAACGCTGTAAAAATCGACTTGAAACTTTAATTATGAATACTTGGAGCTTAAAGTACATTGAAGGTACAGTTGAAAATATTATACATCACTTACCAGAGCCATAATGCGTCTTTTTCACGATTACCAACCTCCTTACGGCACTAAGGACTGTTGAAACGAAAGACGCTCAATTCCATCATGTTCTGACTTATATAGGCTGCTGCTGAGAAATTCTTATGCACGTTAAAGTAGAGGACAACGAAATCCGGGAGGCTTCGACCCTGTTGGCTCTCTATGCCCTGGACCCAAACACGGAACAAGGTGCGCACAAGAAATAAATGTATATTTATGTATACATATATATATATTCATTAAATGCACTGGTAGCTCGAGGGGACGAACTGAGTCGAAGGTCACATCGAAATACGCTCATCGCTTTTTATTTATTTTAGTTCGATTCCCTTAAGTCCGGTAAATGTTTCGTCGCCATATAAACACACATACATACTCAAGCACAATGTCCTTGAAATCTCACACGAACCAGAAACAAGAATCTTTTTTTCGTCGAATGCTTCAGACATTCTCCGCTTCCCATGTACATTCGGATCGGATATCTCTTTATATATTTACCAAGTATTGGGTGACGTACATTAACTATATACTTGGCTGAACCCTACAATGTTCTGGCATCGAACGAACAAAATATCAACAGGGATTGAACAAATGTTCAAACTGCGTCTAACTGCTTCTGCGGTCAGCTTTAAAAATATGAGTTCGAAACAAATTGAGTTAACTTTATGCCAGAGTCTCGTCTAATTTTTCAACGCGAATTAAATGCAATGCAATTTTGTCACGGCTTATAGACATCATCATTTTCATTCGAACTCCAAGGCGTCAACAGGCCTTAGAACAAGAATAATCCCCAATTTATCGCACTTAAATCTCCCGAGTGGTGACCATTTGAAATTCTGATTTTGTAATTAACTCCGGTTTTGAATTCGTACTTGATTATAATGGGTCTTTAATCTTGGAATTTCCGCTGAAAAATTGTACGGGAAATGTAACGTTCGAGAGAATTTTGAAAGTTATCTTTAACATAAAAAGTTTCATTAAGGACTAAGCCGAAGTTGATAGAAGAATTCAATCATTCCTCAGCGTCTTTCTTGCTCCCAGACGATCGGTCTTCTTGAGTTTTGTATAGTAATAGACTGGTTTTGATTCTGGCACCAGTGCGTTTCGATTCGGTCACACGTATATAGTTAAGAAGATAGCCGTAACGAGATATGAAGATACGAAAGTGCATGCGACGGGCGACGTCGGCGTGTAGGCGATTCGCAATCGGTAGGGTATCGGCGCTAGTCGCGCCACCGCGTGGTTAACGTGGAAGAGAGGCAGAAACTATGAAAGAAAAAAAAATAGAGAGACCACTCAGACAGAGAAAAGACTGAGAAAGATTCGCATTGAGAGAGAATCCTACGTGGACTTGGCGATTCCACGCGAGTTGTTTATTCGCTATTTCCTTATACAGTCAAGCTCACTTGAAACGCAAACGATCGTTTTTTCGTCGATCTTCGGCGCAAATTAAGCGATTTAAAAACCGTAACATCGTCAATTGCAACAGATTTAATCAGATTTTGAATAAGAGCTGTCTTTATACAAGCAGATGCAAACTGGCTGATCGGTAGCCAGATTAGTGACATAAAGCGAAATGCAAAATTGCAAGCTTGCGAAAAACGTGATGTTTTACAAGAACAGACGGAGTCAGTAACAGCGCATTGGAAATATTATATCATTCGCTGTGAAAAATCCATCTCTATCGTTTTCTGATGTTCGACAATTTTTTGCCTGAATTATACCCGTTCAATGCAAAAATCATTTTTCGTCGATAATTCAAGATTTAATTGGTCGATTTCTCTTACCATGGTCTCTGGTCATTCCGGCGATCGTCCCGGAACGCCTACGCGAAGATTTCGAATTTACATGTTAGAAAAACCAGCATGTAATTAATCAATTAGTCAACTATTCCTTGAGCAAATGTCAGCGAGTCTAGTACTATTCGGCCAAAGCTTGTCAAACTGAAAATACCAGGGCCAAATTTTTCACGGCGAAGGTACCCTTTTTTGTGATACACAATTACTCTCTTAGCTTGTTTTCGCGAAACATCAAGTTTTTGACAAACTTTAAATATTGCGTTTCGCACTTTTTTCACTAATCCGACTGCCGATCGGTCAGTTCGCATCCGATCAGAACAAGATTTGGCTCATTCGAAAATCGATAAAATATCCTACGATCTATGCAGCTTTGCTGTTTTTAAATCGACTAATCTGCGCCCGAGAGCGACGAGAGATCCGTCATTGCGTTTCAAGTGAGCTTGACTGTATATAGAAAACTTCTCTTCTATACGTACACACGCTACGGAGACAGAGCGATATAAAGACTTTTTCATCGAGTTCACTCAAGCAGATATGTATATTTAGATGTATGAGTAACTTGGATGTGGGATTCGTTCTAACACCGTAGGCGCGAATGTACTCAAGAGTCACTTTTCCATCTCATGTACAGCAAAGAGGTAACGATATAGAAAGGAAGAGAAAGAAGAGGAAAAGTGAAAAAAAAAAGAAACAGAGAAAAGACCCAGATGAGAGCACGTAGATGGGAATGCGGGGATGCTAAAAGAGCCTAGAAGCCCGTGCAAAAGCGCGGCGTGCTCTCCGACGTCGAGATAAAGCGAAGTACTTAAGAAACCTCTTCAAGCTACATGAGAGGCTGCACCGGGGGTATATTTGCAAAAAGAAAATTCAAAACGAAAATCCATTTGTTCGTTAACTTTACAATCTTACGAAGGAGACTAGAATTATTCGGACATTCGACTTTGGTTCGCCTATAGTAAAATAAGAATACGAGCAGATTCAATGAATAATAAATGTTGGATCCATATTTTTATTTTTATTTCTATGAATAAATTGTATTAAAATCTCATTCGGTTTTATCGATTTATCGCGGAAAGATCGTGTAATCAGGACCAATCAAATAGCCAAATATAGAATTTCAGTCTCTGGATAAAAGACTTGAATTCTTCGCTCTTTTCGCAATGAGATACTGAATATGTATGAAGATCGGATATTTGAGCGCGTTCTTGGACGTCGAAAATATTCGATAGATAGACAGAATCTCCGAAGCGAGCAGTAAAAGCTTCAAGAAAAAAAAAGGCGGGAAGAACCTGCAAAAGATACACCCACACATGTCTTATTACGAGGGGTAAGGAACGCGGGACGATGTGAAGAGGAGTTCCGCGCCACATATTTGCGGAGGTCGCTCGTGTCGTAAACAAGCAACGAGCGCAATTCTATACACAGAACGAATGAAATATCCGCCGTACGCGGTTAGCCAAAGAGAGAAAGAAAGACCACACCCGAAGTTATATCGTACATGAATAAATATATACATATAAATGCCTGTAACTTACATCGCGAAATCTCTTTTCTGGTGTAGAGAGCGTTCATCTTTTACCGCAAAAGAACGGGCGTTACTATCCGCCCGCACTTCAGCCGCAAACTATATGCTTATTCTCACGTATATACCAATGTACCCTCAGTTTCGCTAGTTAACTTCGTACAGAGTATATACTTGTTCCTCGCTTATATGGAATGAGAGGTGAGAAGACGAGATTTAAGATAAAAAATATACAAGTCGCGAATGAAAAACAGAGATTTCCGTCGGAAGAATCTTCCCTCGGATAAATAGCAAAGCGAAACAAGAATTCTTTACGAGAGTAATAAAAAAGTGTGTCATTTATTGGTACAGAACGTTTCTACTAAAAATCTAATGCTCTGTAAACTCGGAACAATTTTTTGAGTATGTAATTTTGACTATGAGTAACATGTGTTTTCATTATTTAGACAGCGTACTATCGCTTTTTGGGAGCAAGTAGATTTTAATCTGAACGTAAAGTTTCTAGCCGATTTGACGGGCAATGAACCATTGGCTGATTGTTATATCTTGTTAATGCAGCAGATCAGTCGTACGCAGAGCGAGTGCACTTCACAGTACACTGCCACCCTGATTTTAGGAGCCTCGATTTATGATATTTCTCGCACAATGCGCCGAATATCGATCGGTTTGCGCTCAGTAGGGGAAGTTCCGCTCCAAAAATTTTACCGTTCCAAAAAATATCGTTAGGATAGGTCATTGAAAGTCTGAGTTAAAAATCAGGACCAGAGTCTATGCCTATACGTTGACCGCAGGTTTAAATTTGAAGAGGAATTTCATTTGTTTAATGATTCGCCCATTTTAAACTTTTGTCCTAAAATTGTCACATTTCAACTTGTAGAAAATTCATTTCTTGTTTGTTATTTTCTGACATTTTTTTGTGTAATTTTTATTATTCACTCCCTTTTCTTTTAGGGTCAATATTTAAAAAAAAAAAATTAATTTTCCACAAGTTGGCTTATTGAAAATGTTGCGAAGGTTTAAAAGCTTACCTCAAAATTTTGCCTCACATCGTTCCTCATCGTTGCTGTACTAATACAGCCATGCCCATAACTATAAAGCACACTGTAATCAAGAGACTCTGTAGAATCTCGGGACAAGAACATTGACAGCTTTGTTGTTTGCTGGCCCGAGGCTCCCCAAGACTATTTTATCTGCGAATAAAACTTTTTCGCGGTGGTGGAGGTAAAAACGATATGTCATTTCGTTTAATTATGATGCTCAGGAGTCATTTGGTGTGTTGAAAATTGAACTGAAGTATAATGGGGAAATTCTTCTTCGAGTCTAAGCCTAAGATCAGTATAATCGGTGGCGTAATTGCTGAGAAAATTTTTTCTATATTTTGAAAAAAGTTGAATATCTCGATCGGGAATTGTCATAAATCAATTCATCGAACAGTATTGAATAAAAAAATCTTTTTATTTTTCTGCTTGGTTTATGCGAAGAGACTTTTCTTAAGATTATTTCGCTCCGTAAAATAAAATTTTTTAAAAACCGTGTTCCGAAGATTTCGGGATGCATATCTCCGGAATCAACTTGGTTTAAAGAAAAGCTTTATTTTGAGAATTCATTTGAATTTGTACTGAGATACTAACGTTAGGAAACAGAAATTCGGGTAATTTAAGAAAAAAAAAAAGAAATCAAACAAATTATCTTTACTGAAAACTGAAATAAAAAAAAAAGCAAATTATCTCGCCGAGTCGTTAGAGATGCTACAAACAATATTGTCAATGAATAAGGAGTCTTCTCAAAGGGAATAATAATTGGAAGACGTTAAAAAATTGCAAGTATTCACCGGCGTAAAGGAGATACGCTTGGAGGCATCGTTCGTAATTGAAATTGAGAGTTGCTTACTCTTTCCGCAGAAGTCTCTTTTACATTTATCCGAAGGTTATCTAGGCAAAAAAAAAAGAAATGAGAAGGAGGAGTACGGCTTTCAATTTGCAGACACCTTCATTAAGGGATCACCCTAGAGTATATGTATATACAGACATTAGTCGTTAGTCGTCTCTTGTCGTACGCCCTCTAGTTACGGGGTGTGGTATGAACAACAGGATAATTCCCTTTGCTGTACGTTGTGTACACGATACGCTTAAAAAAAAAAAATTCCCTTGGATCTCCCGCGTTTAATCGATCTCATATACATTTATATATATATATATAATTAAAAGACAAAGGCAAATGTGTGGGTGGTCGATTTATCTCTGACGCTACGCCCTGCACCAAAGACGTTCCCGTTGAGACGAGGAACGGGGTTTACACGTGGATATTCAAGGAGGGGAGTGAGGGCCGGGCTTACATGTTGAAAGATCGCTTTATCATTTATCATTCTCTGTATTATTCGTATCAATGAGAGCCAGATAAATCGTATATTTTCCGATCTCAATACTATTATCGTACGAATACGAGTTGTATTCACATACATGTATCAATACCATATCACAAAAGTACAATTCTCCGGGAACACACAACACGCAATACTCTCCTGTAACAAATCCCGGAATTATGTTCTTGCGGTCAACCGTAATATTTCAAGCTATATAGATGTATGATTTTTTTTTTTCTGTATAGTAATTCCTTGCCTCTCTAGACGTCTTCCGGCTCGATCTTCACGTGCAAAATTTCACCGTTCCTTAAAACTTTTAAATTTAACGATCCTGGCTTTTCGAGAACTTTGTATATACTCGTTGCTGCCATCACAGGCTCGTTGTTCACGTGAGTCACTATGTCACCTGCTCGTAAACCTCCCCTAGAATTCATATACGTTGTTCAGTTTTCTTTTATTTTTTATTACTTCTAGCCGGTCAGCGATCGTGCTACAAAACTTTTTATTATACTTTTAGCCAAACGATTATTAGTTGAAAATTTCTAATGAGTTTTTCTTTTTTTTTTTTTCAATGTATTTTTTCGTGCGATTAAACAGTTGGGAAATTACTTTTTAATTTTTATTCATTATTGATTTTTTTATAATACCAATGATTATTGTATTCACGGTTTTTAGAAAATAAAAATGTTTTATTATTGTGAAGAATTTTCAAGCCTCTATGTATCAAAGGAAATACTTGAAAGTATACATGTGAGAAAATTTCTTATCATGCGACACTCGTTTGGAGTGTAAGTAACGTGACCACTGACGTGTTGCATGTACTTTTAGATATATACAGATACGAAACTTCAATTTTCATTAAAAAACAGCATTTTAAAAAAAAAAACGATATAAAAGCTGATTTCAATAGCTGCGTATATTAAAATACTCACACATGAGCGGGTGATCCGATCATAACTTTCCATACGAGAACACCGTGTCTGATAGAGCTGGGAATATTGCTGTTTCTTTGTTGCAGCTCGAATAGTATGTCGGGAGACAACGTCAACATTGTAATTCCCATGTAGCGTCGTCTCGTGGAATCAAACGTATTGTCCATACCTACAAGAACTGAACCTAAAGCTAACGTCATTAAAGGGCGTCTCTTCCAGAACGGTAGAAGTTTTTGAACCATGCAATCCTACGCGTCGCTCCGAAATTCGAATAATTCATCAATCAGGTATTTTTTTTGTGCATTATTCGTTCAATAAAAACATAAGAAATGTGATCGCAGAGGACGGCATGTCCCGAGAAACATTTTCTTAATTACTTTACCTTTGCTTTTACGTCGTAGCTCGGATCTCTTTAAAAATTCTTTCGCATAATCGATCGGTATTGCGAACGAGATTCCGGCAGTCACTTTCATAGCGTTAATTCCAATTGCTTCCCCGCTTAAATTTACCAACGGTCCACCCGAATTTCCAAACTGTAATTCAAATACATCAACCTTCTTACAACTGTTACATGAGACAAATAAATCAATGTTGTTTCGGCAATCTTTTTTGTAATATTAAATTGTCATTTTGGTTCCCATAGCATTTTATCTTGTTGCATAAATGTAATATAATCGAGAAAAATAAGTGCTGTATAATGTTGCGGATTCATTCGTATCATTTATGTTTTGTTAAATTTTTTTACATTATGTTAAGTGATTTTAGCCGAAAAATGGTCATGTTTTTTTTGCATAATGAACTCACCGTAATCGCTGCATCCGTTTGAATGTAGCCCATATTCTTGTTGATAAGGCCCAATTCTTCACTCGCTCTGTGTACACTACTCACGACGCCACTCGTTATTGTATTGCTCAACGAGAGTGGTGATCCTATAGCAACTACGAATTCCCCGGGTCTTATCGATGCAGAACTACCGAGTTTCATTACAGGCAAATTTTTCTGAAATACATCATCAATCTTTGACAATCCGACGCCGTTATAAAGTTAAAAGGTTAAAAGTAAACAGAAATGAGTAAGTCTTGAATTTTCCTCGTTCTGACCTTTTTTGGATAAACTTCTGGAAAGCGGAAACCTGATTTTCACTCAATATATAAGACTGCCATCAAAAGGATTTCAGGCGCATTTCAATATTGAAGCGTGGAAACAAATTTTCAAAGTGATTCCTTCATTACATGGGTATTTCGAAAGGGGAAAACCCTCAGATTTGATTTGAAACTTTAATAGCACCTTCTTGAATATATTCCGCGTATACCAGCAAAATTTGAACAAGATTGACTACCTACTTACTGAGATAAAAAGTCGTAAAGTTACCTTCAAATTGCACAGTCTTATGGCTATTACTGTTTTGACGTGAGAAATGATTTAATGTCATGTAGTAAAAAAAGTGGTGGCTCACCACAAATTCGATCAAACATTAAATATAGCATATTTTACTCAGAATAATAAATCATTTTAAAAATTCGAATTCCAAAATTCTGCTTCCGCTTTTCGAAAATACATCTAATTTTTTTATTCGCTTACTTTGTCGATTCGTACGGTTGCGAGATCGCTCTGCATGTCAACATCTTCGACGACTCCCGTGTAAGTTGTTCCATCCTGAAGTCGAACCTGAGAAGAAAAAGTTTTTAATAATCGAGTTGACCAAATTAGTATGAAATATGTGAAATATTTCGTTGTTTATGAATTCATTCATTTTTTAATTAATATACCTCAAGGATCGGTAAGGATTTTTGAAAGGTACAGGAGACGGGATCGACTTTTGGACTTACGTTTACCTTGACAAGGGTGTTGGGTTTATTAATGACAACGTGAGCATTGGTAAGTATCAAACCATCTTCTTTGACTATGAAACCAGAACCGTTGCTCGTCGTCGCTGGTTTACCTGTGAAAAAATCTATCCTATTTTTTTTTTTTTTTTTTACATCAAACATTTGTCGATTGTAGATTCTACGAAAACTATTAAGATTATGCGGAAGATCACATTTTCATTAGAATAATCATTTAAATGAATTCGTATTTACCTCTTTTGATCTTTTATTTCTATGTAAACAACAGATGGCGCTGATATCTCAACGACATCGGCGATAAAGTTGTACCTCTCTCTGTTTTGGCTTACGTCCGCGGTGTAAAAAGATTTTGCATTTACGATCGGTAATAAAGATCGCGAAAAGTCGATCGAGTTAAACAAGTCGTTTTTCCACTTGTAAAAAGCGTAACCTAACCCAGTCGCAGCGATGATTCCAAAAGTTAAAAAGCATTGTTTACCAGGCGCAATATTTTTTTCATCTTCACTGGGAGCGTTCGTGTTTCCCGTTTCAAAATTTCGCTTTGAATTTAAATAAATGACACAGCGCGAGTATGATATATTCTTCTTCGCGGAAAGACTTTTCACCAGACGGCACAAGGGGGCCGCCATCTTTGTTTCTACGAAAAACCTGAAGTTTTAAGGTTATGCCGCATTTCTGGCCATCGTTCGAGTACGCTTAATTCCTTATGACTTTTCTTCAGTTTCACTTTTATCGTTATTAAACGCACCCGGAGTAATGCGATCGATGAGTCTGCAATTTACAATCCATTTTTTTAACAATTTTTTTACTTCCGAAATATGAAAATTTCAAACGCCATATCAGGACAAAAACCGAAATCTGTTTTATCTCGTGAAGCTTGCGTTTTGTTTGAACGCGCATTGATTTTTTTATACAAACTCGCGAATCACACGTTAAAAAGCGCGCCAATTTTTGAAATTCTTCAACTTTTATTGGTACATTTTTTTGTTTTACAACTATTTTTATATCGCAAAGGTAGTATTATCTCATCGCATACAATAATTGCACAGAAAGCTGAATCTCGAGCCTCTTATCGATCCGTTAATTACGTTCATTTATTGATAATTGTCTATCACAGATCGGCCCACGTCGTCAATTTTTCGATCGATGAAAATTTCGTCGCCAATCCGACATGCAGCATCCACGTAACAAATTTCTGTGGATAATTGCATTGAAAGAAAAAAAAGAAAAGATTTTTAATTGAATGATTAATACATCATGATTTCCATTTACATTATTCAATAGTTAAGGGGATATTACCGTCTAGAAACTTCAAAAATTCCATTTCTTTTTTTTCTTTTTTTTTTGCATTTTCCTACAATTTGGAGTTCTGAGAATGTGTCTCGAAAAATATTAATCAGGAATTCGTAGAACTCGCAAAATTAATTCATAAAAATTGCTCAAAAGACAAGCTTCTGAACGGTAATACCCCCTTAATGAAGATGATCTATAAGTTGCATGAGTGCGAGTGAGATAATCGAAAAGTAAATACACGGTTTTCTTGGACACGCTTAATATTAAGTTACGAAAAAAAGGAAGAGTTCATAAGTTGGTTCTTTTAAATTCTTTTAAATTCACAGCATAGCGTGTAACTCTCATTTTTCTCGAAATATTTTTTTATGAATAAAAAGTAAAAAAAAATATTTTCGCAAAAAATCATACAAAACCATGAGAAAACAGAAAACGCATAGATTTTTTTACATTACCTTGCGTGCAACAAATTCCGTTAGCAGCGCATCGTCCGGTATTTCCTTTGCACATCGCAAAGCCAGCGACACAAGGTCGGAAATAAAGGCTCTCTTTTCTACACTTTAGAGTTTCGGGAGTACTGATGAAACAACCGATGTTTGTACCGCAACAAATATTGGGACCGAAGCATTGACCTTGATGTCCTGGCCCACAAGTTGGACACTGGACAAAATGTTGTTTATTGTCTCAGACTCATTAGAACAAAGACACACCATGAGATAAGAGAATGGGAAATGTATCAACAGAAACTCACGTTTCTCACGACGTTCTCGATAGATATTGAATTGTCACTTCGTTTACCCCCGCGTGGACAATTTGTAATAAGGCAGCCGAGACTCAGGCAAATCAAGGCCTCAAAAATGATGATTTTTTTAAACATTTTAATGAACTTTTAGAAAATTGTTATTTTTTTATGTGAAAAAATGTGAGTTGAATTATTTCGAAATGGAGCTTTGGGAATTATTTATTTTAGTTATTATTGATAGGTTCAAAAAGGATAAGAGACGATTCGACCCAGACACCTTGAGGAGTAAAACTAGACTGCTGTGCAAGAGTAGAAACGATAACGTATTTATATGGGACCAGATGACAATTTTTCCACATTTATTCTGATCAAGTCCCGTGCGGATTTTTACACAATAAGGCACTCTAAAGATTATGCAAATGAAAAGATATTCCGAAGGAAATGCATCTTTCTCCTCGTATTTATTTAGCCAAAAGATACCTTAACAATTTCTTCACGCGTGATAAAAATATTTTTTTGCACGTTCGAAATGTAGATCAAAATCTCCTTTCATCACTTCTCGTTTCCTATTCGTTTCTTCGTCGCTTTCTTCAGATACCTTGTTTTTTCTCCTCTTTTCGGAATCACGCTCTTTTTTGATCTGGAAATGTTGTCCACCTCTTTGTGCGAGATATTTTCTTTTATTTTTTTCGGGGGAAATTTTTTTGTATTTTCAAGGTTTGATGGTTTTTTGGATTGTACAGTTTTCGCCAGAGCTGTTTTAGTTTTTGAGTGTTCGACTTCTTTCAGTTTCGTCGATTTCTTTTTTTTCAATATTTCAACAGCTTTTTCGGCTAATTTTGTATCGATTTTCCCTACTTTTGCAGTTTCGTTAAATTTCTTCTTTTGTCTTTTTGCTATTATTTTTTCATCTCCGGATTCTGGTGTTTTTGATAACTCTTCATTATCAACAGGCTCATTTTTTCGTTTCTTCATTAGATTCCCATTTTCGGAACCAATATTTTTTCGTTTCTTTGTCAATTTACCATCGTCAACTACAACAGATTTTCCTACTTTTTCTGTATTTTTACTCTCGCCAGACGGATTTTTTCGTTTTTTGACTACGATCCCGGTTTCCAAAGCGGAGTTATTTTGTTTTTTTGCTGCTTTTCCATTCACATCGGCCTCGTTCTTTTTTATTTTCGGAGCTCTTTCATTTTCATCAAACTTATTGCATCGTTTATTGTTAGTTTTTGTTGTAGATAATTTCTCATTGAATTTTTTGCAATCTTTGCTGATGTGATTTTGCCCACCACACTCGAAACATCGGCCGGTAATCTTAGGTCTTTCGCCACAAGCATGTTTCTCGAGAATGCATCTTTCGCAACTATCGCAATGTTTCCAAGTGGGCTTTACGCATCTTTTACAAATTTTACAATGTTTGTAAGGTCTACCGTCTTTGGAAGTACAACTGTCGCATTTTTTGCAATGTTTGTTCTCGGGAGAAACCCATTTTTGGCATTTAACGCAAAATTTATAACCGTCCTCGATGGGTAGTTCCAAAAGTTTTAAGCTGATATTAGTGAAAATGCGAACTGGTGAGCCGTGCTTACGCCCGTTCGAGCCAGTTATAAACAACGGATGATTCTCGTAATCTACTTTGTAGTCGGACATCTCGAGATTTTTCAGGCCTCCCTCAATGCCCGGAGGATTAGATTTTTGACGCATTATTGGTTCCATGAAGTAAGGAAAAATAAACATTATTTTCAAGCCCGCATCACCAGCTTCGACCTTATTCCATTGCTTGTGTTGATTTTCTATCGTTTTGATCGTTCGCGAGATCGGTTCGACCCGACCACCAAAAGGTGGATCGCAAATTATGAACGTATCTCTGCCATTGTTTTGCGTCATAAAGTCTCGGAATGTTTGAATACCTTCTTCTGCGAAGAAATGATGATTGAAAAGATTGTACCAGCAGTAGCTCAAAGGACCAAAAAAATTGTGCTGCAACAAACGAGAAATGTTAAGTCCGAATGATTGAAAAAAAATTTCACATTATTAGTTTTACGCAAATAAAAATTTTGCCTGAAATTTATAAGACCTACAATCTTTTGAACTTCAGAATTCATTGTTTTAGGTGGTTAGCAGATATTTTTCATGAAATATTCCGAAGTTATACATGCGTTTCTTGCGAGAAGCGTTTGAAAAAATTTCTCGTTAAAACTTTGGACCTTTGAGACACATCTTTTCAGAAAATTTTCAGACAATCAAACAAAGAAGCGTGAATGAAATGTGTCAGTGGAAAAAAAAAATTGGACTGTAGTAAGGTAACCTTAGGTGAATGAAAAATTGATGTGAAATTTTCTGAAATAGTTTATAGAAACTACAAACAAACGAAGTAAAATATACAATTACAATCATCATCATTGTAATTAATTATAAACCATTGAGAAGTATGGAAATGAAACAATTTGAAGGTAGTGTTCTAAACACTGGAAAGTCAAAGCTTTAATTTGAAGCGATAATTGATAGCACCACAACCATGCTGAGAATGTGTCTCAAAGAAGTTAGCATTAGAGTCAATCGACTCATTAGAGTCAATTAATATTGTTAAAAATTTCGAATCCATGTTTGAAATGACTTACGAATCGAGCGTCAAAATCCAGTAAAAGACTAGACATTTTGTGTTCCAAATTCTGTGTGATGTATTCATGAATGCGTGGTACACCGATGCACAAAACTTGTTTAGCTCCAGCTTTTTCCAGAATTTTTATTAAATCTGTAGTTGCTTTATCAGAAAATAGATACTGCGCCTCTTTCTTCACATTTGACAGTGGTTTGAGAAATTTGCTTGGATTTTTCATTTCCTCGTCAGTCAATCCTGTAAGCATTTCATGTTCGGAATGCAAAGATCGCTCAGAAAACATGACTAATTTGTTGCAATTGTGACAGAAAGCTCGTCTCTCAGGAATTTCTCCCATTGCTTCCATCAATCGAAGAAAAAGCCTCCTGTGATTGTACACGGGCATAGCTTTTTTGGCCTCTACTTTCCAAGCTTTTTTTTGTGCCCCTGTTAATTTCCCATCGTTTTCTATGTAAAACGGACAAAGTTTTCGATCTCGGCATGCTGAACAAGCATAAAATTGCTTCGGCTCCCCTTGTACGTTTCTTTCAAACAACAAAGTTGGACCTGCAAAACAATTAGAACGCACAAAGCTAATAAACTGCAGAATCGAAAAAAGTCGATGATAGTTCTTTGGAAATCCAATTCATTTGACCTATTCAGAATTTTCGTATCTTTTCTACTGGATGTTTGCATATTTAACTTTTCAATTAATTTTTTACCGATTATTACGATAAATATTCTACCAAAAGACCCGTTTTCCCACTTCTTGAGTAACTTTTCCAATTTCGACGTTCAACGAGTCGCTTTCAAGGCTACGAATTAATTAAACGAGTTCAGGTATTTTCTAGATTAGATTATTTTTTGCGTAAAAAAATTAAAATATTGGATTTGCATGATTGAAATGATACAATAAAATAATAATACCATGTGGACAAATCGGATGTTCAGTTAAATCACTCCATAAACATTCGAGCCCACCGAATCCACTCATTTTTATTAATTATTATCAAAATGATAGCGAGTTTAATGAAACACGTGTATGAGCGGATTAAAAATTGTAATAATCAGTTGAGACGCGCATTTCTTTGTACGCACCACGTGCTCATGCGAAAACATACGTGTTAAGCTCGCTGCACACGACGCTTGTTCTCGTGCTGAATTTCATGCGTAATATAATTTTGTGTTATATAGGTATACAAAAGTACATCATCACGCACGAAATCCAGCACGAACACGAAAACACGCGTTGTGTGCAGCGAGCTTTAGCTGTGCGAAGTTAGCGGTAAACTTCAAGGCTTGATTAATTAATAATAATGTATGTTCGGCCAGGTTCGCAAATGAGAACATTTGATTAACATGATTTAAAGCTAAAACAATACGTAAACTAAGAAATTTCATATAGTAAATAATAAGGAAATGTTAAAAAAATATCTTTTTATTTCAGACGGCAACTGGCGCTGATTTTTTCTAGTTGCGACAACACGCACCAGAGGGAAGCAATTTCGATTAGAACGAATGCGCCATCATGTTTTGCCTTGTCGTTTGTCGTCATAAACTACTTTAATCATGGTCGTGGAAGTTCATAGCTCATAGTTGATATTCACTAGCGAGAAATGATGCTGTTCTATTTGGCATTAATAAATGTGATGTATCTAAACAATTCGCTGTCGTAAAAAAAAAAACCAGGTACAAAATGAATTCACAAATTCAGTGCTGCAAAATAGTAGATGTAAAATTGGTGATCTAAAAAAACTAGTGAAAAATAATAGAGTGTGGATAACCTTCTTCTTGGTGTCACTAAAAAAATGTTAAATGAGAGCCGATCGTTAAACATTCACTCAAATAATTCGTACATTTTTCTCGTCGTTTAGCAGAATCGTTAGAGGGGCGATAGGATTATCAATCATTGTGATAAAGCTTCCAAAGTGTGAGAAAACTTAGTTAATAAAATGGCCCCGGTACCTTTGGAAGGTCATCAAACTCCTGTGGCAAATAATATGCCGCAGGAGGGAAATCGCGGTGGTTCCATTTCCCTGGGGATGCTCATAGATTTCATAATACAAAGAACTTATCATGAACTTACCGTTCTCGCTGAACTGTAAGTATAAACTTTAAATTCGATTGACAAATGGTTGCAGGCTTGTTTCATTTTTTTCCCTTCTGTTTCTACCTTTACAGATTACCAAGGAAAACAGATATGGAAAGAAAAATTGAAATATACAATTATTCTGCAAGAACTCGACAACTTTTTGTCCGTTTATTGGCTCTTGTTAAGTGGGCAAACAGTGCCTCGAAAGTCGATAAATCAGCAGTAAGTTCTAATATTTTTACCCTCTAAAGTATACTCGAATCTGCTACTAGAATACTCAATGATTGAAAAGTTTTACTAAAGTTCCCCCTCAAAAAATAAGCAAAAATGATATACAATTTGTTTCACGTCTGAAATAATAGTTATGTCAGCGACTGGCATAGTACTCGACCGTGCCTATCCGCGCAGGTTTAACCTCTTCATCTCTAAAGTGACAAAACATTTTACCATGCCGGAAGCTCCATTTCAACTCAATATTCCATAAAAACTAGGTTAACAATCGATTTTTTTTTTTGAGACCATTGGATTGCTACAAGCTTGAAGTACTTAAATCTGGTTTTTGTTAAATATCTTATGGATTTTCACTGAGATATATATATTTTCAGTAACCAGAAATCAGATTTTTCTATGTCAACCTGGAAATCTGTCACGGAGAACACCTACTTTTAATCATTTTTTTCTCTGTTAATTGGTCGATAATCGATCCTGAATTTTTGTGAGAACAATAATTGATCTATGAAAAACGGCATTAAATTTTTTCACATGAATCCTGCGATCTAGGCACCATGATAGGATTACGTTAATTGTAACTTCGCAATAGATTAAAGACACTGCGATAAGCTGGACCTTGTGATCATTTTTACGTTATTACACGATTACACGAATATGTATACTTTCAGAGTTGATATTCTGTATAAATTTGTATTATTAATATCCAAAATAATGAAACTCCAGCAATTTTTTCAAATTGTTCTCCATTCCTGCACGGGCAATGGAATGAAGAACAATATTTCTCAATCTGAAGCGTGTGTCCAAAGAAAAGAATGTACCGAACGAATTTTTTTTTTTTTCCAGCACATCATGGCATTTTTGGACAAGCAATCCCTGTTGTTCGTCGACACTGCAGATATGTTGGCACGAATGGCAAGAGAAACTCTTGTGCATGCGAGGCTTCCAAATTTCCATATTCCAGCTGCCGTCGAAGTTCTCACAACAGGAACTTACGGTCGCCTTCCAGCTTGTATCAGAGTAAAAAAATTTTTAAGGAATCAAGTATAGTCTCAAATCAATGAGTGGGCTTGAAAAATTTACCCACAAAATGTGATTTCTCCTTTACAGGAAAGAATAGTTCCTCCAGACCCAATAACACCGTCTGAAAAGCGAAGCACGCTACAGAGATTGAATCAAGTGATTCAACATCGTTTGGTAACAGGAAATTTACTTCCGCAAATGCGCAACTTAAAAATCGAAGCTGGACGCGTTACATTTTTGGTAGAACAAGAATTTTCAGTGTCTCTTACCGTTATGGGCGATGGACCCAATGTCCCATGGCGATTGTTGGAACTGGAGATTTTAGTGTCCGACAGAGAAACTGGGGATGGAAAAGCGCTGGTACATCCTTTGCAAACGAGATACGTTCATCAAGTATGTCGAAAAGAATTAATAAACATTTTTTATGTGTTCAACCTGAAAATCCTTTACCGGGGTTTGACCACAGTTTTCGAACTGCGGTGGAAAAAAAAAAAAAAAAAAAAAAAAAAACAATCGAAAGACGTCACAGAAATATTGAAACTATTGTAATAATTTTTAAAAACGTTTCTCTTCTTCTAAGATTGAAATCGAATACGACGATGATTTTATGCTGCAAAAACGATCGGAGTAAACGTACCTCGCTATAGAGTTTGAGAACTAATAAATCGATTGTAGGCTACAAGGGTTAAACGTATAAATTGGTAATACTTTGAATTTACATTATTTTTTCCAAGGTCGTCCAATCGAGGCTCGCAGAGAGTTCTAATTCTCTGTCTGAGGTTTATTACATTCTTCACTACTTTTGTCAATCCCTGCAACTCGAAGTTTTATACTCTCAAACATTACGCTTAATTCGTGATCGTCTCGATGATCACATACACGTGGACGAATATACACCTGGAAAATGTCTGTCCATATCTTATTGGAGGTGAGACTCATTGTAGTGTGATACTTGAAAAAATTGAAGTCAAAAGAAGTGGAGAGATTCTGAATTTTTAATGATTATTTTAGAGAACTTACGAGTAAAGATCCGCGATCCGAGCTTGGATATCGTTTGACCGTTCAGGTCGATCAAAACGAACCTGCACGACCTCTTGCTGTTGTTCATATCCCGTCTTTGGGCAGCAAGGTAATGTAAAGAGCGAACAGAATGAAAATTAATTTTTTCTTATGAAAATAACTTTTATACAGAGATTGAGGATTGAAAATAAGTTTTTTCATCTATACCTCATGATGAAAATACTAATTCTTATTTTCAAAACGTAATCTTTTTTTTTAATCAATTTGTTTAGGAGGGTGAAATCGCAGATCGTGCAATAAGGTCGGATCAATTGTCGATGGAGTGTTTGCTCGTGCACACGATTTACATTCGCACGAGAAGTCGGTTGTCGGAATTGAAACAAGAGCTTCAATCAATGTTGAAAGATGTTGAATGTAAGTTCTTAATGACCCTGAGTTTTGAACGAATGAAGTGCTTGAGGGACGATTGAAAAATGATTTTGATGCTTAGGTTCTCTGGCTGGATCACCCGCTATTCTGTCAGTCCCGATTTTACAACCATGTTTACGAGCTGAACTTCTTCTCGTCACTGTGGACACACACACAGGGATGTTGCAATGTCATGTGCCTCAATACGATGCTCCTCTCGTTCCGGAATTAACGGTGGCTTTGAATGGCGACCATTCACGGCTTCCTACTCTCATCTCAGAACTCAGGTAAATCAGAGAAATAATAATATCATAAGAAATTCATCAGACATCGTCCAAATTTGGGATTAAGAATAGTCTTTCGAGCAAAAAAAATTGAACCGAAGAAACCCCAAATAAATTCTGTCCAGCTTACAATCTAACGCAGAATGCATGTAAATTTTTTCTACCGTGAAAAATAAGTGTTTTGAGAAAGGGTTGAAAAATAAAAAATCTTAAATCCATTGATAATGCTGCATCACAATAAAAGACGAATCTTCTGATTTTTTCTTTAAATTCCAATTAAATTTGTGTTATGTAGATTCTGGATAACGCAACGTCGTTGCGAGAAAACATTGCAGCACTTGCCAGCGACGCCGCACGAAAGATTGCCCGTTCTCCATCATCCTGACCATCCGATGTCAAAAATAAGCAGGCATCGAATGTTCGTTCAACTTCACAGACATCCCACAGTGATACTGGTTGGTGAATTGATTCTTTTTATTATTTGAGCGAATGCTCGATACTTTTTATTCTCAAAATAATTCATTTAATCAAACGATCCGTAGATCGTAGCTTTCAAAGAGAAAGAATCTTCACCGTGCGAGATCGAGTGCTCGTTCTATCTTGCCGTGGTTAAGCACAGTTCAATCGAGGATGACCCACACGATGAAACTATTGAAACGGAAATACCAAAGATGTATCTAAAAGTTCAGAGTCTTATCGAGTTTGATACGTTCGTCATAACCCACGGTCCTTTCACAAGTGTCGACAACGGTAAGTAGTGGATTGACGTTAAAATTATTGTTTTCCTAATTTAAACGGAGATTCATTGAATTTATTATGCCTTGGTACATTGAGGCAATTATAAAAATTTGTAAATACCAAATAATTTGTACAAAATGATAATATTCATAGAGGAAATAGTAATCACAGTAATAAGAATAACAATAAAATAAGAGAAATAATATAACACTGTAAAAATAATAGAAAAAGAAAAGAGTGAGAGATTTTCCGTTGCTTGTTGGGAGCGCCATTACGAAGCGTAAGTCAGTAACAAGGTCATAAATAAAATATCAAAATAATCTCTACTGTACATAACTTTTCTAATTTGTGTCTCATATTTTTTTTCCTCAGTGTTCTCGTGCCTGCAGCACTTGATTTCGTTTTATTAAATCTTTCTAATCGTTTGTTAACAAATATTTCGCCTTGTACCGATCGTTGAGGGCGAAATTTTTTATCAATAAAAATATCGATTCGAAAGTTCAACGGAGATATAGGAATAACGATGTTGTTTCTCGAGAAATCGCTAAATGTTGAATGCGATTTTTCAATCGTATTTTCAAAATTGCTCGATTTCTTTCGTTATATCCAGAAAAATTGATATTTTCTGGGAATTCAGTTCTAGATTGGACGGAATTTTCAAGTTTCCGAATATTTTGAAAATCTCGGATTTTACATTATCAAAAAAAAAATCATTTCTCGTAGATCAAAAAGAAAGAAAATTTTGCCCTCAAATAAAGTATATACTAATCGTTTAACATCTGGCACTAAATTTTACACGTGACATTGGGCGCACGCCACGTCGCTCTGGTGGTTCTTATGGGGATTAACAGATCGATTTTTTAGGGAGTAATGATCAAGATGGGGGGTGCATTACAGACGTGGTGGAGAAAGGAAGCAACAAACGTAGAAGCACTGGAGCAACTGGACGTACCGACGCACCAGGAACGCCGCAAAATCGGAGGCCTAAACATCCGGCATATTTTATACCTGAGCTTGCTCATGTTGTTGCACTTTGCGATGAACGAATTCCGTTTGTGACTCTGGCTCAAGAGGTAAAAACTTACAATTCGACTTTGAACTTTCTTGAGTACGATTTAACGATGTCTGATTACGAAATCGAACGGAATAATATATATTTCTGTCGTCATTGCACAACTTTGCGCTGGAATATCGAATGTTTCTGTTTTGTATTTTCAGCTCACGAGACGCGACATAGCTCACCAAGGTCTCCAGGTAGAGGCAAATGCAACTGCCCTCGTTCTGAAACTTGTTCAGTTGCCAGCACCGTCACCCAACATTGCATCCGGAAGTGCCTGGCAAGCACTTCTCAAAAGGCTTCTCAGTGTTTCGATCAGAGTTCAGGGTAAAGGCATGGCGAAAACGTGGATGGCAGAATTTGTATTTTACAGCAGCCCCTTGAACAGCGGTCATCCAAAAGAGCAAGGTAAAATAGTTTTGAGAACGTGAGACAAAAAATAATATTGAAAATAATTTTGGAGATTCGTTGCTGAACGATATAACTTGTTAATTTTTTAAGGTTTGCGAAGACCCGTTTATTTTCAATACGAGATGGGGACCGCCGACGCAGTTTCCAGGACCGTAGACTCGTTACTGAACGATTGGGCCCAAATTGTTCATCTGTATTCCATCGTTCAAGATCTTGCAGAATATTTTAAAATGGAAAAATATAATTTGCGAAATATGGTAAGTATCAAGACTTACAGTTACAGCAAATTGGTACTCGCTTATGGGCCAAATCGAGGGGCTACAGTGACGGTACAGTGGAGCACGAATGACAAAGCGTTCAAACTTACATTCGGGAAAAGTGAGTTATTCTCGGAAATTGACATTACATAAATAATGTATTGGTTTTGGTTCATCAAATGTATTTAAATGTCATTTGCTCTTCAAAGGCCCTACAACCACCGCAGTCAACGCTCACTCACTGATGAAGGAACAACTCGAAGCCCATCTCAATCGTCACAGAAATCTCGCCCAGCTCATTCACATTCTCAATGAAACGTTTCAGCCACTCGTTTCTATCAGTAAATTACCGACAATCCTTCAGCTGGGTGTTCATAATCTTGTAAGTATGTTTGAATTGCAACCTAAGCTCAATTCAAGCCAAACCTTAAGATTTATATATTTTTTTGTTCATCCTTTTAGTAATTTGAAACTGGTAATCCGACTTCTCTTTAACAGAATCTGTTTTCAAAAACATCGTCGAACTGTTTTCCTACTTTGAAATCGAACGATAAATGAAAACTTCTATGCTTATACCAAAAATTTGGCTCACGTTCTAAAAAAAAATCTGAAGAAATTACTCAATTCTGGAAAAATTTCAATATATTTCGGAGTTTAATTACATTATTCGCTTTTCCAGAATACTTCTAGAATTTTTTTAACTTCAAGGTTAGGCAATTTACCAGAAAATCATTTAATCACTGAAAAGAGAATTTCGTAGGTTCTGGAACGTTGCAAAATATTAATTGAGATTTTTAAAAATAGTTTCGCTCCATTGAGTATTTTCGTTTTTTTTTTCTAAATTACAGCGAGCACAAGTACCGGTTCAAACATTTACGATCATGCCGCAGTGCGTGACTCTAGTGAGAATAGCGTACCAAGGAATATATTGTCTCGAATTGAGAATGCGCGGGGGTGGTCTCGTGAGTTTACGAGATGGAGCTTACAGTCGGTTCGATCGAAGCACCGTTGTCGACGAATTTACGCCAACTCAGTGTCTGAAGGTGAATATTTTTGGAATTATAACGGACCTTCCACTACGTCAGCGGTCGCTCCACTTAGACTTTAAACGTTTGTCACATGATGAGAGATTCGGTCACATGGATAGTTTCAAGTGCTTAATTTGATAAATGGGTACTTAACAACAATTTTACCACAGCAATTGTGACTTGAACGATTTTATTTTTTTAAATCCATAAAGACTACGATACTTGATACGATAAAAATAAAAATTGAAAGCAATTTTCAATTCCCTTATCGTACAAAAAAATACAAAAAAAAATTAAAGAAATTTGGGGGTTTTTAGGCCTTTTTGTCAAAATACGTGGACGAGAGCGCGGTATTCCGCAGGAGGTCGCAATCAGAGGACGATAATCCACCATCGCCCGTAACAATGGACAGTGACGGTAGTGGTGTTGGTTTTATGAGTCATCATCGCGGTGGGCCACAATCCCCGGCGCAACAACGAGACGGTTTACGATTCCATCCCCCATTGACTCCGCCATCCGGTAGCAACCCTCATACACCTGCAAGTCCGCACACCGCAAATATATCACAGGCCAGTCAACATCAAAGTTTTGGAAGTAGTCCAGCGACTTCTTTCAATCTCGCTTCTCCTCCTTCTTTACCGCCAAATACACCGAATATGTTACCTCATCCGTCACCGGGTTCAGGACTAGTCGCTAATAGTCCCTTGAATCCGATGCATGTGCCTAGCCCGGCTGGGTTAATGCCAACATCTTCACCAGGGCCTTGTAGCAACGTCCAAGTAGGACATTCACCAGCCAGTTCTTTCATGCAAACGGGTGAGAAAAAATTTGACGAATTTTACATCGTTAAATATAAAAATATTTCGTTGAATTAATATTTTTACAAAGAATTGCTGTCCAATGTTTTTTTACTCTGTTGTGATCGATGAAAATTTATCGGCATAAAAAAAGAAAAAAAAATCACAACTAGAATTAGTACAATGACATTTTTTTTATTTTCAGGTCACATAGACGGAAGTCCTTTTCCATCGTCACAGAGCATGGCTTCCCCCGCAGCCTCGAACTGGCCAGGTTCACCGAGTGTTCCCCGGCCATCGCCAGCAAGACCGGGTCAAAGTCCAGGTCATGCTGCTCTTCACAGTCCTCAGGCTTCCGATCATCGATCGGGAAGTCACATTTCCCGAGTTTTGCCCCAAAGATCGTGGGCGGGTGCGGTGCCGACGCTTCTGACACACGAATCGCTAGAATTATTGTGTTGTCCATCGCCACATCCCTCGGGACTCTCGGGTCCAGATTTATCTCCGCTTGAACGATTTTTAGGGTGTGTTTATATTAGAAGGCAATTCCAGCGTTTCATACAAACCGACGATTGCGTAAGTATCGATTTACTTGATTATTACCTCGTTACTTTACATTGAAACGTTTCAATAAGCGCGTCTTTCGTTGTAGCTCACGATCATGAACAGTACGGAGCCCGGAATGGTTAATTTCAAAGTCGAAACGCTCCAGTGTCGCGTCGGTTTGAATCCACAACATTTGCAATCGCTTCACATAAAAGTTCAACCACTTCCCGAACACAGCGATCAGTGGACTCTCGAGGAACTTCAGGTACGATGTTACAATCGCGTATACAAGTTTGTTCATTAATTCTGTGCGTTGGTCAAAATTTGCGGAGCGCACGGTTTAACTTTTTTTCCACAATTAATCCGTCTCTAATGTTCATCGCCAAAAAAAATATTGTAATTCCATCAAAACCATTTCTCGTTGCAGGTCATAGAAAAGTTTTTCGATACTCGAGCAGCCGCTCCGCCCTACAAACCAAATACTCTATCTGGCTTTGGAAGAATGTTGAACGTTCCTTTCAACGTCCTCAAAGATTTTGTACAAATAATGAAACTCGAATTGGTTCCCGGTCTCGTTCAACAACAACAACTCAAGTGGTCAGTGCAATGGTGTTTGAGGATACCGCCGTCGGCAACGCCGATCGTCCCGACGGGAATGGCGGCTGTTCTTGTTTGTCGAAACAAGATTTTGTTCTTCGTAAGTATTTTTCTTTAATCCTATCCAATTTTACTCGTTTTTTTTTCGAAATCTAACCTATGCAAACGCAAAAAAAATTACTGAAATTTGTCCAACAGTTACACAAAAATATCTTCCATAATTATTATGTCAGATAAATTTTTTTCGTTTCTGTTCCAAGCAGTTTGCAAAATTGTTTATTTTTCAGCTTCAAATAACGCGAATTGGGGTGCCATATCAAGGGGAACCACCGTCGTTGGTTCTTCCGTTGGTTTACGACGTTAGTACGAATTTGACGCAATTGGCAGAAAAACGAGATCCTGGTCCTGCTTCGGCGACGGCCGCTGCGTCGTTACAGCTAAAAAGATTTGCCGAATATGGAGCTAATCCATCGGAGTGTTCATTATTTCCTGCTGTTCGGGATCTATTAGCTAATCTTACGTTACCATCGGAGCCTCCGGTGATTTCACAGGTAATTTATAGAAAAAGTAAAAGCGGGGAAAATAATTGTAATTAAAATGAAGATGTTGATAGGTTGTTTCAATTGAATTTTTAAGAATCTAAGAAACATCGTCGTTTTTTTCCAACAGGTTGTGGCATCCCCAGCTGGAGGTCAAGTCACCCCCACCCAACAAATACAAAGCCCAGCGATGCAGATGCATTCGCCAATGGCGGGTGGTCAAGGACCTCCTCAAGGACCTTACGGTATTCAAGGAATGCCATCGATTGGAATGATGGGCGGACCACCGCCTCAATAGGATTTTCCGAGCCTCCAAGCGACACTTCGATGCTGGCGCAGTTGAAACGTGATTTCATCGCAGATTCCAAAAAAAAAAAAAAAAAAAAAAAAACAAGTGAAACTGGAAGTTTCCTTGAATTGTTTTGACCCGGAGTCCTGTGGAAAAACATTCAGAATCGAGCCATGGAATTCAAGTGTACATAGTGACGTATTCCAATGGATTTAGGCAATAAAAATAAATGATAAAACCGTATTATCGAAGAAAATCGTTAGATCGAATGACATAATTGAAACTACAGCGATCCCATAGAATCAAAAAATACGAAGAATAAGAATAGAAAGGAAAAAAAATCATTTTATATCATCGTGAAGTGCTGCACAAAACGTGGAGCAATCTGGGAAAAATAATACACGGACTGGCTGACAGAATAAGAACAAAAAACGATATTGAATATATTTTCATAACACAAATCGTTATTATAAATTATATGAAAATTTCACTAATTATTAATAATAAGTGTTTAAAAAATTATTTCCAAACGGAGAAAGTTCTGATGAGTTAGAAAAAAATTACTCTCCGATTTATCACGTTCCAGAATATATAAAATTTTTCTCATATTTATTCAATGTGTACAGTTTTTACAAAAGAACATTCAATAATCTTAACAAATCATATAATCGCTAATCATATCGTATTTATAAGCGATCTTAATGTGATCTTGAACTTGTATTAATTTTATTCTATTTATATTTTTTCCATGTTTTTTTTTTTTCAATCTCTTTCGTGTGTAAAATATATACATTTTAGGTCGGGATTTCAGTCTCTGTATAAAGATGTGAATATATTTCATATAATACGCGCGTTTCTTATTTTTGTTTACGACTCGAACTTCGGTTATTACATCGTGTATAACAATGTCGTTCTTTCCCCCCAAATTGAATGAGACTTTTTTTTAGACTTGAACAATTTTTTTTATCATTAGCAGAAAAGTTATTAATTTACATTCTACAACTTGTGACTTATGATAAATTGACATTATATATATATATATATATATATATATCATCAAATACACGCGAAGTCGTCAGTAATTGGATACGTTCAAAGTTTTTCTTGTCTTGAACATCTCCGGACATAGATTATCATGAACGTCAAACGAATCAAAACAAAAAACAAATCAAAATCTTTTAGAATTTTCAAACATCGTAACAAAAAAAATCTCCGCACAAACTACTCCTCGACTTTATGGACGCTGAACTACATTGATAAAAGAACAGAATTGGAAACAGTAATAATTCATCAATTGACTCGTAATGATATTTAAATTAAAAGAAAAAAAAATAAAACGAAGAAACTGAACGATATTTTGTCAATCTGAACGGTTCAACGTTTAGACGCATTGAATAGATAATCCGAAGACGAAGATTTATTCAATTTTCGAACTTTATTTCCACATACGCGTCCAGAACAATGTGCAGGTCTCTCGAGCAGTGAAAAAAAAAAAACAAGAAAAGACCACTAAAAAAAAAAATGTTAATTGTGCAACATTCGAGAGACATCTTCGACTACCATTGCAAAATCTTACGTAAAGGAATGAAACGAGAAATGGAAACGAAGATGTTATAAAATCATCATCTTTGTATACATGTTTAGGTACGTCGAAAATACTAGTGGTGGATGAAGTGACGGATACAAAGATGATTTAAAATAATATAAGAAATCAAATAAATACATTATATTTGTAAAGTGCAATTTCATGCAGATCAGGTGAAAAAAAATTATAATAATTTATCAGCATGTTTGGAAACGTAACCTAAGCAAGTTGTAAATTCACCGAAGAGATTACTTGGCTAATTCATACGCGTACGCTTTGACACTTGATCTTCTCGGAATCCTAGAATAATCGAAGCACAAGTGTGCCTAATTTTCTCGACTTAACGAATATATAACTACATATATACATGTATGTATATATATAATATATATTTATATACGGTATTGGATTTGGTATCGTTAGAACGCAATGAAATTATTGTATTTTTCTGTGAGGGATCAGAATTCGTTTTTTTTTCGTCTGGACAAATCATGATAATTAAACAACAATTTATTTTTACCTTTCTGTTACGGACTAAAGTATTGAAAAAATGGTATCTACATATTGGTAGATAAAAAAAAAAAAAAGAAATATCATTCCCATTGCGTTTCAACGATGTCGAGTCCCGATATTCGTCGAATAATTTTACACAGGATACAACTCTGCTAAAGAGAAATGTATATATAAATATATATATGTATAAACGTACGTACATCTGTTCGAGTGATACAGATCACAGAGTCCCGGTTACAATAATGAGTAAACTGTTATTATTACTACACAAAAATTAGAGTCGCGACAGTGGTTTTTTGTTTCTCACGTGTTTCATAAATACAATGTTTTCTTCATTCCTGGCTCATTATTTACGTGAACAAAGTTGGTCCACGCGCGAACTTTCAGATCTCTTGTTCATCCAAACTCCGGTGCTGTCATATTTATTTCATTGTTCATTTTTTTTTAATCCGATTTCTCTTTGATCTGTTTCATTTTTTGCGATCCAATGAGACTACCGAGTAAAAGATTCTCGTGATTCTTTTCTTTGACGTTTCCAGGATGAAACTCGGCCCCGACACATTTGGCCACCCTCAAGTTTCGATTAGCATAGTTTTTCGGCTTTTTTTGTGTGTTTTTTTTTTTATTTTTTTTTTTTTTAAGCAAGCAAGGCACAGGATACCTCTAGGGGCTCTCAACGTGCGAATGCTAGGAGGCACTACTCAACAGATCCATGCTCTTAACGCCACGTCAGCAGCAGCACCAACAAGTTAACACTGTAAGGAAAATTTCTAGAGTGCACAGCATCGACAACCATTTTTATCGTTAGAAAGGAAGTATAGTTCTTTTGAGAGCAATCGAGGCGATTATTTTAGTCCAATTTATACATTCTGCAGTAAAATGTAGTTTACAATTTTTTAAGAACTTTTTTTTTGGAGTAATGACAATTGGACCAATGAGAATCATATCTTTAGATAATCTTCTAATTTTCATAAATTGTCAGTACTTCGGATATAGAAACATTTTCATAGAAGTTTTTTTTTTTTTGCAGTTTTAATTTGATCCACAATTCGACTAATAATTTCGACTCGATTCTTCTCATTCGGGCTAAACTGCGCTTTTATTGTGAGACGCAGTGAACGATCGATTTTACCACTTTCTCGTTTCACTGAATAATCTCTGCGTGACGAAAAAGTGTCTTCTGTTTTTTGTTTTTTTTTTTTTTTTTTTTTTTACTGTTATTCGAGTTACCCAGAAAATACAAGAAATTGAGTTTTGTTAGAGAAACAGTGAAGTGCAACGGAGAGAAAAGCCTTTTTAGAAATGTGATCTTAAATATCGAGTGTGCATGAGCAGTGACGAGGTGGTGGTAAAAACGGCTCGTTTATTTTATTTTATTTTTTTTTGTTTTTTTTTCGTATATGTGCTTACCGAACGAGGGAATTCGTGATTTTTTATTTTGTTCCAGAGCATTAAAACATTTAGATAGTATCGTATTAGTTGATAAAAACTTCGGGAATGTACAGAATGAACTATAATATCGAATGATGTCCTGAAAATAGTGTCTCAAATCGATTGGTTATCGTCCGATAAATTGTGGACACGTTTTTCGGGAAAAACTTCGATATATTTTTAAGAAAATCGAAACGGACGGACCAAGATTCGTACGCAATAATTTTAGCTTTTCTCTCACTTCTTTTTTTTTAACAATAACGTAAAATATTGTGCGTGCAAAAATTAAAATTGACAATTATCGCTCAAAAAACTTTGTACAAATGAACGTTTTCTTGTTTTTTTTTTTTTTTTTTCCCTAAATAATATCCTTGCGTATCTCGACTCGGGAGAGGGGGAGCAGGGCGATAAATCAATGGTAATTTAAATTGAAAAGAGAGCGCAGGAGTGCGCTAAAAATAAACAGCTCGACGACAGTTTTGTATAATTCTAGGATGGAAACTAAGTTCCAAGATTTTGGGTTTTCATTAACGAGCCTCTAGAGCAATCACTGCGAGCAAAGAAACATTCATCGTCCTTGGTTATCTCTCGTTAAAGATATATATTTGACGTTTGACACTTGTTTGCCATATAAACCGATCAACTCCCGACGTGCTCTTAATCAAACGAATGATCGAGGTAAGTAAACCCGCCTTTGGCAATTATACGAGCTTCCCACGTTTCCCACTAATTTTGTTCGCGAAAGCCTCACGAAACTCCAATTTTACACACGCCAAACCGAAAACGAGAGCAAACCACGCTCGAATATACATATACTGTGTGTTTTCAATCTCAATGTTTCGTAAATTTTACGTTATACAACAAACTGTCGTCAAATTACCAAGCGGAAATTGGACATTCTCTAACTTTGAAACGATAACAAAGTTGGCAAACTCACTAAAACTCTTAATTTGTATATGCCATTGCTTTTCATTCAAATTGAATTTTCATTTTCAAATGATCAACTTCTCGTCGCTACTTTTTACATTAAGTATAAAAAAAAAATGAGATTCCTCATAAAATTAAAAAAAAAAAATAAATAAAATCGACGACTCGAATGAACCCATAAAGGTCATGTTTTTCCAATCAAATTGAATTGAAAATAAAATCCCCGATTATTACAAATTGGAATTATCGAAATGATTTATCAACGAAAAGGCTCAAATTTGTGACATGAAAAAAAAAAAAAAAAAAAAAAAAAACACTCAAAATTAAGCGAATTGAAAGGTTAACGTTTTGAGAAAATGGAAAGTTCCAAAGTAACGAGAAGCCAATTACCGATCAGCAAAACAGATAGGGGCGGAGGGTGTGAATGAAAGTTCGGTATAACGAAGCCACGAAAAAGAGGCATGTCATCGAGTCTCGATAAAAAATTGGCATGCAGGAATTCACAGCGAAGCAATTAGTAGTTCATGCCTAAATAAACGGTATTTCAAGTTGGTAATGGTTATTTGTGGACCAAGTTGACCAAGTGACGAACGACGAGGTACGATGGTCGATCTGGGGTTGGGTGGGGAGGAGAAAAAATTGAGATCTGCGATGCTTTAGAAGAGACGGTGCGACGTTCCAACATAGCTCCGTGAAGAGAGGGTCAAATACCAATTGACACCTTCACCTTCTTTCATACTCGAGACTTTTTTTGTTTTTTTCTTTTTTCTTTTTCAATGTATATACTTCTCCTCGCCTATTTACCGCCATTCCCAATTCACCGTCACCGCATTTATAGCACCGATTCACCAGGCTTGTCTCGACGAAACGTCTACGCAAGCTAGAACAACGTACTTCGTCAATGGGATTTGGAAAAAAAAAAAGAAAATAAAAAGGAAGAGTCTTTACTGATTCGATTCGTTGGAATCGCAAGCTTCATGATTGCCGAAAATTATTCTCATTATTGGAAAGATCTTAGAGAGCTTTTTCTCGGATGCGAAGCAGTGTAACGATTAATATTAATAGTTATAATAATATTAAAAAAATAATAAACAAAATAGAGCTTTTTTTTATACGACCAAGGGAATAGTGTCATGCACGAACGGTACACGAATCTCGATTACTCGTGCGAATACCAAAGTTACGATGCAATATTGTCAAATACATTTATATTTATGTATTATGTATATATATATATATAAAAGGTTTATAGATATTCTTATAAAGAGGATGTTTTTTCGGGGACTGTTATATATTCTCTCGATATCCACAGCAGTTGGTACGTGTAAGAGGGGAATTAATTTTTTCTTCAATTTAAAAAAAAAAATCGATTTTTCTTTTGAATACGTGGTAGAGGGTTCAATGTTTTTCTTGTAACGAAAATATCAAGTAATTTTGTGAGCCACATTCAGTCTCTCGTTCGAACTAAGCTTTGAATATTTGTGAAAATTTATTTTTGCGAATGTACGTGTACGAATACATTTATTTCTCCCATTTCCAAAGATCCAAAAAGTAGTGGACGAAAAATTGTGATATGTAGTAATAAAATCTTCGAATTCTAGAAAAATGATATAATAAAAAATAGAAAAATGGAAATCGATTTTTTTTTTTATCGAAATGGAAAAAAGTAATGATCCTCTCATTGAGTAAAAGGAGGAAAGGGACACGTTGGCTAGCGTAGCGTGATCGTGACTCATGTTACCGCGTCGAGTGTCTCGTTCTAAAAAATCTCGAGCCCGTAGTACAAAAGTACATTGCCCATCCGTATCGCCCGTTTAACGCGAGATACGCGTTCGAAAAAAAATAGCTTTTTTTTCTTCCCATTTTCACGCGCTTTTTCTCTCCCCCTCTCTTTCGCTTTCTCTCTCTTTCTCGCTCTCTGTTTTTCAGTAATTCTCGAGTCGAGCGAGGTTTACTCGTTGCCGGATGGCTCTACGCATCGATAAACTGCAAATTCAATTTTGGCAATGTGTGAAAACGCGTGTGAATTTTTTGTTTTGTTTTTATAAATGGGATTACCGGCATGAGGACTAGGCTGGATTAATCTGGTCGTTGTGGTCGACACGATACTTTTTTTTGCTCTCAAATTTTCGTCTTTTTTTCGATTCGTTTCTTTTTTCAATGTCAAATTTATGTTTATGGGAATCATTGAGTCGACTCTTTTCAAAATAATTCATTAAAACTATTCTAATAATCAACTTTAATTCCGAGCCTACCATGTTGGGGCCGCCAATAACAGCATGCCAAATAAAGAGCCATGATGATTACGAGCACCTCCACGAACACGAGAGCAGCTGCAACGCCAATCACTATCGCCGCGTTCTCCTCAACCGTCCTTACCATTGTGTGATAGCAACCCTATTTAGCAAATAAAACAATAAATTAAATTTTGTTTTTTTCAATGCGGCATTAGGTCAATTGAATATCTGATTAATAGTGATTCAGAGATTATTAAAGTAAGTTTGCACTGTTGATGACGGTGCAAAATAGATTTTAAGCTTTTTTTTCTATCCATTTTTAGTAATTAGAATCGAAATTTATTGTTTCTCGTTACGTTCAACGAAATATTTTTCAAGTGAATACCCTTTTCAGGCTGCATATCGATAAATTGATCGTCTTTACAGATTCCTTGACACATATTTCTTTTCGGTTAAATACATCGTTCAGTTTTAGTTACAAGTTTTATAAATGATTTGATTGTACGAGCTACTTTTTTTTTTTCTTATTTATTCGACTGACTAGATTTGCTCAAAGCTGCAAGTAATCGACAGCAAACTGATCAGGTGATCATTCGTTAGCATTTACTTCGACATAAAAGAATTAAAATTGAAAATATTAACCAAGCGATCACAATAATGAGTGTAAAGAATTTTCAGCAGGATCAGAATTAGCAACGTCAACAACCGAATTTCGATGGGTTTAAAATATCAGATTTTTTTGTGTTATAGGTAAAGTAAAATTGTATAAATAATTTGGACAAGTGATAAGGGAATTGTTGCCGTATCTCAACGATGCAGACGTCAATATCGTGATTGTGTTTTTGCTCCGTGAAAAATGATTTTTTCTACCGTTTGGAAGTAAGAATTGTCGAGCGTTGGAGCCAGCGGACATGAGGGATCTTTCAGTACACCGTTTTCTTTTTTGCAGCAAGCTTCCGGTATCATTTTTGAGCTGGTCGACCAGTTGACGCTGTCCTGGAAGTCTCGATAACTGTCAACGCCACAGCAGTGCATCTGAAAATTAATTCCATTGTATACATAAAATACTGAAGCCAGAGAGTGAAAAACTGAGACAACAATTATTGAAAATGAAATTAAACATTGTGGGGGAATGCGCAAGCGGTATTAGAATCTGGAGTGGATCGAGGAAGCCGGAAATTTCGGTTCTTCGATCATTAACGCTATTTCTTTGCGCTTGAACTTTTAATAACTGATTTTTAATAAGAGAAAAAAAAAAGCTGTACCTGCGTCATTATTCCGTCCCACGCTACCGTCACGGTTTCGGCTTTCTGCTCGCTTGCTGCGTAATATTTTATCGTTGATTTAAAAAAATCTTGAGTGCCCTTTTCAGCCTGTGTACATAAAAGCAACATTCAAATTATCGATACAAAAATCCACTGAAAAAAAAAAAAAAAAAAAAAAAAAAAAAAATGAAAAACGAAAGGACTAAACAAGATCGTAAGACTGAAAGAATTTAAAAAAGATCGATTTCTTTTATCGATTCAGATATGAAGATAGAAAAAAGCGATAAATAATTAATTTAAAAAATTTTTTTTTTTGCTTTTTCGTCTTTTCTATTTGTTTTCTTCGAAATAACGAGTACTCACGTCTTCTTTGAGGCCGAAAGCAAGTCCAACGACGATGCACTCGAGGACCAATACGACCAGAATAAGTACGCCATACTGCGAGCAGATTGAATGAAAGATAATGAGAAAATAAGCGTTGAAAGCACGAAATTAAAAAAGTTGTATAAAGAAAAAGAGGAAAAATATGATTTTAAAATATCGTTAGAATGACGTTACACGAGGAATTTCGTGTACCGTTGGTACGATAGCAATATCGATATTTCCAATTGGAACGGACTTACGACGCATAAAAGACATCTGGACTCGAACATGGCGCCGCAGTAACCCAGGAAGCTGACTATGAATGTCAAGGCTCCTGCGAGGATGAGAATATAAGATATCATCTTTATCACGTCCGCATCGGTCTTTGTCTGTAACATGAGAAATGTTTTAAGTGAGTTATTCAATTCGAATAATGAAGCTTTGTTTCGCAATAAATAAGACTATTTTTCTATTATTTTCTCAGCTGAAACATATTTTTCCTGCCATTTCGGAAAACAGTAATTCAATTTTCTTCACCCTCTCTGATTGAAAAAAATAAAAAAATAAATAAATAAATAAATAAATGCAAAGATGAAAACTTTGAAAATTTTGAAACGCGGTACAATTACTGCACAACGGGGAATTCATATTCTCTGAGCTTTAATTAGGATTTAGCGATCACGTTTACAAGTGTCCTCAAATCCATCAAATTTAATGGTAATTTTTTAAAATCATTGACGATGCAGAGAGATGCATGAAAAATAATTCAATGAAGCATCGGTTCCTTTCAATCAAGTTACTGTTATACAGTAAAATTTACCGATGCATTGATGAATAAAGCACAAAATCGATAAATCATCATTTATTTATAACCTCGGATCAATATCATTTATCGATTGTTGATGCAATTTTTTTATTCAATTTAATGAATCTTGACGATTTTCATCTCGTTCGCGTAACATTTTTTTTTTAATTCTGGATGAGTGATTAATATTGTTCGAGATCGAGAGTCTCGAACAAAGCAAATTTTCATGCTCATCTATGGTATCAAAGTTGTCTATCCAATTCTGACGTAACGTGCAAGAAAAGAGACGATTCAAGTATGATGAGTCCGAGTTGATGTTAAGTTCATTTTATACGTCTACGTGTATACATACAGAGCGAGAAGAAAAAGAGGAAAAAAGAGAGAGAACGACAGCGAGAAAGAGAGAGCGAGAAAAAAAAAAGATCGAGAGTCTGGCACGTCATCGAGCGTCGTGACAGGGGCCACTTGTTGCAAAAGAGAGCTATGACACAATACGATGAGTGCTAGTAGTAAACTTTGAGAGAAGGGCTTACGACGAGCGACGAAAAAGAACACGAATGTTTATTAAGGCCCTGCATATCGAGTTACACACCGTCGACAAACCCGGTACGACATCGCATCGCCCGAAGCTTTTTTCGAGAAGAAATAAAAACATTTTAAGCGTGCTCATTTTTTAACTTTCGTTACAAATGAGGCCGTTTTTTTTTGTCAATCTTGTTTATGAGAGAAGAAATTTTTGTTATACTAAATTGGAATGATCATTGAAGTACTCCAATTACCTTGATTAAGGAATCAAAAAAAATGTATCAGAAACCATAATTACGCGGGAAAGTGCATGAGGATTGAAAATATTCCGGAGATAATATGTTTTCGAACTTTCGTATCCAATTATCGATCATTTACTTCACGGTCGTTTATCAAATAGTTTTACGATTTCTGTCAAGATGTTTTTTGATTCAGGCAATATTAAAGATACGACCGTATGACCACACATGTGAGAAGTTCACATTTCTCGCGATAACTTTAAGACGTTTTTTCATAGATTTTTCTTGAAAAAATACTCGATTCGGAACCCGTGTTGAACTATCTTGACGATTAGGTATTCGATTATTTAGTTTCGGAGACAGCCGAACGTTAGCGTTGAAAAGAGTTTTGGTAGTTTTAAGAAAACTCTGAGCTTCGAATTAAGCATCATCTCCCATTATTTCAAAAAGTATAAAAATTTTTATCTCTATATATATAAATCTGTTCGTTAAAAAATATTTGTTCGTTTTTCTTTGATCTTTCACGAGATCAAAGATCCAAATTGTGTTTGTGGATTCAAGAAATTTCGATATCTTGATTTTTACAGAAACGAAAAAAAAAAAGCTAGCCTGCTAGATTCCGCGGGCAAAGCACGCGCAGGCACAGCTAGTGAGATATAACAGCAAGACCTTTAAAACACAATTTCCATTACGACGTTGCATGAGAGAGTAATTAAAAAGAAATTGTTGAACGAGCTAAGATTAAAATTATTTGCAAAAAGTATACGAATACAATTGAGTAGTCAATCAACTTGAATCTGCAAGTGTTGAGTTAATTATGTATGCCGGGATTGGACGATGAAGTAACTTTTTCGTCATATCGAATGAGACCCCCCCGTGAAAAATACTGACATTGCATCTCGATGAGGGTCTAGACGCGAAAAAATTATTACCCCAATCGTATAGACGACGAGACGCGACTAAAGCATCTGCCACAAATATAATGAGTTTCGTGAACGAGTACAATTGATATTCGTTGATTGAATATCCATCTACGGAATGTCCAAAGAATTGCATTCAAGAATAATAGTCCATGTAGTTCGCTTATTTTTTAAGTGAAAAATACCTAATCTTTGGACTTATAACTGACTGTAATTAGCGAATGAATAATCATCAAATCATGTGAGCAAAAATATTTAGCTAAAACTTTGTTATCGCTCAGAATTTTTGGGATCCACTTCATCCACGATTCTTGATCAACGATATTTGGACACCCTTTGTACACAAATAACAATGTCTCAATTTCACTGAGCCCAAAAGGTCTATATGTGCATTACTCCAATGGAGCAGAGTTTAATTAGAGTCGCAGGGAGCATTGAAAGGAAAGATGGAGGGAAACGAAGCCTGGCAAATCCGTTGAGAATCCAAGTGGTTAGCTCGTATGATACCAAAAGGCGAATCACCTGATGGGCTAAAAAGGATGAAGACGAGAATAACCGAGATTACAACTTTGGCAAACAATTCAAAGTGAAACAGCTCGAACTAAGCTATTTTATACTTTATGATCTATATATAATAATATATCATGAACTGTCACTCGCAGCCATTCAAACAGTAACCATATACCAGATGATATTCCCCATAAGCTCCGGACGATCCAAGTCCGTGTATTTCTCTACAGACGAAGACATCAAAATCTACTACGGAGAAAGCCTCGACGAGAAGAAACCGCAGCATTTCACATCACGAAGGTCGTATTAAGACAGATTTTTTCAAGAGAGAAATAAGAACAAGAGGGAAGCGGAGAAACTCTGCATTATAGCAAATTAAATGAGAAACGTTACGAGTTTTTTTTTTTTGGATTTCTATATTTTTTATTCGCTGTTTTTATTCAATGTTATTTATTATTTATTTATTTTATTAGTTTAGTGGGTGAGTATTTTTGTTGACCAATATATTCATATACGATGGCATATCTTAAGGAAGTTCAAGCGATATATATAGGATACCATACGAAAAATATACATTAGATTCGATTATTCCAAGTTAATGAATTGAAAATTTGCGTGAATCTTCTTCAACAGCGCTTAAATTATGTGTGAAAAATTTGGAGAAGTTTCACCGTCTGGTAATCGAGATATTCATTGTTGAAAATGACAAGATTAACATGCTTTAGAAAAATTGCGAACTTTGGCAATAAATATCTCACTTTTGAGACGGTGAATCATCGGCATATTCCGCCAGAAGTTTGATACTGTCTTAAGCTTTCTGTTTACAAAATTTTATTGTGCAAAGTTGAAAAATAATTTTACCATAAGATTCGCTTGAACTTCCTTAATCCAACGCGTTCAGTTTTTTTTTTCATGTTTTAAGGGGTTAGGCTACTCTGGAGCGAGAATAAATCTGTATATTTTGGAATTTTTTTTTTCTACCGATATAGAATCAATCGAAATTATGTGGTCAGTTCTCTATTGAACTAAATAAACTAAAAAAAAAAAAAAAAAAGTTCGAATTAATGAAAAATGTTTTGAAAAAACATAAAAACTCCCGACTGAAAAACTCCTTCACTTAAAAAAATAGTAGTAAACTTTAAAAAGTCTGAAATAATAAAAAAATATATGTCGGGATTTTCGTCGGGAGATCTGTACTTCTTGTTTTTTTTTTTTTTTTTTTTTTTATTGAGATAAATAGTGGTTTTACAGGCTCGAGCTCATTGGCCCATGTAGCCTTTTACATATCTGTACTTCTTATTCAGTGATTCGATTAGAAACATCTCCCGACGAAAATCCCGACATCTATTTTTTTTATTATTTCAGACTTTTTAAAGTTTACTACTATTTTCTTAAGTGAAGGAGTTTTCATGTTTTTTCAAAACATTTTTTTATTTCACACTTTTTAAAGTTCATCATTTTTAAATTAATTATTATAAATATAATTGAATAATTAAAAAAATAATAATAAAAATAACAACACAATCAACCAATCTGTCACAGCAACATCGGTCACAACCAACCGAGTGAAGTATGGCGCAGATGTTGCGAGTGAATATAGTTATGGCGGCATCACCTATTGTTGTGTCGATATGGTTGAACAGTAATTTTTTGTTTTTCTAATTATTCTTTAAATATACAAGCAATCGTATAAAATTACGACTCCAAACCTCGTCCACTAGTAATAGAACCTGTTTCCCCAATTTAGTCAAGTAATTTTTCGCCGTTTCAACAAACATTCTGCTTAAAAAATTCGTGAAAATCAGCTGATCGCGGTCAAACGCACAACTCCCGGTTTTTGCCCGAGTGGGCAGTCGGGAGTTGAAAAAAAGCGGCTACACAAGATTTATCCGGTGATACAGTTTTCTCTTTTCGTTTCCGTCCACTGCCGGAAACAAATCTCGTACAATTTTAAACCTTAAACACACTGTAGAAAATACGACCGATACATAGGCGGCTCTATTTTTACCGCTGTTTGGGGCCATCAAAAACTCAGAAAAACTGCTTTCTACTCAAAATCGGTGATTGATGCGCGAGCTGGTGCATGACTAAGCGGTCACCCATCTGAATAATATCCTCGCCCGAGGCTTTTAAACTTGGGGAATCGCCAAAGTCATATACCGACCGCACACACCATCGCTATCTGTCAATGGGAAGGGCCTTAGAAGTTACAGAGTTGAAAACAGGCAAATATCCTGCAAATATACAAACGCTCAACTAAAGCAGACCCTGAATCCCATTTCCTAACCGTTCGCTTGTGCTATGGCTATTAATAAATGTACCAAAATTTTTCAAAACTTCATATACGAATGCTTCACCTCCATTTTCATTAAATGTTGGATTTCCTCTTGGTATATCGACACGCTATTCGAAGCAGGCTGCAGGTATTGGCAGGGTGCACGTAAATACTAATACCATTCAATTATCAGTGTGTTACGTATTCATGCATACTGTCAGCGCCACCAAAAGGGCGGACCCGCATTTTTGGCGGCTAAACGTATACACAATACACATTTATTTTTAAAGTAGTATATGTAAGCGCACCTAGCGAATACAAGGTGTTTTATCGAATTAAAATTTTTATAATTTCTCCGATTTGTCCAGACTCATGGAAAATCATCTGTTCAATCCATTAACTTGGTTCCAAGCACATGTTTTGAAGTATGGCTTAAAAACTTGGTAAAAACCTCAAAAATTATATTTCAAACAATATTTATTGTAGAAAAAGTGATAAACTTGTGATTCAGAACTTTCCCAGGAATATCAGTGATGCGTCGTTGATTCTAGACGATTTAACGTTTAACCATTTCCTGGCTCGATTTCACGCTGTCTGAAAGAGTATGGGAGCGGTAGAAAAAAAAAGGGGAAATAAAAAAATATCGTCTTGGTCGTGAGCACCTGTTGAACGAGACTTCTCAGTGTCTAGACACCTGCTTGACGTGTCACGCAGAGAGTTGAACGTAATGTTAGAACACCGGAATTTGCCACCCACGCAAATTCCGGTTTTCCAACGAAATAATCTCGAAGTAACAGGTTAAATGAATATCGTGAGATTTTTTTACGGTACGCTAAATGACAGTTGAGAATTAAGAATTAAACATCGCGTTTCAAAATGATCGATTATCTCGAAAGGATCGTTTTATTTTTGTAGCGGTCGAGCTGTAAAAACAAAAGGAAAAAGACAAAAATGATAATTTCTTAAGGAAAAGTATCAAAAAACGTTTTCGAATTTTCCTTTGAAAACTTTTGATCAGCGGAGTGCTGCATTGAAAAAAATGCGTAAACCCCTAACATCAACTGAAATTCTCCAATCAATGAAATATCACGGAAATCATTTTTGAGAGTATTCGTATGAATAACAGTCCGAAGAGAACTCTCTAATGCTTGTCTCTCGTTGCTACCACGACTAGAAAAAAAAAAAAAGAAAAAAATTATCCAAACTAAAAATTTTTCATCAGGTACCAATCATCGGTGAATTTAAAAACGAAACAAGAACAATGTCATATATTATTTGAATACTTTTTCAGGCTTACAGATAGTTTCAATAAAGCTATGTCGGAGCATATCTCGATGTTAAAGAGTCGATAATAGGCTTCGAAGTGAATTACAACATATGCGAGCCTGGAATTCAATTTGAATAATAAATAAATCAATTAAAAACCAAGTCGATATTGGCTGAACGTAATTGAAAATATGTCGGTGGATAAGCGAATTGAATACCGATTGTTTAAAAATTAATAGCACAATCTGTTAGTTACAATTAGCACAAGATAAAAACAGCGAAATAAAAACCCGTCACTGTCCGCTCAAACAAGTTTCTTTCATCCGTATATAAAAGCATGAAAATCGAAATGATCGATTGCTGAATGAAAACTTTGTCCCTCTGATTGATGTAGTTTTTTTTTTTTTTTAATTCTATCATCTTAAGGAGTTTCGGTACAGGCGATACAATGTTGCCATGCTAAACCATGTTAAAAACACAAAAAATTTTAAAAAGTTAAGAATTATATAAAATTTGGTGAACATATTCGTTTAGTGCCAAATTTGACAATACAAATTTTTTCAGATTTTTCTTCTACACAGTTATCGAGTAATTAAAGACTAAAGTTCACGTGTATAAGCATAGCGTTTCCATATATATAGGTATACACTTCTGGCATAAGAAATTTGCTTTAATGCATAATTACTCGAACTAAGTAGAAGAAAATTTTGAAAAAATTTGTGTTTTCGTACTTGATGTTGAAGAACATTATCACAAAATTTCATTAATTTCTTAACATTTTGCCTTTTGTACGAAAACTCCTTAAGCACGTGTCAATAAAATAGTGGTCATGTCACCGTATGACTAAACTGGAAAGGAACGAAGGTGATCGATCGTAAAATGGTTGTATAGGTCGACAGCCTGCGTGGACCTTGTGCCCGAAAAAAGGGTGACAAAACAAGGGATGAAAAATGGAGTGGCCGACTCTAGAAATCGAGATTGAATTATTTACTGGCATTTACCTCTTCGTACCTTATATACACGAGTGTATAAGCGTATAGAGAAGTCAAGAAATAGATTTATGAAGAAATAAAGCTCAAAGCAGTTTATATACCAGCAGGAATTACCAAGTGGGGTAGGTCAGGTCACGTGCTTAAACTTTTATTTTTCCACACTGATGTGAATGATCGACCTTTGCCCTCAATTTGTCGTATTTCCTTGTAACTGAATCACGAAAAATTGAGACTTCCGAGCAGAACGAGCATGTAAAGAAAATTACGGTTCAATCAAAGTTACGATACAAAATAAAAGTTCCTAAAGCGTCCATAAAGTAGAAAAAAAAGACAAATATTATTTGGCATACTTTATTTTATTCCAAAAAAAAAAAAAAAAAATTTATTTTTATTTTTTAAAACGGAGCAAACTCCACTTTTTTTATTTCAAAATTAATGAACCAGTAAACGACAGTGATAACTGAATTATTATAATTCATCACAGGCATTAAGTTATCTAATTTTCACAGAAACTCTCATTATGAAAATCATTATTGTTGAGTAATTTCTGAGTCACGAAAAATAAATATATAATCAAGGTAAGATTTAAAAAATTGCACACTCTTATTTTTAACTGTTCACTAATTAGATCGCAAGAGTTTCCTTGGAATTCCATCATGTATTGTCCCCGACGAATAATAAAACAACTAAGAAAATTAAAACAAATGTCTACAGAGAAACATTGAGATGCTAGAACGTGCATTAGAATTGACAATAACACAAAACTCGCCTTCTACTTAACATTCGTCAGTCAAGTTCTTCTTGTTGCACGAGCCTTGCATATTTATTAGTATCGTGAATAGCTTGAGATTTATGACGTCAGCTTTACATTTTCATCGAAGCAGAAACACTCCCACGTGGTGATGATGCAGTCAGTGTGTTAATAAAATCTTTTCATCTTCGACTTCATAAACAATATACGAATCTATCCTTCATTTTATTATAATCAGATACTTTGGTTGTAAGCATTCTTTGTTTGATTTTTTTAGTTCAACTGAATAAATGTAGACTCGAAATCATTTTCTTTTCAATCTGTACATATTTGGTATCCATCAAAAAGTTTTTCGAGTTTTTTTTAAATCCTCTTTAGCTGCTAAATTCTTCAAATTTTTGTTCACAATCGCTTCGTGATAATACACCAATTAACTTTCTCAAGAATCACCATTGTTTTTCGTAATTATTGTAATTAATTAATTCATACCGGTTCGGTTAATAAAATTAAAGGGATGATACGTAAGTGCGTGTTAAACGTACGTAGAAAAAAAAAAAAAAAATGCATCAAGATAGACGGAGTTACGGAGTGAATACAATGCATAGCGAGCCTCGTGGACTCTCTCGGGTATGCTAATGGTGACTAATTGTCACCCACCGCACCGTGATATTTTTACGACACTTACGTGACTGTTTCTCGTTTGCGCTCGGCCACGATCGTTAAATTATTGCGCAATCGTTCGAGTTTCCTCACTGCTTAAAAAGGATAACACCAAATAATACTCTCAAAAATATCACAAATATGTATCTTATAGAATTTGTGTACCAATAATTTAATTTCGAAAACACACTGAGATCAGCAGATATTTTTATATTCGTTTTTTTTTTTTTTTTTTTTTTCATTTGTCACATTTTTTGCTGTTTGTATGAATATTTTCCACGATCGTTTCGTACAATTTTGTTTTTTCTTGAATAATAAATTATTGATTCGTTAGAAATTGCTTTCCCGTAACTTTCAGACAAGACATTAAGAAATGAATAATTTCGAATATTTTATTATTTTATTGTCCCTGAACAAGTTAAATAAAAAAATAAAAAAAAAAATTGGAATAGAATGAACGTCGTAAAGACGAATATCGATAGAAAGTTAATTTGAATTATGCGAACACAGTAATCGTTTCACTGTCTAATTTGATCTTACGATAAAAGTATGATTTACATATGTCAATTTGTCATTTTAGGGGAAGCTTCAGGCTTCAGAAAGTATAATTACTTTCGCACCAATGAGACGGAGTTTTTACCGCTCAATTCAATCGATAGAACGCATCTTTTATAATTACAATAAATAAAATAATTAAAATATATCGATAAGTGAAAATTAAAAAATAAATTTAAAAAAAAATGAAAGAAAAAATTAAAATAAATAAAATGAGGAGCTTAAAAGCTCTCAACTTGATTCATGGTAAAACTGATTATAATTGCAAATCGTCAATGTATCGCGTTCGGAATCGGGACAAAAATAATAACGATGATAATAAATGATTTTAAAAAATCGAAAAATGGATGACCGATCGAAAAAAAAAATGCTTTCCAAACGATTACATAGCCTCAAGTGCGAGTGCTCCAGACCAGTTTGTGTCCAGACGCATGTTTACGCAACAGTGCTTCTTAATCGAGTTCTCCGGAGGCACCGTTAACGTTTGCTCTCGGTTACTTGCGCAAACAGGATCGGGGGTAGGCTTTAACCGAGAAACAGGTGTGCCTACTGCTGGATGTCGACCACATCGACTATCAACTTCAGTCACTATAGTAGGAAGTTTGGAAAAAAAATAAAAAATAAAAAAAAAAATGAAAATGTGAAATAAAATGTGAATGAATTTTTATCGTACGAGGTTTAATCAAATTTTCAAATTGGGACAAAAATCCAAATTTTATTACATTTTCGGATGTTCATTTACAACGAAATAAGTGAATTGAGACGAATGTCAGTATAATTGAAAAATTCAATAGTGTCGAAACTGTTTGCGAGAGTTTTCAGAACGGAAGAAAAAAAAAAAGAAATGTTTAGGAAACAGCAACGGACAGCAGGTTGGAAGGATTAATTTCAGAAAATTTTCATATTAAATACACGGTCTGGAGTCACGGAATTTCTGGTGTTTCAAGACTGCGTGGTCACGAACGAAAGTGAAACTTTTACTTTCTTCGATTCGTTGCGCTCGTGGACAGTGTGTTCTTCGAACTATTCTTCAAGCACGATGAACAAACGACTGGCATTTGTTAAAAATCATTGCACTTGTGACTAAGAATTATTCGGCGCATCTATTTTTTTTTCTTTCTCGTTCTTGTAAAATGCGAATTGCAGTACAGGAGACAAAATTTGTTTTGTTATGAATGGTACTCTCATGGAAATTCGAAACATTATCAAGGTAGAACAGCCGAAGACAGTCCCCTGCAATAGTAAACCTACTTCAAGACTTCACAACAAGCAATGATGCAGAAAAAAAAAAGTCAATAAATTACTTACGTAATATATTTGACTGTTTGAAAATCGAAATGTAACACAGTGACTAAAATAACATGAATTTTTGAATAGTCCTGTTGGTCTGAAGTCAAAAACTTTCAACTTTTAACCTCACTTTTAACGTTATATCCTCGCAGCCATTGTAAGATATATACGCGGCCAAAAAAATTTTATCACGTATTTCGTATTTCGAACACTCGTAACCTGACAAGTTTACGGTGAAAAGTGATCATTTTTTTCGACAATAATCGTACTGTACTTATTCATAATTTTACAGTTTTTTTTTTTATTGGCTTCTGTCTCCCTATTTTTTTTTAATTCTTTTTTTTATTAACGTAAATGTGATGTATTACGTTGTAGTTCCTCCTCAGCAACAAGTGTCAGAATGCTAATTTCAAAAGCAAATATTTCGATAACTGAACGATCAATGTGAGTGAAATTTTTCACCAATGTGTGCAGCAGGATAACCTAAAAAATATTAGTTTCAAATACAAATACTTTCGGTCCTAAATCATTTTGGAGATGTACACTACACCTCAACTACAAATTCAATCAATGCGGAATTCATTACATCAAAATTGCTTACATCATAAGCAATTGTAATGTAAAAATAATAGAAATAACTAAAAATCTCGGAATTTATCGCTTACAATGATAATAATAATTGAATTTTTTTAAACAACGAATGTGCAAAATTTTATGTTCGAGCTAATCTCGCTACCGTTGCATACTGAAAAATAGAGAGAGGCACGTAAAAATCCAGCGAATGACGTTGGTGCACTAAAATGCGGTATGAAACTTGGTACTCGGGGACGTGTTCATTGGACTTAATTGCCAGAGTCGTCGAGTGAGCTTGGGTTTGCCTCCTGAAATATTCTGTCGAGTGTACGTTTAAAATTGGCGAAAAAAAGAAATTAAAAAAGAAAATGATGGCAATTGAACAAAAATTGTGCATGATTTGAATTTTCGACGATCGAGAGAAAAAAAATATCTAAAAAAACGTTTGTCAGACATATAAATTGAAATTTAAATTCGTACTAATAATTTGTATTCCGATGAAAAATGATTGAAATAAAAAAAGAGTGAATATTGATCAGTCAAGTTGATCAGATCCAAGATATTTATTCCCTCTCACCTTTCTCGATTGAACTCTGTGGATAATCGTGATGGAATCCTTATAATGGGTCAGAGGACGAGGACGTGTGCTTGAAATCGTGAGAAATATAATCGATGCCTTGACTCGCGTAAAAATCGCAAAATCGATACTATAAAATCTGTAATTGTTCTTTACCAATCATGAACAGAAAACTTCGTTATTACGGATTACGTAAATATATGAATTTTCGATCGATTCGAATGCGAAAACTGAATACATTTGAATGCAATCGATTCTCCAGAAAATAACGAAACGTCAAATACCCAGCAGTATAAAAACGAATGAATGATACGTGGCTAAACTATTGAGAAAAAAAAAAAATGTATATCGTTATGATGAAATTAAATACAACAAAGCACGATCGAATTAATCAAATTGCCGAGTCGTACCATCAAATTTTCTTCCGTCCACGACGAGGACACCTATTATTATTATTGTTATCCGTAAAATAATGGTACCGAGTTTCATCAACGTTCATCAACCATGGTGCGGAAGAAATGGTTCGAGAAGGGAATTTGTCGCGAGAGTGCACAAGCACCGAGATCCCTTCCCACGTGTTATGTTAGATACATATCTCTGACGAAACTCAACGAGTTGTAATGAGACACGAAGTAACCACCGATAATTAGAGAGCACCAGATCTTCCCTTAATTCGTTACCTTTTCTACTCTTGTTCTACGATTTCGTGTACTAAAAATTGTTAAAGAATATTGTAGGTATATACCGAAAACGAAGTTTCGTTGAGACCTTAAAATATTTTATTGAACACGTTAGAAAAAATATATTTCGATCAAGCAACAAAATGTTTTATCGTCTCGACAAAATTTCGTTTCAATATAAAGAAACTTTGGTTACATTTTTGAATTATTATATTATCTCTATATATATAAATCTGTTCGCTAAAAAATGTTTGTCCGCTTTTCAATCGAAAACGGCCGAACCGATTTCAATGAATCTTTCACGAGATTAAAGATCACGATTCAAACTGAGTTTGTGGTTTTGTGAAATTTCGTTATCTCAATTTTTACAGAAATGCAAAAAAAAGTTTAGTGATGTCGTTCATTCTCCAATTTTCAAAACTCAACGGTAGTTGAATACTAACGATAAATAAAAAAAAAACGATTTACCAATTTGAAGGGAATTAGAAAACGAACAAAATGAGCGGTGGTTGAATGCTCAATTCGGTATAGAAAAAAAGTTACAGTATTTTTAATGAAATTATGAAAAATTAAAAATACGAAAATCTTTCGTTTGATTATTTTATCCAGAAGAAAACTGAAGAATTATGTCTGAAATTGAAAAGAAAACGCAAAAAGATGGCCCAGGTAACATCAAAATACTTTTTTCAATTTTTTTTTTTATGTAGATTCACAAACAACTCAACTCTGAACGAAATAATTCATGTATCTAAAAAATTAAATTAAAAAAATTAAAATAGGAAAAATTCACAGCTAGAATAGGCTAGATGCGCCTGCTCTATGCAGCGGGCGAAGCCCGCACGCACAGCTAGTATTATATATTAGAATATTTCAAGGTTTAAAAAAAAATTTCTTTTCGGTGTATTATTTGAAGAAGAGTTATAAAAGGTTTTTTATAAAAATTATAAGATGGATGAAACAGGACCAAGCCTCGCCCTATATTGTTTCATAAAAGCCTACAACGATATCGTTCGTGTATATACGCATGATAAGCATACTCGGAATGCAAATGTTTCGGCCCTGCAAACAACAGTTAATGTTCTCTGACGTTCGGTGTACGAGGGATCTCATGATTGGGATTCATGACTTGTACCGAGCATGGTTATACGATATAGTCCATTCTACGAGGTCACGATACTCGTCGAACGTGTGTACTCGTGCGTGTATAAATACAAACACACCAATCGTATTCGTACCGTTGACATTACGTTCACGTAACATCGAGAGTAGGTGTATAAACCACGCCTTTGATAGACCGTTGGAGAAATTCGGCTTTAATTCAGTTTCTTTATAAGTATATTCCTCAATGCGTTCAATCTAGAGTCGCGGTAACGACTCGAGACAAGTACATTTACGTTATTATATATATGTCTATACTATGTCGAAGAAAAGAGTCGCTACAAGAGTCCTTACAGCAAGCAGAGCTGGTCGAACGTTTTTTTGAAATCCTTGAAAATTGTTTCGACGATATTTAATTAATTACAACGTTTTGAAAGATGCTGCGAATTCACGTATTTTTTATTTTTTTTTCTTCTTTCGATCGTGACTATTTAGAGCCCTGTAACCTAACGCATTTTGTAGATATTAATTTTTTATTTTCTCGAGGCATTAAAAAAAGGTGGCTTTTTACCATTTACAGTAACGAATGATATTATAAAATTAACACACGAATGATGCGCCCCCAGAATGATGATTTTCGGATGGACCAGGGAAACTGGAGAGAATGAGTGGAAACAGCATAGGAAAATAAGTAGTAACAGCGTCCTCAAAATATCGTCTCGAAAGAGTTTTTAGAGATCTGTCACCAGGTGTAACGATTCTACATGTATGGTAATAAAATTAGTCAGTTTTTGGACTCTTACAAACAATTTTCATAGTTTTCTTTTTTTAATCAATTTTTAATTTTTTTAAATAAAAATAAGGTATTTTTTACCAATCAGGTCTTTGATTCACGTATTTTCTACCCTATGAATAAACTATAGTATATTTTACTAGCTGCGAGTGCGGGCTTTGCCCGCTGCATAGAACAGGCGCATCTAGCCTATTCTAGCTGTGAAGTTTTCCTATTTTTATTTTTTTAATTTAATTTTTTAGATACATGAATTATTTCGTTCAGAGTTGAATTTTTTGTGAATCGACATAAAAAAAAAAAAAAAAAAAATTAAAAAAAGTAATTTCAAATAGTTTTTTTTAACGGATTGTGGAATATTTTGCATGACACAAAGAGTAGGGTCCGCGCTACACCGGTGTGTGAGATTCTTCCTCACTAAAAACCACACACTGTAGAATATTTGGATACATGAATTATTCCGTTCCGAGTTTCATCAGTTTTATAAAATATGAGGAATGAGGAATAAAAATTGTTTTTGAATCCACAAAAAAAAAAAATATAACGATGTAACATGAGCCATCTTTATGCGTTTACTTTTCAATTTCATGCGTAATTCTTCATTGTTTTTTTTTTCTGAATAAAGTGATTAAACGGGAGATTTTTATTTTCCTAATTTTTCATCATTTCAATAAAAATGCTGTAACTTTTTTTCTATACCGAATTGAGCATTCAGCCACAGCTCATATTGTTCGTTTTCCAATTTCCTTCACATTGGTAAATCGATTTTTTCGTTTATCGATAGTATTTAACTACCGATGAGTTTTGAAAATCGGAGATTGAACGAAATCGTTAAACTTTTTTTTTTGCATTTCTGTAAAAAATTGAGATAACGAAATTTAACGAAACCACAAACTCAGTTTGAATCATGATCTTTAATCTCGTGAAAGATTCATTGTAATCGGTTCAATCGTTTCTGATTGAAAAGCGGCCAAACGTTTTTTAGCGAACAGATTTATATATATAGAGATAAGCTAATATGATGTAAAGAATCCACCTATGTATGCCTCGTGTACAATTTTTTGAGGCTTCGTTAAAAGAAAAAAAAAAAAAAAAAATTCGAAAACCGTCATTTGACTCAACTGGACCGTTCCAGCCTCCTTAATAACTGCTCAATGCTCTATTTAAAAAATGTTCATCGTTTCGGTCGTAAAATGAAAAAAGCTACAAACAAATAAATTCGTATAAATTGTGAATTTAAAATTATGTAAAAATATCCTCATCGACACCTCAGAAACATGTGACACAATATATTTTTTTTTTTTTTTAATCCCCTTTCTTGCAGTATGAATTTCAGGTGAATTTGAGACTACACGAGAGTGAGAATCTTATCGGTGATATGCATATATGTAGATGTAAATATATCTCGACGACGAGAAGAAACCTTGACAACTGGTTTTCTCAAGGAACAGAAAAGTCTCGTTGTAACGAGAGTACTACCTGGTTGTAACGTAATGAATACACACTTGTGGTTATCCGTTGCGATAAAAGATTAATCCTACGTCGACTAAGAGAATCGAGTGTCTCAGTTTTCAATTCATCAAGAGAGTATTGAGCGTTTTTTTTTCGTTTTGATGATCGTTAAAAAATGTTTCAATGTGATGAGCAATTATTGTTTTCTTCGGATAATGGAATCGAAGAAATCCAATGCGAGACAAATTTCCTATAAATTCAGGCAGTTGTCTCGCTAAATCTTTTTTCTATACATTTATATTTTGAAAATGTCAAACTTCGTTTTTGAAACACTGAAATGCGATTATTTGCTAAAATTCGAAATGATTCGCGGAGCCTTCGAAAGTCTTGGTTATCTTACGACAACTTCAAAATTTGACTGTGGATTTTTCGAGAAAAATTCACAATTACAGAGAATCACGTTTTTTATTACGACGATTTAACGTGATATAAATTTAAAGACGGAACAAAAAAATCGAGATATGGAAGGAAAAAGAGAAAAATAAAGAAGCAGAGAGAAAGTTCTATACAAATAATGGAAAACACTTTTTTTTCCCGTGTTGCAGATTCGAGTAGAGCGTGAAATAACAAAAAATCAAAATTACGAGTTCGGGTAGAGCTGAAAATACGTAAACTCCGGAAATTTTTTAATAAGAAATTTTTTAAAACATCGTTGGAAAAACTTTGTTCCAATAAAATAAGCCAACGAGAGCAACAGCAGCAATAACAGTTGAATGAATCATTGAATGAAAACGATTTATCACGAACGTTAAAATTAATATTTGAATATTTTTATCCAGATCTATAGATCTAATTTTAATTTATATCAGAAGAAAATATCAAAAATGAAATTCAACGATTATCACCTTATTTAAAACGTACGATTCCTGAAAAAAATATCGCGTTAACGAGGAAACTACTGTGTTCTAGAATTATAACGAGAGACACAAAAGTACGAATAGGATAAAAAAGATAAAAGAAAAAGGTGTGAGAGAAGAGAAGAAAAAAAAAAACTTCAAAGTAAAGACTTCAGTAGATGAGGAAGCTGTTGCGAAAGTCCGGTAATCCTGGTAAGGAAAGAAGAGCACGCGAAGCTTTTCTATCGGTCTCATACACAATACGAGACTTGTTCCTCTCTGTGCATGCTTCGCTCTAACCCTTCTGGAATGTGAGACACGATTTCCTGCATGACAACAAATTATATGGGGCTTCTTATCTTAAATGTACCTGAAAATAAAAATCGTATAAATTTTCATACAATCGTAATTCTTTAATGAAATTATATTCATCGAAAAATACATTTTTCCCCTATTTTCACATGGAACAATTTCTAAAAATTGTACATTCCATTTTATCCTACTGAATCGCACAAATTCGATCGATTTTAATGAACAAACGAGCTAAGGAATATCATTTTAGTTGATAATCCGCATATAAATATCAAACAATATTTCAATGCTGATTCGCTCCCTACTTTTTAGAATTTTTCCTCACGAATAAGGACTTTCTCTTTCTTTCGTTCGTTTTATTATGCGCCATTTTCCAAGATATTTATTTTCAGTGGGTGAATACAAGAAATATGATTTTCGCGTCGTCCGCCCTCGCGTGTTTCTATTCAATTATACGGTTGTCCACCAACGAAAACTGGTAATTCGGAACGTTCTAATTAATCGTGACGATAACAACGAGTTCTCCGGCAATTAGCGTTCGAGTGTCAACTGACACTTTTACTCTCTCTCTCTCTCTCTCTTTTCTTTTTCTCTTTTTTTTCATTGGTAATTTGAGTTGAGGCGGTTTGGTGCAATATTTCTTGTTATTATATATCGAAATAAACAATTCGTTGGAATCATTCGGGCGAAGCGTGTTACTACGATTATGAAAATAATTTAAAACATTTATTTCAATTGAAGAATAATAAATAACGAAAATAAAAGCATTTTACAATTATCATGCTGAAATTAAACAACAAGAATGAATCTTCGAAATTGAAAACAGTTTTTTGAGAATAAATTTTTTTCCTCAAATTTATAGGAGAAATAAAATTGTCCCTTTGGAAAGGGTAAAAAATTTCCTTACGCTTTTCATCGGAGTGACCCAGTTTTCATGGACTGGCCTAGATGTGAACGGTTTTTCTCTCTACTTGAGCTGACTTTTTATGTTTTAGAAAGAAAAGAAAAGAAAAAAAAAAAAAAAAAAGAAAAACGCATCCAAAGTCTTGGCTATAGCACGTACGACCCAGTTTCGATGTGAATTATACGCCGGACTCTCCGGCGAACGAAAGAAGAAAAAAAAATAATGGAAAGGGAAGAAAAAAAATTAAAAAAAGAAAAAAAAATCCACGAGATGTTCCACAGTACGCTGAGAAGCTGAGACGACTACGAGCCAAAGAATAATGTACGATTGTACAGAGCTCTCAGCATTAAGTATCATCGGAGGCAACAGGGAGCTCGACTCGTTTTTTCTTTTTCCATTTCCCTTACACTCTTGTATTTTAGCTAGAGGTGGTCTTTACCCCATTTTATACTTGTTCCATATCGTCGTGCACCTAACTTTGCATTGAATGCATTCAGAAAAGATGTTTTTGCTTACCATTTCTATTTGAATTTTCGAGATTTTGTTTAAATTTATTGACCACTAGCTGTGCGTGCGGGCTTCGCCCGCTGCATAGAGCAGGCGCATCTAGCCTATTCTAGCTGTGAATTTTTCCTATTTTAATTTTTTTAATTTAATTTTTTAGATACATGAATTATTTCGTTCAGAGTTGAGTTGTTTGTGAATCTACATAAAAAAAAATTGAAAAAAGTATTTTGATGTTACCTGGGCCATCTTTTTGCGTTTTCTTTTCAATTTCAGACATAATTCTTCAGTTTTCTTCTGGATAAAATAATCAAACGAAAGATTTTCGTATTTTTAATTTTTCATAATTTCATTAAAAATGCTGCAACTTTTTTTCTATACCGAATTGAGCATCCAACCACCGCTCATTTTGTTCGTTTTCCAATTCCCTTCAAATTGGTAAATCGTTTTTTTTTATTTATCGTTAGTATTTAACTACCGTCGAGTTTTTAAAATTGGAGATTGAACGAAATCATTAAATTTTTTTTTTGCATTTCTGTAAAAATTGAGATAACGAAATTTTACAAAACCACAAACTCAGTTTGAATCGTGATCTTTAATCTCGTGAAAGATTCATTGTAATCGGTTCAGCCGTTTTCGATTGAAAAATGGACAAACATTTTTTAGCGAACAGATTTATATATATAGAGATTATAATAATAATGATAAAGAATTGAATATATTCTTTTTTTTTTTCGTTTTTTTTTTCCAAATAGAAACTTCTACAAGAGGCAACAAAAAAATGTCTTTCCTCGAAGACATTGATTGAGATCGCAATGTAACTCGAAAGATCTAACGAGTCGAATTATGTAAGCATTGAAAAGAGAGAAGCAATTGCGTCAGTGCGATTTTTTTTCCGCGAGTGAGAGACAGCGAGCGATAGAAAGAGGAAGGGAGCGATAACTCGTTGTCAAACACTTTTCGTTCCTCTTCTGCTCGAAGAATGATTCGCTCGATCGATTTTAACAAGAGTCCCTCCTCGCGCGTTCCTCTAATCACATTACATACTGTATATTCATATACGTGTATGTATCCACGCACACACCTTCGTACTCCGATCAACCAGCTTTTCAGAGCGTTCGAGAGTGCTGTGATTCAACACACCTGTTGGATTTCCGGTTGAAATTTTTCTTTTTGCTTTTTTTTGTTATTTTGCACCCTTATCCGCGCCAGCTATGAATAAACATATCAATAGTCATCCGGAGTATCCTGAAGACAGCCGAGAGACACTACGATCAAGGATGAATCATTTTTCTATTTAATTTTTTTGTGCCTATAGAAATTACTGTCGTTACAACCGTTTATATTTATGGACAATTGCGATTCTATTGGTCTATCGAGAAAATAAGAAAAATTGCGTAGAAAAAAAAAAAAAAAGTTATTTGCAAAGTCTCGTTTCGAGATGGATTCGCACGATGGTGGTTTTGCTGAGCACCCACAAAGGAGGGAATCCGTGAGGTCATGAAAGTGTAGCTCGAAGGCGAGAAAAGTAGGAAACGAGATAGGGAGGCTTTTCAACTCTTTGGAAAAGTGTGTGTCAAGTGGTCGAAGGGATGGAAGAAGAAGAAGAAAGAAGAAGAGAAATATTTTTCTTCAATAATTTTAGTCGCTTTTCCTTCCCGTGTATCCGAATTCCAGTGACCGAGGAAGATCTCACGAGGACAACCAGTTACGGGAATTTATGCACGCGTGATGAAAGAGCATCCGAGGAACCGAGAGACCGAGGTATTTGGAGCATCGCCAAATCGCGGACGGCAAGTTCCTCGAGTTCAGGAAATAACGAAGGTAACAGGTGGTTGAAAGAGGGGAACGTTCGAAGAAAAGACGTCAGATAGAAAGAGAGAGAGAGAGAGAGAGAGAGAGAGAGAGAGAGAGAGAGAGAAAAAGCATCGATTTAAAGATTGATAATAGAGAGCGGAAAAGAAAAAGATAGAAAAATATAGAACTCTACACGCGAATGTAAAAATAATAGCGAAGAAACAAGGGAAAAGTAGAGAAGAGGATAGGAGAAGGGCTGGGGGCATCTTCTCTATATATATAAATCTGTTCGCTAAAAAATGTTTGTCCGCTTTTCAATCGAAAACGGCTGAACCGATTTCAATGAATCTTTCACGAGATTAAAGATCACGATTCAAACTGAGTTTGTGGTTTTGTGAAATTTCGTTATCTCAATTTTTACAGAAATGCAAAAAAAAGTTTAGTGATTTCGTTCATTCTCCAATTTTCAAAACTCGACGGTAGTTAAATATTAACGATAAATAAAAAAAAAACGATTTACCAATTTGAAGGGAATTGGAAAACGAACAAAATGAGCGGTGGTTGAATGCTCAATTCGGTATAGAAAAAAAGTTACAGCATTTTTAATGAAATTATGAAAAATTAAAAATACGAAAATCTTTCGTTTGATTATTTTATCCAGAAGAAAACTGAAGAATTATGTCTGAAATTGAAAAGAAAACGCAAAAAGATGGCTCGGGTAACATCAAAATACTTAAAAAAAAATTTTTTTAATGTAGATTCACAAACAATTTTTATTCCTCATTCCTCATATTATATTCGTTCAACTCTGAACGAAATAATTCATGTATCTAAAAAATTAAATTAAAAAAATTAAAATAGAAAAAATTCACAGCTAGAATAGGCTGGATGCGCCTGCTCTATGCAGCGGGCGAAGCCCGCACGCACAGCTAGTAAGATATAAAAGAAAAAAGAGAGCAAGCTTAAGGAAAACCGACTGATCGATTGGTAAAACGCAAAAGTTATACTGGACGTCGAGTATAACTACTTGTTGGGTCAGGTTAAGGTCTCCCTCGGTGTTGTTATTACTGTGTAAAGCCCATCTGGGTTATGTCTTATCTATGCCAATGTAATAGCCCATTTAGTGCATTTTACTCTCAAGTTTTACACTTTGGACGTCTCTTTAAATACGTCTGCTTTGTGCTCGACTCTGTAACTACGTCAGAAATATAGCTCTCGTAGCTCAGAAAGTGCATCACTTATTCCAAGTTGAGTGAGTCATGTAAAAGGCAGAAGAAATAATAATAATAATAATAAACTTACCAAAATGTCGGTTTCGTCGACCTTGCTGATGAGATTCGTGAAGGAACTTCTGTCGGCAAGTAGCCATATTCCAACGGTAAGAGCTGCTCCACCAGCAAGCTAAAGTAAGTAATAGAGAGAAAGAGATTGAAATGAAATATTGTGTGTTGCATAGTATGCCGAGTATTTATCGTAAAATATGCATTATGCACCGATCCAACGAGCGTTCCGTTTCGCATCGTCGATCTCGAGGACGTTGCAAGAAATCATCGCACGAGAGGCTTTAACCACGAGTACAAATAATGTAATACAGTGTTGTGGATATATGAACGTAAAAATGTCTATGTAACTCGAGACTCGGCGAGTTTTCCACGTCGAAGATCATGAGGCTCGATTTTAAACGGCCGTATGAAGCAACAAATCGTTCGAGCTCGAAATTACTTCTCGTAGTATCCGTGAAGCACAATGGGATGTGATCGAGAGGCATTGAAAATGAATTAATTTTCATAGAAAGGTGAGGCGATAAAGTGACAATTGAAAATATGATTTTCATCATTCTTTCGAGTTTGCTTGCCGGTGAAAAATTCACGGAGATACTCGTTGAAAAAATAGAGAATTTGCCCACTTCACTTTTCATGATGAAGTAAATAAAATCGAAATTATAATAAAATTTTGTTTTTAACGAGATAAAAGTGCGTGAGCTCGAGGATAACGCGAAAAATTCAACGTATCTTTACATAATAAAAATGTTTTTAATGATATAAAAATGAACAATGGACCTTGGGATCCATTAGTGGATTTAAAGCCGAGGATAATTGATAACATTATGTACGTGTGACTTTTTTTTTTTTTTTACTCACGAAGAATACAAAGTTGAAGAAACAGAGGAAATACTTGGCGCACTGCGATGCGCAACCCATCTTTATTCCTCTCGTTGGCTAATTAATCTGCAAAAAAACAAAACGAGAAAAAAAGATGTGTTATTGAAGTTCAACGAGAAACATGTCATGAGGTTTCGAATAATTCAAAACTTCCTTGTTCTTATTTTTGATCAAATATTTTTCTAAACTATTCATCAAGTCTCAATTGTCACACACAGATTTTCATTTCTTTTTTTTTACTTATTTCTTTTCAGTTTTCTCTGACCATATTTCGTAAAAAAAATACCGTGTACTTGAATTTACGAAAAATTGTGCAATTTTTCTTTCACGTTCTACGTTAAAACAAAAAACAGGGAAATATCACGTGAGGCTGCCCTGGCTTCACTCGTAACAGGCTGCCAAATTACTAAACTGCCAGTTTCCCGAAGACCTTCGCAGAGCTATTGACGAGTGAAGTGATGATTTTAACTAAAATTTAACGAGCTCAAAAATACAAGACGTAACAGAAGGTTAAGGCAGTAGGACATGCGAAAAATGATCCGAGACAAAATTTTCTTTATTTTTTCATTCAATTTATAACTAATATTGTCTGGGCCAACTTGCACAGGTTGGTAAAATTTCAATGATGTTCACCAGCCCATTATCGAGACGTTTGCTCTTGAAATTACCATTTCCACATAGGACTCTTGATATTAAAAAAAAAAAAAAAAAACAAAGAGGAGGAATGTAATGAAAAACTGTGGAATGTTAGAAAGACACAACACGATTATTGTCAAATAAAAATTATTATCACTTTTTACCATAAATTTTTCGAGTTTCAAGAGTTTGCAGTACGAAATGGATGATAATATTTTGTTCTACTGGGTTCATTTGGCAACACAATAATCAATGCAATGACGTTAAAAAGTAAGGTTAAAACGACGTTAGTAGAACAAGTCCTTCTGCTAAAAATTTTCGACTACAGGAAACTGTATTATTCACAAAATCAACGTTATTTTCTTTTTCAAAGTGTTGAATTTCGATATTTGAATACCGTGACCTCGGATGAAGATTAGATAATTTCTTATGCGAAATCTGAATGTAGGCTACTCTTGAACGGGACTTTTTTGAGTTTCTAAAATCCATGGTAATGTAAAAAAAACAAAAAAACCAGAATTTAAGTGTGAGTACTGTTGCAATATATTGTGCTGGATCGATGGAAACTTTTGTAATTTTTTTTTTCGTACTTCTTCGTCTATATTCAATCAATTGGATGCTACGAGTATCCAAATAGATTACGAAGCGTTCTATTTCTATGAATGAACTAACTGTGTGTTTTCGAGGAGTGTTAGAAAGAGAACATTCGAGGCAATTAATTCCCAATAAATTCGATGTGCAAAGTGAGCTAACATGTTGATGTATATTATAAACAGCATTATTAGGCATATATCCACAAACAAAATGCGAATACATCGTATATCAGATGCATATATGCATGATGTTGTTGCAGGAAGTTCATCCACACTTTTCCCTTCGGTGCTATAGTTCCACTTGGCGATGATCCAGCCGGTGTGGTATATGCTTACGTACAGGGTGTTCAAAAAATCGGTCTTGAAATTTTTTTCATATCAATATATAGATAGCAAAACATGGAAACAGATGTCCTGATTTAATTCTTTTTTTCCTACGATTCGATAAGCAAAAAAAAGTTTTTTTTTTTTTTTTTTTTTTTTTTTTTCGAAATCGTGTTTTAGATTAAATAGAATTTTTACGAGCTCATACACCAAATTACGAGGTAATTCTACCGTAGGGAACGAAGATGCGTGCATCATTACATAACGTCGAGTTGATAACAGTGACCTATATCTGTATATACACATTTAGACTGTCATAAGTAAAGAGTGAGCTTGGCATATGGTGTTATGCAATTTTTTTTTTTTTTCTGTGCGGTTATATGCACTTTTTCAGAATCGTATGAGAGAATCGGGAAAGTTATGAGAGAATGATATCAAGAGTGGTTGGAAAAAAAAATTGTTTATTCGACGTGCACGAGCAACCGTATAAAAATAAGCAACAATATTTTTTTTTACATACCATAATAAAAAGAAATTATTATTTTAATCATGTCCGGTTCTATTATTCTATTAGAAAAATTATAAAAATATATAATATTGTCAATTCTTGGCGCGTATTATACGAAACTACTTTTGTTTGAAGATCGTTGAATATAAATCGAGTACTATTATGTTGAATAAAACAATGAAATTATTATTTCGAAAAGACATATTGATCAGGCATGAAAGATTCTTATTTTGTGAGAAAAAGTCACTTGTCAAAACTTTCAGGCTTGTCATCCTCGGTCATGTAGGCGAAATTTCTCTTTCTCTGCTTTCCTCTTCATTTTCTCTCTCAATAATTTCTTAACTATTGAAAAAAAATGCACTAGAATTCTAGATTCATTTTTTTTTTATTATTATGAAAAATTTATCAACAACTTTACTCAATTTTTCACGATAATTCCTTCGTTTCGAAATATCGTATAAAATGCACCAGGCACATATGAATGCGTGACAGAAACGGGCTGATAAAAAAAAAAAAAAAAATGTTGACGCAATCGTGCCCGAATCGCGTGTCAGCGATAAAATTTTCAGGGAGCTTCCTGAAGTATTGAACATGCGAGAGTAACGTAGAACTCGATGATTATAAACATTTTCACCCCATGAAATGATACCGCAGGGGTCTCGCCAATGAAATATAAATTTTCATATAGAAATTGCATAATTGTAAAAGCATATCTTTATCAGTAAATTTGCAAGGAAAACATAATTAGCCCATGGTTTATTATTTGTCTATCAGCACCTTCGACTATTTATAAATGATATTTAAACTTTGAAAACTTTGAAAACAAATGACAAAATTTCAAGAGTACTCGAGCACAAGAAGAATTAACAATCGTGGTCTATATTACTCACAGCCCCGGACACGGAGAGTTCTCATTGGAAATGGACTCACGTTTATATCGAGAGAACTCTGAAAATTTCGAAGTGAATACAAATCGGAACTATATTTCGTCGCGTTATTCAAAACGCGTACACTTTATACAAGCGGAAAATCTCGTCAAACGGGAAATCCAGAGAAAATTTGTCACGGTCATAATTAAACGCGTGAAAAAACAGCTGCGTAACAAAAACTCTCCAAATTTTACTACCCGTCAAATTCTCTTCGATTTTATTTTATTTTATTTTTTCGTTATATGCGTTCAATTTCTTTCTTTTTCCTTCTTCGTCTCCCACACCTGATGCAAAGACGACCAAATATCCCACTGCATACATGAGCTATATGTATTCCTACACATCGTCGTACATACCCAACATTGAGTTGGATTGGCATTCGATTAATATGAAAATCGTTGTACGCCACACTCGTTCATAACAAAAACGACGATTAAGCGTGTCAAACACGAGACATCGCGTTTGTCAGGAATTTATTCGATTTTTTAAATCCACATACTGAGTCTCATGAACAAAAATGGCATTAGCACCAAACTCGAGAAATTTTTTTCTCAATATAAAACAAAATCAATATCCAACATAACAATAATTATGGAACAATAAATCGAGATCTTAAAGCCGGTTGAGTAAGAATGGAATAGTTACAACTATTTTTTAAATATCATAGAAACTAGACGACCAACACAATTGGAGTTTATTTTAACGACGAAAAAGAGTAAGCATCGCCCGACAAAAATCGTATGAAAATACGGGAAATAAAATTTCAAAAATGTAAATACGACAACAAAATGAATATGTTTGAAACGAGAAAACAAAACAAAAAAAAAAAAACAAAAAGAGCGAAGGGGGAATACGGTTGAGGGTAAAGAGGTTAAAAAGAGGAGGAGACGATGAAAAAGACGAGTAGTACCGGATCCGAATGGTGGATTTCGTGGAACTTGGGACAAGTCGATTAGTGCACACGCACACACACACACACTCACGCGAGAGACCAAGACGAGACATAAATATGTAGATATACATACAACAGACATGTATATGTGTATCCAAGTACTATATAAAGTAAGAAAAATACTCTAAAAAAAAAAAGCTGATATCTCGTCGGGAGATTCGCGGCTCGTCTCTCGACGGAAAAGAGAGGACTCGCGACAAGAGATGACGAGAAATGGATGGAGGGGGGGGGGGGGGACAACAGTCGACGATCTCCGTGACGAACATTTAACGAGGGAGAGCGAGCGAGAGAGAAAAAGAAAATAAAAATACATACTCTTTCATTCTCCATGGAAAAGTGGAACGATGCTCTGGGAACAGAATCTCGATAATGCTCTTTCCCCTCTCGACGCAAGCAGACACATTTATACACGAAAGGAGTTTTTCTTTTTTTTTTTCTTCTTTTTTTTTCTACACATATTTTTTTCCTTCTTCTTATTTTGTTGAATGATTTTGCAATACCATAAAAAAAATTCCGATTCGATTATTGCCAAGGTAAAAAACAAGTATATGTTTTTATAATAATAATTTGTAATTGAAAATGTTGGCGATTTCGAGTTGATGCAGAAATTACAACGTGCCTCACCATGTATAGAACCCTGACACTATGGCGATAAAGAAATTTTTACTATGATTTTTTCTACCCATATCTTTGCTAAACAACAAAAATCGTTGATATTAAGGCTGTTTAGAAGCAGAGATTATTCTTCGTTCATCTTCTTTCCTCCTATCTTGAAAAACCAATGCTGTTTTGTGGCTTTTGAGATCGCGTACGACGCTGTTCATTGGGGGCTGTATATTCAGGCACTAAAAAGTACGCAACTTTGCGAGATTTTTTTTGCTCGAGAAATAAGCTCCAAACTGACGTAAAATTTGACACAAACATAGCTATAATGTATATTCGACTGCACCCACTGACTAAATTTCAAATTTCATTTTATGAGACGTGATTTTCCATCACTGAAAAAAAAAATGTGTCCAACTACGCGATGAGGTTGAGCGATTTTCGTTCTATGAACAGTCATATTACGTTTAATTAATCACCCGGTGGTTGATCCATGAAAAGTCATGTTGTTGAGACAACTACGGGACGAATTTGCCACTAAATTTTTATTTATTCAAGTTGAGCTTAATTCATATGATGCAACCGCACAAAATGGTTTCATTGAAAAAATAACAAAACTTGAGACACAGAATCGATTGAATTTGGAATGATCGCATCGAGGTTTGCGCGAACAATAAGTTTTGTTTGAAACGATTTATATACATTGTAGCGAGACAGTCTTATATCCTGGCTGAATTTCTAGTGCGCCAGAAATCCGCTAGAGGGCAACGAGCGGAGCGCTCTCGCGAAAGCGTTGCATCTCCCGTGAGCCTATAAGACTGCGAAGTTGAATCGTAATAAAATAATTACTTTCAACCATGATTGTTGAGGTGTTGAGAATATTTATTTTTGAGATACTAGAAGAAGTAAGACCTCATCGTATAGTTCAAGAAGGCTGATAAAAAATGGTTTTCATACGAAATTATATCAACATGAGCAATTTTCTTATTCATCATAAAATGTTACAATTAATACCATTAAAAATATCAAATAGAATATATATGAATGAAAATCAATCAAAAAAATTCCAATAATTGTACGCTTTGAATAAGCAATGCAATTTGTCTAATTCAACCATGATTGTAACAATTGACCACAATACTTTCGCCAATTACCCGAGCAATGCGATGATACTATTTCAAATATTTATTTAATTTTATTCAAATAATACCTTTAATTCTGCCAAGTGATTAATATTTTACTCGAAATTGCGGGCGTTGTTGACCCAACGAAATCCCTTCAACCACGTGCGGAGGTTACGTCAACTACGCCATTGGTTTCGCCGTATCCAACCTAAGGCGTAGTTGAGTCAACTACGCCTCCGTTCTCAACACTATGCCATTCTTTTCAGTGTTCGAATAACCTTAAATTCTACAAAATTCTTAAATTTCATTTTTTTAAAATAACAATTGCCTAGAAACGTGAAGTTACGACACACGTATCGGTCGTAGCAGTTTTAGGTCTGTGAATGATGATATACTTTGTTCCTTGCGTTATCGTATATTATCGAGAAATAGAAGGTACATGTACAGGGTGTATCGGGGAAGTTGATTCTCGAAAGATGTGAAGAACAAGTGAATCGAAATAACTTTATCTTTGTCCTGCGACGTTGGAAAAACAATATCATATCTGCTGACATATGACAGACGGAATTCAACTCTTCAAATACTCGTTCGACTCATGCATAATGCAGAACTCGAGTGCCCGACTTTTGGGACACTTTATATATTCGTGGGCTTATATATGTATATATGTACATATATATTCGAAGTTTAGAAGAGAAGGGGCTCATCTTGCACGTGAGACGAATTTTTGGATCGGAGCCAAAAAGTTTAGGGTTCTGCATTTCTCGCGAATTCACTACTCTCGTTTCACTATATACGCGCATCTATATACATAGTGTTCAATCAAATATAGCGTCTTCCATGTTTGCCCTGGCCCTCCATTACTGAATCGCCGTAACTTTGGAGCTCCTCCCCTTCCTCTCCAACTACTACCCGCAATATTCTCGGGTTTTGTATACGCGACGTGTGCCCTGATTCGGATGACCTACAACGCGCTCTGGATGCTGCAGTCCGCTGCAACCCGTGAGAGGGAGAAAGAGAGAGAGAGAGAGAGAGGAGCTTGGATAAAAACATAGAGGTGCAACGACCGAGAGCCCAGGTCGCCCGGGGGATAAGGTAGAAATATTAGGTCAGGTCACACGATTTTTCAACACGAATTCATTCCTCGCATACGAATAGAAAAATTCTCACAAAAATAGATCAACGCCCGCAGGGAATGTTGGATATTGAAGAAAAAAAAAAAGACAAAATTGTATTGAAAGTCGATTGGATGCATAATTATGAACAATTCTATTTTTGCCTAAATTCAATCATCAAATATCATAAGGGGTCTACTATAGCAGATCTAAGGGCTTATGTACATTGTACATGCACTTGTAGGGGGCGAAGGGACATGATTTTCTTACGATGGGACGATAAATTCTATTGAAAAACTGTTGACAGCATCGATTAGTACATATTTTCGTGTACTTGTACACAATTTTTTTTTTATTTAAAAATATTTCAAAACTCCAGTTGTATTCCAAGAGCGCCTGTTTTTCAGCAAAATCAGCTGCGGTGGTTATTATAACTCGCGAACGGTTAATCTGAAATCAGAATTTGAAAAAGATTTCATTATGCGCATTGGCTTGGGCCTGGACGAAGGATTTGTCAAAATTTTGATTTGAAAAAAAAATTGCGACACTTTGAAGAAAAAAAAAAACTCATTTTTTGAAATGCCAAATAATCGGTTTTTTTTTGTTTTGTTAATTTTTACAAATCCTTCGTCCAGAGCCCAAGCCGATGCAATATACCACGAAACTATTTTCAAATTCTGATTATAGATTAACCGTTCTCGAGTTATCGTGACCACCGCAACTGATGCTAAAAAAGGTGCTCTTGGAATACAGCTAGAGTTGTGCCATTTTTAAATATTTCTAAATAACAAAAAATTGTACAAGTACACCAAAATATGTGCGAAACGATATTGTTCACAGTATTTCAATAAACATTTATTGTCCCGTCGAAAAAAAATCCAAGAAAATCATGTTCCTTCGCCCTCTACAAGTGTATATAAGTCCTCAAACGAATAAAAAGAATTCATCGGCTTCTTCTATTTTTTTAATGACATCTTTCAAACATTTTCTTTTCCATTGTATTCCAAATATTATTTCAAAAAATTCGAAAGTCAATGATCAGATTGATTATTATTGATATATTTATCGATTGATTATTGATACAAGATTATCAAGCTCAAGTGAAATGAAATCGTCAAAATTTGCCTATACACATATGGAAATTTATAAATATTACCTTATGCAGTGAATGTGCACATAATATATATAAATATTTTTTTTTTTTCAACCAGTCGTATTGCGACGAGGCAAAACGAGTGTGAATTCGACTATGTAGAACGGCGTGTGTATACGATGGTATGTCCGGGTCGACCCATCAGGGTCCCGGCTGTGTCTTTCGTCGAGACACGATGAGGTCGTTGAGCTTTTCTCGCGGACAAAAAGACGCGAGAGAGAGAATGGTAGAACTGGTAAAGTCCTCTAATGAAAGAACTTGAGGCGTTGCGCGGCATCTTGTTGGACATTTCATAGTGCTCTCTTCACGTCATCAAATTCTTAAATTACTAATTTTATTACCACTATTATTATGATTATTATCATCATCGTTACCTGACTGGTTACTTCTGCGAAAAATCATAATGATAATTGTAATAATAATAATAATAAAAATAATAATAATAATAATAATAATATCGAGAGAATGAAAAAAATTATTTCGCGTAACCCTGTTCGTGTATTTGCGTTTCCAGAAGATACCCTTCCTCGTGAGATACTGTGGGACTTGAGAGATAATAGCATCAACGGCACACATGTGTGCAAAAGGCATTATACATGGTTCGTATATATATATATATATAAAAACATATCCACGTTCACATCTTTTTATACGCATATATATGTGCTTTATGAATGTATACGTAATTTGCTGCACTCTCGGGACATCGAGGCACAGAGTGAACTTCTTTTCATAACGTATAGATATGTTTGAATGTGTACACGAACAAGGCTGGATGCAGGAAACGTTTACCAAATACGTATAGGTGCGCCTTGAGCTCTCGCGATTCTCATGATATTACTTTTATATTCTCTCGCTCATGTACAATAACATTATTATTATAATCCTTATTAAATAGAGATGAATAATATGGACACGTAGGAGCGATTAACGCTTATGGATTTGTTGATTAATTATTGAACATTTTCCTGAGCTTTTAATTTACGATAATTCACGTACGAAAATTTGAAACTTGAATAAAGAGAGTCAAAGATAAATTGATCGATTGATCACTTCTTCGTTATGCTATCGAAAAAATCCACTCAGCGACTATTAACGGATGGAGATAATAGCATCGAAAAACAAACACAAACAAAAAGACAAATCGTGTCCAACGACGAGTAATGAAATATAAATTATGCATGCAAATTAAGATAATTATTTAAATAGGAAAAGAACAAATGAACAGGTGAAACGAGAGATAAGGAGAAAAAAAAAGGAGTTAGAAGAACACTTGGAGGAATTTCTCTTAGTGCATTAGTCGGCGTTATCGCATGCATAATGTACTTGTGAACGGTAAGGGAACGAGGTTGAGAGACGGAGAGGGGCGGGGGGGGGGGCAGAAGGATAGGTTGAGAATTGATGTTAGTCTGAGGCGATGAAAGTGCATTCCATCGGAAGGTCTCGGGCCAGATCGTGATTGGATCGAATCGCAGAAAAAAATAACCACGTGGGAATTAACCGCGAACGCGGAAGACCCGCACTATCCCCCCCCCCCCCGCTCTTCCCCATCTTTCTCTTTCCTACTCTTTTCCTTTCCGGGTGCACATCCATTCACGCAAATGCATGCACCTGGGACATTGAGTACCGAGGTGAACGACCCAATTAGCCAGATACGAAAAACAGCCCCCTCTGAATCGTGCAATCTTGTATTTAGGCACGATATGTCATTCATAATGATGATTTACATAGGTTTTAAAATTAAAAAAATAAATTAATAAATTAATTAAATTTTTTAACCGACAGCAAAATATGTCAAAAATATTTTCTCAAAATTTCAAGTTGATCGGAGTAAAACTCTAAGAAGAAGAGCTCCCTGAAAATCCTGCTCCCATTCAGGGTGACAGTCGCTCTTTTCGTAAAATTGTATATTTTTGAAGTCAGTGGGGACAGTCTCTCAAAAACTAATGCACCGATCTTATTGAAATTTTGCACACTCGAATATAATTTCTATTCATTTGTATTTTTTTTTTTTTCACATCGATATTTTCATGGAGTTTTTTAGTTTCGTTCTGATTGGTAAAAAGCACGTGTATTTTCGAACTTAATTCTCTTTTCTATTTTTTTTAACATGATTTGGACACATTTTATAAAAGACGAAGAAGGTTTCCGCGCTGCTGCTGCTGGCCAAATATATTTTCATAAATCTCAAAATATCAATTAACTTTTTTCAAAACCCACCCTTAGCTTTACGCGGGTGGATTAACTTATTTTTTGGTGCAATCGAAATTTATTTCATAATTTTCAATTCTCGACTGTTCCTACAGGACAAAAAGATGGGAATTGTGCGTTCGACCGCAGTCTAAGAATCAGACTGATTTTAGGCTCAATCGAAAGAGCATCTCCGAATAAACTTAAAAATATCTTTTCAGGCCGCTACATGCCTTCTCGGTTCCACAATTTATTGGAACGTCAAAACAAAAAAAAAAAAAAGTACCCTCACCGCACCGCTAATCGCTGTATCAGGAGAAAGTATAGACTCGGCGAGTCTCGGGCCAGCAGACACGACAAAGCTGTCAATGTACTTGTCCCGAGACTGTATACCGAGTCTCTTAATACATGCGAGCATTATGAAAGAAGAGACATTGGGAGATTTATTTATTTCAATACTAAATGATGCATATAATACACCTTTGCAGCAGCAGTGTGAACACGGTGAGTTTCGACCGGACCGAGAACAAACCGATAAGGTGAATTGGGCCTAACTGACATTCAGTAAAGAAAACTCACTGTCCGATGTGCTACTTTTTTTTTTCTAAGAAAAAAAGCGATGCTGATTTTTCGTTTTTCTGTAATATCTAGTTCGTTCAATGGCGATTACTTGGAGTTCGAAAGTGAGGGAAAATCGTTGAATCTCGAATACAGATACACTGCTGCACGTACTTCTGCATTTGCCGTTTGAAAACTATGTTTTCAATACTCTAAAAGATGAGTGTTAAGACGCTACCGAATCTCTAGATTCTTTGGATGCACACAAGTACAATTATGCTCCATCATTACTCGCGATAACGACGATAATAATTCAGAATAGTGTAATCTGAGAACAATGTAATCGGTCGGAGCTTTTTCTCGATAGGACCCAATGAAAAAGAAATAAAAAATAATCGAAATTCACTTGAATACATGACGATATTACAATAAATTAAAATTGAAGATTGAATCATTAGCACTTGACGAGTAACTGTTGAAAAAAAAATGATAAATCAACGGCAAGAAAGTTAAGAGTATCCTAACAGTCACCCAACATCACTTTAAATTTTTGAAATTACAATTCCTCGACACGGTTTGACCGATTACAAAAAGGCTCTGTCAACCCACGTCGACCGATGGCAAAAATGGACGCTGATATGGTCTTTTTGTCGAACCGTGTTTAAAAATTTCAATTTGAAAATTTGAAACTATCTCTCTCGCACTCACGATTGCGAGAAAACGACTGACCCATACACTCGAATGAAAACGTCCCATGTTAAGAGAGAGAGAGAGATAAATCTCTATTTGTACAATCTACAGAAGTGTGCCAGACCATAAGCATTTAAGAGTGTTTGACATGACACATGCAGGGATAGGTACAGTAAGCACGAAAAAAAAGAGAAGCGAGAATGTCTTTGTGTGATGTCTCTGTGGGTGTCGTAGAGGAGAGAATCTGCGAGGGTCGAAGGATACGTTCTTTAATTCTTTTTTTTTTGTCTTTTGTGCGTAAATACGTGACGTCCCATTGAAGATGCATCCGCGCACGTGCGCGAGAGGTCTTTGCCTTAAGAGCTGAGAGAAAGAAATGACTGCTCGCTCAACGCGGTGGAATAGGTAGCAACGAGAAAGAAGAACGAGTGAGTAAGTAGAATTGAAGAAAGAGGCCTGAGAGAGAAATAGAAAAGAGGTCTTTTTTAAGGATAGCCATAAAGTGAAAAAAAAGGGGAGGAACGGAGGAAGGACTTGCAAAACGGAAATGATCAGACACGATCCGAGGGAATGAGCGAATAAGAATAAAAAAAATCAAAGTGAAAAAAGAAAAAATAAATCCGTTGAAGAAGCTTCATTATTTAGAATAAAATCGGTAGAATTTCATGATAAAAAATAATGATCGATAACGCTGCTATTGTCGATTATGAAGTTTAGGTATATTTCCGTACAAAGAAAACATGCACGAATCGAGCTATTGTTGATATAAAAACTTTCACTTTCTGCTGCTAATATCAAGTCCATCGAATTAAGACAGATATTTTTGCCTGTTGCGAGTAAGAGTTGAAAGGTGATTTAAATTTGATCTTAATATTCTTATTATTCTTATTCATGCCGTCTACAGTTGAAAGTGCACTCGTCGATTATCACTACAATGAGAGGTATACGGTGGCTCAAAATGATCCACTCTTCGTAATAATAGTCAAGTTGTTTATTAATTGGCAAAATAGAGAGAAAGTGAACAAGAGAGAGAAATAGATACATGGAGAGGAGGAGTGCACTCAGTCACGTATGAGCTAAGTAATTCTTCCGGATGAAACTAATCTATGGCGTCCGACATAGATAAATCGAGGCATTTAAACGAGCGTTATCGTGCAAAGCCAAAGTAAAGAGTCACTTCGACAACAGACACGAAATAATGCGAAACGTTGGGCGGAAAAGGAGGAGTGGTGAGAGGAGCAAAGGGGAGAAACGTGAGTAATTTCGAAATTTACTACGAATTTAATTGATTAATAAAGGGCAAGAGCCTCATTTTCTTCATGTTTCTTATTTCATGGCACGTCTCGATTAAAACAGGACAAAGTGGAACACGCGTATAAGAGCGCGCAAGTTTGTCTTTTTGTTAGCGTCACGTACAAGAACGTGGGCTCGCTGGAAATAAAAAGTGAGTTGTTTAATTGATCATTTGAATGATGATCACCGGTCAGTTCTAATTGCCCATGAATCATTGGCATATATTAAATGTATTGGCCAGCATCCTCAAATGTACCGGATCCCCGCAGCCGTTCTTTCTTTTCTCTTTTTTTTTCTTTCATAATTTTCAATTTAATTTATTGCGAATTATCGTACCAATTAATGAATTACGGATGCGTTTAATTGAGTTATTTTTAAACTTTATTGTATAAACTGTAATCCTATGCCCAGTAAGTACTACTACGTATATTCGTTGGTTGAAAACTTTTTTAATTATCTTACACCGATAAAAATAATTGGGTATCAATAAGAAAAATTCGATCATCGTTCATTTTATTTCATTTTTTTTCTTAAAATATAAACTGCAAATAAAAATTTCTAATACCCGGAGGGACTTTGGCGGGAACATTGAAGACACGTTGAAAAATCAATACTCTCGGTGTATCAGAATTTGGTCCATAGACGCTCGATTACCCATCTATACAAACGCACTCGTATTATACGTCTCGCATGTATATATGCGCAGACATATAATAAACGGAACAAAGAAAATCGAGAGAAAGAGACGAGAAAATTATTTCTCTTCTCCCTTTCTCGGTCTTTCTATGTAGATAAATCGGAGGCGTCACATACAGCCGCGGTTCTCCCCTTCGACGTAACCAATAATTCTTTGGAGACGATGAAGATTGGGAAAAAAACGTGTCGAAACGCAATATACATGACTACACGTGCAGACATACATTTTCGTATTTTTATTAATATATTTCATTATTTTGTTCTCCTGTTTCGGTATTGCCTTACAAATATGTGGTCTACGCATTGAAACGTACACTGAAATAAAAAAGGCATAGTGCTAAGGTGTTCTCCGTGACGGATTCCCAGGGTTACATAGTAAAATCCGATTTCCGGTCACTAAAAATACGTATATATATATATATATCTCAGTAAAAATCCATAAGATATTTTACAAAGACCAGATTTATGGAAGTTTCTGCTCCTACTTTGAGGGACGCGCGGGGGGCGCCAGAGGTCCCTGTCCTTATACACAGGCTAGCCGCAATGCTGCCAACCTGATTTTTCTATCTTCCTCTCTCTCTCTCTCTTGCTCTGTTCAGTTGTCGCGACAAAGGCTCATGCGGCCATATCCCAAGGAATTCGACGAATTTTCATTAGTCAATTCGTTGTATCTCACGAAATACGTGGTACATCGGGTCCATCTTTTTTTCCATGTCACTGTAGTGTACAGATCAATGCTTGATCGAATTTGCGGTGAGCCATCACCTTTTTTACTGCATGATATTGAATAATTTCTCTCGTCAAAACAGTAATAGCCATAAGACTCTGTGCTATTTGAAGGTAACTTTACGAGTCTTTATCTCGGAAAGTGGGTGGTTAATCTTGTTCAAATTTTGCTGGTATACGCGGAATATGTTCAAGAAGGTGCTATTACAATTTCAAAGACCTGCCATCTTTTTGAGATTCGGACTAAAGTTTTGTTTTTCTTCTTTTCCTAATGGAACTATTCAGTGGGGTTGCATAGCACGAAACAAGTTCAACTTATTAAATAAACCAAAATTGAGCGAAAAAATGGTGGCATAAATGACTCAACGTCATGATGGACCAGCCGAACCGGTCGCTTAACAAAACGCAATATGACCGTTGACGCAGCGAGAAACGTCCAGCCTCATAGCTTAGTTTGGAACTCGTTCATTTTTTTAGTATATAATTTTTTTTATCTCTCGAATCGAGTCATTCTCATTGTCTCGATTCATCGATCTGGCAAGATGACCAATGCCCACGCGCACACGCACACAGAGCCACGTAAACACAGAAAGAGATCCTGTGGCCTCAATGAGAGATCCACTGAACTTGAACCGTGCGCTATAAACGAGCGTTATTAGTGTGATTAATGACGCATTAATGAAACTTCACAATGCTTGGCCCTGAGGAAGAAATGAGAGAGTGGCTCTCACTTTTCGTATTAACAGAACAAAAATAATTCCGATGTACGACAACGACAATAATGAAATAGTAATAACAATAATAAACCGATGAAATATTTTTTCAACATTCACAAGTAACGTTGTATCCGAGTAGAATATATATTTTTTAAATTATTTCTTTTCGATATTCAATCGAGTTTCAGAATTTTTTTCATCAAAAATATTATTATGACTACAAAAAACATTTTATGTCTCTGTCTTGTTTCTTTATCTTGAAAAACGTAATTAGCTCAATGTAGTGGTGTAATAAATATTCAAAGTTGTCGCGACAACCGACGATATTGCCAGAGAAAAAATTTAATAGAAATAGACTTTTATTCGCGCACAATTCCCAAGAGAACATGTAAGACGAAAATTGCGACCATGGATTTTTATTATAGTAAAAAAGTGTGGATAAACAAACGCTATCGTCCCTCTCTCTCGCTCTCTTTCTCGGTCTTTCTCTCCCTTTTGTGCTAATTAAAAATATACGAGTTGAGCTATTCTCTCCATGCATTTATTGTCCACTAATTGGAGCATAATTATACATCAAATATATTTTAAAACGTTACGGGCCAAATAAGATTCGCGTGCATTGAGAAAAAAAAAAATTCCTTCGATAATATACCAAAAAGAAACTCGAGGCAATGGAAGTACGTACTCGTTGCCAACAAGTTATTTCCATCGATGTTGTGACCGACGCAAATATCACAAGCTTCCTAACCGTTATGAGATCGCCGAAAACAAAAATTGAAGGAAAAACGGAGAACGAAAAATTCTATCGTCGTTTGTATATCAAGGTAGAGTAGAATATAAGATAGAAAAAAAAACAAGTGCGTGCGGAATAAGAGACATCGAGGGTGTGAAATTTCAGAGACTCGTCTCTGTCCTCGTACACTATCGGACAAAAGTTCAAAAAAGTTTCAGATCGATTTTTAATGCCATTTCGTCGATAATTGACGTAAACAAATTTGATAATGGAGGGGGGGGATTTAGCTTTATTTTGTTTTTTTGTCATTTTCAGATTTTTTTTACGACCAGTACTCTATTTCGAAAAATTTCTAAATGTCGTATAAAAAACCTGTCTCCTGAATATTCGTTGTCATACGTATATCGATCCCTTACCACGAATTTAAAAAATGCTTCGCTACGTTATCCTTTCCGCCATCGTTATTGCTCTTGTTATTTTTATTTTTATTTATTTTTTTTCGTCTGTGAATTCAACTCAATACTTTAACACACATGCAAACATTTCCGCATATCCATTCCTATTGTGTGTAAATATATACGTAAAATACATATGCGTGTAAAAATATATTTACCCGATATACATATATACGAAGCAGTGATAAGCAATACGATGTATTCCACTCTGTCCCTCACTGTCTCATATAGTATAGAGAAATAATGTCCATGTAGCCATAAACGTAAGGGATTTCTATCGCATATCATTGTGAAAACAGAGCAACGTAAAATATAGAAATAAAAATAAAATTGTCTGTTGGTGTCCACTTGTAACCATAACGACACCATATGACTCGACACAAGAGTTTACGTGTGTACAAAGAGAGAAAGGGAGAGATAAAAAGAGGGACGGAGAGACACTACCACTGGCCTTCTGCATTACGTGTCCGCCAGGCCATTTGTCTGGACTCACTTCGTCTTTTCACGAAACCCCGAGAGAGAGAAAAAGAAAATAAAAGACACATAGTATGAGAGGGTTGAAAGGGGTGGTCCTAAAGCGGGAGGTGAAGTTTAAAAAGAGAGGTTTCGTTAGAGAATCATTGATTTCACTGTGGAAAAGGCGGGGGGGTTAAAACCACCACCCTTTCGTCTAGGGAGCTGAAAGAAATTGGAAATACGCGAGGGAGTAAGCCTAGGGGGTTTCAGGGATTGGACATTTGACCATTGTCCGTCTAGCTCATCATCGCATTCAGGAAGAACTTTATACAGATGTATTACTCTATATATAGGGTGCACTGATGAACCGTGTGGGCTGCAAAGTTGATAGTTGCGTGAAAGGGTGGCTAGGTTCAACGAACCGATCATTAGATTTGCATGAGAACACCCCGCTGTGACGCTGGTGCGTGTCCCTTGTCGTATTGAACTATCCTTATATATATATATATATATATATCGACGAATCTAAAAATATACAGTATATATATTTATGTATACACTTGCGTTCCTACTAATATAATAAATTCACAAGTTAATCATATATGTATAGGATGAGCCATGGCAACGGTTCGTTCATTTGTCGAAAAAAATGTAAAAATTTAACTTCATTTGGTATGAGATTTTGATAAATTAAATATTTGAGTGAATTTTAATACCAATGGCGATGACTTCAAGTTCGGAAGTGAGGGGAAATCGACTAATCTCGAGTATAGATACGCTGCACGTCTTGCCTTGCGTGTTCAAACATTTTCTTTTTAATACTTGGCGTCAAGACGCTGCCGCGTCTCTAGATATTTACACTGGATTACCAGGAATAGAATATTGTAAAATTAACGTTTCATGTAATAAAAGCTTACAATCGTGACTGCGCTTGGAAAATTGTATCGCCATATGGTGGAAATGGTTCAATATCGATGGGTGTAAGATCGAAGAATGATAGAACTCTCATAGACGACTGGAGAGAAGTTATCGTTCCGTAGAGACAAAGGATTAAGGAGGCCATGAGAGAAAAAGGAAGCACGCGAGAGAAAAATAACGAGAGGGCATACATTGGAAAGCCCTTTAATGTTGCTCGCGACGAGAGCTATCGATTATGGCTAAAACGACCACGAGAGTTGCAACTCAGGGTGTCTCATGGGTTCTCAACTCTGCACCATGAAAATCAGTCGGAAATTCACATGCTTGAGGGAAACAATAGTCGTTAGTTATTGAGAGGCATAGAAATATTTATAAACAATAAGATTAACACGATTTTTATGTATATTCGACGTTTATATTTCCTGTTAAAGTTTCGTGTTAGTTAATAAATTTAATTGATTTAAAAGATTAATATATTTTACGCAATTCAACGATTCAGTTGAATATACATTCATTTTTATTATCAAATAAAGCTGAGCGCCAATTAAGGAGTTTCGGTACAAAAGGCAAAATGTTAAGAAATTAATCAAATCTGGTGATAATGTTCTTCAACATCAAGTACGAAAACACAAATTTTTTCAAAATTTTCTTCTACTTAGTTCGAGTAATTATGCATTAAAACAAATTTCTTATGCCAGAAGTGTATACCTATATATATGGAAACGCTATGCTTATACACGTGAACTTTAGTCTTCAATTACTCGATATAACTGTGCAGAAGAAAAATCTGAAAAAATTTGTATTGTCAAAATTGGCACTAAACGAATATGTTCACCAAATTTTATAAAATTCTCAACTTTTTGAAATTTTGTGTGTTTTTAACATGGTTTAGCATGACAACATTGTATCGCCTGTACCGAAACTCCTTAGGCTTATTGGGAATAAATATTTTCAGATAGAATACTGCTTTCGTATATTGAAAAACTACTTTTTATTTTAATGCAGAATTATTACTCGATCGAAATCGTGTAATTTATCTCGTTACCAAAAAGAAAACAAAAAATTGAAGAAAAAAAATTTGTACTATTCTGAGAAGTGAGAGTACTTTTGTACTCTCTAAATAAAAGTTGATGCTTTGCGGAAGGATTTTTTTGTTTATACTTTTTCATGTTTGGGGCTTTGTATTGAAAATAGCACGAGATTTATGTAGCAAAAAAGGGATAAAGAAAAAAATTTCTCTACTTGTCCGTAACCAGTGAAGCCGTGTGCATCATTAAAGTCGATATTCTCCTCGGCGCCTTATGTTCGAACGATATAGAATCACGAAGAGAAAGAAGATAAGATAAATACGAAAACGAGGAAGACGAAACGTCGCAAGAGTAGTCCATCACTTTTATCCCCATTCTCAAGCTAGCGATACAACAGTAACGAGATTGCCTTTTAGAGGTTTTATTTTACTATCGTTATGATCCTTTCTCAGCATCATCAATGGCCAGTCCTCTATGTTCTATTCTATTTTATATATACGTGTGTGTGTGCATATGTATTTTATATGCGTGCACCTCGTAATTCAAGCACCCTTCGCTTTCTCACGCTCCAGGCGAAAGTAATACTTCCCGAGATTATTATTGTTTCGCTTGGACTCGCTATGAGTTGTCTCTCTGTCTCTTCTTCTCTCTCTATCTCTCTCTTTTTCCTATCCCTCTCTCCCTTTTAAGCTTTTCTCTTCTTCAACTCTTTCACTTTTCATGATACCTGAGGCAGTATATCATGACCTCGAAATCTTCGGTTCCAATGCTATAATTTTACGTTCAAACAAACATTGTCTTGTTGGAATAATATAATGATGAATAAATAATAACACTCCAATTTTACTGTGACATACGAACTGATTAAAATGATTTTCAAAATTCTGCATTATTTGAATCATAATTTGCTATTTCGTTCAGTTCTCGCTCTTGAAAATATTTCGTTCATTTAACGATAGTAAGAAAATTTAACGAGAGAAAAAGGCTGAAAATTTATTAAATAATAAAATCAACGTGGAGAAAAATATCAATTCGATCTATTCGGTAGCAGTTACAGAGCAATTGTAAATCGACGAAAAAATCATGGATTATATTTTTAATTAAAAAAAAAAAAAAAAAAAACGATAGAAATTATACGCATCATAGATAAACATAAAAACCGAGTGTTGTTGAAGAAAAAAATGGAAAAAATAAACGCCCAACGTGGGGCTCGAACCCACGACCCTGAGATTAAGAGTCTCATGCTCTACCGACTGAGCTAGCCGGGCGAATACTGTCCAAGAACGAAAAACACATCAAGTACCGGTGCATGAAAAAATATTTTTCCCTGTCATTTAAAATCTTAAAAATGATTGAAAGATGGATATAAAATTATTCAAAAAAATATATAATTACACTGAACTTCTTGTTTTGTAATTTCATAACAAATCCCGTAATGATCAAGTTACAGCAATCGAATTTACTTTTTTTTTAGCGAATATATTTATTTATATCAAGAACAGATGAAAAATATAAACGAACGTTCGATTAAAATCGAAAGGAATTTATTCCGCTCAATGTAATTGCATTTGTACAGAGATTGTCGGACCGTTTCTCTCCTTATTTCTGTTTCGCGATGTTCTTCCGCTAACGAGACATTATCGTTGTTCAATGGCTGAGAGAAGAAAGGAGAAAAAGAAAGAAAAAAAAAATAATAAAAAAATAATGCGGTACAGGGGTCCTCGTGTGTATTCGCAAAGAGGATATCCGAGGCACCAACGCATTTTCCATTGTCAGTATCAAGCGCAATAACCCCGTTGCTTCGAGTTCTACGATACCTTCCAAGCGCATGTATGAATGAATAAAGTCTTGTACTATTAACAGGCTCAACATCTCTGAGTCTATAGATCGTTGATTTCCTAGAAAAAAAAGTTCCGAACATTTTTTTTTTCTTTTTGCTGAAATATCGATGTCAAGGTCGTTCATGTGTTTTTATGGGCAAAAAAAATCTTTTCTCTAATTTTTATATTAATATTATGGAAGATTATTTTCAACCCAAATTACATCGAAAAATTTAGAACGGTCGGCCGTTGAGAACTGGTTTTCAGAGAGAAACCATTCTCCCGATGGTTGGGATAACTCATGGCGCATTTTTTATCCGAATTCAAAGAAACCAAATATATAATTTTCGTTAGAATTGGAATTCAAATTTTTGCTGTGGAATCTAGACCGTGCGGAATAAGTTGTGATCAATAAAAAAAAATTCTTCGTCCAAACACTAGTCAATCGCATCCAAGAGCGTGCAAAATTTCAACAAGATCGGTACATTAATTTTTGACAAATCGTAGCAACCGACTTCGAAAAATAGTTTTCATGAAAAAGAAGAAAATATACCTGCGACGTTCCCGGCTGGTTGAGCCGAGCTGGTACGAGTTTTAAAAGGCTCTTGTTCCTAGAATTTTACTCCGATTGACTCAAAACGTTGAGAAAATATTCTTGACGTTTTATAGTATTGTTACGGTTGCCCCCTTCTAAACATACATGTATTTGTAATGACTCAAAATGAACATCTGCGGTCCCTTGGAAACGATCGTCTTTTGGAAGTAAACAACATCGAAGATTCATTCTACGTACGAACCTCGAACGAGTCACATGTCATAATTGTAAAACAATAAACCGCCCCAGTCTTTATCAAAAAGGAAATCGATTTACTTATTTATTTCACCCCAACGTTACAGTATTAAAAAATTAAAGAGACAAAAAAAAAAGCAAAAAATTGATGTTCCAAAGTTACAAAATCCATTCAAGCCCTTAAAAAATTAATGAGCTAACGCCTGTGCACTTCTATTGGTTCATCAATTCTCACGCTCACGGTTCTCTTACGGTCACAGGAAATTGACCATCACGATGCATCGCATCCCGACTCTGAATCGGGAAGAAATACGGCTAGAAATTTATTGTCAGAATTCCATAATACGTTATCGATCGAATTTCATTATTTTGTATTTCGAAACTTACAGAAGAACCGCTGAGAATTTGATTAGATATCCTGAGTATCCATGAAAATCTCTTCATGGCTGCCTGGAATTCGACAGAGACTTTGGAGAAAAAAGAAATAAAAAAAATAGGAAAAAGATCTGACGAGATGAAGGATTTTTCTCAGTGCCTATTAAGGTAAAATAACGTACTCGGGAACTAGAAAATCCAGTTGAAAATGGACCTACTTTTGATCATAGCGAGCAGCTCTGGGCCCGACGCTTTTTTTCTCGTCTCTAGGTATCTCCTCCACATTCACGTGCATATACGCGATTTATGATTTATTACTATATGGCTACACGTCTAACTAAAATTCTACAAAGCAAACTCAACGTATTCCCGAGTCATTTATGTTTTTTGAAATAATTTTTCCAATGCATAAACAATCCTGGACAAAAATGTATAAAGCGACACAATAATTTCTAAAATCTAAAATAAATTGGTTTTTTTTTTTTTTTTTACAAAAACTATGTTTGTTACAAATTTATTATTTCGAATTATCGTACTGTAATGCGAATTTAATTGGTAAATGTCCATATTATTAGTGCGACTTATTACTGCTTCCGGTTATAAACTTGAATGAAAAAAAGCAAAAAAAAAAAAAAAACAAATTTATACTTATACCCAGGTCTTTACTCGATTACAGTGTCGAAGAATATAACGTCGTTAGTAGCCCTTCGGCCCTTTTTAGGCATTGCACTAGCCCTGCCTTCGGGAGAGCCCTATGAAGGGAGACGGAGTGGGTCGGAGAAAGAAAAAAAGAAACACATGGGGAGGCAGACGATGGAAAAACTGGTGATACTGTCTGTCTGGCATGTGAACATTTTTTTCTAAATATATTCGTGCCTTGATATTGAACTGAATAAATAAATAAATAAATCTATATTTAGTCAGATTGATTCATTTTAAGCAATCAGTTTGCAATTTTAAATGTATTGAATTAATTTTTTTTTCTTAGCTCGCTTCATTAATGTTATTATGTACATCGGTGTCGCATTTACTTCAAGAGCATGAATCAGAGACCTAACCTAACTTCGAATTTTCGAAATTGAATTTATTTAACACGGTTTGACCGATTACAAAAAGGCTCTGTCAACCCGCGTCGCGATCGATGGAAAAAATGGTCTCGTTATCAGTAAAATCGTGTCGAAGCATTACAATTTGAAACTATCTCTTTTCGCACTCAGGATGGCGAGATACCGACTGACCCATACTCTTAATGTATATACAAGATTGATAATGCTAGGTCATATTTGATCATGATATTCACGCGAGTCCATATTATTAGTGGCCGTGAAGCATAATTTGGCCAATTTTATGCACAGTACATATGTACTGGTTTATACTATATCGTCGTTGAACCATTAAATTTTTTCAACGGTGACGCATGCACGATTCTCCATACCATTTATTATTACAGGCACTCCGACTATATTGCCTCGATTGTACAAGCACTCAAGATGAGACTGCGCTGAATTTTTGTTCATAAGTGAATACGTTGACATAATTAATGGCAAGAATAATTGAGATTATATCAAGGTAGAATCCTTGGGAAATCGATCAACGAACAGAGAATTACAAAAATTTTACTAGCAAAGAAGGGTCTTTCTTGAATTTAAATAATTCAATGAAAAGCGTACTATCAAGGTCTTGGCATAGTTTTACAATCAGGAAAGAAATTTTTTAATGCGAATATTTTAGCACAAAACGTTGGCTAAGTACTGTTCAATGAAATTTTTGAACGAGCGCTGGATCTGACACGCGCTTGACCTCGTTGCAATGTTTACAAACATCGTTTCGGTCGTTCCAATTTGGGACAGAGTGCTGCTTGAGGGCTAGGAGCTGCAGTAGAGCGGTTCGACGTCAGATATTATTACTATTTTTTTTTTGTTTTTCGAAGTCAGCGTACTCTTTGGCTCCCCGTGCAAGTCTCGCCACCGGAAATAACGAAAAGGGTGATAAGGTCCGAGGAGAGGTAAGATCGAGGAGACGAACGAAGGACGTACAGAAATAATAACATTTTCTCAGATAATCTTCGAAAAAAATTTTCTCACAAAAAAATCGAAGATGGAATCGAGAGACAAAAACCTGTTTAGTTTTAGCATCAAAACACGATATGCGCCATGTATGAAAATGATTTAACCAATCTTTACGTTTTTCAAGAATATACGAAAGTAAAAATTGATACGTCAGCGTAACGGATAAGAAATGATAATCATTAAATATTCAAAAAGCATACTAAACAAAAACAAGAAAAAAAAATATTACTCGTTTATTCGTCATTTTGAATTGGCCCAGAGCGACCCTTTGCCTGTAATTGAAAGAAGTGACCTTGACTCAAGCACATCGAGGAGAAGGAGAAAAGAGTTCACGACGATTAAATTATTCGGGGGCACATTCGTGCGGGCTAACCAGATAAAATTTCATGTCAAGGGTGATCTATAAATCCCCGGAAATGTCTCGACACAAATTAAAAAAAAAAAATGATTCACATTATTTGAAGATTCGAGAAAGTGAGTGTCGTGAGTAAACTCGTCACACCTTTTTTTTTTCTTTTAATTTCTCACGTATCATACATTGTTATCGATACATGACCATGATTTATTCTATATAACTGTAGATTAAATGAGGTGAAAAAGCAGATACAGCGGAAGTCACCGATTAAGAAGTAAATTTGCAGCTTTGTGTCGCGAAAAATGTGACATCTCGAATAGCCTTTTCAAGACTTTCCGTTTGCCTCGTAATTTTATGAGGCGTTGACCGAAGGTCGACGAATCATTTATCCACTGAGAATAAGTGCAAACCTTGTTTCAAGGTTCCAAGGAACAATACACGTCGCACGAGAACCGTCTCAAGATCGCGTCTATAGAATAAAAAATACGATACACACACCACGCGAGACAAGAGTGTTTCGAAAAGGAATTCAATGAGTACAAAAATACTTTGGATTAATGCTAAAATAACCATATTTATTTATCGCTTACTTTTGAAATTCAGATATTCATATCAAGACTCGATATTGGTTTTTCTCAAAGACCAATTAGTCGCGATATCATTTTCAGCGTTATAATGATTTTTGTGGTCTCCTTTTATTCTGAAACTAGCTGTGCGTGCGGGCTTCGCCCGCTGCATAGAGCAGGCGCATCTAGCCTATTCTAGCTGTGAATTTTTCCTATTTTAATTTTTTTAATTTTATTTTTTAGATACATGAATTATTTCGTTCAGAGTTGAGTTGTTTGTGAATCTACATAAAAAAAAAATTGAAAAAAGTATTTTGATGTTACCTGGGCCATCTTTTTGCGTTTTCTTTTCAATTTCAGACATAATTCTTCAGTTTTCTTCTGGATAAAATAATCAAACGAAAGATTTTCGTATTTTTAATTTTTCATAATTTCATTAAAAATGCTGTAACTTTTTTTCTATACCGAATTGAGCATTCAACCACCGCTCATTTTGTTCGTTTTCTAATTCCCTTCAAATTGGTAAATCGTTTTTTTTTTTTTATTTATCGTTAGTATTTAACTACCGTCGAGTTTTGAAAATTGGAGAATGAACGAAATCACTAAACTTTTTTTTGCATTTCTGTAAAAATTGAGATAACGAAATTTCACAAAACCACAAACTCAGTTTGAATCGTGATCTTTAATCTCGTGAAAGATTCATTGAAATCGGTTCAGCCGTTTTCGATTGAAAAGCGGACAAACATTTTTTAGCGAACAGATTTATATATATAGAGATTAAATGAGGGTGCAACAAGTTATGAAAAATTCATTTTTCTACTCCTTTACGTTTTTAAAAATTCGTTCCTGAAAATGGGTGACCATATACAAGCTGAAGGTGTCTCTTCAACTTCAGAGATCAAAATTAAAACTCGAAAATTGTATATCAACTGGAAATAGTGCTTGAAATTCGATTTTAAACTTCATTGCAGGGACAAAAATGAATTTAAGGCACCTGTTCATGGACACGACCAAAATTTCGCAAAAGTCATATACTTTTTTTTTTCGTTAGTCGTAAATCTTAGTGAATCTCGAACGTTATGCGTCAACACTTTGCCATTTACAGGTAGTGTTGGATTGTTACAAGCGCAAGTTCGTGTAACCGTTTTCAGGTACTGGAACAACCGGTTCCCCGGTCAAGTTATGGTGTTCCGGTTACGCATAAATTAAAATCCATAAAAAAATCGTATTACGAATACACCATGAAAACGCGCGACGAACTCATAGATTTATATGTGTATTCGAGAATCAATGTTAGAAAATTATTACGAAATAGCAGAAAAAAAAAAAAAACAATGAATTTTTGTATTTTAACACTGATAACAAATCTCGGCTTCGCACAACTCGAACACACGCATCCGGTAAAGTGAAACCGGACCTCCCGGTATACTCTCTCGTCGTGCAATAGCATTCGAGAATTGATCTTTTTTTTTCACAGTACGATTCGACTTGTAACTAATTCCGGGTCTAGTATAGCGGTGAAACAAATTAATTTTTCAGATAAGAAAATACAAATTCATCAAGTGTACAGGCCTTTTATTTTATCGATTGCAAATCAGCTTCCGAGGAATTTTTGCAATAACGGTAATAACAAATTAATTAAAAATTCTATACGATTATATTAAAAACATCGAAACTATAAAATAAAAATATTCAAACTGTATTAACGATTGTAAAATAAAAAATAAAAGAATACAAATTTTTATTGAGAATTATAAAAGTGGAAAAAAAAAAAGAAAAGCAAACGAACATAACCCAATAAGCGGATCATGAGAATTCGAAACGGAAATAAACGCTTTTAGTAGCCGACACTTGGACAACGTTATTTACCGGTATTCTCTTAAATCAAAAGGCAAAAAATATAGCACTTTTAATTACCGTTTGCCGGCCTGACAACCGCCCTCAAACGCGATAAAATCTTTTTTCATTTTTTTTTTTTTTCATGATTTACAACCTACATGATCGCGGATCAGTTTATATAGAAATATGTATGTATACATATGTAGGGCATGACTATCGGGATGCGAAACGTCCGGTGGTACAAAATGCAGATATTATTGCAGACCAAGTGAGACGATGGGAATTGCGTGTCTCTTAACGGCGATGCTGCGATGCGAGTGTAAAGTTTAGTTTACATAAAACGGCGTAACAAAAGTAAGCGTGCAAATTATAATGTGCATGTAAAGGTTACTAATAACATTGGAGTCTGAATCGTTATGGTACGCGAACAAGAGTTTTTCTTTCATTTATTTTCATCGATTTTCATCATGTTGTCTAATCGACAGCAAAATTTTATTTCAAAAACATTTTTGTCTCAGTCGTCATACAATTTTGAAAAATATGTCGAAAAAGAGGGCCATAATAATAATAAATAAAATAATGAATAATTATGTCTGGCAGAACTAAAATAAACATATTTTTCATTCGGTATTCAATAATCGCTTTCGAATTTTCTAAACGACAAAATTATGAGATATCACGGCAACACGTCGACGGAACGTTTCTCGTGTTTCATATACTCGCGGATTATATATATCAACGTGTATAATTCTTTATTCACGAGGAAACAAAGCGAGTTTCACTGCGTTCTCCGACAAAGTAGCACCGGTGAGAGTAGTTCAACGAGTTTTCGTGTTTTCGAGAGCTTACTCATCCGGAGCGAGAAGCTCAAAAACGAGATTCGAAAAAAAAAAAAAAAAAAAAAAAAAAAAACTCGTCAAGGGAGTTTGAGTCACGTGATATTAGATACGGATGAAGAAGTAGAACCAAAGAGAAAGCGAATTCATCGAGTATACAATTTACCGACATATAGCTAAATGTCTATAAGCACCAATCGCTTAATTCGCATTGAGTTCTGCTTGAACAAAGACAATTTTTATACTGTATTTCTCATTCACCGATTCAGAGCACCAAAAACTGCATGGATCAAAAATAAGTGATGCATTATTTTGCGCAATTAAATAGCACGAGTGAAATACGGTATTAAAACAGCGAAGTATTTATCGTTTCCTTTATCTTTTCTACATCGTAGGGCTGTGAGCATAAAATGGCGCGTATACTGGACCGAAAAATTTTAAGGAGTCTTGTCCAAAAATTAAATGATTCGTCAAGTTGGGGATCTGTTCCTGAAAAACAGAATGTTTTCTCCCTGATTCTCCCGAAAGATAAGCTGTCCTCCGAGACTTCTCAAGTCTCAATTTCCAGTGTAAAAAACCCGACAGATTGGGCATGGTCCGGCGTAACAGCTGATCCGATCGGCAAACCTAATGATATTTTTCTCGTTGAGAATCTAATTCTTCAGTGTATATTTTCATAGTAACCTAATTGACCAAGACTTTTTCGCATTGAAGAGATAAAAGGGATAATTTAGCGCTGCTAAAGCTATATAACACTCTGTTTTACTTCACGTCATATTTACGACAGAAAAAGACCGGCTGACCTGTTCGACAATTTTAGCTACGTCGTCCACATTACTGTTTTAAGCAAGTTCTGCTCAAATCTCAAAAAGATGACAGGTCTTTGAAATTTTAATATCACCTTCTTCAACATATTCTACGTGTACCAGCAAAATTTGAACAAGATTGACCACACACTTCCCGAGATAAAAAGTCGTAAAGTTACCTTCAAATAGCACAGAGTCTTATGGCTATTACTGTTTTGACGAGAGAAATTATTTAATATCATGCAGTAAAAAAGGTGATGGCTCATCGCAAATTCAATCAAGCATTGATCTGTACACTACAGTGACATGGAAAAAAAGATGGACCCGATGTACCACGTATTTCGTGAGACACGACGAATTGACTAACGAAAATTCGTCGAATTCTTTGGGATATGGCCGCATGAGCCTTTGTCGCGACAACTGAACAGAGCAAGAGAGAGAGAGAGAGAGGAAGATGGAAAAATTAGGTTGGCAGCATTGCGGCTAGCCTGTGTATAAGCACAGGGACCTCTGGCGCCCCCCGCGCGTCCCTCAAAGTAGGAGCAGAAACTTCAAGAATTTGATGATGACAAAAGAAAAGAAAAAAGAATGACAAACAATAAAAATATAGAAATTTCGTTTTTACAGCTTGATTCATCGAGCAGTTAACGAAATTGAACCGATTATCTATACGTGTGTGTCTTTGCATGTGTATAAGTATGTGATAGTTCATATATGTATATGAGGTCAGATCAAAACGAGAACTCGACATGTGCATGGTCCAGAGGCCACGAAACCACCGGATACGATCAGTTTTTTCATCAATTTCGAACTTGTCACGAATTCAATTGAAAATGTTTAATTGCCAATTATAAAATTGGCACAACCGTTTTATAATACCGACATTACAAATCCCCCCGCTAAATACCGGTAAACATTTGAACCAACACGGCTCTTAGCGGATTCTATGTACCAGTATTCCTACAGGACGTTTCAGATCCAATCGATTTTAATCGAATTATCGTTACTTACATTACTCTTTATTTCGTTGCTGTTGCTCCATTAGTGTGCAATTACGAAAAAAAATTCGAATAAAATGGAATTTTCAAATATCAGAGAAACTGACTAGGGGGATAACATTATCGGAAAATTTGTCGAAGAAAAATCAACGTTCAAACGAGCGTTTAGCATTTCATAATTACCTTATCGTTAAGGTAAAACAATCGAAAGTCCCCTTCAAAAGTAAACCTGCTTCAAGATTTCGCAATGAGCAATAATTTCAAAAAAGTCAATAAATTAATTATTCTCGATATTATGTACATACGTAAAATATTTGACTATTTTAAAGTCGAAATGTATAACCAAGTGACTAAAATAAAATCAATTTGTCAGATTATTCTGTTGCCTGCAGTCAAAAACTTTCTGTGGGACCTGTACCGCTCGGATCCTCCTAACCTCACTTCTTAACGTCATTCGCAGGCTTATGAATTGTAAGATAGACCCAGCCAAACAAATTTTATCACGTATTTCGTATTTCAAACACTCATAACTTGGAAAGTTTACGGTGAAAAGTGATCACTTTTTCTTCGACAATAATCGTACAATACTTGTACATCATTCTACAGTTTTTTTTATTGGCTTCCGTCTCCCCATTTTTTTTAATTAACGTAAATGTGATGTATTACATAGTTCCTCCTATGCAACAAGTGTCAAAATGCTAATTTCAAAAGCAAATAATTCGATAACGGGACGAACAATATATAAGTGAAATTTCACCAAAGTGTGCAGGATGAACTAAACAATATTAGTCTCAAATATATACATTTTTTGTCTCATACCATTTTTTATTTTTCACAATGCCACGAAACGCTTTTTTTCTCAATGAATAATCAGCTTGATGGATTCCAATGACGATAACAAATTATAAGGATCTTTTGAAAGAATCTATTGATAACCCAACATTTCTATTTTTTTTTTTTGCATATTTAGTTTGTCAATCGATTTAAAAAAAAAAAAAAAAAAAAAAAAAAAAAAAAAAAAATCCTGAAGAAATTTTTAATTTTTATTATTATCTCTATATATAGGTGTCTCTATATTATAAATCTGTTCGCTAAAAAATGTTTGTCCGCTTTTCAATCGAAAACGGCAGAACCGATTTCAATGAATCTTTCACGAGATTAAACATCACGATTCAAACTGAGTTTGTGGTTTTGTGAAATTTCGTTATCTCAATTTTTACAGAAATGCAAAAAAAAGTTTAGTGATTTCGTTCATTCTCCAATTTTCAAAACTCGACGGTAGTTGAATACTAACGATAAATAAAAAAAAACGATTTACCAATTTGAAGGGAATTGGAAAACGAACAAAATGAGCGGTGGTTGAATGCTCAATTCGGTATAGAAAAAAAGTTACAGCATTTTTAATGAAATTATGAAAAATTAAAAATACGAAAATCTTTCGTTTGATTATTTTATCCAGAAGAAAACTGAAGAATTATGTCTGAAATTGAAAAGAAAACGCAAAAAGATGGCCCAGGTAACATCAAAATAATTTTTTCAATTTTTTTTTTATGTAGATTCACAAACAACTCAACTCTGAACGAAATAATTCATGTATCTAAAAAATTAAATTAAAAAAATTAAAATAGGAAAAATTCACAGCTAGAATAGGCTAGATGCGCCTGCTCTATGCAGCGGGCGAAGCCCGCACGCACAGCTAGTCTGATATATAGTACATAGATCTGAAATACAATGAAACAAATACAAAAAACACGGATACAATGTTTGTATACATAAGTATAAATTGAGAACCAATGACTTTCTCATCTCCATCATGGCTGCTTGCCAAGAAGACCGAGAAAAAAAATGTCCTTGTCGGTTGTGTCGAGGCAGAAACATACGCTGATGGCCACACATACACGCACTGCGACACACACTATCTCATTGTGCGAACTTCATTCGGCAGCAGGTACACTGACAACGGACTTAGTCGTTACCGCGGAGAAAAAGTCAATAAACATGAATATTAACGGGACGTTAAGTATGCAGAATCCAATGAAACCGCGCTCAAACGAAGAGCCTCTCCTCTCATCTTGCACGAACCACAAGATCCTTTCCAAATTTCACGAAACATACATTCGCCCCTATATCTGTTTCATGTTCTGTTTTTTTTTTGTTTTTTTTTTTTTTTCGAGTCCAGAACTCGTATGAGAACGTTCCGTTTGTATCCGTTTCAGTGGTTCTCGACTTGGATGACCAATTTTATTATGATGGAAATTTAATATACACGAAGAAACTAACATAACCTTATAAATATGTTGATTTTTGCTGGTATATTTGACGTTTGGGACGAAAACAAAAAAATTCCCAGTTTTTATCGAAATAATTTAATATGCACGGTGAGCTTGATACTTCCGCTTCCTTCTAATTGTCAATTGCTTTTCAAGAAAATTGACGAAACATCGTGACTCACGTGGTTTTTTCGTATACAAACAGTACAAGCACGTTCGAAAGTATTTCTCGAGGCGAATCCACAGAGATATTACGTGAAGATTGAACATTTTCAGAAAATTTGTAAAATAGTTTTTCAAAGTGCGTTCTTAGGTAAACGTTGTATTGACGTGATGTTCCATCTCAGTTAACGATTTCTCAAAGGATGTGCGAATTTTTTAAAAGTGACTAAGATGACTCGCAGTACAATGAATCTAGAAATGTATGGAAATTTTTCCGTTCAATAATAAAAAAAAATATTTGTTGATGTAGAGATTTTTCTTACAGGTCTATAATGGGCTATGAAATATTTGCTGGAATTCTCGGGAATGTTGAAACTAACGTTATTTTTTCGCCCCCCGATTTGAGACTTTTTTTTTACTTCGAGCACAAGACTTGAATTGAAATCCGTGACGCGGCGCTGTTCTTTGTTTTCATCATGTTTACAATACGAGAAATTTTCGTTGGCCGATCCTTTGTTTTGTTTTTTTTTGGATAAGATTAAAAAGTATTTCTTGTGAACTTACCCTCGGAAGAAACCGCCGGCGTTCAACCAGGCAACAAAATGATCTCTTTTTTTTTTTTAAATCGTCATCCACAAACTGACGGGCACTTTCATCTGCGTGGTGCGAACACCGTGATTAAAACGAATCTCCTGCACACACGAAATGATCCTTTTGATTATTTTCGGCTTTCTTTCCTTCACCGAATCACGAAATCACGAAAAAAAAAAAAACGTTTTGTTCTGTAGATCCGTTTACACTCGCGAATAATTTCTCACTAAATACTGAGAAAACAGGAGATAACGAACATAATAATAACACGACAAATTTACGAATAAATAACGCGGTTACGAAAAACACGTTTTACGTGCGTCCTCGGCGCCGTTCGCAGCGCGTCTGTTCTCTGTTCTTCTACAGCTCTCATGCCCGCTCTCGGTGGCTCGGGCGCTCGCCGGTCCCGCCTCTCGCCGCGCAGCTCACCCCCCCCCCCCCTCCCCCTCCCTCTCTATCAACACACTCGACAAGTGCACTACACCGAACTCTCACGGAAATACACGAGAATTTGTACTGACCGCGCAAAAATTAAGATTAAAAACGCGGCAAATATAAGTCACGTTGCCCCGTACAATTTGAAATTTCATATAAACCGTTGGATTTACGATAGTGTTTTTTTTATTTTTATTTGCCAGAAATTCGGTAACCAATGAAGAAAAAGAGCACCAGCAGTGTTGTTGACTTTCTTATACATACGAAGGCGAAAATAGTTTTACAATCAATCTTTTTTTTTTTCCATTTTTATTCGAGTTGGAAAATTTTAAGTAATATGAATTCCAACCATTCTTTTCACAACTTGTGTATTTTCTTTATTTCACAAAGATTCCGGAAACAAAGATTTCACAAAGAAACTTTTGTTTTATTTATTATACATAAAAGTAGGAAATTTTTTATATTTTATTTATGAAGCATAACAATGGATTTTAATAATAATCGATAAGGTTTATTTCATTCATTTATTGTTACGTAAAACATATTTATTTACGAGGCAAATTTCATCATCCAGTTTCTCTTTTTCGTACATATGTGCATTTCAATATAACGACGGTATATATAAATATTATGTGTACTTCATTAAGAAAAATGAATCGAAGTTTTGAAATAACGTATTTCAGGAGTTGTGAAGATCGATTTTTTGAAACTATGCGTCAACTATTTATTCTAGTTAAATATTTTCACAATTTATCGGAAAGATTCGTAGGAGAAAAACAATGCAGATATTTTTTTTTAATGATTCAAAAAATTAACAATTTAAAAAAGAAATAACGTCGAGTGATGTTTCTGATGAATTTTGGTCCATAATCGCGAATGATGTAAGGTAAAATATTTTTCACATGATAAGCGTACGATATTCTTATGAGACAAATTTTGCACAAATTCGAATATTGTATTATACACAAATAAACGATCAAACCAATGAAGAATAATCATTCAATATAAACACATTTAATATGCACAATTAGCGGGCATCAATCGTGTATCAGTAATTATGAAAAAAAGAAAAGAAGAAAAAAAATCATTTTTCAGCACAGACCATAACTTCGGTTTGTTGCGCCTCGACCAAATGATCATTCGGATTTTCATGCTTCAAAATTGGTGAAAGAGAATGTTGTTGATTGACAAGAGGATTTTCCGTGGACACTTGAATCGCTACGAAATTTGATTGTTTTGAAAATACGATCGGATCGTGATTATCAGCGATGGTTTTCAACTCGTAATTGTGACAAATTTGGTGCAATAAATTGTTATTTGAACTGTTCGGAATTAGCTGTTGATTATTAAAAAGATCATCTCCTTGGATGCTCGTTGAAACGATATTTGAATCGGTCGAAATTAGTTCTTGGATCGGGGGAGAAGGATCGAGATTCTCTCGGCAACCAATAACCTGATCGAAATCGTCGTTGATCGAGTGCGTATCGTTTTCAAACTCTTGAGAATCATGATCGATTTCTTGGGAATTTTTGTCAGCCTCCGACGAGCCAAAAATAACTTCCATTACCATTTTTCTCAGTTCGGGATCACAATCCATTCTCGAAGGTGCTCTTGCACGTGGAAATTGGCGTATATTTTCGGTAGATTCTTCCAGGGTTTCGATGACGGGAGGAATTTCGTCGGATGGTTCTTCGGGTAATCTGGGTGGCGATACGTGTCTGAGAACACGTTTCCTTCCGATCATTCTTTTCTTTCTTCCTCGTTTCGTTTTGTTTTTAACGTTCGGAGGTCGTCCTCGTTTGGGGCGAGGATCAGGCAGAGAGAGTTGTACAACAGCATTCGTTAAGACGTTCGTACTTTTTTCGATTTCGTTTTTTTTCGTCGTCTCTTCGATCCCGATCTCGTTCTCAACCGACAGGATAGTTGTTTGTTGTTTTTTCGACGAAGATCCAACGTCGATGATCTCAAGTTCGTCTCGCGTTTTCATCGCGTTATTCATATCATCGACGGTTGTGTCTCCGTGAATCGGCTCCTCGACGACAAGCTCGGCAAGCAAATTACGATCGTTTTTCGTATTATGAACTGTGTTGCAATGGGCCACCACGTCACATTTGAGCAATGACTTAAAATCTTTGCAAAGCTTACAACGATAACGATCCCGTCTCACGTGAGCACTTATGTGTTTTCGTAAATTAGAGGCGGATGTGAATCTCCGGTTGCACGGTAAACATTGAAAACTGCGATACTGTTGGGGTCGAGGAATCGCTACGATTTCCGGCTTTCCTTTCGGTACTTTCGAAGACACATCTATTCCACGTTCTTTTGCCTGAGCTCGCGGTATATTTATTTTCTCAAGGGTCACCGTTGGCAAACGAATACCTCGATATTGAATACCCAATTTTTTTTCTTTGCTCAAGACAGAAAGCTCCACCGGTCGAGAATTTTCGATAGTCGTGTAGATCACTTCCGGTATGTCTAATCCGGTCTTGCCCGATCCAATCTTCTTTATCGGTGATCCAGTCACTTTGACAAGTGGAGAACGAATCATTGAAGACCCAGCAGTTTCTAGCGCGAGATCACTATCGGTTGCTTCGTCACTCGTTCCCATTTTGTCCCACACGTCTTTACTCAAACTCGATACCTCTTCGACCCTGATCGATATCTCCGCAGCCGCGTTTGTAACGATCGTGGGCAAATTAGCTCTTCCAATCGCGCCGAGATCCGACTTGATCGCAGATGATTCCGATTTTCGATTCTTCGATATTGATTCCAATTTTCCATCGGTACAGCTCGAATCAGATTTTCGGTTTTTCGAAACCGATTCGGATTTACGATTGGTCGGAAATAATTCTGATTTTCGATCGATGGCATTCGATTCAGAGTTCTGATCTATGGAAGCTAACTCTGATTCGGATTCACAATCTCTCCCAAGTAATGCTGATACTTTATCAGGGGATGGTAACTTTGATTTCCTCCGAATTATCGCCGGTGATTTCGATTTGCGATTTATCGGAGATAATTTTGATTTATGAGTTATGGAGGCCGAGTCTGATTTCCGTTTTTCCGCAAACGATTCAGACTTCCCAAGTGACGATCTCAATTCTCCGGATTCAGAATCTGCTGCAAGTACTGCCGATATTTTATGAAACGGAGACAACTTCGATTTTCTCCGAATTATCGACGGTGATTTAGATTTTCGATTTATCGTAGATGATTCCAATTTTTGGGTTGTCGAATTCAATTTTGATTTTCGGTTTAACGTAACGGATTCCGAATTTCGTTCGACCGAAGTGGATTTCGATAGCTCATTCGTAGAAATGAGTTTAGATTTTCGTTTTACTGACGAAGATTCTGAAATACGACTTGGCGAATACGCTGATTTTTTATTTGTCGGAAACGATTCCGACTTTTCATTAATCAAGGATGATTCCAGTTTCTCGCTCAACGGTATTAATTTCGATTCTCTGTTGCCCGGAGATAATTCCGATTTTTTTCCAATCGAAGGCGATTCTTCTGGTTTCCGATCATCCGAGTCCGTTGTAGATTTCTCACTCGAAGAAGACGCTTGTGGTATCTCTGAAACATCCATTTGTACTTTTTCTCTTTTACACCCGTCGTAACTAATAATTTCCGTTTCTTCGAGCCCAGGGTGTCTTTGAGGCGGAATTTTTCTTGCTCTTCGTCGTCCCGTACCCTGAGCCTGTTCCGGACAATTTTGAGAATGCGAGATCAGCATAGCTTTACGCTCGAAACGCTTTCCGCATTGTTTGCACTTATGCGGTTCAACCTCCGAGTCCAAATTGTCCTCATTATTATTTGAACTCTAATAATCGTCAGAAAAAAAAAAAAAAATTAGATCAGTTCTGATGGAATCGCACGCTAAGGTATCTCGATTTTACTACAAGCACGAACCTGCTCTTCGACGATTTTTTCATCTCCTTTTTGCACCCCGTTCGTTTCCTGAATTTTTTCCAGTTTTGGTACATCTCTTTTGTACGGTCGAGCCTGAATTTGCGAACGTATTTTTCGTACTTGATCGTTCGTTTTTCTGTGAACTGTACAACATTTTTGTAGAAAATATTTGAAAGATTACAAAAAAACATTTTCATCAACAGTTTTTCATTTTGTTTTATTTTATTTTATTTTTCATTGTTCCTGCGTATTCCCTCTCAGGTCCTGACGAACCCTTCCCATCACTTTAATCTGACTTCTTTCCCCTGCTTCGCTATTCCTATTCCTGTTCCTATGAGACCCCCCCAGAGTGTTGCCGACGGCAACTCTTTTCTAATACACTACTGTATCAAGTTTGCTCGAGGGTCAAGGGAAACTGTCGAAAACCCAGCCGATACGGGTACCTATATTTTGACTGGGTTTCAGCTGATTAGGGCCATCAGAAACTCAAAAAACCTGCCTCCCAAACAATGATCGATGCATGGTTAAGCGACTATCCGTCCAAGTAGTTGTTTGACAAGGGAGATTGCCGAAGCCAGGCACCGATCGCACACCCATTGCTATTGGTTCTGTTTACTATTCTTTTATATACGTTTCAGGGCTCTTCCGAAGTCTGTTTCTGCTCAAAACGCTTTTCATTTCTTTTAGCTATTTTGCAACCAAAAAACTTTTGATTATATTTAATAAAAATCAACAAATTGATTGTAATCAGTGAAAAAAAAATGTATTCAGTCCTGATATAAAATTTATGTAAAAATATCGTCGTTATATTATAATCAGGTTGTTACAAAATTAATATGGGATCATTTCGAGCAGTTTTCCTTTAGAAGAAAAAAATTCATCCAAATCGGATACCTTTGTTAAAAGTTATAGGTTAGATCAAGGTCGAATTAATTAAGAAACACCTTTTTGGAAGTCGGATTAATTTTCAATTGCCTGCATAAAGTGATCGATCTAAGTTATAATAGATTCTAGAATATGTTTTTTCATGCTTTTGAATACCTTTGAATAAATGTCGATACACACTCCAACGATTGGTAAACGTACTCGTGCAATGTGGACACGGATAGCACATGCGATGCGATAAATGTTTCGATTTCATGTGAAACGCGAGAGTTTTTTTTGTCGCAAATCTCGCATTGCCTGAAAATAGAATTTTTATTCCATGAAGAAAATAAAACTATGTTTTCTAAGTTTACAGAAGCCAAATTTATTAGCCATAAAAGTCAAGAATCAACTGGAGTAGTAATCTCTGAAGCCAAATTTGTTAGTTTCCTGCCAGAATCGAAACAAGTTATGAGCGCGCTTCATATACATAAGATAAACCGAAAAGATTTTCCAAAAATTAGGTTTTCAGCCATAGAAACCTCCATTCGAATGTGCTCCAAATAATTTAAATAATAAATAATAAATTTTCAAATTTTTTTTCACGACTTTTTTACTTGTTTCAGGTATGTGATCCCCTTAAATTCAAGAACCTTGATTAAAGGGTAGTCCCACAAGCAAAAGTATATCAAAATTCCTATGACATTTTTTTCCAACTCCGCCATATGTATATCAATAAACTAAATGTTACGGAACAAAAACATTTCTGTTTTACGAGCGGAAATGAAAATATCTGTACAAAATAGTTAATGCGAGTACTGTTTTTTTAAATCAAACAACAAACAATCGCGAATTGATTTTGTAAAAATGAACTCACACTTTGTACAGACTATATCTCCACTTGCGACGAGTCTGTCATCGAGAGGCAATGCCTCTTCGTCGTCTGTCAAATCCTCATTTCGTGGGCTATTGGAAATCTTGACAAGTTGACCATCGGGTCCTAGCACTCCGGTGGTTTGATTCATTATATTTTTCAATTCAAGGGTCTGAAAATATGAGTTGTACAAAAGTTGAAAAAATTCATCCACCGATGGGATTATCTGTATATGGAAAGGGTTCTTACTTGATTTTTCATTAGTTCGCCGGTAGCAATATTTTCCAAACTTAAAACTGTCTGGTAAGCAGCTCGTTGAGAATCTATAATTTCCAACACGATTTGTTCGTCGTCGCTGGTAATATGGAATGGCGAACTGTTGCTCATTCCTTGGGACATTAGTTCGTCATCGGCTGTATTCTTTTGCTTCTTTTTCAACATATCAACGACAGAAGTCAAGTCTTTTTTGGACTCGACGTGCATCAATTGAGATTGACTTCGGAGAATTCTGTCATTTGTACTATTTTTTCTTAAGTCCGGATCGATTGATAATTCCAATTCGAAAGTCTATCGTGTAAAATTTTCAAGTAAAATCAACAAAAACTTGCACATAGTGTTTGACCAAGTTCATTGTTCTATGAAATAATCAATGATAAAGGAAAAAAGATCTATCGTTTTATGAGTAAAATATTAACTCTTCGGCTGCACACCGATGCAAATTTGCACCACCAGATATGCATTGTCATTTTGTCTAAAATAAAATTTTAGGTTCGTACTTCATTGGTGAATAATAATTTAGGGGCATTTTTAGGATTGAGAGTCACCGATGATTAGTTAAAATTTAAATATTTTGACTAGAGAAATCGTGTTTAAAAATGAATAGTATAAACAGGTTTGCAGCGGAGTGGTTAATATTTTGAACAAAAAAGACTTGAAGTTGCGTACCGCGTCCGTGGAATCGATATCTCTTCGCCGAGGCACAAAGCAATGTTTTTCGATGCAATAAACTCGCTTATGGGATATAAAATTAGCGAGACTACGAAAGAGACTTCGACAAATTTTGCATTCGTAAACGATGTCACATTCATATTTGAGTATAGTCTTGATTTCGTCGCTTCCTTTTTCAAAAAGTTCGGCAACTTGTTTCAAACTGGATAAATTGATGTCAATGGGTTTTCGCAATTGCGACAAATCCGAAGTTTCATTGGCACTTTGGCCGTTGGCCAATCTCATTTTACCATATCTGGCGTCTTTCTTTTTCAATTTTGCTTTTGGCTTCATAGTCCGCATTGTCTGAAAACCCAGAGGGTTTATTATAAATGGTTATGGTTGGAAAAATTGTGGTTCGCTTGTTCCCAGTAGCTAAGTTTACATATTTGTTAGAAAATTTTTGATTGTACGCGAAAATTAGTGATCGGTGAATTTCGACTAGAAGAACAAATTGAAAGAAGGACCGATAATCAGGAGAGAAAAAATCGGAGCTTTCGCGATTCAATTATCGTTACCAATTCAGGTAAAACGGGTAACCGTTTGGACAAACATGATAGTTTCATTCGAATCTTCATAAATTTTTTGTTTATGATTGCCAGACTCGATGTTGTAAATTTTTATTGATAGTTAATCGATTTCCCGCGAAAAATGCCTGATTCACATACTCGAAGATGAATTAGCGTGGAACTTCATCTTTTTTTTGCACTCAAACGTGAGTGATATGAGGTGGAGTGATTTTCGTGAAGCAAACCTTTCGGAATTGTGAACAAGTGATTCAGAGCGGTGTTAACAATATGATAGTAACATGCCAATTGCTAAAACCCTTAATTATTGGCTTAACACTATTTATTTATGATTTAAAGTCGTCGCAATATATAGTTATGAGTTAAGTTAAACTACTGATTTATGAAGGTGGTAGGTGAAGTTGAATCACTTGCAGATCTTACGGTCTCTCCTTCAATTTGAAGCCAGAAAATAGCAGACGACATGAAAATGTGTATATGAAAAAACTTAAATGATAGGAATATTACCAATTTGTTGTATTGTGGATTAATATTTCGTTGGATTTTGCGAAGAAATCGGTTGCGAATGTGTTCTGAGCGCGGTCATAACAACTCAATCACCCGGTGACCTCCATTTTTCGGAGACAAGTTCTCATCTTCGCCGTTTGACTAAATTCTTTGCTAGGCAGCACTTTAGTCTTGTATACCGTATTTTTTCTCTAATTCGATCGCGAAAAATACCTCGTTTGTTGAATTGTTTTCTTTTTTCATCTAAATAAACAAATATTGTTTAGCATTTGAATCATAATCGCGAAGAACCGTTTAATTTAAACAGAACGAATAATGCTTCGAACACGATTTACTTCTTCGGCAAAGGTGAGTTCCTGTCGACGCTAATTTTGGATCTTGCTAACCTGAGCGCTCAATAAAAGCAGCTATTATTTTCATATTCTCATGTTGAATGATGAAATATTAATAAATTTAAGAACATTACGATTCTTTCGGCTAAATTTGACGTGTTTAACCTATAAACACAATATATGCGAAAAAAAAAAACTTTATTTTTTTTTAATTCTCTTGATATTTAAAGTTGATTATTTTTACACGAAAAATTGGTTAATTTTTAGTTGCTGTGTATGACAGCGAATGAAATAATACCGTGCTATGGCGCAACAAGATTATTCGCCCTTGACACTCCATCGTTTGCTCTTCCATCGCAAACTACACGATTTTTTCGTCTTGCCGTTCCAACTTACAATGTGATATCGCACGATGTAGAACCAAATTTCTTCATACGTCTGCTCCGCAAAATCTCTTTTCCCAGTATTTCAAAATACGTGAGATTCTTTTATTACCATTTCTTTCTTACTTTTACATACTTCTTTCAAATTAAGATTTATACCAATCTCACTGATTCTCAGAGACGAAGATGGAATGGCGTTTTGTTGTATGAAGATATTACACATAAAGTCAACTATGCGGCCTTTTTTTCAGGTACGTCCATGTTGTAATCTATCATATAGTTCACTATATGACTATCATATCGTTCAAGTTCTTTAGTCGCACTTACCACAAATTATCAAAATTTTTTGTTTGAGTACCAATGACGCATGTTTCCTAGCTAAAGATTCTTCTCGAGCAGCATTTCAGAACGTTGCAATAGAGTGAAATTTTTTTCCACTTTGGTCGCCTTTAGAACTTTGTGAACATTGACTTTTGATAATGGTAATTCTAAACACTTGAAAAAATATCAACCAAACATTCATCGATGAATAATCAAATTATCTACTCTAATACAAAAAGTTAATTCACTAATTTAAAAAAAAAAAATATCACAAAATACATGTAGTATGATCGATAAAAATCAACCATTTATTCATTGAGCGATTCATTGAAAAAATTTTTAAAATAATTTTGTATATCGCATATCATATCATAATAGCATATCGCTGTTCATACCTTCTTGAAGATGTTTGAATTTTCAGATTTTCTAATAACCGCCAAGTATCACAACTTTGACAAATTAAAGTTATAAGCTCAAATACGTATGCCATTCATTTCAAAAGTCGTACTCATGAGTAATGGTAGTTGAAATTGATCAAATTTACCTTCTTTCTTGCAATTTTTTTACACAATTGAATACGTAATCAACCATTTTTTGCACAGAATTTGTAATTTCCATTTCGATCCTTCGGAAAATTGTCTTTATCAATATATCTTTGAAGCTATTATTTGTTCACAATCATTTTGCAATCATGAAATATAATTTACATTCAAAGTTGAGTTCAAATTTAATAATCCAAGGGATACAATATGTTCAATATCGACTGAGGTTACATAATTTTTTCATTATTCGAATTCTCCGCTCATTTTCAATGAATGTCGCAAGTAGACATTATGAAAAAATTTAATTCATCGTAATCTGAGATATCATCGGCTAGCAAAAAATTGATAACAGCAATTATAAAGATGAAAAGGTGTGCACTATTCCTTATGAGACGTGAAAAATTTGCATGAAATGTTGCAATTTCTCAGCGAATAAAAGCTTAGAAATAAGACTGGCAGTAATCCAAAAAAAGGGAATTTCTGTGAATTACCAGATCTCAAAATGCCAGACACATTTTATTCCTGGTTCGTCATCACTGAATTGCATGTCTGGATGCTCATGGTGAGGTGTATGGCGGAAGGACACATTGGTCAAGAGTTGAGGAACTTCTTAGTCGAAGCAATGTGGGACGATGTCAATGCCAGGAAGGACAAATTAGGAGTAAGAATCTTTTTGCTCTTTTCTCTCAACATCGAATGATTGGGAACGAGGCAGTTTCACTATTAAGATAATTCATATATTTTTACTATATTACTGTAAAAAGTTGTGATACTTATTTATACGAAAATCGATGAAAAACATCGTTATAATGTCTGTTTTTATACAGTTTACAGTTTAAACAGTTAATTCTTTGAAGTTTCGATTTAACTCTTGTGAAAAACACACAACTTTTTTAAGAAAATCTGTAAAAAAAACGTTGGAAAATAATCGCAAAAAATTTTAAGTTTTCCAATTCAACGAGTAATTCTGTTTCGAATACCTTCTGTATTTAAAAATTTTTCGAATAGAAAAACGCTTTGACGAGACAACTGTCTCGAATCGTGATTTTTTTCTTTAATAAAATAAAAATTCTCTCAAATAATATTTTATTTCAGCAACCCAATTCGAGGGCGTTGAGGAATCAGATGGCATTACTTTCGAAACAATTTAAAGCCGCAATTGTCGGTTACGACGAGGGGATCATGTCCGATGATAAAGTCCTTGCAGGAGCATTGTGGCGGAGATTTTATCAAAATGACTGCAACGATCCAGAGTTGATAGAAAAACTAGTTGCTTACGTGCGTAAACAGGTAAAAAAAAAATTCAAAACTCATACATTTTCAAAAGACCCTACACGATTTGGTTATTTTTGTTTTTACAAAAGTTTTCAACATAGAATTTTTAACAAATTGCAGATGAGCGAATTGGATAAAATTCCGAGTGAGGACATAAAGACCATGAGAAAAGTAAATTGGCTCGATTTTCGAAATCCTTAAAAAAAACACGTGGTTACTTTTTTTTTTTTTTTACTTTAGTTGATGGTTGAAAATACATGATTGATTTTAGTGAAAATAAATTGCATTAAAAAATTGACAAGAATTATTATTGTTGTTATCATCGTTTTCGGATCAAGATAAAAGAAAATCACAATGACCCTCGACGATTGGTGTGGTTGTTACGATTGTGCACAAGAGATTATGGAGGCACTCGTCGTCACAAAATTGACTCGTTGAGGGTTCAGCGCGTTTGTAAAGATGTCTGCAAAATTGAAAAAAAAAAAAAAAAAAAGAAAAAGTTCATTCCCGAAAATCAACATTCGTTAGATAATGTTTTTTTGTTATTTTCTTACTCGCGGTACTGCTGCAATGTGGAGATATTTTTGGACCTATCCAAAATCCATTTGTGGAGAGATTCGACTGAGAGATCTTCGAGATTATATTCCTCTTTGAACGAATAAGATTTATACCATTGCGGTCCTGTTTCTGGGGCTTCGTTCGCCGCTGTCAAATTGAAGATCCACGTATCGATGTTCATTATTTCCTAAATTCATTAAAAAATTGAGCATAACATTTTTTATGTTTCAGATTAGAGGGATTTGAAAGATTACGTCGACTAGATATTCGTGTCAAAGTTTATGGTTTTCTGAAATAATGCATTTTCAAATGAAAAATAGATGCAGCGTATGCTAAATAATTTATTAGACAACGATGGCTAAAAATCAATAAATCAACGGATTTTCTTCTGGTTTCTGAATGAATTGATTTTTTTTTTTTGTAATGTTCATGAAAATAGGGGAGACCGGGACGAAACGGGGTACTTAGAAAAATATTGTACTTTTCAGAAGTTTGAGAAGCCTTCTTTGTTTCTTACCCTTAAGGAGGGTGGCTACATACGACAATATGATAAGAATTTAATAAAATTTAGTGATAACATTCTCTTTAGCATCAAATGCAATGACACAGATTTTTTCAAATTTTTCGTCTACATACTTGTCGAATAATTGGAGTTTACAATATGCAAAAGATATACCTATATATATCAGAATCCTATGCTTACGGATGCAAACTCTAGTGTTAAATTACTCAAAAACTATGTTGAAAAAAAATCTTAAAAAATTTCTATATTCATAGTTAATCCAAAAGAATATGCTCACCAAATTTCATTAAATTCTAATCATTTCGAATTTTCCTATGCTTTTAACATGGCAACATTGTTGTGTGTAGCCAACCCCCTTAACAAACAAGGAATGTATGATTCGAGAAGTAATTTTTTTTTCACACATAATCGAAAAATGCATCGCGTTTTTTCTCAATTTCGAAAAAAATATGAAAATTTGAAAAAATTAATGAAGAAAAAAAAAATGCAAATTTTTTATGTACTCCGTTTCGCCTCTGTCTACTCCGCAACTCTTTCTTTACGATACTTACAAACGTTTTAGATTCGATCGTATGAACTTTGTAATTTGGATTGAGTTGAGAAAAGGTCGTTAAACTGCCACCGTTCCACGCAACGTTAACAGGTTTAGTCGAATTTTCAAGATCATAAAACACATTAAATTCATCGAAATGAGTATGACCGTTGAATTGCGCCTTTATGATGTGAGCGAATCGATTGATAATTTTCCGATACGCTCTATTCCACGAGATGTAGCAGGCTTTGTTTCCTGAAGGTATGTGTGTCAATATGTGCACGTATTCGCTATTCTTTTCAGCTTTTAATAGTGTATCCGCTAACCACCGTAATTGGCCACTTGGATCTTGTGGATCGAGTAATAGCCACCTGAATTTTCGTCATAATTCATTAAACACTCAAAAAATATTTCAGCTAAAAATTGATAAAACGTAAAAGATACGAACGGTGAAAAAAAAAAAAAAATTTATCAAATCATTTCCTCAGTTCCACTCAAAAACTTCAAAAATCGGAAAAAAAAATAGTGAAATATGGTGGGACCACGATGGGACTAGGCTTAAAAGTTTAAAAATCAAATTTTTTTGACAATTAAAAAAAAATCTCAAGACCCAAATTAAAAATATCGTAATTTTTCAAAGAAAAATGTCGATTTTCAGGTTCAGACTTCTGGCACTTGATGTAAAAATACTTGAAGTAAAAATAAGTCACAAAAGAGACCAGTTTTTTGTTAAATCAAAAAAAAATTGTACACAATCGGAGACGTGATTAACAGAAATGCTCGATTGTAGATAATTGTTTCACGAAGACGAGAACTACGGTTTGGTTTTGTTGGATAAAACTTTCGAATTGTTTGTTTGAAACAGACATTATTTTTGGGTATAAAAAACAACAATGGAAGTGACACTCTAGTTTTTTTTATGAGTTTTTACCTTCAATAGAAACGTTTTTGTGAGAAAAAAAAAATGAATTTGTTACGTTTCACTCAAATTCTTCATTTCAACTGAACCAGATTCGATCTGTCCAATTTAAAATATTGTCTTAGTTGAAGAAATTAAAAAATAACAAACATTTCTTACCAATTGAAGGTGTAACAAACATTGTTGTTGAGAGCAATTATTCGATGACCTTTGCGCGGTGAGACGGTATAAAATCCACCTTGTAAAATAGTTTGTCTCGTTGATTCCGGCAACCAACCGTACTTGATCCAAAGATCAGAGCTCAATTTGTACAACCATTCGGTACTGAAGTTCTCATCCTTAATATAGTTCGGGGCAAATCTTTCAGATAAATTGAAACAAAACAAAAAAAAAAAGAAACGAGTTAAAAATGATTCCTGCGGAATCGAGTCGTTGATTTAGTCAATGAAAGATTCCATGATTACACGTTGAGAGGATGAGGTTCGTGATTTCCAATAATCGGATAAATGGCAGTATTAGGAAACGTTTCCTTTATTTCGTTGTAACTCTTGGCGATGCTTTCGAAATTGCCTTTCTTCGTTGTTTCCCAAACACCGTGGTCAATCAAATCACCGGTGAAATAAATGTACGAAAAATCCTGATTCGTTGTAAAACAAAAAAAAATCGTTTATACATTATGCTCGCCTTTCTCAATACTCTTTTTTTTTTCATGGGAAAAATGATTGAAAAAATTTTACGATAAGGATTGTGGGAAATCGACAATTTGAAGTAAAAAAAAAAGCACAAAATTGTTAGATCGATGCAAAACGATTAATTAAATTTTAATTGCAAAAGTAATTGTTATTTGCATCAGTTGCTCTAAAAAAAATAACAATTTTAAAGATCTTACTTGATGCGTACTATTGATGTGTACAAGTGCATCGATCAAAGCGTGCCAAGGAAGATCACAGCTATTGTAATCGCCCCAATAACCAGCAACTTTGCCACTGGTGTTAGTAGCGTTTTGTCCTTTTCGACAACACATCGGTTCACCGCATTCGGAATTTCCATAAGGTTCATAAATAGGATCATAATGAATATCGGACAATTGCAAAATTTTGAAAGTTCCCTCTGCATCCGGGGGCACAATATCGTTCGATGGATTATCATTGATTTCTATTTCCCAATTGTATTTATCACTAATCGTCGAACAATATTCACTCTGCAGGCCCAAACCGCAAACGTCAGCCGGATCGATGTATCGATCGTGATCCAGGATGAACAGCAGTATCGGCTGCATCGTTAAAATTTTCATTATGAGCATCGGAGGAGATTGAAAGGAGGAAAAAAAAAAATCAATTATGAGATAAAATTAGGTTGGAAAAAAATGAATTGGTTTTGAGAAAAATATGAGCTTTTTTTTTCACTGACCAATTGGGTTTCGATGACCCCTCGGCACACGTGTTCCTTCTGAAGATTCAAATATGTACAAAGTTTGATGATACTATTTTCTATTTTTTCAATGGAGACCCCTTCTATTCGTTGAGAGATAACGATTTTCGCAAAAGCTTTGCAAATCTTACACGCGGCTTCTGCATTTGAACCGCTGAATGTTCGCCAGTCTGAATTTTGTAATTCGGTGGGAAACGCCAATTCGAAAAAATATTGCTTTAATATTTCACTCTCACGTCCGGTTCGAGTCCAATTAAGAATTGCGTCGGTAAAAATATTCAAATCTCTATTGTGATCTATTGGTAGGAAATAAAAAATAAATTACATTGAATGTAACTTTTTAAATTTTTATCAAATGAGTAAAATCAAAGATATCAAAAATAATCAGAGTTGAACGAAATAATCAACGAAGGTAGATTTTACGCGGGAGCGTATTCGTATAGAATTACGAGATTAAACATCAAAATCTGCTACGCAGCAAGAGATACTGAAAATTTCTCATTTCTCAACCCATTAATGTGCCAAACGACACTTTTGTGCACGCAATTTCAAGTACACAGTTTTTATTGAAAAACAAACAAAAAAATTTCGAGAGTGCTCTTTTTCAGAATCTGAAATTTATTTTGTAAAATAAAATTTGTTATTATTTTTGCATTGTAAATTGAGAAGTCAAGATTTTTCAACGTTTTTTTTTAAATCGATTTTTGTTGTTGTTGCTGCTGCACCTGAACAATTATATTATCACCAGCAATGGCGGTTCGAATGTCCGACCTTTCCGAAACTCTGGTTATGAACGTTTTTTTTCCCTCTTGGTTTTTCCAAAATGGCAGATTTTGTAAAACAGCGTAATGTAAAGTTTCATGATTTTTTTTTCAACAAACAAAAAGTGTTGAGAATCATCCAAACACGAATGAATTTTTTCAGATATTTTTTAGCCATTTTTGAATTTTGAAAGTTTTTTTTGAAAAATTCAAAAATTCTGAGAAAATTCACAAATATTCATTAGATGATTCTAAACACTTATTGATCCAGAACATTTTTACGTCAAGTTTATACTTTTCGAGAAAAAAAAATTATGAACTTATTTATTATGTGACTGCCAATACTTATGATGTCACTCTGCCAATACTTATAAACACAGAGTTGCCCAGTTCTCACCACGGGAAGGTGGACGACAATTAACATGATTATTATCATAAAAAAAATTGAAAACAAAAAACACAAAGAAACAAGGTTCTCTGTATTATTTATAAATAGTGGCAGAGTGACGATTATGCTATGTCTTCAATCCGTTGTAACTTTTTGATAATAGCAGTCAACCGGTTAATGTCTGTTGCAAATGTCTGAATATTTTTCAATATGCACATTTTTTACCTGTGAGAAAAGTCTCCGAAGATTGCACAGCAACGAATATGAGACAAACGATTATTCCATAAACGAGCCGCATGACGAAAGGAATGAACTGCGATTAAATTCTACTTAGAAATATGTAGCTTTGTACAATCGGATAAAGACGATTTTTTTTATCGTTTCGTATCGGACACTCACTCGAATCTTTTCATTAAAGGATAGCTCGCTTCGAACGAATCAGATACCAAATAGATAAAAACGAACATTGATCATGTCTTAATTCCATGCAGTACGAAATAGTATAAATTAGAAACGTTCGATTATCTCGATCCGATAAAATCTAGAAGCAGGTCGATCCATTGCCCTTTCAAATCGACAATCTGTTCTGATTCGAATATGAGTTTATTTCGTATGTTTTTTTTGTCTGCGGGTGATCTAATTATTGGAGCTACCTGTAATCGATTAAATTTACTCGAGTTTTATCGATCGTTTCGACAATTATTCATTCGAAACACATTTATCTTTCAAGTCGATAATAAAACAATGTACTTAGGAGATATCGATTTTACATCTTTCCTCACACGTTTTTATCTTTATTGATAAAAAAAAAAAAAACGAAACAAAAATGTTTAATAATTCTCGTGTAGATTTATGTGATAAAAGTTACTCGTAGACTTCAGCCATTTCGGTGTCATCGATCACGAGATCCTCGAGCATTTCCTCGAGCGTTATTTGCGGCATATTTGGATCTATTTCGCTCCTATCAATCGGCATTTGTTTACTCGAATCTCTGAAGATATTTATGTTCTGTCGCATTTCCGGATCTTCCTCCAATTCATCGAGGAATTCGTTGTACTCGCTTTAAAGAAAAAGAAAACGCTTATTACATCCTTCAGTCATTCAATATTGTAACAGATAACGAGCCATCTTGATAAGCAATATTATATAATGTTACATCTCAAAACAAATATTGATTCATGATATGCGTACAATCGTGACCTAAACAAAAATTAAACGGTTCAAATTGATGAAAAAAGTCAACGGTTTTCATTCGCAAAATTATATCTAATGAATTACGAATAAACACTTTATTTTCTACAAAATGTGAATTTGAAACATACTTGTTTTCGGTGCTCAAGCTAACGACGTCTTCGGCAAGACGCTTAAGTTTCCACATTCTTGCTCGTCGACGTGCAGCCTTATCATGCCCGTAGAATTTCTTCACCAGAATAATATCAGGAATCGAGTCTTGATTTAATTTGTCGTAATTCGCATCGTTGATGTTACTATCCCCGAGGGCGTATCTAAATTTGGAAAATACTTTTTTTTTATACGATTTCTATTGTACAAATTAACGGAGTTGATATTAGACATTTTTAAAGAAGTACAATGCGTACCCTAAAGCGGAATCTCCAGGTTTTAAAATGTGACCTAAATGTGTCCGAGCGTGAACCGGACTGTCGGAGACTCCTAACTCAGAGGCTTTTACCAACCACACGTCAGCAATCACGTGCTAAAAAAAAAAATTGTTATTGTTATTGAGAAGATTGTATTTATTTGTAATTAACAATTACAGTAATTATTGAATTCGAGTCATCTTCTCTATACATATAATCTGTTTGCTAAAAAATGTTTGTTTGTTTTTCAATCGAAATCACTGAACCGATTACGATAAATCTTTCACGAGATTAAAGATCATGAACCGAAATGTGTTTGTGGTTTTAAGAAATTTCGATATCTTGATTTTTACAGAAATGCAAAAAAAAAGCTAGCCTGCTAGATTTCAGGGGCAAAGTCCGCAGGTGCAGCTAGTTGTATAATAAAATATGACGTCATAAGACCGGCATATTGGCGTATATAAGAGTGCGGCAAGTCTCGCGCTAGCTTTTTTCTTTTCTTTTAATGCTTGGCGTCGAGCCGCTGCCGCGTCTCTTGATAAATAGCACACCTTCGTAGAAATAGCGCCTTGGCCAGGAAAAACTTTTCGATCCTTATTCTGTATCGGTTCTATGTCCATTACGACGTATTCCGTCAATTGTTTAGGATTGCAGATGCTGTTGAACGGATGTCGCCAATAAAGAGTTCCGCTGACTTCGGCGACTGAGAAAAAATAATTTGTAAATTTTCAAAAAAAAAAATTCGTAATAAGAAATTATTATTATTATTATTATTATTTACTTTGGCCTGTCGAAACGTCCATCAAGTGGAGAGAATTTGTGGTTTTGTAGACGAGTGCTATTGGATTCAATCCCCCGAGTTGATGAGTTAATTTTTTTGGAAGACAGACGATGCTGTCTTTGGAAACTGGTACAATTTCAACACTGCAGTTCAATATATATTATTGATCCTAATGAATACGATATTTTTTTAAGTTCAAGTGATTAATATGCTAATTTTTACCTGAATGTGAATTTGTAACTGTAAACATTGCTGTGAATATCGTGAGATATCAATTTCTTGGAATGTTGATATCTGCATGGTAAAACAGCCGTTAGAAAATCAATCATTTTTCTCGCTGCAGCCTCATTCGCATAGAAGAAATCTATACCATCTGAAATACATTTACTTCCAATTAACTGTTCAATTTAATACAAATCCCAGCAAAATAAAAAATGTTTAAAATTATATTCTATTTCGATGATTCTGACAGGGTCAATTTACTCACCATGAATGGGCTTGATACCAAGTGTCTGTGCGTGTGCTTTATACTTCAATATGAGTTGTTCCAAGTAGTAAAATGTCTTTTTGTTTATTGATTTCTGTCGGACTTGAACCTAAGAACAATTGATTTGAATTTCATTAGTCATTCTTTGCATAATGTTTGTAACTCAGGTCGTTATATTATTGATAATTTAACAAAAAATTATGGAACATGATTTCAAAAAATAATAAGTGATGAAAAAAACTTACCGATGCGCGCCAATAGTCGTTAGCTTCCGTGCGATGACAATCGTCACACATTTGATTATTTACAATATACTCAACGACAAATACTTGTTGCAAAACTGCACCACCGGCAACTTCTGCATGAACGGTTAGTTTCACCTGAAAATTATGATGGTCAAAGGTGTTTGAGTCTAGAATAAAAATATTCTGGTCACAGATTTTGAAGTTAATATATTGGAATTTACTCTGAGTCTTTTGGAATGCGGCTCTGTCCATATAAAACCAGCATCTATGAGTTTCACACGTTGGAGTCCTTTCAGTTTTTTCAAACATAAAGAAAGAAGTTCGCGAGATTCTAAAGCAGCATGAATCCATTCGGCAGGTGGTTGCAAGTATCTGTGAAAAGACGAAAAAATTTCTATTTTTTATCTCGCGTCTTTCATGAGGTGAGATTTTTCAAAAAATCCAAACTTAGCGAGTTCCGAAAACTTTTCAACGCCTGTATCTCTTGAAATAATCGACAAATCCAAAAATGTTACTGCATCGATTTTTTTTCATTTTCCTTCATACTTTCATTTTTTCGCATCTGAAGTAAAAAATATTGTTTTCAAAGATGACTGCCATTTTTTTATTTTATCCGAAAAATTCTCTAAAATAGTATGACCAATTTCACAACTATGTACGCTGTTGAATTTTCTCAAGAAATCAGGCCTAATGGAAAGAATTTTTTTACTACAGATTCCTTTTCTTCCATTAAAAATATGCATAGTGAAAAATGTTCAAATTCTTTAAAAGAAATCTTTGTTAACTAGTCTAATTGTTGATGTACCTTTCGCAACCACGACAGAAGTGCAGAGTTGCTTGTTTTGGAATTCCTTCGGTAATGTCTACTTCCGAGCGAAGACAAGCCACGCACATATTCGCTGGGTTTGGCTCAATCACGATTCCACATCGACAACACAGCCTATACAAGTTGAAAATAGCTCGTATCAAAAGACATTGAAAAACTTTCTATTTCTATTAATCTAAAAAAATAGTATGAAATAAGTTTCCACGGTTAATTAAGAAATAGTCAAGAATTGGAATGTTGTTGAAAACAACAGAGCACATTCGAAGTATAAAAAAGTATAAAAAATGTCATATTCTAGTTGATAAACAATGAAAATAGTTTATTAGTAATTTCATGATTGTGTTATAAGAATTTACGCTGGTTTTTAAGGTTATCACTCACACTCTAGCAGTATTTTGCAGAGGCTCTTCGATATTTTCCATAAGCTCCATGGTTTTCGAATAAATAGCCGGAATTTTTTATTTCACTAAAAAATCTGTTAGGTAGTTTTTTAATGATTGAATAACAAATAGAGTAAAAAAAATGAATGTAAGTTGCAAGAGTATAATCGGAGCACGTGTCGCCTGATCGACTCCGCATCCGAATCACCGAACTAACTTCGACGACAGGAGACCATAACCTGCAAATTTCTATTCTTCAGGCTTCAAGTTTACCTTATCAACAGAGTAGCGACTGTTATGCCATCACGCGGTATTTCTCTGCGACAAAAAATCATTGCGTGGCGCCGGCCCGGTTGATTTTTCGTGTGTTCATATTCGCGTTGCAACGTAAACTTTTTACAAGGCGTTTCAAACGCTTTGACTTATTTGACGTGTACAGTGTGTGTTTTCGTCGAAAGAACTTTGGAAAAAATGGTCGAGACGGCTTCGAAGAAAGATCAGAAAGAAAACGGGGTGACGGTAAATATTTGTGTGATAAAAAATTCCACATTTTAATCTATCTATGTAAATACTGACGATCTACGATGGTCAGCCTATTCTATAACATGGTTATAATTTTGAGTTTTTTTCAATTTTCTTCACAGGAAATCAGAGTAACAAACAAGTGGGATGGATCGGCTGTTAAAAATGCTCTCGATGATGCTGTTAAAGAAGTATTATTAAGAAAATACGATTATGAGGAAAATTTTTCTCTCCTCGATGGTCGGCTCGCACTCTGTGGCATTGCTGTTGGAGTAGCAGCTGTCGCACTTCTGTGGGATTATTTTTATCCATTTCCCACTTCTAAGCCAGTTCTTGTTGCTTGCGTATCTATTTACTTCGTTGTTATGGGCCTTTTAACGCTTTACACTACATACAAGGAAAAAGGCATTTTTGTTGTTGCAGTTCAAAGGTATTTTTTTGCTTTTTCTAACAGAATTTTTAAACAAACCAAAATTTAATAATTTATCAAGAGACGCGGCAGCGGCTCTACGCCAAGTATTCAAAGAAAAAGCAAGCACGAGCCCTGCCCTTTCTTATGTATGCCAGTTTTATGACGTCATCAAGTTTTCGATTATACAATATGATTTGATCCTTTGGGTGTAAGAAAAAACACTAATAAAAAACACGTCTCTGCAGTTAGTATAAGACATCCGCCGTGGATGAATGAAATTGAACCCAATGAAAAACATTACATCTATACTAAACTTCCAACTTGTTTTGGAACTATTCTACAAATTCAATTCATGTTGTCCTCATAAAAAAGTCTTCTGATTATCTGTTGAACCTGTTTTTTTTTTTTTTTTTTTTTTTCAATAAATCGATGTGTCAGTCTCGGGTTCGCCAAAATTTTTTGAACATTTCATTTTCGCGATAAGGATAAATTACAGATTCTTGTTCCACCAGAGAACGAAATGCGTTTTTTCTCGTCAAAATGACAAGCGTCTTGGAGAAAGTTGAAACGCTTCGCTCGAATTTTATAATTTATCTGCAAGTTTAAAGTTAATCAAAAGAACGTAAAGTTGATGAAAAAATGAATGAAATTTGATTTTCTAGGGATCCAGCAGGATTTGATCCGGATTCGATTTGCGAGGCGAGTTCGTACTTGAAAAAATACGACGACAATTATAATCTGGTTTTGTCGTTGAAGAGCGAAGGAACGGGAATGGTGAATGAGTCTTCGGTCGTAAAATCGGTAGCAAATTTCATCGACGTCAATGGCACTATTAATCTCGACGCGGTCGAGACGGTGGTTACAAACTTGCATGACAGTCTGACGTCCCAGCGCAAGGATAAATGAAAAAATTGTAATTCCAACGTTCGAAGATAAATAAAATAGACGTTTTTTTACGTTTAAGCAATTTTATGAAAAATGTATTTTTCTTTCGGAAATAATTCGGGGATTTTTTGCACACCTCAATATTTTAGTATTATAATTGTGTACGCGATGGAAGTTGGCCCCGAGATTCATTAATAATATCTGAACGTTGAAAATAACGCCATCTATCACTATTAATTATATATCATTCTTTTTTTTTATGTAACTTTATAAATAAATATTTTCCATTTCCCCTCTCACGTACGTTGGTCATTATCGACCATTTTTTTAACGTCGTCTATCGAGTTTCGTATTAAGATGACACTTTCGCTAATGGAGAAACTTTCCCAAACTCCGGATGAAATACACGAAAAAAAAAAAAAACGTAATAAAACATTGCATTTTGATCGCGACAGTATAAAATATCGTATAATTTTTTAAAACGGAATATACTTTAGGTCAAGGTGTTAAATAATTATCCGTGAGTCGTGTCGTCCTCGACAAAGTCCGCGGCTTCCTCGCGCGTTACACACTCCACGTGAGAAACCTTGTTGCGAAATTTTACTCCGTAAAATTTGTTTGCATGTTGAAGCAACTCCGGCCTGATGAATGATAAATAATGAATAATTTAGTGCATTAAAGATCTCAGTGGAAAATTGAGCCTTTTTTTTTTTATATATAAATGGGTCACTAAAGAATTACCTGAAAGTTGTTGTAATGAATTGTGCGTCTGAACTGAGCTCGTGAATCATATCAGCAACGGCTTTTCGATGCTGAGCATCGAGTGCTTGATCGATCTCGTCGAAAAGATAAAACGGAGCTGGATCACATTTTTGAATTGCGAAGATTAAAGCAAGAGCCACGAGGGATTTTTGTCCTCCGGATAATTGATTCATTTCTCGCATTTCGGCGGTTTGGCCCGTGAAAGAAACTCGGATTCCTGATTAAAAAAGAAAAAGAAACGTTTGGGAAAAAGATGGATTATACTGTTTAAGCATCGAGTGAAATGAATATTGTTATTCACCAACTCCCGTAAATCTATCCGAGTCCGCTGTCTCTGAACCGGCGTCGTCACCCTCTTCTCCATCAGCGGTTTTCATGACGAGTTGCGCGTGTCCGGAGGGTACCAATTTTTTGAAAACTTCGCTGAAGTATTTGCTGACTTGTTTGAATGTAAATTGGATTGCTTCGTATTTACGTTGTTCAAGAACGGACATAAGCTCTTTTATTTTCTCATCGCCTCGATCCAACTCTTCTTTACGTCTTACCAACTTTTCTTTCTGATCGCTGAACGACATGAATTGGTCCAACGCTTTTTTATTTACGTGGCTGAAATGAGACGTTGATACAATTATCACTTCTCGTTTTATGTCATTTTCATGACACTTATTTTTAAAACAGTTTATTTTAACGTGAAAAATAGTTGTACGTACGTCGATTTGTCTTTAATCGTAAGGAAAAATAACAATTCGAAATTCACCTGTATTTTTTGAGATGATTATTCGCTTTTTCCATTTCTCTGAACAGCTGTTTGGTCGACATCATAGTGAATTTGGCATAAGCTTCAGGACTGGGCAAAGCCCCGAGTTCGGTGATTTTTTGTGTGCATTCAGATATTTTTTGTTGCAATATATTTTGCTTGCTAGCTAATTTTTCCAAGTCTTTAGCGTCAGCCTCAATTTTTTCTTGCGCTTCCTTTTCCTTGGCTTTCCATTTATCAACTTCAGAAGATTCTAACTTTTGCTGTAAACATTGAATTAAAAGCGGAATATTTGTAGTAAAAGGGTGCGCGATCATTTGAATGATTCGAATAGTCTTTCGAATATTTTTAAATAATTACTTTTTTCGAGGCGTTTGCTACTTTATCGTTCTGCAGTCTGAAATCATTGTTAACTTTGAGCAATCTTTTTTCAATGTCAGCCAATTGGGTTTTGCACGAATCCAATTGACGCTGTCGGTCTTCAACGGAGATTTCCTGAAGCGCCTGGATCAATTCGTCTCTACGTCTCATCAAATTGTTCGTCAATAAATTCTCCAGTTTATTTTTTTCCGCTTCCCGACGCATTCTCGTTGCAAACGCGATCTTGTTCTCCTTCGTTAAGGCTCTTATTTCATCGTTCAAAGTATCGACTTGTTCTTGATCAGCGACTGACAGTTGGGCCATGAGATCCTGATGAAGCTCACTCTCTAAGCCTTCTTTTGTAGCTTTCATAGCTTCCAAACTCGCGGTACACTGAGCTAAGCTTCTCTCCTTTGGTGTACGGTATCTCTCGATTGCGCTGAGCTCTTCTTTCATCATTCGTATTTCTCCCTTCATTTTATCATTGATGTCTCTGTAAAAACGAATGATGAATGAATTTTTTTAACAAAAATAAGAATTAAAAAAACCCAAAAATTCCATTTATTGCTAGTAAATAATTTGAGACACTCACTTTGCCTTGCTGTTTTTAGTTTCAGTTCGTTGCATTTCGCTTACGTACGAGCTGATACTCTGATCGGCATTTCTAATGTCTTCTTTCAACGTCGCTAATTGACTCTCCAAAGTTGCTATTTGTGCCATTAGCTCCGATCGTGTTTTTTGAATCTCAAGACGCGATCTCAGAGTGTTGAAATAACCGCCGGTCAGAGAACCCTTGGACGAAACTTGATCACCTTCAAGGGTAACGCAATCGAGGCCTGATTCACGCGCGAGGCTCGTCGCAGCTTCGAGATTACGGCAGATTAAAGTTTTTCCGAAAATATACCTAGATAAAACGTCCCGAGGCGTATGAATGGTGATTTCAGGAAAAATATTCACATTTGTAAATTGTAAGTATTGAAAAATTGTTGAGTGTAAAATTATAAAAATTACCTTAAAGCCCGATCATATTTATTGTCGTACTTCAATTTCGATATCATAGGAATAGCGTCACTCGTGTTCGGATAATCTTGAACCTTGACGTGAAGACGGTTCAGAGGCATGAAAGTAACTTCTCCAGGTAAACGTTGGTTATTCATTTCTTTGAGAATCTTCGTGCCAAATTTATCGGTTTCTACAATGTGATGAAACAATCGATTGCCAGCAGTCACTTCTACAGCCATGTAAACACTCTTGTCACAATCAAAGTTCTCAATCACTGGACCATAATAGCTGTTAACTTCGTGAGCCATATCAGGTCGTTGCCTGTGAAAAAAAAAAGTTACTTAATATTATTTATGCTGCTTTAAAAATGACGATATTTAATACAGACCGAAAAGTCTCCAGCACTTTGCGAACACTGTCTCTGCCGTTGAGGATCGGTTTTCCAGCCATGGATCTCAAACTCTGATCGGCTTTCGCCAAGTCTTCTTTCAACCCAGACAAATTAAGTTGTAATACACTCTCCTGGCGATACCTTAGCAAAAATGAATTTTTCTTAATAACGTGCAAGTGTTTTGAGCAAATAATCATATTAGTTATTCAATGGAACTTACTGTTCCTTACGAGTCGCTTGGCACTGATCTTTCGCTTTGTTCATTTCGTAGTACTGTTTGTTGTGTTCATCGATCGAGGCCCTTTGTCGCTCCATTTCGACAGTGTATTCAGCAATTTTTTTCTCCAACATAATTTGTTTGTCACTGTCTCGTTTCAAATCATCTTTTATTTTTGTTTGATGTTCCTGCTTGTCTTTGATTTGTTTAGTGAGTTGTTTTAGCTCGTTTTTGATCCATTCATCCCTGGCGTCCTACGAAAATTTTAATATTTTTCAACATAATTGTGATGCATCGAGAAAAAAATGTTTTTTTTTAAATTTATTTCTTACTTTGCTGCTAAATTGACTGCCTCGACCTTGTTTCGCGTATAACTCTTTTCGCTTCTGTTCTTTCAGAGCCAAATTACGCGTGCATTCTTCTTCCACGCGTTTCATATCCTCGTACTGTAAAATTATCGTTTCAATGTTACTCACAATGGCAGATTTCAATACAAACGATGGAAAAATCACAAATCACCAAGTATTTCTAAATGATTGCGAGATTATAATGTCTTTTGTACTTACAGCAGGTCTTATGACCTCAAGCTCTTTTTCTTTTTCATCTATTGTCAGTTTCAACTTTTCCAGTTCTTGCTGTGCTCTTTTTTTACTGTCATTGTCGCCCTTGACTTCTTCCAATAAATCATTTATCGTTAAAGTCAATTTTGTCTTTTCTTTGAGAAGCTGCTGTTGTTCAGCACTATTCAACAAGAACAAAAATAAAATATATACTATTTAATAAAAAGTTATAACTTGCGGAACCTGATTAATTCAATGGAACTTGAACATTTCGAGCCAAATATTCGAACATTGTTTCATCATTGAATTAAATTATTAGTGAAAATCTCCATTAATTATTTTACCTCAGTGTATCTCTTTCTTCTTTCGCAGCTTGGACCTCTTTTTTCGCTTCCTTCAATCGTTTCGTTGCTGCACGAACATTTTCTTGTGCAGTTTTAGCCTCAGCCCCAAGTTTAGCTTGTTCAGCACCATTGTTTGCTCGTGACGCTTCCAATTCGTCCAATTTTCGCTTATTGTCCTTCAACTCTCGCTCGTGTATCGTATACTCGAGACAACGTCGCTGCTTGTCCCAACGCTGATATTCTTTGAGCTCTTCTTTCTCTTCCTCGAGAGTTGCCAAACGTTCCTCTGCAAAACACATTGAATTTCAATGGCGAACAATGAAATTTCTTCATTAGAAGTTTTATGGTCAAATCATCTTAGCTCTAAAATTTAATCTGGAATCAGCTCATCATATTTTGCAATTGATAACAACATTTACATTTTTTTATTTTAACAAATTTACCTATCGTGCGCAAAAAGTCGACAATTTTTTCCAGTTTCCCTTCAGTCTCTTTCAAAATGGATTTCGACTCTTCGCGTCTCTCGTCATAAACCCGAGTACCGGCAACTTCACGCAGTAATTTCAATCTTTGAGAATCCGGAGCAGTAGCCATTTGATTGATCTGATAACAGAGAATTTTTGTTAGAAATTTTTCAGGGCAAATAGAGAAGAATTTTATTGTGAAATTTCCTTTTCTCCCAAGGAATATGATCTTTTGCTTACTTTTCCTTGTTTCACGATGTAATAAGGATTAGATCTCGAGAAACCAGCAGATTCAAGCAAATTCATCACATCTGTTCTCGAAACGTTCTTCTTGTTTAGGAAATAATTATCCTTTTTAGAGCCAATGACACGTCGCAAATAAACCTCATCCTTGTCGATCTGTTGACAAAGAGGCATTTTTACATAAGATTTATTAAAGATTGACTGATCTTTCTAGTAAATATAAAATAAAGGCGCTTGAAGTTGTTGAAAATTTTAAAGAATAGCGCACCGGTAATCTTCCATCAGTGTTGTCGAAAATAATTTCCACATGCGCAGATATGACACGAGGTCCAGTACCCTCGTGTAAAAGTCCCTGTCTTTGTTCGGGCCTCAAATGAGAAAATTCATCGCTCAGTACAAACTGAATGGCATAGAAAAAGTTGCTCTTTCCAGAGCCGTTTCTTCCAACTGAAAATGATTTGAACATTAATGAATAATTTTAAGATGATAAACTCCAATTTGATCCCATTGAGCAAAAAATTGTCAAATCTAAAAATAGTTATTCAAATTTGGTACTTACCGACTACATTGTGTCTGGGGTCGAAAGGCTCTACGACCGTTTGCTCACGGTACGATTTGAAGCCCTGAATGATGACCTGCAGGTGAAAAGATTAAGATAAAAAAAATATGAATTATCGCAGATTCAAATTTTATTCGACGTACAGGATTGAAGAAGTCAATCCCTTCGAAATATATGATATTCGAAGAATTTTTTAAAGTAAACAGAAATGCATAGAGAATAATGTAGTTTAAAATTGTTACAATTGGCAAAGTTGATAGAAAAAAATAGATTCTGTCCGAATTTTTCAAGCGAGTTCATGAGTTCGAAGAATTCCAACGAATTCCAAGAATTCGTAAACATTTACTGAAATGGAAATGAGAGGTACTTGTAAACAATGGTTTGTTCGTTTTATTCGAATTTATTTTTGTCTATTATGGTAAATAAGACATCTGAAATAATGAAAGAATTAACGTGTGCTTGGAGTGAAATGCATGATAACATTTTTTTTTTCAGTTTACGTTCTTTCGACCCAAGCCCGTAGTTGGCAAAAAAATAACCAAATATTATGATAGAACATAACCTCTCGAAAGGAACGAAAACATGATTATTCCTTTTTTAATTTGTTTTCAATGATACACAATCGGATAGACAGTAGACTAAATTAATTAGAATTCTATGAAAAACGTAATTTGGTAAATAAAAAAGAGACCGGAAGTTTTGAAAACAGAACGTAACCAAGCGTCCTTTGAAACGAACATTACGGCAACGATTATTTTGTAATGCAGTTTTGAAAATGAATTCAATCAATTTACCTGTTTGATGTACATTTTGAGGTCACTGTTTATCAACGAAAAAGCTTATTTTGTGTAATTATCTGTCACTTTTTAATCAAAAACACCTCCCAACGAACATTTTTTGGTACAACGGTACAACACCGAATTATGCAGTTTGTTAACATTCAAAAATCCCTAGATTTAGGCGGGAGAAGTGATGACTCTTCATGTGGCGGCATAAAATAAGAAACTATAAATCGGAGCTCTTTCATTCTGTAGTAGATGTTTCCAGAATCCTCTTTCATTATCAACAAAAAAATTCATTCTCTATAGCAATATTATTTATTTGTAACATTCCCCAAATATTGATGAAATAATTTTTTTTTTATTCACTTTTTTTGCATATCTTTTTTTTGGGATTCACGTGATCTCATCCATCTCATCTCACTATACTTTCCTAAGTCTAAATTTATGTGAGCTTTATATTTCTCATTTACTTTTGTATTGGATCCAATATGATCGAGGACCCAGGCAAACTGTAGAAAACCTGAGGCGTAAGTGTTTACTGAATTTAAACGTCATTTATCACCATTATAAATTTCGAAAACCTGCTTCTTGCGCTGCGAGCAATAGGCAAGGTGTTGTGATCACCGATGCTAGTATTAGTTGTGCCAAATCCTGCAATTTACTCAAAAAGTATTTGGACAGAAATGGTGTATGTACAAGTACTGGCAAGTACTGGCTATGCCTGCAGGCTTTGCCCGCAGCATCTAGCCTAGTCAAACTGAATAATGCTTTTCATACTCATACAAGTTTGACTCGCCAAACTTTCATATATACAAATGATTTTGAGGAATCTGGCATGTGACGTCACGTCGATGTGCTTTCGAGTTGGCCAACGACCAAATATTTTTATACATGCATTCATTACTTTTATATTATATATGTAGAAATACTTTTTGAAGCTGTGATACAAACAGTTGAAATTATGCTTCAGGCTGACAATGAGAAATTTCATTTATTCATATCGATTAGAAAATTTACACAAGTGTTGGCATGAATGAAAATACAAAGAAATTTGTTTAGTGATGAATACTCAATGCATCACTCTGTACTTCGTGACTAAGTTGAGTTTGCAAGTTCGACAATTTGTTTTTCAAAGCAGCTATTCCCATCATCACGATATTTTCAGGTTTGAGAGCTCCGCTGCTTTCAACATTGAAATAATATTTGTTCGGTTTTGCTTCCCAATTGAAAGGTGCTTCGTCTAGAGAAAAAAAAATACACAATGAAAAATATTTAGGGTTTGCCTACATTTTTATGAATCGATAGAGCAAAACAAGAAAAGAAACTTTATTTACATTGGTCCTCCTCAAGTTCCGTGTATTCAGACTTAGGCCACTCATCAGGCTTTGGGAAGAGTGTGTGACGCATAGAGTTGTCAGGATCATATTCGAAACAAACTCCAGCAGTTGGATTCCATTTGGCATGCTCTTTCCCAAATCCCTTTTTAGCATATGCTCGTAGTTTAAGTTCTTGGCCTTTTCTCAATTTTACAATCAATATTTCTATTACAGAAGGAAAAAGTGTGTAAGAAAAAATTTTGCAATACTAAATGAAAAATTAATTATACTGAGAAATCAAAAATTTTATTGAAATATCAATATAGATTCGTTCATTGATATGAAACACGTTATTGTTGAGGTGTTGATATTTTTATTTAGAGATAAAATTACCGTCAGTTTCTCCGTAGTCACTAGCATCGTCTTCTCTGTGTCTTGATGTGACAGGCAAGACTCTTGGATCGCTGGATTTTAGATCAGCTGTTGTTACGTGTCTTGTTTGATCTTCGGTACATTTAACATCCAAGGTGAATTCCACACTGCATTCTGGACAAAAATCTGGACAGCTACAGTCTCTCGTGTATTGGATTCTGTCAACAACCTGTATAGAAAGAACAATTATGATTAATTTTCATTCATATTTTTGATTTAACATTATTCAAATTGTCTTTTCACTTAAAATTCTATGAAAAACTTTCTGAAACTTCTTGAGTACTTTTTGAACAGTTTCTCAATTGAATGGCTATGCGATGGAAACAAAAAAATATATGAAGCTGATAAAAAAAATGAGGAAAAATCGTTTTCTCTGATAATTTTCACAATTTCTTCAGTAAACAATGATGTGAGTTTTTACTACTTACTTCATCGCTGATCAATGGAATCATACCAATCCTGTGAGCAAGAAATTCGTCGCTCAAAACTGTGGAGTTTGCTTCTAATTGAATCCAGTCGATTGCCATTGTCGGCGTTTCAGCTATGAAGACGCGTCTCATACTATTTGCGACACTAAAAGGAAAAAGCAATTGCCACAGGAGTTAATAAATACGAAAAAAACTGGTGTCTGCTCACAAGTCAAATTTTCCGGTCTTGACATCGAAAAGTAAACATACCTAATAGAGGAAAGGATTGACATTATTATAAAAATCAATTATGGTTGTGTTATTTTTAAAAATGAACACCAGGCAGAACAATAGTTTTCGCTCATCCCTTTTAGTAACATATTATTGTAAGACGCAACAATACTAAAAAGTCATGTTTCTCGTACAAATAAAAAAAAATACTAACCTCAATTCTGTATCCTCAACTTGAAATTTTACATTTTCCTCGGTCAAATCCGTTATATGCACGGACGGTTGATTGGCGTAGGGCATTTTTATTTATTTATCGGATTGAATTTCAATGTAAATTCTTCTGTAATATTTTTTTTTTTATCGCAACAGTACTTGTAAACAACTGAAATGACGCGATTTTCTCCGGCGAGAAGAGACGAGGAAACTAAATTAGGTTGATGGTCAGGTTGGCCAACTATTGAAAAATAACACTGCTACAGCAGAAGAAAAAAGAAGAATCCTCGGTGTTGTACCCAGGGAGACTAGAGAGAAGGAGTGGACACACCGTGCTGGAGAAGTGTACCCAAAAATCGGTAGAAAATGTGAGGCGCTGCGATCGCAAAGTACAATTTAGTAATATATATATGTCATGTCAACACACCACGGTCGTACATACAGGTCTGGAAACGACGGTGGTGGGGGATGGGTCGCTTAACGTCCAGTGTTTGTAGCTTCCCTGTTTGGCCGCATGGTGCGCATTGGAAAAGGGATGTTGTGTGCGAAAGAGACAGCCATATGTCTCTTGGGCACTGTACATGCACTTTCCATTATAATTTTTTTGTATGAAAATCATTATTGTTTTTCGTTGAAATCGTTAACTCAGGGAAATTAAAATAAAAAAGCACAAGTGGAGTTTTATGATAGACATAGGACTGGGATCAAGCAGGAGAACGTGTTCGGGGAAAACCAAAAACAAACTCTTGTAGATGTTTTGAAACTACTTTTAATTTTTAGCCAGTCTTGACAGTTTTTTTTCAGTAGAAGACTCAAGTGTTTTTCACAAACGTATTGAGATGTTTTTAGTTTCACTCCGGGAATTGCTGCCTGCCACTTTTTAAAACGTTCTGGGTTTTTTGGCACTTTAAAAACAGAGCTCTTTTCTTAATTCGATTTATACCCTGTTTTGCAGTGAGGTACCGCACAGGATTTAGTCATTTTAATGCAATCAATTTATTAAAGATTTTTAAATTGTCACACGAATAATTTTTGACGAAATAAATATCGAGAACACGTGAAGAGAGAACATTACGGTTTAAATTAGGCCTGTATATAACTTGTAACATCCCCCTATCACAGCGCTATGCTGTGGCAGCGGTGAGAAAAAAAAGCTTGGACATTAAGAGGCCCACATGCTGCCTATGCAATGCTACTGTCGTTTCCAGACCTGTATATACGACCGTGCAACACACCTCTCATAACCTGAATGCAAAAGTGTAGTATAACCTCAATTCCTTTATTGATGAAATTATAACCTCAATATCTATAATTGGGCTGTGTTAACGACCTGCATTTTGCCCTGATAGCGTATGGCGCAAACATAGAATTTTGCATGTTCTGTTGATATAAATATAATCAAAAAAATAATTAATGATAACGCGTAAGTATGAATCGTGTAGCACAATTTAAATATCGGTAGTATGATATATGAATTAGTATGTCAATCGTAGCGAAGTGGTATAGATTGATATTGAATAATCGAGACGACTGGGGATCGAACCCCGCAATATCTTTTTATTTCCAAAAATTTTTTTTTTTGTTTGTACAAGTAATATTGCTCGCACTTGATCGTAATTTGAGAAAACAGAAAAAGAGGTGAGACGATTAATAAAAATATTCAAAATAAATTGAAATAACATTTTATTTTCAGAAAACATTGTATTTTTGTACACTGGTCATTTGACTTAAACAGTTAATAAAATTTAATAGATATTAACAATTCAAAACTGGGTCCATAAAATCAAAAATTAATCACAGTCTTCCGTATATCCTTTTCCAGAAAATGAAGCTCGCACAGAAACTGTTTCATTTCCAGGGTGCATCCAAGACTTTCTTTCCATCTAGCGAGCCGGTCCTTGCACTAAATTATAAAATTTCCTGAATAATTTCGGTTGCAGCAATAAATACTTATAATTTCACATTTTTATTTTATAAAATCTCAACGGCCACATAAATAATGGAACCCATAAAGTTACTGAAATCTGCAATGTTGGAACGCAACCAATTATATTTTATTTATTCTTTATTTTGTTATTTGCCCTAATCTATTTTGCAAATGAAGAGGTTTGGTCATAAAAAAGGTTGTTCAATTGCTGGTGCTATTGCACATGAATGGTGGACAATGCGATACACCAAAAGAATTTTGTTGCCCTGCGACGATGCAAACTTCAGTACCGTTACCCCCTTGTCAAAAAATCATGCAGTCAGCATTGAAAGTATTATAGCATGCAGTCACTGTGTCTGAAACTATCAGTTTGGGCCAGGAACCCTCAAAAAGCTACAATATTTGGGATAGACTATCTCTCTCCCTTGTATTAAAAAAAGATAGAATAATTTACCCTAGGCACGGAGAAGAGCGACAAGTGTCGTAGCCCCAACTTTTTTCGCTGCATCGTTATTTTATTTGTCTCGCTGCTGCAACCTGGGACAGCACAAATCTTTCCCATTCTGAAAACAGAAAAATGAAATAAAGATTAGAGAAATACTTATACATTGACATTTTTTTCAGGAAGTGCAGCAGTTTACTCTGAGTCAATAGACAAGAAGTGATAGACAAAATTAAAAATTGAAATGCCCGTACAAATATATATCAGGACTTACAAAACTTCAATTATTATTGTTAAATTAATTACTATCTTAAGTTGATCAATCATCTGCGAACTATAAAAGGGAAAAAATTGTTAACCTCTCGATCTGAACTCAATGGAAAGCAAAAAAAAGACAAATATCAGCAGTGAATAATGAAGAGGAATATTGAAAATGATCTTACCTTGTACTTCACGAAAAATACCGGGGTTGTTATTAATTATTTCTTTATCATTCGTTCGATATGCAATTAACGATGAAAATCAGTGTAAATAAATACTGTTCACAAACACTAAAAAAATATTCTTCTTTTGCGCATGCGCCAAACGGTCACTTTCATGTCGCTGAGAATTATTATAACTATAGGTATTAGTACTTTCGATCACGAGCGTTGCTAGCGGCAAACCCAGAAACTACAGCATCAACGTGTTTTGGGGACGCTGGAACTAAGAATTGGCCTATGCTGTGTCCACTCCTTCTCTCTAGTCTCCCTGGTTGTACCAAAGAAATCTGACTTCTTTAGTTGTACTGTTTACAAAATTTGATTGGCACATAACGATGAGTTTCTTCTCGTAAGTGATCGGCGAGAAATTTCAAAGTTATCACGAGCAGGCAAGCTTTATGTAAACCTCGAGATTTTAGTGACAGTGATAACTCGTGTTTGCTAAATTCGGGAACCGTTTTTTTTACAGCTTGTCGAGCTATTTTTTAAGGAACTTGAGAATTTTTCGAACGTAAAAAGTGAAATTTGTTCGTAAAACATGCATTTCAAATTTTGAATCGCCGCAAGATTCATTTTTTTTTCATACTACAAGAACCTCTAAGATCCATAACCGCAAGACTTTGGTCTTTTAAAACTACAAGAATTTCTAAGCTGTCTTTAACCCTTTATAAGCTATCCGGTTGGCAAGTGAGTTTTTGCTGGAAATTTGTCTTGAAACATCTCATCTAATGTTTAATAGACATATATTTTATTTCCAAGTATGTCTTTCGGGCTTTTACATAGTTCCCCCCTCCTATTTCCCTTACATGTTAAGTATCCTTTTTTCTCTTCCGTAATTCCTTCTATTTTACACTTCATTTACTCGTTTTCTCATCATCGATTCATATCCTCTCACAAACTCACACAAATCTTTCGCAAGCTCTTCTCTTACCGTTATATAAATTGTTTCCTCAACTCCTTCTCCGCTCCGTTTGTTCTAGCCACGTTTCCACAAAAGAGTAATAATTTATGTATCATTGATATTCTGTTATTTCCTTTAATTAAATGTCAATTTTCAGTCAATTTCATGCATTTTTTTGTCCATAGACCAAAGTCAATAAACAGCTCAAGTTTTTTAACACTTATTCTTTAAAAGTCTCAAGGGACAGAAAATTTTTTTTTTGGTATAAAATAGTCATATAAATTGTTCATACGTGCTGTAACATGACTGTCTGAAAAAGATGGTTAATCGGTCTCCATCGTAGCACTATAAAAAATGATCTGAAATGAAAAACGATTTTTTTAAAATTGCTGGAGTCTGAATCTATGATATCAATAGAAGATAAAAAATTTGAAAAATAGTGGACAATGAATGTTTTTTTACGATACCACCAACAATTCAAATGTTGGCTATTCAAAAAATTTTTTAACCTATTATTAATATTATAGGCTCAGGCTCCAGCAAATATTATATAATTTATCATTTTTTTATTTTATTTATTGTTATTTAAAAAAATGAAAAATAAATTAATATCTAAAATTAAAAAGAAAAATTTGTTTTTGATTTCAGGTAGTTTTTGACAGTGCTACGATGACGGTCATGTTACAGTACGTATAAACAATTTGTATGATTATTTTTTACTAAAAAAAAAAAATGTTTTCTGAATAAGCGATAAAAGATTTGAGTTGTTTATTTACTTTGGTCTATGGAAAAAAAAAAATTCATGTGATTTATTCATTTTTCGGTCGCTTGATGAGAACCTTCCCTTAATACACCCAAAAGTTAAAGAAACACTTTTAGTTTTCTAACTGCTGTTTGCAATACGTTTATAAAGATGAATAAGGTAATTTGATTCGTCGGGCGACAAAGACTCGAATAGAACATGCTGAAAGACATCCCACTTGCACTATCATGGCGATAGCAATTTTATTTTGCACACACAGCTTGGACATTGATTTTATAGACCTGTATCAATATTTTTCAAAATATTCATTGAATCGTTGAAGATTCCCTACGATGGATTTTTATTCGAACCAGTGGTAAAATTTTTTTTGACACTAACAACAAGAAATGATAAAAAATTGTGTTTTTATTCAAGAGACAAAATAACATTTTCGGGTGTTCACACGAACATGCGATGATCACAATAAAGCAATACAATAATAATGATAATAATGGTCATGAAAGAAGTGCGTGAAGTTATATCACACGAAGTATGGATACGAAACTAAATACACTGGGATAAAATTATTTAAGCCGGGATAAACTTTGGCTTGTGTTTCATAATACGAACAGAGTATAGATCACTACTATCTATATAAATAAACGTAATCCCGTTAAAAAAGAAAACAAACATATTATGGCACTAACAATAGTGTAAGAAGTAGGAAGACAACGACGAATCGTGATATTTTATGGAAAAGAAAACACACAAAAAGTCGAAACGCGAGGTTCTTGTTCGTTATAAACTAGATTTTTATCGTGATATCATCGAATTTGTGAGATTAATAAAGTTAAGGATTTTACCGATAAATATGTGTTGCCAATCATAGTTCGAATTTTGTTTTTTTTTTTTTTTTTTTTAATCAAAATATTAACTAATGTATAGGAATAAGAAAAGATAATAAATAAACGACAGTAGACAACCGTCTAAAAATATAAAAAATGTTTTAAGACATCTGCTTCGTAGTACTTGACGCCACTTTGTGATTTTTTTTGTGATCCGTTGAATTATTGAGTTTCAAAGCTCGTCTGTGAAACGATCAATGCTCTGCAGATAATCGCCGTAATCGGTCGCCTCACTTCCCACGAATGTGTCGTGATGCTCGAGAACCTCTTCGAACGATAATCTGTTGTCGTGATCGTCGTCCGAGGCCGCGAACAAATGATCCACTTCATCCGTTGCCAAATCTCTGAAGAAAATTCATTATTATTATATCTTTTGTCAAACTGATACGAATATTTATGAAACGTTTTTTTTTTTCTCGTAGTTATGAAGAATTTGTAAATGTTGTTTCTTCAAATTTATTCTGATAATATCAAGAATTATTTGAGCTATGAATTTCTGAAATTAATTATTGCTATAGGAGAAGTGAATGTATTCTTTTCTATCGATGAAATAGACTTACTCGTTACTGGGCACAAGCCAAGCCAGTACTTCCGAGGAGTCGAGCTTGCCATCCTGATTTTTATCATGCTCATGATCAAATTTGTCTTTTTCAACAAGAAGCCATTCTTTATCCTCATTTCTAGCTCTGTTGCCTAAAAACTCCTGAAAGCTTATGCTTCCATCCTTATCGGTGTCTTTTTCTTCAAGAGCTTGTTGCAACAGAAGAGGATACATTCTCGGAGTCTCTTCCGGATGGGTGTAAGCTTTGAACTCTTCCTTATCCAAAAGTCCATCATTGTTAAGATCAGCCAGATTAAATGTGGCTTTGTCATCGGCGATAAGTCTGTCCTCCGCAGCAAGATCCTCTGCGTCTGAACCATAAGTGTCTTGAACTATTTCCTCCCAACTGACTTTACCATCCTCGTCTGTGTCCGCATCTTCCAAACGGTCCAGAGATTCCTCCGATGAAAGCATACTGCAAATGATCAATAGTAACAAATAAACAAAACCATAAAAATTAAAAAATCCACTATGAAGCCAGAATTACCATGAATTATTTATTCGAATGGAAGCCAAAAATATATTTGTTATTACTGAAAATTAATTGCTCAATTCCAAGAGAAATTATTGGGACTTGAACTGCAGAGATGTAAGAAATTTCTATTTATTTTTTGTCAATTTTCACATTCGAAGAATAGCCTATACCTTGTTCTTGCTCATTTTCTTTATTCCTAAAAGATCTGAAAAAGGGTCGGACATTTCTTTTTTCAATTTTAATATGCAACAAAATTTCAAACAAACAAAGAAATATCATTGCATTTTGTAGATACAACCTTTCACGCATAAAATATATTCTTGAATTGAGAAATATATTACAAAAATATAAAAAACTGATCTGACATAGCTACAGATTATTATACAAATGACTCTGGTCATTTTGAAATGTGCATTCTCCAGTAAATATATAAGAGCCTACATGGATTACTTGAGCAATATCCTAGTAATTGTAGGTGTTCGAAACTCATTAGGCAACAGAAACGTGTCCAATATTTCAACTTCCTAATGGTACATCTTATGATACCGAATAGTCCAAAATTTTTTTTACGTGACAACATTTGACACATGATTTTAGGTAATTAAGAACGCTTCAAAGAAAATCTGTAAAAAAATTTTGGTCATCGCAGGAAACATGAAGTTTTTAAATGTTTCTCATAGAAAATGCGTGTGAATTTGCATAAATATAGACAGGAAATATTTCAAATTTAACAGAGATTCCTTTTAAAATTCCAAAAATAATGAATATTCTTGGAGTTAATTACTCGAAATACTTGTGTATTATCAGATAACACATGTTTTCTCTGATATTGCAGAGCATGAGATAAACTCGTGCAATTTTATGAAATTTGTTTTTAAAGACTAAACAAAAAAAGTTTGGAAAAAAGTTGGAAATATGGAAGTAACTGAAAAATATTTACCTGAAAGATCGTAAAATCCATGCTTTCAGTTCATTTCTCTCAATGTAGTTATCTCGATTTAGGTCCATTTTTTTGAGCAATATTTCCAATCTTTTTTTAGATTCTTCGATCGGAAGTTTGTCGAATTCCTTAGCTTCCTTGACACTACCTGAAATTGTTGAAATTTTTTGAACGTCATTGATGTGTTTTTTTTTTTTTTTTTTTTTATCTTTCGAGATCATAGAAATTTACCGAGAATAGCCTCATGATCGAATTCTTGATGATGTTCTCCGTCAACGTAGTGATCGCTGTCCCTGGGACTAAATGCACCATCCTCGGTTCTCTCATTGCTACTGTCGATTTTGTGATAATGCGAACGAATAAATGAAGCTCCCCTTGAACTTTGGAATAAACACAAAAAACAAAAAACCGCGACTAGCGATATCACACTCCGTGACTCTCCCATTTTTTTTGTAAGGTTACGCGAAAAATTGAAACGAATATATTCCAACTTCCAACCTCCAAATTGAGAGTAAAACAACCCCTTGGTCAGGTCGTTGGGTCCCGGTCAACGTCGGTGAGCGTCGGATCGCTCTCTGTCTCTCTCTCTCTCTCTCTCTCTCTCTCTCTCTCTTTATCTCAAGGTCTCAACTGTTGCCAAAGTTACGGGGTTTGCCGCTCGGTGCGTGACCTACGCTGCTTTTGTTCTTTCAGTCTCTTTGTTCGTATTTCAATGGATTTTCAAAATTTGTTGATAAAAATCCAGTAAAACCGCAAATAGATATATTAACGACGAATCCAAAAAATAACTGTCAAATTATTTTTCTACACAAATGCGTTTTTTTATAACAGTTTGTCCGAATCCGCTGGTTTAAGATTTTGAACTGAAGCCGAGGGTTCGAAGGATTTCTATCCTTCATTTTCTCTCGGATAGCTGCGTTCTTTTCATCTGTTGGGCTTCAATCTAAAGTCTGAGGAGTCTAGCCATTCAACATTCGAATAAACAGTTTATCCTTCGAGAGGTCGAACTGCCACGAAGGCACGGCGCGCGCTATGGATCAGTCACCTCTAACATAACGTACCTCGAATTTTCCAAGTTGAAATTTTTCGACCCGCTTTCACCGATTACAAAAGAAGAAAAAAAAAAATGTTTCAGTCCACGCACGACGAAACTTTTGGTGCTAAAACTTTTTTATTTTGATCGGTCAAATGGTATGTGGAACAAAATCTCATTTTCAAAATTTCCAGCTATATCTCTCTCGCACTCACAGTGACTAGACGAAGTAAAAATATTAATAAAATTCTGACACATCAGATGAGAAAAAATTCCATTGACGATAATGCGATTTTGAAAAAATTTCTTATGACCAAGTTTCTTTACCTCCAAAAACTTATCTGGTGCTCAGAGTTCCAGACATCGTTCCACTGTCTTCCATTGTAGAGTACTTGAGCCCCGAACCAAAATGCTCTGTGATGTAACCAAAAAAACCTGTGTGGCATATACCTTTGATCGATGGTGATAGACAAGGAGGATATCAGGAGGAAAAGAAGAAGAAACGAAAAACCTTCAAGAATGCGTACAGTTCCAAAAAAAAAAAACATTAACAATGAGATTTTTATTTATGAACTAGCTGTGCGTGCGGGCTTCGCCCGCTGCATAGAGCAGGCGCATCTAGCCTATTCTAGCTGTGAATTTTTCCTATTTTAATTTTTTTAATTTTATTTTTTAGATACATGAATTATTTCGTTCAGAGTTGAGTTGTTTGTGAATCTACATAAAAAAAAATTGAAAAAAGTATTTTGATGTTACCTGGGCCATCTTTTTGCGTTTTCTTTTCAATTTCAGACATAATTCTTCAGTTTTCTTCTGGATAAAATAATCAAACGAAAGATTTTCGTATTTTTAATTTTTCATAATTTCATTAAAAATGCTGTAACTTTTTTTCTATACCGAATTGAGCATTCAACCACCGCTCATTTTGTTCGTTTTCTAATTCCCTTCAAATTGGTAAATCGTTTTTTTTTTATTTATCGTTAGTATTTAATTACCGTCGAGTTTTGAAAATCGGAGAATGAACGAAATCACTAAACTTTTTTTTGCATTTCTGTAAAAATTGAGATAACGAAATTTCACAAAACCACAAACTCAGTTTGAATCGTGATCTTTAATCTCGTAAAAGATTCATTGAAATCGGTTCAGCCGTTTTCGATTGAAAAGCGGACAAACATTTTTTAGCGAACAGATTTATATATATAGAGATGGATCACTTCATAGTTTTTGGCAAACGGTCACAAAAACATTGAAAAATCTGGATTCTGGCCGGTCCGTTACCACGACTTCGATTCATTGCAAGACTGTAGTAAATATACGGTACAACGTACAGTATAATACTGCAAGTACTTTATGTGACGGAAGTTTGTCTTGTATGGAATCACTATCTTAATCAGAAGTTGCAGTTTGAAGAAAACAAAGTTTATTTAGATTCGATGGATGTCTCTATTTGGAGGATAACTATATGAAGAAACCAGCCATTAGCATCAAACGTTCATAGCTTCATACAATATATCGGCGCCAGGAAAGAACAACCGCTGTGAAAAGTTTTTCTCAATGGTGTAGTCAGTAATTTTTTTCTTTACCGTTATCAACTAACTATGAAGAAACGATGTAAGATTTCTATCGAAAGATGCCTAATTGGAACAAATTAGCTTAGCTCAAGATTTATTTATGAAAAATTCAGTATATTTTGCACATCAGTAGATATTTTTCACACGAAGTATTTATTTGGTTAATTAAAAAAAAAAGTTGTAAGACGCATTCATTTTTCTCAATCGTATTGTTAATGTGCGTGAAATATAACGTATTAATAGAATCCCAACGCAGCGAGCACGCTAAGCGTCCTACAAACGCATTTCTCAGAGCCAAATTGTAGCTTCCGAAGATATTCTACACCATGCGGTGAATCTGCTCTAATATGTTTCTTGTAAGTTGAGCTGCGTCCGCATTGTATGATCATACCTTTCATCATACCTCATTTTTATTGTTTCTGAGGTTTTTTTTAAAGATAACGCTTTTCTATAAAAATTTCAAAAATTCTGACATTTACAAAATTACGCCGTTCTCAATATATTATTTATTATTTCTACACAATTTTCTACCGAATTAGAGTTGGTTATCGACCTAATTAGAAAGAAAATTTTTATTTTTATGTTTTTTATTTATTTTTTTTTCTCTTTATTTTCAACTATAATCTGTTACTATTTGTAACAATAAATAGTTTTGTGGGCTAAAACAGTAGAAGGAGAATCAGTTGTGCGTCCATTGACGGACCACTGGTGATGTGGTATGTGAGATATTGGTTAGAAAGAAAATGATGATCAAAAGTAAGAAATTTTGGTGACGGAATCCTGGAATGACATAGGAAAACTGAATTTTTTGTCGGAAAACGGATATTTTGTAGATTAACTAAAATAGATATTGTAAAATAAATCGGAATTCATCGTAGATCAAACGTTGATATTTGTAAACAAATTATTTATCACTATCGTCGTACATTAGTAACGATAAAAATCGAAAATACAAATATTCGATAAATCAGAATAGTTCAGAGCATTTTTTTATTTAAAATTTTTTCCTGACCCGAAGGAAATAGTTGTATTTTGTCAACTTTTCAGCTCGACCGTAACGAGACAACTAGAGGGACAATTGATTACACGGATGAAACTTTTTCTCACATATTTGAATTGAAAATTCAATTAGTAGTTGGCTGTATTTACTGAATTCGAAATTCGGTGAATAATTTATTATCCTACACAATTGAATGAAATCGTCGTATTTGATGAATTCCCTATTGAGGAGATTAGGATCTTTAGAGAAGACGATATATTCCCAAGATTTTGATAGGAAGAGAAAAAAAGCGTCGGTATAAAATGAGATCATCTTTATGTAGAATGTGTGCCACAGAGTCTCATGACCGTCTCGGTACGGTGGAACAACGAATAATCCACCGAATAAGTATCTTCCACGATATTATGAAGTTGTAGAACACATGTACTGGAATTGAGGATTCGCGAACGCACCGAATAAGGAACGAGAGTTGTATAGGGACTGTACCGTATATGTTTTATTATATATTGTCGTGGAAGAGATTTACTGTTCTCAGCTTGTTGGCGTATAGCTCTCTTTTTTTTCTCCCTCCTTTTTTTTTACAATTCATATATTAAATTTTATGATATAAGTGCACGCGGAACGAAGCAATACAAAAGAGGGGAGTGAGAATCTTGTCCATTGTTCACCGCGATCCTGTTTGCTTCGAACGATGAACATATTACTGCGCCGCTGCGAGATGTTACACGCAACACGGTGTTAACATCAGATGGTGATGGTAGTAGATGGGGCAATATGAACCACTCGGAAAAAAAATTGTCAATGATACTAGATTTTTAGTAATGCAGTTCTACAAGTTTTCACATTGGATGATGAATAAGTGACCGGTCATTCTGAGGCGCTGTATCAGTTACGAGAATGCAAAGGAGATTGTTAGGAAGCAGACTAACTTTTTCTTGAATTCGCTTTTTGTTATGGGAAATTGAATTTTTCGCGTGTAATTCTGTTCGTCATCGAACAACTAAGAGAGATTCGTGTGCTTGTAAGTTTCTTAATTTCATAATAAAAGTAATTTTGATGCCATTTCACTGCTAGTACGTAAAAGGATAGGTGCTCAGTTTCATTTCGTTTTTCTTGAAAATGTTTTGCAACCATCTTTGTCTTATTAAATAAGTTATTCTAAACGTAAACGTTTTTCGCTTCTTTATTTTACGTTTGTAATTGTTGGACTGGGTTGTCAAGAGGAATTTTTTCAATGCGTTTTTTCAACCCGAATTGAAGAGGGTCAGCTTGAGCTTCAATTTTATTATTTTCTGCTTAAAGTTCTCGAGAACCATCAGGTTTGAGAGGAGTCTCCGGTAAATATTCACCGGAATTTTTATAGAATTCCTTTTTAAAATTGGTATCGTTGAATACGTCAAAACTCCGACAAATTCATTATTTTTTATTATTATTATGTTGCGAAATAAATAAAATTTTGATAAAATATCAACAGGGAACAATGTTACATTCCTCCATTACGTTTATATAGTGGATTTAAAAAAGTTTTTTTCGTCGAAAAGCTTTTTTCATCTTCCGATTTCATAGTCAGAACAAAAAATGTTGTAAACAAAAATGTAAACAAATTTAAATGTGTAGCATAAACCTTAAGTTCTGGATCAATGAAACTCTAAAAAACTGTGGCGAAATCAGCGAAAAGGGTTACAACTTTTTACTCTTCTGTGGTTTTCTTCAAAATTCATTAAGCTGCCGCGTTCCACGACATTTTAAGATTTGTTTTTTTTTTTTTTTCTATTGCAATAGACGGCGAATTGATCACGTGAGAAAAATCGCATGAAAATCGGAGAAAAAAAACAAAATTTAAGCTGAAGTTACCCGTTTTAAGGATTTGGTTGAAGAAATTAATCAGGGAAACGCTTCAGGAAACGTGATCCACTGGTACGGGTGAAAATAAAATGGCGAAAAACATTGATATTCGAAATAACATAACGCTTGATGTGAAGAAAATCGTAGTAAATTGAAAAAAAAAGGAGAATAAAGTTAAATCATATTCCTTCGAAAATGCTGTCCACTAAATTCGTCAATGTATACATTGACTGCCAGAGAAATGGATAAAAAAATGGCTTCAAGAAATTCTCATAATTTTGACCAAAGAATTTTCGCTACTAGTGTATTCCTTTTTTTACTAAATGAGACACTTCCAGTTGCTCGTATTTGTAACACAGTTATTGGGAGCTTGAAAGGAATAATAAAGACTCAATGGTACCGCAACAAATGGTAATTTGTTTCATCTCAGTGAGAGACCATTTTGTCCCTTTAGTATCTAAAAATGTGTGACTCTGAGTTCAACTTAAAACGTTGATGGAGTTTGGAGTGCGACAAACACGGAAGGTACATAGCAACATCCTGTATCGTGTGATCATATATATATATATATGCGACACCCTCCTTTACGCTCCGATGGCTTTTACACCGTGACGCTGATTTCAGAACGTTTCCTCTTTTCTTTCTACTTCGCTCTTTGGCTCGTTTAAAAACTTCTCCGCGAGAACGGTTCGTACTGATGCGAGATAAAAAGAAAGAAAAAAAAAGTAATAAAAAAAACTACCCACGAGCGCTATGACTTGAATTGAATAAAAGAAAATTGTGTAGTTTCGTTGCTCGCAAAGTTTCAGATACCATATAGCTGCCTGAAAAGAGACTCGACAGTCTCTGTATGTGCTATATAAGATACATATTAATTTTGATGCGACAGGTGCAGCGAAATGCGTCTTGTAATTGGGCAACTGTATGTTCGGCTCACAAACCGCTATACGTAATCTGATTATAGTTCTGCGAATTTATATATATTTATCATTATAATACTTTTTTTTACAGGCGTGTAATAATAAGCATGGAGTCTTGAGAAGAGTTCAAAGGCTCTCGGGTCACACTCGATCAACGAATAATTTATTTGAGGAGTATCAGAAACTTGATTAAATTGAATTTTGTTATCTGAACTTTCAACTTTTTAATTTTTTTAAATTTTTCTACGAATTCTCGAAAGAGGGAAGAGCAGCACCGCTCGATTTGTAGCGATATATTTTCATATTTTCTTGATCAAGTATATATTGAACGTCGAAGACCGGAAATTGTGAATTAGTTCCTTCCGAATGAGACGTGCAAAGGGAATATAAAGATGTTGAAAAGAACGAGCGAAATCAGCAGTGGTAGCTCAAACATCGGTACAGAACACGAGAGAAAGAGATATGTGAAAGGGGATCGGCATATATGAGCACGTGTAGAGATGAGCGGCAGCATCAGCGGCTACGCAGTCGTTATAGGGACAATGAGAGGGGATAGATGGCGGGCGATACTTTCGTCTTTGTCAGACACGCAAAGAATGATCATGCGCGGCCTCTGCGCTCTTTTCTTTGCACTATTAAGTAGCGTCGTTGCGCGCTTACCGTGTTCCGCTGTAGTTGCATTTACTGTAGTTGCTGAACAATGTTACGCCGACGGGGTTTCACGCTCTCGTACGCGGAACGCAAAAGAAAAAAAAAAAAGGTTTTACCGTGCGTAATGCTGCACAGCAATAATGAACTTGAATGAAAAAAATAATATGACTTAATCGTAAAATCTGTTGGTGGCCTCTAATATTTTTCTTGATAATTTTTTGTGGCCTATAGATAAGTAAAAATAAGTCAAAAAAGGTAATACGTTTACGATGCCCGAGGTGTTTCGTTCTCCTCATAAAAGCATATTCCAGCTTAAATGGCCAAAAGGGGAGCTAAGAAAGAGAACGCAGGAGAAAAGGAGGGACCACCGCATCGTACCAGGTCGTAATTAGTCATAGTGCGATGCGCTAACAGCGGCACTCTGCAAGACTGCATCTGACGCTTTCCTCCGCGTTGCCCCGTTTAGAGCCTCTTGTCTCGCTCTACCTGCGATCTGAATTGAATTTAGTATGATGATGAAAATTCATTTGGACTACTTCGTTATATACCGACAACCCTAGAAATTATCTTTTTACACGCGCCCGCTGGATTTCCGGTGCGTTAAACTAATGGCCGATCAGAATTAATTTCTGGTGAACATCAACGTCTCGGGGAATCTTGAAGATTAAAAAGGTTGATAAATTAATAAATGCGTATAGTAAATTGGTTATTTCGTTCGTAAAAGTAGTTTCAGGCTTCAAGCGAATGACTGTTTTCGTTTAAAAGACCAAAAAAAAAACGATGCTGTTATTTGTTTGCTCGTTTTAAGCTGCACGCAGATAAGGAGAGTTGTAAAAATTCTCCAAGAAATGTATCGTGCGAAAAAACGGGGATCGCTTATTTTGTCGTGACTTGAAATGACAGAATTCCAGGATGATGTTGGCGACGAATAAGACGCAGGAAACGAAAGGAACCTACGTCTACATCTATTATGTATATGTATATATGAAATATCAACATGGCAACGCGTCATGGATGGAATAAAAGAGTGAAGAAGGTATATGGAAAGCGCCAGAGCGAAGCCGCAAAGTCGGCGAGCCATGTTTCCGGTAAACGATGTATCTTTGCTGTCGCCTTTCTCGCTGCTCTCTTCGCTTTCTTCGCACTTTTATGGACACTCAGCCTTTCTCTTTTGCTTATCGATTAGGTTGTATCCAGAGTAAAGCTCACGTGGAGGATGATATCGAAGGGTTCAGTATTTTCGAAATCCACCCCTAAAGATCAGCGAAAGATAATATTGGCGGCGTTTTCAAATTTTCATTAACCAAGCAAGAATAAAGTAGTTTGCAGCAATGACCCTGTATACTCTGCACTTCACTCGCAAACCTCCGGCATTGCGATAACCTTGGTGCAAAGATATAAGGACTCGAAGTTGACAATCCTATAAGCCTCAATACGCCCTTCTGGGTCAGGGCCATGGAATATGGACATTGAAACCAGGCATAAGGTGCGCAAGACTCCGGGGAATCGCACACCTGCCCGGACAACGTTACTACCTTTTACCCTCCGAATACACCTGCGAAACTCAAGAGCGTGTTAGGCCTGCTCTCTTGCTACCTTGTCCTCAACGCTCTCTTACGCTAGAGTCGTCCAACACCTGTTACCGCACGCGGCGTCGACGAGTTCGATTAGTCGCAGGTTGTAGACACTGCGACACGCAACATCGGCCTACCGGACTTTTCTGGGCTTAGGCTTTCACCCATAAGCGCTGAATCACCTGAGCTTTCAGGGAAAATCGAAGAAAAAATAAATAAATGTGAGTTGCAGCTGCAGAATTAAATTAACAAATAAATGAGCTCACCATAATAATCGAGTGGAAATTTCATCTGTCGAATAAGTAGAAAACTAGGAATGGCTAAATAGATAACGACTTCGAAGAATATTCATTTTTCGGGTGTACACGTGAAATAAAAGGACACGAAAAGTTGATATGCGGTAGAATTCGGTTGGTGTTTCATCAACGATTTCATTTAATGACAAGACCTTTATAAGCGAGAGTTATTGTTGCCAAAACGCCAAAGGAAACCAAGAATAACTCTTACTCGGGTGTTTACATAAATGTTTCTGTGCAGCATAAAATTGCTCATCGTGCTGAAAAAGGATCATCGACCTTGGATCGATTTTGACACGTGCGGAGGCAAGAATATTTGTTTAAAACTTTTCAGTGCCAACGTGAACAATATGGAGTGGGGTTGTATGCGAAAAGTCTATCGATGATGTTGACGTACTGCCGCGTTGAAGGATGTGCACCGATAATGTAGTCGAAAGTATAAGAATGGTAATCTAAAAATATGGATGGGCTCTTCGTGCTAACTTTTCACATATTCGAAGCTACGGAATAAGAAATGAATTACAAAACGAAGTATAGATATGAATGTATAGTGCTGTTGTAAATGAGAATAATGCAAAACTCTCCAATTTTACAAACGCAATTAGAGCACAAGTCTGTGCGCTAGAGCGTTAAAAAGACAAAGATCACGTGAAAACAGGAGATTTACGATTTAAACACGACTCCAGAAACGACAATAAGTCTCATACTTCGTAGCCTATTCAGAGAGCAACTAAAAGAGAATTTCGAGATTCTCTTAACCCTTGGGTCGAATTGCCTCTCTACTGCATGCGTGGGAACTCATCGTGACTTTGTTATTATCTGTAGATTTTCATTTCTATAGCTTCGTATAGTTTCGAAGCCATCATCAAAACTATTGGCTGATTAGAATGAGTCATGGCGAGATTTGTTCTAGGTACGTGAACTTAGGGGCAGAGAAATAAGTTGGCTGAATTAGCGATCGTTATATACTGACAAGCTTTTCGTTGGTCCCTTGTTGATATCAAGTAATTTTGATGACAACATTTAGGTGCATATATATTATGATTAGCAACAGAATCAATCAGATCGCAAAATCTCGCGAGTTCAACGAGGTCATTGTGAAATATTAGAGGAAAGGCAGCTAATTTGGGATAACAATTAGTGGATTATTTTGTATCCCAAATTAGCTTTTTACTTTCCTCTACTTAATTAAGAAAAATCTAGAAACTTCAATCGTGGAACTTGCAGTAATTTCAACTCAGATTTCGTTTGAGACCTACGAAAAAAAATTATTGGAAGGGTGGTAAGGTCACAGTCAGCGTATATGACCGAGGGAACCTTTCGACCTGAGAATGTGCACACGTACGCGGCGGCACCCCGTCGAGACAAGTTCTCGCAACACTGGAAACTATAAACGTTGAACCAGTCTGTTTTTCTCTTTCTCTGATGGCTCTGGCAAGAACTTTTTGTTACAAAGCCTGGATGTGTACCAACGAAGAGATTAGTATACTGAATCGTAAAGAGAAAAAGAGAAAGAGAGTTGTTGTAAATGGGATGACCCACAAGAAGCAAATGGATACGAATGAACGTACGAGGATCACGTGTGGTCCGAGTCGAGAGACGAATTGTCTCAGGTTTCCCCGCTTCTTCAATTTATTTATATCGCGAAGCTGGCGGACTTTGTGAAAAGATGGGAAGATGCGGATTGTCTTCACTTGAGGCAAATGTGCGCTGTGGTATTCTGGAGAACCCACTGAGTATCTCTGTCCTTCAGGCATTCATGGTAACTCGTTTGGAAGAAATTTGTGTTTCGTAAGGCACTATTTTGTGAGGTATGCCATTTTGTAACGAAAAAGAACCCCTTTGATTAGATGAATTTTGAAGCTGAAAAGTTCATACGTGTTCTGTGCATCCTTTGGATTAGAACAATTTCGTGCCAAGTCATTAATGCGAAATTCACAAAGGTTTGACAACTTAAAACTGCGTCACACGAAACTAAAGATTGTGATCTCAGTCCTTGGAATAAAGGTACTGGGTGTAATTTACGTTTATTTCGACACCTGGTATCTTGAGAACAAGACGGCGGCTCTTTTTGAAATCTTTGCGATTAGGAAGATTGAGTGGTCACCAAAAAAAGATGTAGAGAAAAAAAACATCAGTTCTCAATCTTGGATATTGCCTCATGACCGTGTGGAATAGAACGTTTCGCGAACAAGAGGAACGATTGAGAGTCTTTCGCCTAGACAAATCAGGTTGAAATCTCGAGGAGTTTTTAGGTGGTTGCCGAACAACATTGGTACTCTGACTATCAGAACGAGGATTGCTTTTTAGGACGCTGTAAAACAGTTCTTGATGCTTCCATGAATTGCGTAAAGTGAGCCAGAGCGTGATGGTTCCTAGTCGAACGCGATCGTGGCGTTACGGTGCTGGGCTTAGATGTCCGGTTAATGCACCTGCAGGCTCCGTGACCTGTGAACGATGATGTTATGGTATATCTCTGAAAGCGGAAGGGAGGTTAAAGACTTCTACTAAGATGGGCGGTTAAGGAAGGAGTTCCTCGGATGGTTCTGGTAGAAGAGTAAGGATTAGTGCGCTAGGTGTCCATGGCTGCATGATTACTTTAGTTCGGCTGCTCAGTAAAGCATTGACGCAATACGGAGATTTCTTTCACTGCAGAAAACCGAATTTGCGACGCTGATTGGACTGATGAGGAAGCAGACAGCAGAAGATAAAACTAATTGATGGTCGAGCTACTGCAGACCTTGGAGTCAGTGGTTGCTGAAATGGGCCTGGTGAAAATTTGAACCCGCAAATTTCATTCAGCTCGTTGTTTTTTTTCTCACTTTCAATGTTTCTTCCTCTCTTTGATCCTTTATCAGCAGATCCTTCTCATAACTTCGTGATTCTCAGTTCTCCACGCACCGATTCATAAAGTTCTCCACGCGAGAGTGTCCGCGGTACGGTGAGCTCTTTGAGCGCTCCACTAACTCTGTCGGCGCTGTGCTTCGCTACCCAGAGTCGCTGACCTCGCGAGAATCACCGGTGCGCATCGCGCGCACAGCCTGTTTCTCTTTCGCTCCTGCTCTTCTTCACTCTTTTCCTCACTATATCAATCTCTCTTCGTCCCTCTATCTTGCCCGTATAAATTGAGCTCTCTTTCTTTGTATACTGTAACGTCGAGGGAACAAGTGGCCGTCGGTGATTTTGAGAAATCCCTCGGGCTTTATTCTACGTATATATATGGACTAACACAAATCAGTGTGGAAAACGATTGTATTTCTTGTGAGATCATGAGTTCTGCATATAACAAGAATAATATGTGCTGATAATGTCGCATTAACGTTTTAGTTAGCTTTAAATTGACATATTTTAAAATTATTTTGCGGTTTCGTCAAAAACAGAATCACAGAAGATGCCGTCGAAAAATAGAATTTTGTCGTCGTTAGGATGTATAAAAATGAACTAGGAACATAAGTGCAATTTCTCTAGTGTTAGACTTATCACTTAATTAGCTATCAGTCATCCAACTACTGAAGCGATGTGTCGGAATTTTCGATCTAGTCTTTGCTTCTTCTTTCGATTTGAAAACGATGGCATTTTTTTTGTTCTGACCAATTTTTCTAGCGGAGGAAAGGACCTTTACCTCTAGGAGATTACGAAATTTTCTCAGTGAGAGAATTTCCAAATCGAGTCTTGGTTTCTCTTGTTCTTTCCATCATGGACTTGGTGGTGTCGATCGGAATCAATCCATTCTCCCACGACACTCCCGTGGCGATGATGCGGTTTTGCGTCGAAGTTGTTGCTACTGGCCACGGGAAAATTCCACGAAGGTATAGGGCGAGCCCACGGGACGTGGATAATCCACGTTGCAAGTCAGAGATGTTTGACCGTGAAGAATAAAAAAAAACCTTCGACTGCGGGGAATTTTCTTGCTGTCCTACCCGTAGCTTCGATCTTACTTGGTATTTTTTTCCTTTTTTAACGTTCCCGACCACGCAAAGTGTTTCCGATCGTTACGTACCGTAGACTCGATTTTCTGTATTCTCACCTCGTCTCGGTTCGTTCTTTTGTAATAGAGCGGTCGATTGTTTCGGTCGAATCCCTGAAGGTTCGCATTGAGTGACGAGGACTTACGGGACGTCGAAAAAAGATGAGCCATGATACTTCAGGTGGAACGGGAAATCATGTCTTCCACTAAGGCGCGACGAAAGGCGCGGGAAAATATATTTCCGGACCACCCTAGAAACTTGTGTTGTGGACTGATATAAAAAAATATATACATAAATGGATTAATTTACCTTTAGTAACCAATTGATTTATTTGGATACGGATGCTAAATTTCATGCCCTTATATATATATATGTATATATATCGATATGATAATAGTACTCTCAAAAATTACATTGATTGCTGTCAAATTAAAAAAGAATTCAAAAATTAGTTCAGCATATCGATTTCAGTTGTCGAACATGTCGCATTCAAATACGCGTGGTTCTTTTTTGGGCTCTAGGTTCTCTGTGAAACGGTTGTACATCTCTAGATCATGAAGTCTATGTACTCGTGATTCGTAACGCCTGGTACGAGAATCGAGATACAGCGGAACTCGCGTTGGCAGAACAAGAAGGGGAAGGGACAGAGTATAACTCCTTACTCTCTCTCTCCTCAGTGCATCACCACTTTAGTCTCTCTTTCTTGCTCTCTCTCTCTCTCTTTCCCTCTCTCTGCTTCTCTTCTTTCAAACATGCGCCTGCTCTACGTAAAAAGTCACGCTCTGATAGATACAGGTATACGAACTGTGGTATTTGATATAACGGGTGTCCTATCGCAAAAACCAGCATCCAATCACAATTAGTTCGTGTCTACATCACATTTTTAAGCTTCACCAACTACCAATGGTTTGTGCGTAAATAATTAAGCGATTTCTGCTCAACTAACGAAAAACCTTTTCGATCGATTCACACAGTGATGAAAAAAAAATGCTAAGGTTCAATGACAATTAAATTAATTCGTGGATCTTGAGTAGGTCATATCTTTCAAATAGAAGAAGCATAATTTGTGTGTGGTATTAAAGTTCCGGGTTGTCTTCATTCGAAACACCCCGTGTATCAGTAGACAACACAGATCCAAAAGAGCCGTCGCATAACTTGTACTATGTTGCTGGCCTATTCGGTCGTTTCGAGCTGAGTCACACATAGAGGCTTCGCGTTGAACTACGTTCTCTCTCACTTCTATCTCTTTCTCTATTTCTTCCTTCCAACCATTCTTTCTCCTTCCCTTCCTCTTTAGTTCCCTCCTGCTCACTCGGACAATCATTTTGTCGTGTTCTTTCCCGCTCTAACTCACTGAATATTGCTTTAGCGTTGTCCCGTATACACAAAGAGGAAGAGCTGTGGAGGAGCACATCGCGGCACTTGGGAGATCTCTTGGCTCTCTTGCTCGGCTGACTACGGCAGGTTATGCCGCTGACCATATATACATATATATATGGTATATAGATATATACGTGAGTTGAGTTTACTAGCAGCGATCATATAGCCAACCGGCGTGTCCCGCTCTCTCTTCTCTCTTTCTCTCTGGATCGCTTTTCCCCTCAGCTACCACGGCTCGCTGGCCACCTTTCCTCTCCTTGGCTGGCTTACCCTGCCGGCCGGCCGGCGCAGGTTGGTTCGCGAGTGTAGTTTACCTGGCTTTACCTGCGACCAAGGAGCTTTAGTTCGCTCACGTCACTTCGAGCAACCGGTTCGAGAGCTCCGGCGACGTTTTATCCAATTGGCCTCTCTTACCCACGGGTTTTGTACGCTAAAGCTTCGAGTCATTCGTTCGTTCGTTGAGTCCGGTTATCCGTTCACTGCCAACGCACATTTTACGCGCACTTTCCATAGATCGTCAATATTTCCATGCGAACACTCTGGTTCGATGATTTTTTTCGCTTAACTATCGTTGACTACTTAAATTGAGCCCAGAGACAGTGTCTCGTAAACTTACGTTCATCTTAATCCTGGCAGTTCGTTGAACCATCGAGTGTGCCACAGTTACGCAATATCTTCCCAGGTTCTCGATATTCTTTTCGTTTCCTTGATTATCGCGGGTATGCAGATGCAACGGTGGTAGTTAACGAAGCTGGACGATCACTCTCCTGTTACTAACTACGCTCATCGAAGATCACACACACGCATTGCATCATCATCATGAACCAGCAATATCATCGACGTTTGGGTCCGGTTGATGCGCCGTATCATCAGCAGCAGGTGACTTCCAAGACTTGTATTTCTTTCTCTTTCTCTAACTTAGCCTCTCTTCTCTTCTCACGAATTCTCAGGCTCCACAAGTTGGAACGTAAGTTCTTTCGCGATACAGTAATACAACAAGTATACGCTTGTGACTCGCACCGAGTATTCTGTGCACAAGCGAAGTTTACTCTTTTTCTCGTTTTGTAAAGTCCACGGTGCGCCTCCTATACGGGCCAGGCCTTACGGGCTTTCTCGGGTCATCGCACTCGATGGTGTGCCTCACGCTATGCAGGACGTATGGAAATCTCTGTACGTTGAGTTGAGTCGGTTGCTTCAATATACGCTAAACAAAAGGGACAATGATATCGTCTTGAAAATTTGTGGCCATCCCAGTCAATTCCATCGTATGTATCTCATCGGGTTTCTGAAGAAAATCCAGACGTATTGTAGATGTATTCACTCGTGTACACATACACATGTAGATATAGGATAGATCCTCGGAGGCCTTTTGAAAGTTCGACGACTTGGTTCGCGTGTCTTTAACTACGTTTATTCCAAGGTATTCCGCATCCACCCACACCTATGCTTGAATCTTCGTGCCGAAATACAGTAAGAAACTAAGATGGTTAAAACGCGAGACTAAGACAGCGATACACAGAAACATGAGAATCGTTACTGAGGCGTTTTTTGTACTGAAGAAAATTCAACCACGAGGAAATTGTCACATCGTTGTGTTGTTGTAGCTCATCAGGTTCTTTACATGTTGTAGTTAGAGAATCAGAGATGATTCTCATGGGTCTTAAGAAAGAGATGGAAAGAGAATAGGAGAGAAAGAAAAAGGAAGGAGGCAGTGGCAGAGAAAGGCAAATCAACCAAGACTCGAAGACATCTACGATGAGCTGCAGTCACGAGTTGTAGGTATAACGCTGATAGATGCGATCTCAGCTCCCAAGGTACGTGTCAGACTTTCAAAGGGACCAAGAGAAGAAAGCATGAGAATATTTAAAGCGAAAAATAGAAAAACTTTCCCCTCCAAGCCTAATGTCGAAAGAGAAGTAAGGGATAGAGAACTGAAGAAAGAAAAAAGATTGATGACGAGATGAAATACACGAGCCAAGTCCCGTTTACGTGATAAAGGCGTCTCCGTCGATATTTTCTGTTGGATGACTTTTTTGCTTCGTCCATGCTACGATTTTCTTCTCACTTTGCTCAAGAATTTTCTTCTCAGTTCGTGTAGGTTAGATTTTTTCATCCTCATCATGACTGGTAGATTCGGCCGAGGCTTTGTCAGTTTTCCCGCCGTACGACCACCGAGTATCCTATCTTGGAATTATTAATTTTCAATCAAAAATAATCGTGAGACTTCTCGGGAGCTATTTCATTCCTAGGGAACTAGGCTGGTTCATTTAATCTCAAGAATTTTTCACGGATACTTGCATAATAGCTAGAAGATAATATAGGCCTCGCAGTCGTTCCGTCAATTAACTTTTTTTTCGTTATTCTGTAACTTCGACTCTAACTACAATACTCAACCAACGGATAATAGTGATGTACTTACAGTTGTATGTGAGTAAATACTGTGCCACACGGATATACGTGCAGGTAGTATATTCTCGTAGCATTGTCTTCTGTTGCATCACCGTTCGAAATCATGGGTCTCAAACACTTTCGAGACGCCGTGGAACGTGATGTTGGATTATTAGAGAGCATCTTAAAACGTTCCTTTGGCCTCGGATACGTTCTGCTTCTACCTTTATCTCTCTCGCTCTCTCTCTCTCTTGCTTTCTGTCTCACTTAGTATTCTTGGACAGGGACCGACAATTTTTTGTTGGCTTCCGAGGCTTGATCAAACTTTTGAAAATGAATCAGATAAGAAATACTTTCTACTTGAAAAATAGCCAACCGACATGAATATCACACCTTCCTTTATTGTATTACAAAAATTGATTCAATACATTCTCGTATGAAAATTTGATTCTTACTGCACGAAACATAACACGGGAGCACGATAATCTAAATAAAATTGTTGCATCACAAGAGTTCCAACCAAGCATCATCACCCAATAATTGAATCGCTGACCATGAACCAATCAATTCAGGCGCGGCTCTTACACTGTCTTAATGTTCATATTCATTAAGGTCACATTCGTTATTTTTTTTTTCGTCGAGCTTTCTAGGATCCTGGTCTAATAAATGAATGGTTACAGACTGACTAGCGCAAGCGAACCTCCAGTATTCTCAATAGCTTGACGGATATAGGTATATGCACGGTATAAAAAAGGCGATGAAGATGAAGAGTTGCAGGAAGGGTAAGCTCATATATATATATATATATATATATAAATGTTACAAAAAGAAAGCCGTCGCGAGGCCGCAAGGAACCTGTTCCGTAGAGTTTTTCGATGTAACCGACGGGACTGTCATTCCTTAGTTAAGGGTTCGTCACTTTTCTTTTTTCGTTTCTTCGCATAATGCATGCATTTGTTTTATATGGGAAGTTCGATCGTACGAAGGATATTAGAATGAACAAAGAGTAAATAGAATTGTAAATAGAATGTAGATTTTGTAATCGAGTATATTGTTGAATGCGGTGAAAGATCGCCATTAATGAAGAATCTCAAAGTGTTGAGAATAACACTAAAGATAATGGTACGTTGATTGGGTCCGATCGTGAATCTAAAAGGGCGAAGAAAGGCTTAGGTCGTAGAAACTCTAAGCTGTTTCTACGACCGCTGGTCTCTAGAAATTACGGTGGACCTAAGGCCCGAGGCGGGTCAAAACACGGGAATCAACAGGAATGGATGAATTGTACAGGCAACTGGAAGAATGAAGATGGAAACAGAAAGGGAGACAAAGGAGCGATCGAAGGAGAGAAAGAGAGAACGCCGAGTGCCGGAGGACTGGCGAAGCGTGGTAAGGCAACCGACAATCCTGCCAGAGAGGACTACGTTTCCGGGAAGAGGCGTCGATCCGGTACGAACGAGGCTGTCCCGGTGATGCGAGCGAATGAAGGGATTTCAATACGATGGGGCCTGTGAGCTCAAACGCTCGCTCAGTCATCATTTGCAGTGTGAAGGGTTCAACAACCAAGAAAGAACCTGCATAAAAGAGCAAATGAGAAAGAGAGAGAGAGAGAGAGAAAACGAAGCTATACTTTTACTCTTCGGAGAACTGGAAAGCCACCAGCGACGAGCTTGGCCCATGCAACTCTTCTGTTCATCACCGCAGAATCAAGATTCTCTTCCTGCTTTTCTTCATTCAGAAAGCGAAGCACGATCATGTCCTGAACTTGGATCGCGAGCAGTTCTTCTACCAGTAGTGATACTCAATCTTCCAGTTAGGGTATGGAAGTATTCCGATGGACATCAATGAATTACCTTTCATCATCGTGGGTTGAGAGCTATGCGTACAACATTCTGATTACGACTCACCCAGTTATACAATTCAATCATCATAGTTTTTGTTTCCATGATCGTTGAAGGCTTGGGAACTGTCTATGGCACTGGAAGAATTCACGGGGGTATTAGCAACGGACCCGTGGAGCTCCCGTGTCATACACAGCGACCGGCTAAACCACCCATTCTTCTACGTCATAAATTCATGAAATTTACTCGAAATATGAAACGGTGACGAAAAACAACAAGAAAACTGTCGTCTTTCGACTCACTGAAGGAAGGTGTTTCCTGCTCGGACCAAGTCTCGCAAGCATGTATATGCACGGTTATCAATTTGTAAACACGGCGAATAGGAACGACGATACTTCGCAGCGTAGCAGCAGGTAAGCTACTAAAATTAATATAGCTGAATACCCCGCGTAGTATTTTTTCGCGGTGAACTGGAAGATTGAGGTGCTGTAAAATTGGAATTGGATCTCATCCACCGGTGGAGTACGGTTCTATTGGAAAATACTTGACCAATTATTTTTGTTACTTTAATTCTCCACATTTGCTTGGGCGAATTTCCAGTTTTAGTCGTTACTCTTTTTTTCGTTTCAACAGATAGGGTCGATCTACGATTGGTCGAATGGATATTTCCTCAACAAGGATACGGCATTGAATGGTGAAATAAAAAATGCTCTTCGACATCATAAAACTCTCGGAGTCGTCAGCATCATCAGTAACTTGCGGACATGCAGTAAGTTTTGTGAATGACGACTTATAAATAGACATTTTTTGAACGAAGAATCTATGTTGTGTCGGTTATATTTGGTTAGTTTTGGGCTGATATATGCTTTCTCATTGCTGTACGGTTTAAGGCTATACAGTAAGCGAAGACGTGGAGACAGAAAGCAAAAAAAAATATATTTAACGAACGGAAACGACGTCGAGTAAGATTGACCATGGATTCACGTCAAGGTGTGAATAATACTCTGAGCCGTTTATAACTCGATTTGATCGATCCTTGGATGTGAGAAAATCTAGAGGCGTGAGAATCTTACGACTCACCCGGAAAGACGTAACAGAAGATACAACTCGTGTATAGATATACCTTAAAAAGTAAGAAGCAAATGTCACAGCCAGAACCGGAAAAAAAAATTGACGAGACCGCGTTTTCTTTGCTTCCATCAACTCGTCTGAATATTTACGCTTTTATCATTGTTGGCAAAACGTTAGTCGAGATTTTAATTCATATTATGGCTTCATAATACTTGAAGTTCATAATCAAGAGACGTGGTAGCGGCTTGAAGTTCATACTAGTAATTTATACAATGCAAAATATTTTATTGCCTATATTTTAAGAATTAAAATATTAATTACGAAAGTGTTTCGGTACTTGGGCTCAATTTCACGTTACACTTAGTAACGCCAACTCAATATATTTTTCTGACAATAACTAATTCAACAGTTATAATACAACCATATATATATTACTGGTATGAAAAGAGAGTGGTTGAGTCCAATGGAACGAAGAAGTTCGTTGTATTGAATTAATCTCGATTTGGCTTCTTTCACACGTACATAAAATTCGAAAAGAACGAAAATCATATTCAACGCATTGCCGGGTACAAGTTCAACGTACTTTGTCACTCACTAGTTTACTAATGCATGAATTCGTCATAGCCTTTCTTCTCTCGCTCTCGTGATAAACGTTCTTTTTTTCTCGGACAAACTGTGAATCGTTTTTTTCTCTCTGCTCGCTTATTGGGCTTTTTTTTTCGTTATTAATCTTTTTTTTTTCTTCATTTTTTATTACTTTTGGTGTACTTTTTATTTTTCTTGCGAGGCGCGAGGTGAAATTTCGAAGCGATATAAAAAGAAACTGATGATCCATATAAAAAGAATCACTCGAGGCGTTCTTACAGACGGGATTTGTGAGTCAGAATGATGGATCCGGCCTGTTTTGTCTGAGTTTATTGTCGTAATAGCGTAACCTTCGTTTTAGCTATTTACGCACAACTCTCTTTCTCCCTCTCTCATTGTTTCGTTCTATCTTTTTCATGTCTTTTTTCTCTTCCTGTCCATTTGCCACTGGTCAAATTACCTCCACCGTCTTCGGCCTCGGATTGAGAAAAAGTAGTCTTGAAAATGTAAAATAAATGTAAAGTAAATTTCTTCACCACACGACACAGCAGGTAAATCTATATAAAATGACGGAAGATTTAAAGTCTGGAGATTCGTCACGACTCGTGATTGTTCCTGGTCTTGATCCGGTCAACGATGAAGCTTGAAGCAGCCAGGAAGAAAGAGACTTAACCGGAGGCATCGAGTGCCATCTGCCGATGGGAAAAAGCCGCAGGTGCTCTTATCGTAGTTCCGATCTCATCAGACGTTTCGCGTGGCGCCATCTCAATACACATACAAGCCTTAACGCTTCGAATCATTTGAATTTTTTTCAACAAAACTTATCAATCATAATTTCATATATCAACGCCTGCTTCAGCATTTCAATGTTCCATTTTTTCAGGGAACGATAGAAAAAAATACGGCTCGATGTAATTCTCTTACATGAACAACACAATTGCAAAGTTAATGAAAGACAATTGTGTGTTTTCCGGGAAGAGCTCTTTTTTTTTTTTTTATACAAGAGCTGATCGATGCTCGCGTGTCCCCTTCGCGCTTGACTTCGAAACATGTGCGATAAATCGGGAGAGAGGGAGAAGCTTTGAATTACCTGTTGCTCGTTCGTGAAAACACCTGTTGTTCAGGCTTATAGCTCGTCTTACAAAACATCACATTTCTACTAATAACTTCTTTTTTCAATTCAATATACGATTTTCATGAAGAAGGGTTCCGGTTCTCTCAAAAGCGAATTTCAAATTAATTACTTTTCACTGGTTTCTCATGTAGTCGAATGATCTCAAACGATCATTTACAATCGTATCATCGTACAGCCATTCATTGAGTTGCACCGCAAGTGCAACATCGCGTGTGTCATTTTGTCTTTGACATTAATCATAGCGTGTCGGAGCAATAATGAAAAATAATGTGAAAAAATATGAAGATTTTGTTACGACTCAAATGGAAAAAATGATGCATTAGGCCGAAAGGACACGTCCAAGTGTAAAATTGATATATTTGAGATACTTATATGCGGGCCTGGCAGGCCTACGTTTGTACTAAAGCGGTTAATTTATGAAGTTTATGATCTTTTTCATTATATTTCCTCCGCTTTACATCAAAGTTCACCGTGTATAATTTTGTATATGTACCGGTTGATATTGCACACACAGTAAACGAGAATAATATATATCTGGTGGAATATGCAAACGCGATTGTCACGCTCGAAATGCTTGAGCGAGGACAGGTAGCACTGCGGTAGCAACTCCGAAGGCCTCGCGGCAGTGCTAAACTCTCCACGATGTTTTATATCTGTACAACTTAATATTAACTCGTGCTCGAGGTTAACGATAATGTCTGGGGGCCTGTCGAGACTCACATTGGGGGGTATTACAGAATCGTTTTATCCTACTGGCGATTCAAGGTGCAATCTCTTTTTCAAACAGTAAGTATATCACAATCCAGCCGGAGTAAAGCTAGCTGTAGTTATCCAGAGGCCAATTTATTTAATTCGAGCTTATAACATTAACCGGGCGTCGATTTCTAGGTGGATTCCTCATTTAACTTGATTCAGATCTCCGAATTATGAAACCGAGCTTCAGTCAGTTGTTACAGGCTGATTTTAGAAGTCGATTTCAGAAAATGGTTCCATTTTTATAAATTCTTTTGCAGGCCCATTCTGTTATGAGAAAAGATGAATAAATCGTCTCGCAATAATGAAAATCGAGCAGAGTAGTGAAATTCCTCGTGGGCACCTGTTGTATACCGCAAGAGGCAGGGTGAGAGAGAGAGAGAGAGAAGAGGGGAAGGAGGATCTGCCCGCTAGCCGTGAACTTGGCGTGGATTTCATTGTTCGCAGTCACCGATGCGGAAAGCTTGACTTCCGGTTTCTAATGGCAGCACGAGAGCTCGCGATGTTTGTGCTTCGTCATTTCGCTCCCAAGCAAAGAGAATCAGCACAGGATAATACATGTATACACGTTACATGTATATTACATATATGATTATGATGACGATGATGTGGAGGTGAATTACATAGAGTTGCAGATACGAGACCTGAAGTGTTGTATTAGTTACGTTTCGCGGGTACCTGCAGGAAAGCTTGTCAAGCATCTGTCGACGACACCCCATGACAACGTTTGCTGCGGGTATAAATTTTTGTTTTTTTTTTTTTTTTCACATTCGTGTATTGAGGAAAGCGTTTTTGCTGTACTCATAACGTGTCTTGTCATAATGAACGTTTTTGTGAAAAAATGAAAAAAAAAAAAAGCCAAAGCATATATTTTATACCGGAAATCGGTGAAAGCATACGGGTTGTTGCCCTTATATGTCGGCGATTGCGTGCACAAATGTATACATATGAATCTATCGGGGCGTACGTAAAGATGGATTTCGAAAGAAAATCTTTTTCGGTATGTTTCAATTGTAGTTTTTTTTTTTTTTTTTGCTGAGATGTACAAAGAAAACGTATGATGGGCAAGAATGCGTGGAATAGTCACGGTTGTTTACTGCGACTGCTGATTCACTTGTTTACTATTATTAAATGCGGTGGGAGAGAAGTCTGTGGTGTATGTGTATCAGGGGCGCAAATAGCTACCGGTGCGTGGAGACCGGGCAACCGGAAACGCTCCGGCAGCTCCATCTGACAACGTGCGGACAAACCGGAAGTAACCGTGGGACCGTAGCGCTCTCGTGGAAACTTCGACAGGCTCTTCAGCGTGGTGAGAGATCGTGCGTCGGAAATTCTGCGTGGGAAAAAAACATGGATCGCTTTGTTCGCGTGCGCGCGTCTTCAATTATTTTCTTTCGGTGTAAGGGCACAATGAGAATTATAAATAAAAATACACAAAAAATATTACCCCAATTCGTGATGTAGATACATCAGAATAAAGAAAAATAAATTCTTATATGACGACTGCGGTGGGTGAAAAAAAATCGTGCTCCAAATTACGATTTATGAACTTGAACCAGATTTTCAAATGCAGACATAGATCAATTGACTTTTCCTTATTTATCCTTTCGTTGGTAACATGCTTAAGAAATTTTTTTTCTTAAAAATTTCACCTAACACCTCATCGTTATATTTCGGGTGCGACTTTTCGGACACCCTCAATATGTCTACATAAATGAGGCGAGAAGAGCGGGACGGAGATGAATCGTTGTGTGCGCGCGTATACATATTCATAAGAGGTTCGAAACTCACACGGTGACTCGGGTGAGACCCGTTACAAGGTAGTTACACGCTTGCGGCAACCCTGGCAAGTTATCTTTACGACTTGGAGCCATATTCGTACACGCATATAATTCCACTAGAGGCACGATATTAGACACGTACATACATACATATATATATATATGTATAAAAAAAAAATTCTATCGTTCAGCGAATAGAGTTTGCGGTGCTCTGGTATACAACAATGGAGAAAGCAGTGCCAGTGGGAAAACACAGGTACTACATGCATTGCGATTGTACATAAAAGTTATCACGTTCGGTTACGGTTCCACAATACTTGATATAACGTATATAAAGTAAATCTTATTATATTTATGTCAAAGATTTCTGGAAGTTTTTTTTTTCATTTTTTTTTCAAATGATTCTCTACACAGAGCATTATTTTTATTGACTTTCCATCCTGCGGGACCCATAACAGCGAGCAAGTTTCTTCACTTCCTGCTAAACAGGTTGAACTCTTCGTTCCGACTTTCGCAAATGTCATCTATAGCAAAACGGGGATGCATTATTTTGTGATTGAATTGTAAGCGGTTTTGAGTCTGATCATTTTTCAATGGACACTGTAGATTAATTTGTTCGTGAACGGTATTTTATTCGTCAATTTTGAGGACTTTTAGAAGTCATGTCTTTTTAATCGAACCTTATTTTTCCCACGATTGCGGTATCTAGCTGACTGACAGATCTGCACGAGAGGAACCGATATCGACGGGGGGGGGGGGGGAATACTATTGATAGTATTTCATTTTTAAAAGTATATATTTTCTGGACCCGTGACTTATAGTACTGCATTCTGGAGTATTGCGCAATAAGAAATATATCGCTGATTTACCTCACTGCCTGCTCTCGAAGAACGATTTAAAATTGCGATACGGGCGGAGGTGGAGGGGAGGGGAATTCTCTAGACCGAAGTAAGTGGAATGAGCGAAAAGTGAGGGATTCAGCCACCCTCACCACAAATTCTGTACCAATCCTCTATATTGGGTGACTAAAAAGATACCAATTTATTTCCTACCGTATATCTTTGATGATATAACAATTATTAATCACTGATATTCTTGATTTATTCGCTTTCTTTTCATCGATCAGCTAAATTGGCCGCGGTTTATTAAATAATTTCACAATTATTAAATAACAACTATTTAAAAATCGTTAAAACATCTAACTTCATCAATAATCAATGGTACACCGTTTAAAAAAAGTGCTTAATGATTTTCTCTTTAAAATCTCAGTAACCAATTACTGAACTAATATCGAGTTATGACTTCTCGGACACCCTGTTGAATGTAACGAGGCTACAAGTGCAAGAATAATTATTTCTCGATGCGAGGAAATAGAGAACTCCGCGGTTTGGTAGAAAATTCTATTGCGTCTATCAGTAGTTACCATTTACACCGAACTGTAATCTTCCGTTGCACGTCGGGATGGGTCAATGCCTAAAGAATTGCGAAAAAATATTGATTCGGCACTAATAACATTGATAATACATAGATCGTAACGACGTGTGTAAAAATGGACGTTTTTTTTTTTCTTTGAACCGTTGAATAAGCTACAAAATAGCATGTATTTATTGCCATTTACATAAATTTTCATTTATTTTTTTGAGCCTCCAACTACTGCATATCTTGACCATTTTGTTCCCTGAAAATATACATCTATTTTTGTTATTGAAACTTATGAGGTTTCGTTTGGCGATGTGTACCCGAAAATGTTTCAGAGATTTTGATATTAAAACAATGAGAAAATCAAAAGGAATTCCGGCAGTTTCAAGAAATCGAATCTTGTTTTTTTCGAACGGAATTCACGAACCCGTTCCAATGTGCCGATAAAAATATATATGTATATATACGATAAACACTTATATTAACTGTAGTTGGAGCGAAAAATATACTTTTCGTCAGCCATTCGTTTACGGTTCAAACTTTTTTGTTCCGCATATATATTCTGTCGATCGCGTCCTTCGAAGCGATAACGTATTGAGCTGCTAATTAACGTCAATCACCTCACAAACCCGGATTACCAGGTAGAGACTTATACATAAAAACGCGTTACAAAAAATCGCACACAGGTAAACAAATTAGATGAACATCCACCTTTTTTTGTATATCGATGAAATTTTTTAAATTTTCTATTCCAAGATAAACTAATTACCTGAAGGGAGTATATAGACGTGGAAGACCTGAAAATATAATGTATTTCAGGAAATTTTTTTGGGCAATAAAATCAGACGATAAAAGTACTTTTCCACAGCAAAATATAACAAAAAATTACGTTAAAAATCGTATATTCTACTTTCAAAAAGTGCAATTTTTGCAATTTTTTTTCACTTCAAGCAATTTAAAATGGAAACTATGGATGTTAAGAATAAAAAAAATTCACCGTATTTGTTTCTGATGAAAATTACGATGACCCGAACGCCCGCCAATTTGAAAGTCTCCGATCGACTTTATGTAAAGTCAGTACAATACGGCGAACATTTTATCTTATTTTTTAAATAAAAAATAAAAAAATGTTTTGTTAGGTTAAAGAATACATATGCTGCTGCTCGTTCTGCGCACTGCGCAGTTTGTGAGTCGTCAAGGATAAAGTTGTTTAACGGAAAACGAGAATCAACGGCAGTATCTTTTGCAGATGGTTAGAAATCCACAGAAACGCGATGCAAAAAATATAAATAAAAGCTCTTTGTGTTCGTAGGTGAGTTTTTGCTCATTCATTTAATGATGGATTAATTTTTAATCAAACGTGAATTTTTTTTTTTTATTATTCAATCCCCCGAGGTTATACTTTTACGAGATTTTTTTATACACTTTCATTAACTTAGTGATTAAATAACGACTAAATCTTATACATTGCCATGAAAAAAATTAGATTTGTAAATATTGAATAAAAAAAAAATTTTCACAAAGTCAACTGTAATCGCCTATATCTCTGAAAGAACTGACTCTACGAGTTCGGTTAAGGGGACTTTTATTTAGAATGTCTATTTTTCTAGAAAGTTGTCAATTGAATGTTTTCTCTATAATTAATAGTCTAGGAGGTAGAGCAATTTGAATACAAATTTTCATGCAAATTTGATTTCAATCATAAGTATCTACGAAATTATTCAATTTATAGACTTGGTTCAACGGACGTTATTTTAGAGCATCTAATTTGCTATGAGAAGCCGATTGGAAAATATTAAAGCATGGCAAATCGCAATAGGGTAATAGAAATAGTGAAATAAAAAATTTTCCCATGTTAATTAAATGGAAATTTTCAATAGCAAAGCGCGACCTCTAAATACTTTTTGACAGGGCCCTCCTTTCGCACAGTTTCGTTTTCGGCCGTAAACTGAAGTTTTTCGGGGTACCATAAAAAAAAAAAAAAAAATATTGCCCTGAAATGACACACCCTAATGTATATTTTTCTTCATTCATTCCCATAAAAAAGCATCAGCATGATCATTTTTTAATCAATTTTTGAAAATTATTTTCACTGCTCTCTTTAATACGATGCATGTAGCGTATTTGAAGGGAAATTTCTTTGTCAGTTGACGTTTCCAACTCCACAATGGTCTTGTAACACTGCAAATAGTGATATTTCCTGATCATTTTACGAGTTATTGTGAGGGACAAAATACAGTGATCTCAGCAGAGTCCGGTGATAACAGAATTCTAAAATTGAACTATTGAGTCTAATTTATGTTTTGGCATGCATTTTCTGTTGAAAAAAGAACCATACGAACGAATGGTAATTATTTCTTTATTCAAAATCGCGAATTTATCGAATAAAAAGAGTGTTCCCAGGCCAAAAGAAGGATTGTGAACAATATATCGAAAACCTAATTTCGAAACATTTGGAAAAAAGTTTTTATGAAAAAAATAATCTCACGGTATAATATTATTCCAAATTGAATCATTCTTTAGTGCAGAACGTTACGTTACCTTCTAGATTTACCTGCCGATAGAGGGAGCCTCCTGGCAAACAGGTGGCAACGATTGAACGAACTCCACTGGTAATATTTGAAACCTCGACTCTATGAATTTTAATCGACGTTTTGATTGGCGACTGAAAAAAAAAAAAAAAATAGTGTAAAAGATTCATTGGAAACAACTTTTCAACGAAACTTCAATTATGATTGTTATTTTTGAAATTCTGACCGATAGTATGATCGAAATAAGAGAAAAAAGAAGATAAAAAAATTAATTTTTTACTATACAGTAGAAAATGGATGATTTTTCAAATGGAATTAAAATTCTCTTCATTTTATTATTTCACAGTACAAAATCTTTATAACGAGTAGATTTAATACTTGATGGAAATGAACGGAAAAAAAAGATGAAGAAATGCCGTGAGCGCTTCTTCTTCTCAAGTGTATCTGGAATTGGGCCAACATCGCGAAACGAGTAGACCCGGAGAGAAATCGTCTTTCATTAAATAATCGTGACACTGTTCTTATCCGAGCTGAATTTTTACATGGTAACCATTTTCATATTGTCTTTTATATGCTGAATACAATTCCCTATAGAAGTGCTTATGGATATTCCATGAAAATGGAAATAGAAAATCATATAATACGTCGTGGGAACGTCTGAGCAGAAAATATACTCATTTTAATGATTGAATCCATTCTTTACGAGTTCTGAATATTCGAAAAAAAAATATATATATATATATATCTATAAAGCCGATTCCCAAAATTTTCCTACGACAAAACAAATTTTTGAAAGTACAATGAAAATTCATTACCCGTATAACGGTTCTTCACAACGGTTCATTTTACCGTCTGTGTGGTTTACAAAAAAAAATTGGAGGAGTTTTTATGCTGGTAGATTATCTGTAAGGAGCCCCTGGGAATTCAAACTCTGGTGGCCGTATGTGATATGTTCTTTCCACGTCTCATTGTTAATGAAAATTTCAAATCGTACGAATAAACCCCATAATCATTCTCCCCATCGATCATGATATTTTTCTTAATAATAAACAGTAATTGTCGTACTGCAATTGACTACTGTTTTTGAGAAATTTTTTTTCGTTAAAAAATGTTTTAAAATAGTTCATTGATCGTTTTTTAGAAAAAATTGAAACTGGAAATTTGTTATTTTCATTATTTTAACATTTGGGACAGCCTAAGCAGTACTAAGCACATATCTAGTAGAAAAAAGGAGAATATATATATTTATATGCAGCGAAGTCTTGTGGAAGATGCATATGGAAGAGGAAAGTGAGAAAAAGAGGGATAAAAATTTCGGCAGTTTCACTTCGAGTTCTCCTACACGTACGCACACGCTGACACGTATATATACACTTCATTATATATTTGTGTATACATACGTTTGTATATAAATATATTTATTTATAAATATACGTAGCGTTAATGTAAATATATAGATACACACATGTAAGAGTTCGTGTATGCGGGGCTGTATGTATGTATATAGTTGAGCGTTCAGATGGTTGGCGTCGCGCGTAAAGTCCGCGCGGTTGAGTGGTCAGTTCACGAGACTCGTCGCGAGAGTCTAGATCGTGTTTCAAACGAGCTCGACGACGAGTTCGTGTACGACATTTGAAACAAAAATATCGATCGTAACCTTTCGTTTTGTCATCTTCACCGAATTGATTTACTTTGCAGTTGCCACCGTAAGGAAAAAACAATAAAAAAAACAAAAACAAATTGCCAAGCAAAATGCTGAGCTCACTAAAATCAAACGTAGTTCCTTATGAAAATTAATTGCAACGATGATAGTTTTGAAAATCAAATTATTTGAAGAATGCTTTTGTGTTTCCGACGAAATGCTAGATGTAAGAAAATACTTTTGGTCGCGGTGTGTGTCAAATTTATGAACATCGTGAAGGTGTGGATTGCAGGACGTACGAACGACAGAGCTAACTTTCTCCCTGCTTCTTCGATGCTGTGGTTTTATCTCATTTAATTTACAATATCGGCACCTGTACAGTTTACTCTTGTTGATAATATTAGAGGTTCAAGCATGACCGTCTAATCATAAAGGAAGAAAATTAACAGATCGATATTTAATTGTCAATCGAGCGTTTTTAAAATTCTAAGTTATAGGACCGTTTCGATTTCTTTTATTATATTTCACTAATAACACTGGTCATTGCGCTTTTACTAAAAATTCCTAAAACATAATGTACAGTGGGAAAAAAAAGTAGACTGACACTGTTATTTGGAGTTGTTCGATAATAGGAATGACTAATTCTACGCATGTTTTATCATAGTCAACAAATCACGAATATTATAAACTTCCATTGAATAAAGTGTGAATAAGAAACAAGAAATATAGAATACGACTCACTCCCATTATTGAACCGGGGCCAAACATGATATTTCGAATAATAAAATCGATAAATAAATCTGGTTCTCGAAAGTGTACGTTCGTTCCAAAATTTAATGTCTCCTCTCTATCTCTCTCTTTCGCGATTTTCCAAACCCGGTGCCAACTTCCTGATTCTTCGTTTCCACTGACGTACGTCCCCTACACGTAGGAAAATAGAACTGTATTTGGATCAAGTTCATTTGTATCGGGAATAAAAAGGAACAGTTGATTGTAGACTATATCAATTTATTGATGTTTTAGAAATTCATAATTTCCATCAAAATCAACTTTTCGAGAAATTTTATTAAATCAGCTTCCACCAAAAATGGATTTTTTTAAACGGAAAATTATTTACTTAGGTTTTGATATGATTATGAAATGTTGTAATTGAAAAAACCATTCCTCTCAATATTGAGTTTGAAAAATGGATCATTTAATAATTCGAAATAATTTATCATCAAGATTGTTGAACAAATATGCAAACGAGTATTAAGAAACTGAAAAAATGTTCAACTTCGAAATGTGTATTTTTCAATAATATCAACCTTTTTCTAATTCAATGACATTCTATAAGGTTGTTGTATAGATCGTAGAAAATTGTAATAGAATTAAAAAAAAAAAAAAAAAAACGTTGAAACGTTAAAAATCTGTAAATCTGCTTCTTTCGGTGGATCCACGAGAAGTTCGCGTGCCTGTACGATGGCTGATCCTTTTTTGTTTTCAAACGTCATATGATTTCTTGGAGTTGGTCTCCACTGTATTTCCGTATTTCTGTTTTCGTCTTCGCGTGGCGTATGAGTTCATCTCGGAGTTCGAATTGTTGAGGGGGAGGGAGGGGGGGGATTCGGGACGAACCGGGAAACTTTGTCTGTCGCAGGCTGCCAAAAAATTGTCCCTCAGCATCCATGCGAATGAAAAGTTTCCCGTAGAGAGAACCTGCGGAGAGAAGAGGGAACGGGAGTGGGATCATGACGGGAAATAAAACGGAGACGCATATTTAAGTCCCCGATCACGGAAACGCGGATTGGAGTGACGAGGGATGAGAGGGTTCAATGAGTTCATCAGGTTTTTCACTTTTTCAAAACTTCACAGAGTAATCCACTTCACAGAGTAATTGTGAAAGAAAATTTTTCGAAAAAATTTAGGAATATTTCAGCGTTTCAAGGAGCAAAAGTTGGAATTGTTTGATTGTTTGACTTACCGAGTTTGATGGTAGAGCTGAATTATTATGGATATAAAATAGAAAATATCAAAGGTGTCTAGTAACTCGAGTAGAACAAATATTTAATGGAAGGATGAAAATATTACGTAATAAGAGAATAGAAGAAAAACCAAAAATTTCGAAGATACAGAGATAGTATCTGAATAACGAGATAGTTTGATTGTGAAACTTAAATTAAGCAGAAGAAAGCGTGAAGATGGTTTAAGAAAGGCATTCGTTTAAAAAAAAGTTCACAGATAATGAAGACGGCTTAAAAATATACACCTGGCAGAAAATATGAAGTATGCTCTAAACAGAATTAATGCAAATAAGAATGCGTGATGAACAAGTAAAATGGACAATGTACAAAAAAAAATGATCGAGTACAAAAAATTAAAAATATAATCAAGCAAAATTTAATTTCTATTAAAAATAAATAAATAATGGAAAAAAAAAAGATTTAATTGAAAAAGAAATGATGAATAAAATTAAGCGAATGGAAGAAAATATGAAACGATTGATTTTCAAGTTGTAATTGGAAGATTTAATGAATTAAAAGGGAAATAATATTTTTTATTCATCCAACGGATTGGCGAAATATTGGGAAAATCGGCTCAGAGCCGAAAGAAATTTACAGTGTTACATGCGTGTGAAGTTAAGACGGACTTTCGTGAGCCTCGTAGACGATTCGACGTGTGTAACGCGATAATGTTACGTTAGGTTTACTTAACGTGCATGTATATTGGAAGCCGGGTTTGTTCGTACGTGTGATGCGGTCGGAGACCAAGCGGACAGTTATGAGACGTACGGAAGTGGAACTCTAAGAATATCCCCGTTGGTGTGTGGATCGTTGAACCGATAATTTCCACGTGCTTAGAATAGAGAAAGAGTGAGAAAGGCATTTTTAGCGAGAAAAAGAGAGAGAATAACATTTTTCAAAAAAGAGAAGTAGAGAGGAGGGAGAGAGCGAGAAAAAAGGCAGGGAAAACCTTCAGTGGGAAGACGAAAAAGAAACATTTTGGGCGAGAAAAGAGAGGGAATAAAACTTTTCAGGGAGAGAGAGAGAGAGAGAGAGCAAGAGCGAATGCGGAATATTTAGAATGAGATGAGTAGAAAGGGAGAAAACACCTGGAGTGAGAAAGAAAGATACTTTCAGTGACAAACACGATAAGAAAATTTTACTGTCGGGAAATTCAGCACGAATTTCTGCGAGAAAAAGAAAGTATTCTTTTTTTCTTTAGAACAGAAAGCGAGGCGGCGAGAGAGAGAGAGAGAGAGAGAGAGAGAGAGAGAGAGAGAGCGAGAGAGAGAGATGAACACTTTTGGAGAAAGACAGAAGGATGATATGAAGAGAGAGTGAGAGATCGAGACAGATAGAAGAGGAAAGTCATAATTCTCTGCTTCGTGGTTTCCAGACGTATTTTACCGCGGCTGAGTTTTCTTTACATCAACGTAGTGCCTTTTCTCATCTGCTTGTTTCATCTCTATATACCGCGAAGACACCTGAAAACAGAACTTGCCATCAACTAAAAGGAAAACAATAAACATGTCCGGAGACGCGACGTCAGATGAGGAAGGATCCCAAGAAGATTCAGTGGGATACGATATCGACAATATGGAAATCGTCAAAACAATCGGTTAGTCTTTTTTTTTTTTTTTAATTAATGAAACCGATATACCTGTGTAAAAGCCATAACAAAGAGTGATTGAAAGACAAAAGTTTTGTGGGTAACTTCTAGAGCAGTTGAATAGAGATTTTTTATACGATTAAAAACATTCATTTCGATAAACGTTTGTAATTTTTTTCTTATTGGAAAGAAGTGGCACACCGTTGTGATACGATTTCCGGAAGGGACCGCTGTTTCAAAATTGATACCAGTAATATTTGAAAATCACTCGACCTATTTGCTTTCAACTCTTCATTGGCATTAATTTCTTTATTCTTAGTCCCATTTTATAGAATATTTTTGATAACGTGCCACTATAACATGCCACGGTAACCGTTATTTATTTTTATCAAAAAGTTCGCCATTTTGTCATAACCCGTATTCAAAATGTGTTATGACACACAGAAGATATTGATATTTAGTTTAATATCTCCTGTTATTTATTTTGTTAGTCGATTTACAATTCACAGTTTTGGCAGTGATCGTATAGAAAGGGCACCCCTTCACAAATTTATATCGCAGCCGTGTTTCCGAGTCAATGTTTTCCATTAGAACAAAAACAAACCGTAAATATTCTTCACAAGTGTGTTTTTGACAACGGGAAAAAACCTTTATCGAATTATTCTGATTGTATAAAAAAAAAAAGAAAACAAAAATTGCCCCAATTATTCACATTATTATTGATTTATTAAATTACGAAGTTTCGATTTTTTCCTACGTCTCCCAAAATTAAGAAACAAATGACGTATCGATTTTGTGAAAATTCTTTATTATTTCAAAACATAATTGAACAATTGTACATTCATATATGTATGACGTAATGTACGTAATATAGGGATAGAAGACATCTTTCAAACGAATTCTTCATTTGAAAGAATTGATTGGTTATTCGAGATATTTTATTTGCTGAAAAGTAACGTGGTCGATGTTAAAACTGATTTAAACGACAATGGAATAGACGTGTATATCACGAATGAACTGCAGAAGCGCTGAGATTGCGTGTGTTGGCCGAACAAGTGGGCCACTGGAGAGTGAGAGGCTGACCGCCAGTATATATTTATAACTCGTGAGAAAAAAATTGTACATATAGATATAGATATATATATATATACACACATACAATACGAAGAGCAACATGAGAGAAAACTCGTAGTTGAACGTCAGGGGAGTTAAAATAACTCCCCCGCGGAGACTCTTCATGCCCTAGTATCATTCTTGTATATACTCTTTTTTTTTCTCGATACATAGCCAGAAAACTGAAAGTTTTTGTAGATTCTATTTTAGTTATTCTTTAGGGATTATTAAAAAAAAAAAAAAAAAAAAAAATCATAAACTTTGCTAAAAAACAAACTTCATTGATTCCACGAATGAAATCCAAAATCTTTCAAGTTATTACGGTTGGTGAATAATTATTTTTTGTCAAATTTGAATTTTCAATATCGAAAAGACGATTAAGAATTGTTCCTCTAATCCATTGTGAAGTTGACAGACTATATTCAATTTTGATTACGTCGGTAGATAATCTATTTTCTTCTAAAGTAAATTTGTTCTTGGTCCTTCATCTTGACTATGAATAACATTGTATTCAGAGCGATTTACTCGAGTGCTCTTGTCAATTAGTCAAGGCCGAATGAGCAGAGAGTGCAAATTGTACGAATCATTGGTGTATTTACGAAAAACACCTGTCGTCAAACGTTAACAAAACGTGTTTTGGAGATTGTCGAGAAAACCTGTCGTCATTATAAACGGTCGGGTGAGATTTTCGCAGAGGCGGAGGTGGAATAGGACATGAGAGCTGATTCGCGAGACTTGCCAATTTCATAAATATTTATAGCGCCATTGCCGGAGAATCGTGAACGGTTTAATCGTCGCGAGGGGATAAGGCAGCTCAATCGAGTAGACGAACCAATTTTAAAATCCACCACTTTCAACTCTCAAAACTGGAATGTTGTTGTACTTTTATCGTTCTACGTGTATATTCAAAATGCAAGCGATACGCAAAAAATGAGTCAAATGTCTTCAAGGTTGAAAGAAGAATTAAATTTGTGTTTTCTTTCAGATATTGAGTTGATAGACATTAAAGTATTGTTCATAATTTTAGGTACTGGCACATTTGGTCGCGTCGTCTTGTGCAGGCATCGCGGCAGTCCTCTTGCCCTTAAAGTACTCTCCATGGTCGACGTCATACGACTGAAGCAGGTTGAACATGTTAGGAACGAAGTTTCGGTTCTCAAAGAAGTAAATCATCCGTTTATCGTCAATATGTACGTTTTCCCCTTGAATTTGGGAAATTTTTAATATTAAGTATAATGAAGTATCGTATGATGTTTTCTGTCAACGAGTTCAAAAGACGCTTTCCGCTTTATTTTTATAACGATTGTAAAAGTAAATGGTAAAGTGAAGGTTTCGAAGCACAAAAATACTTGGCAACTTTTTACGCCGATGCATCGTTGTCGCGATACGATCAAATTGTGACAGGCAGTCGGAAAGACTGATTTGATGATGAAGAGTGGAAATGCGTAATCAGGGAACGTGTTTTATTTCGTTTCATTAATTTATTAATCAGGTTGCGCTTTGAGATTATTTCTCACGCTTCTATTAATACGGTAATTACTCGAAAATTTGGAATGGCGTAAGTGCTTGCAATTTTTTCCATCTTCTTTGAATAGATTCTTCTGTATATGATAATAGACGTAAATATTTTTCTGTTTTTTTTTTTCATTACTTATTTTTTTAGAGCAACAATTACCGTTGTGTTGATGGTTTTTTTAATGACCCTCCCCGCGTACACACTTGTGACTGTTCGTGACCTCATCCTATCCAAATTCTACGAAGGATTTTTAGTTGATTAGCATAATTAGAAACTCAGAAAAACGATCTCCCGCTCAGTGATTGACACACGAAATGGTGTATAACAGGCGGTCTCCCAATCAAGTATTCATCTTGCCTGAGACTGCTTAACTTGGGAGACCGCCATACACCAACCGATACTATAACAACCCTTCGTTGTCGGTAATTATGGTTTACAAAAAACGAAAATATTTATGAATCACATTTACTGTTGCACAATAATTTTTGAGTTCTCAATTATGAAACGAAGCACTCGAAATTCACACAAGGAAAATCTCGGAACCAATAGTTAAAGTGCTCGACTGCTGACCGGTTCTACATCATACAAGATGCGTCGAATCAAAATATCGTTGAAAGATATTTAAAATTAGGATATGAAGGAAAAAAATTGAATGAAAATAATTTTTTGAAAATTTCTGTTGCAAAGGCTCTGGAGCGGAAGGGACGAAGCTCGTGTATATATGCTTCTGGAATTCGTCGCAGGTGGGGAACTCTTTTCGTACCTTCGTGCAGCCGGACGTTTTTCAAGACCAACGAGTTGTTTTTACGCAGCAGAAATAGTTTGTGCCCTCGACTATCTTCATTGCAAACATATCGTTTACAGAGATCTCAAACCTGAAAATCTTCTACTCGATAGTCAAGGACATCTGAAGATAACTGATTTTGGATTTTCCAAAAAGCTCACCGACAGGTGAGAATCTATTTACTTGTGCCATATCGGAAATAGCTTCTGCTGAATTTTATAGAATCAGCAATAATTCTGACAGTAGCAGAACAGAACATGCTCCAACTGCAATAAAGATCGTCATTGATCAGAGTCAAAACAGCCAAATTTCTTTCTCTGAATGATTGATGTCGTGATGTCTATTGAAATGTTTTATTGCAATGCCTATGCTGCGATTACGTACCATCGAATTCGATGTTGATAAGCGACAACTCTTTTCAATTTGCGTCTCTTTCACTTGTAGATATCGAATTTGATCGTGCACGTAATCGCAATCCTGACCCTGAAGTGCCATTTTCGATTGGTACATAGGGTGCGGAAAATGCGGCTGATATTTCAACGAAGATTACTTTCCTGCGCTAGCGCGGAAAATCAAACTCTATTTATAGTTCACTCTACTGCATTCATTCACGAGAAAAATTCTTTTCACATTGTTATGATATTTTGTTTTATGATTTTGGACCCATATGAAAAACTTGAATGCAGCGGAATTCATGCGACACAGAATACAACTCAAGCATCATCTGTGTGACGCATTCACAATGGAATCTCACTCGCTTGTTGTTGAATCTCAAATTTCACTTTCGAGACAGACATTACAAAAAAAGAAATGCATGCGACATGTGTGAAAATAAATGAAATATATCGTGAATGAGTTGCCGCTTTCGTCGCGACTTATGCTGCAATTCACACTCAAACTCGTGATTACAGCTCTTATTTCCTCGTAAAATATACGACATGAGCCTACTATTCTGTTGATGGCGATAAAAATACCGCGTTGAATTAAACGTTATACATCAAGTCAACAAAATGCTCTAGAAAAATATATGATTGAACTTGTCACCAGATTATGAAAACTTGCAGTTCCGTGGTTTCTAGGTTTTAGAATATCGGATCCAGGAACACCAACCTAGCGAAGGGTGAATATCTTGTTGTCGGCCTTTATGATGCCGTAATTTCTTCAAAATTTGATTTATCCGGTAGAACGAATATGTATTTAGAAATAAAAAGAGAATTGTTCGGATTTCAAAACGTTACGTTGAACAGAGATTCTTGACGTTTTCTGACGAAATTATAAATTAATGAAAAGATAAATATAAAGATGATTCTCATTTTCGGTGCTTTTGGATGAACGTTCCAATAGCTATGCACACAGCCATATTATGGAAATTACTATCTAATTCCATGGGGTACAGCAGCCCTCTATCATTTATAAGATACGTTTCTCCGTTTACTAAAAATTGGCTTGTTTTGTTGTAAGGAATACGACTATAGATAATTATTGGGAAACTAAAACGTAGTATGCATTTCTGTATAAATATTTTTTTTTGAATGGACCGAAGTACTTTTGTATGATTTGTATGAGAAACGCGTGTTGGAAAAGTAGCGCGAATGAAATTTTTGATTCATTGGATTCTAATAGTGAAAGTAAGGTAAAAAAAAAAAAGAAAAACGATCTTGCGGTTGAGCCGCAATTTTGGAGTACAGATGCGTTAGGGTAAACAGAAATTTTATGGTCGACCTGATTTTATTGGGCTTTATTTCTGGCCAACCGAAGCAATGTTTATACAATACGTGTGGCTCGACGAGACACCGCGTGACGCTATTCGAATTTTCAGCAGAATAAAAGAAGGTTATTTTATTTTTGGAAATTTCAATATTACGAGATCAATCGATATAAAAATAATAGTTTTGAAATACGAGGTCGGTCGGTATTCAATGAATGAAAGTTATTCGTTCTTTTACATTTCGTTTTATTGAATGAGCACTAGTCATTGCAAAGTATGTAGAACTTTATTTCAAAATAAGCGTATTGTATTTTCATACTATTTGTAAAATAATCGAATTCTTCTAATGGAGAATTTCAAATTTAAAGCTATTGGATGAAAATTTTTATAGTTTCAATTGATAAGGTTTTTTTTAGAGATTTTTTTAGAGAAGAATCGATTAGAGGGTATAGCAGATGCTATCTGGGAAACTGGACAGTTATTCAACGTCATAGCCACTGCGGGCACGTTGTCCACATAGTGTGACATGTCCAAATAAATATTCTCCATTCGACCAAGTTACCCATTGAGTCAAATACTCAGCCGCAGCAACTGCCCTGTGTGCCAATTTGCTCAAGTAACGAATCTTCGTTTTTACAAGTCCATACTGTATAACAACGCACAGCATACTTTCAGCGTGATCTTAATAGCAACTGTCCAGAAGCCTAAACTTTGGTTCAAAAGTCCAATCGCATCAATTGCTTTATATGCCTAATTTTATATGCAGGCAACGTTTTCCCGATCCTCCGATACTTCAATGTTCAATCTATGAAAAATAAGAACGGGGCACTTTCCTGGTGACGACTCGGGACCTCCATTCGGCAGGAAAAAGTCGAGTTACTAATTGTAAAAGATGGGACAGTGAACAGTTGCTATCAATGGGCTTGATGGGTAATTTGGTGTTTTGAAGAGTATTCAATCACTATGCAGTTGCTACGTTGAGCAATTGCCTGCTGTGGATTCGGGTCCCAAAAATGTTGCAGTTTTTTTTATCATTCTCATTGCTTTTTTTTTGTAATTGCTTTTCCCACTTTATTTGATAATTTCAAAACTCAACTGCATACATCACCATAAAATACTATCGTGATTTTTTGTTACTACAATATGATTTGTGTCAAATTGATTTTAGAACGTGGACACTTTGTGGAACCCCGGAATATTTGGCGCCGGAAATAATACAAAGCAAAGGTCACAATAAAGCGGTCGACTGGTGGGCACTTGGTGTACTTATTTACGAAATGTTGGCCGGTTATCCACCGTTTTTCGACGACAATCCATTTGGCATATACGAAAAGATTTTAAGCGGTAGAATTGAGTGGCCGAAACACATGGATCCTATTGCCAAGGATCTTATCAAGAAATTACTCGTTGCTGACAGAACTAAAAGATTGGGTAATATGAGGCAGGGAGCAGAAGACGTTAAAAGACATCGATGGTTCAAGCTCGTCGAATGGCAACTAGTAAAATTACTTTTTTTCGTAATAAAATAATAATAAAAAACAAAAGAATTTGACGATTGTCAAATGTAGTAGAAAATAAATTTGGCTTTTCTTGATCATCATAGTTTTAATATCATTTGTAATAACGTTATTTGTATTGATTTTTAGGTACCCCAGAGGGCGTTGACACCACCGATACGGCCAAGAGTAAAAGCACCCGGTGACCCTAGCTGTTTCGACGATTATCCTGAAACCGATTGGCGCTCTCAGCCACCAGTACCACCAGATCAATTAGCATTGTTCCATGATTTCTGACGACGTAGGATTAAACTCCGAAGAAGGAGTAATTATAACAAATTATTATTGTAAAGTTGAAAAACACAATGGAGAATTTTGAAAGTCGTTGATAAACGAAGTAACGGCAATACTTATTCGTTTGAGCGGGATGAGAAAGGAACTTTGTCAACTTTCCACAGTTCGCACAGTTTTGGTGAACAATGTTTTTAGTAACAGACAACTCCGTGTGGTATTACTTTGATTGATTGAAAGGCCGGAGCTTCCGTTCCCAATTTTAAGCCGAGCAATAATGATCTCGTCGATGAATCGTTGCATCGAGGCGAGATTTTTTCTTTTGTAGATAAGATTTGCTGTTATTATTTCACTTTTTGTAAATAGAGCTAGACGAGGTGTTTTTTTTTTTTTTTTTAACACGTTTATATAGATAATTATTAAAAGTAGATAAGCCACTCGTGGATAAGAGCATTATCCATGACTGACCTGATGTTTTTGTTTTGGCATTGTAAATAAATACAAAAAAGGCGGCGCTCGTTGTGATGGTGAGATGGTACCTATGGTAACTTTATTAAATAAAGCTTCACTGTTAAATGTGACCCATTTCTAGTAAGGAAATTTGAATTAATAGAAAACCTCTATCACACCCGAACAGTAACAAAATTTTCCAGCACCGTAATAATGTACTCCTCCAATAATACCCAACAAAAGTAATTTTTTGTTGCCATCACTTGATGCTCTGTTGGTTAAAATATAACTACGCGCCAATGGAAATTTTTGGTAGTGTTTAGGAGTGGTCGAGTTTTTTGTTGGTTGAAATTTTCTTGTGTAGAATCGGTCGCGTAGATATTTAACGGTTAGGCTTTTCTGACTGAGATGTAGAAGTAAAATCCTGTAATCTGGTCTATTATGGTAAAAAAAAAAAAATTGAGAGATGTTCATTTTTTAAAGTTGTTCATTAATAAATCAGCCTTATTTCTGTAAATCATATGTTACGTTCATCCATTTCTCGTTCACTTGCAATTCCCGAAGGAGAAATTATTCTATTGAAAGTTATTCAAGTGCCTCATAATTATGAAAACAAATACGTTCTGTTCGTCAGAAAAAAAAAACGATACGAATACAGTGAGGACGAATGGAACTTACTATGTTTTTTATCTCATCTTCTTCGTCTACTCGGGGAATGTGCCACTATTATTCGGGTTTTTTATGCTGTAGAGTTACTCGTGGAGCGACTCAATCGATATTGGGCAGCAGGATGGGAAGTTTTCCAGTAAAGGTAAAGAAGCAAGCGTTGTAAATTTGGCCCCCCGTTATAAAATTTTCGAAAACTTTCTTATTTCAATCGTTTGTGCGTCGTTTGTAGAGTATTGTGAGAATAAAATAAACGTTTGTGAGATGAATTTATTTCGAAAAAATAAAAAATAAAAATTGGCGTGAAGTTAGCCCGCTTATTCTATTTTTTAACTTTATGAGTCTAATTGTACGTAAATCAATGCGAAATCGTTTGTAGAATACGAATATTACAATAAAAATGTTTGTAGGACGCATATTTTTATGAAAAAGCAAAAACAAAATCTGCAATTTTTGCGAACCTGTCAAGGAGACTGGAGAGAAGGAGTGGGACACAGGAAAATAAATAGTCGGAATCCTGAAAATCCCGTCTTGGATTAGTTCTTAGATCTGCCACCAGAATTGGAAATCCTACATGTATAGAATCGGTGGAAGTGACTGATCTGCGCTTGCGCAGTATGATTGCCAGTTTTTGGGATCGTTCAGTTTTTATGAATTTTCTTTGTTATTAATCGAAATTAATTTTTTTTTACTGAACAGGTTTTACTGTTCCGATTTATTGTTCAAATGCTGATCTTTGTGAAACCGGATAGTTGTAGGCCCCAAGATTTGATCCAAAAAAGTTTTCGAGCATTATCTTCGATTTAATACATTTCAACTCTCCTACCATATGATATATGCTGGGACTCGGGCATAAGTTCTGGGAACTTTAAAAGTTCCGGTGCGGACTTTTCTGGGTACGAATCTTCCTAGATTCAAAAAACGAATGAAATTCGATCGATGATATTTTTTTTTGCTACTGACATTTTCATGCGTTGGGAAAACTAAAGAATAATTGTTGAATTTTTATAAAATATTACTGAACGAATATTCATACGGTGCACAAAAATGTGATCGCTAAATATTGGCGAATATTATTATTATTATTTGATTTTGTTGGCTCGGGTTGCCCCACTGATGAGTATTAACCCATAGGAGATATACGATGGATTATTGAGAAGGGGAACAAGACATCGAAGAGTGAGTACATAATTCCATCATTTTTATTGTTTTCATTTCCGTGCATAGCAATTTTTAGTATCAAAATGTTGAGCTTTGTTTGATTTTCACTATTTTTTTTGAAAAAATTAGATTTCTATTTCAATCGTTAGTCCTTGAAGGAAAAAAACGTGATTCGGGAAATTCAATTTTCCGAACTTAGCGCCACTGGAGCAAATGATTGTGTACGAAGTACAGGTATCCAAAACATTGTTTCTCTTACCGACCGTGGATTGATTGATGAAATGAGGTATGAATCCGTGACTATTTTTTTGCTTGGTAGAATTTTTCAATTTTATGCGGGGCGACAATTTACACGCGGAAAGAGTGTCGTGTACGTCGGTCGGTCAATGCAATGCCACGCATTATCGTTCGTAGATATCATCGGCTTGAGAAAAAGGTGCCTAAATGCGACACGCTAAATTCTACTTGATCACTAGTGAATAAAAAGAAGTTTAAATGTCCAACGGTTGAACTTCTCCTTCGATTATTCGAAATATTCAAAAAAGCATTGACCAGATAAAGAATTAAACGGATATACGAACAATTAATGAAAATTGATAATAATTATTATTTTATGTGAATATAATTTGGATAATCAAATTTTATTACATTCATTTATTTTTTATTTTGTTAATTAAAGTCAGAGAACAGAAAAATCGAAATTCCTTGCAGCACGATAACAGAATACTATAAATATTAGGGTTGAAAACCAATAAAAACCAACGGTATTGTCGATTTTGGGGTTAGTTATGAATTATTTGAATGAATCTCAATGATTCTCTGAAATAAAAACTGGGTGAGTCCCACTGAAATTGAGTGTACTGTAACATGAACTAAAGAGAGATAGTCGCTGGGGGACCAACTATCTCTCTTGCACACTCTGGGATACAGTGATTGCAAAGAATAAAAGTTCACCCCAAAACAAAGATATTACTAGAATTTTTAGTATCGCAAGTAGACGGCCTTTTCATATGGGAATGCGCATTCCGGTATACTTATTATTATAGTACAAGCGGCAAGTCCCAAGGCGAAAAAAAAAACGACATTCATCTTTAGACCATAGATTTTCTTTGCCGACTGAGTTCACGTAAATTGATATACGAACAATGTTCCCGGAATATAAAATTGATGATTGAAAAAGGAGATAACATGCGCTGAATTATGGAAATTCAAAGTCAAATATTACTTCACGTGTTTATTATTTATAACACTTGAACCGCGAAAAAGAGTCAAAAAGTTACAACGAACGGTAAAAAATGTAAAGACGATTGTGAGACTTTTAATCGCAGAGAAATGAACTTTTGTCAGGTTCTAACTCTCTAGTTTTCAAAAGTCTATTTGAGCCGTACATTATCTTATTCTTGAATCGAAATATCCAGCTTTCAATACGGTAAATTAAGACGAATCTACTGAATTTTTATTCATGTCTTAAAATGAAGGTCTCGAGTATTGATAGTCCTTTTAACCGATATGAATTTCAATGATGGTTTATCATAATCATGAAATTTTCGTCTCTCGAGACAACTTATAGAAACGTTGACACGGTATATATCCGCCACCGTCTGACATTTCTTACCTTTCCCCCTGTTGATTTCCGTAATAACAGTCTGTTCCGCGGGAGTCAGCATGCATACAAACGCCCACGATAAATATATTGGATCTTTTTCTCTCTCTCTATTTTACGTTCGATCTTTTTCTTTCATGAAACTAAAAGGTTAAAGCACGTCTCGTGTCGAGACATTAACCGCTATAAGCGTCAAAACGCATTCGATCGATTTATAGTCGAGGTATTTCTCGGTTACCATGACTTAATAAACACACATGCAACAAAGAGAGTGCATTCATCCCCTAATCCGTTGTAGAATGAAGTAATCCCCGTATTCCCCGTGTGTTCAGAATTTTTTTTTACTCATAGCTTTCGTACGGTTCTCAAACTTTCTTACGGTCCTATTAACATAACGGTCTTCGAGTCAAATTTAACACCGTACTTTGAATGAGAGTTTTCTCAGTCGATTTACAAATGGAAGGTGAAAATATTTGTGGTCATTTTTTCGTCTATGCTATAAATGAAAAACAGTCTTTGCGTAAAAGCGAACATAAATGTCTTGATCAATCCCTGCGTACTTCGCTAGCCTTTTATAATAACGGAGTGAGATTTTTTTCGGATGCTTTAGAATTAATTGTTAGATTAGCAAGTGATATTTCGTTTTCAATATTTCAAATATCTTTCGAACAAACTCTGACAAAAGTAAAATCGCCTTTGTAATTCTGGAGATTCCTCATCGGCATATTTATGAGGAGTAAAGTAAGCTCAACAGATGACCTTGCTTTTGAAGAATGAATCGAGGTTGATGTTGAAAAAAAAAATAAATTGATGGTTTTTTTTCTGACGGGTTGAATTTTATTCAGAAAATTACCATAAAAATCATGGTAACTACTGTGGAACATAAAAATTTAATAATAGGGCGAAATTGAATTTTTTATGAATACGTGATAGAATTACTTGCTAATAATTACGGTTTCCCTTGCCGATAAGGAAAAATGTCGATGTCATTTTTTCAAATCAGCATTAAAGAATCATAGATGCCAGTGAAATTTTAACACACCATTTATTATTTGAGTGTAACAATAAATAGTAAAAAAAAATAGATTATGCGTGATTAAAAAAAAAAATATCTTCAAACATTTTTACTGTCACATAAATATTTTTGCTCTGCACGCTCATCAAAACTTGTTAGTTTCGATTTATTTGAGTAGATAGTTTTTAGAATTTTTCAATACACGTCTGACGGGATGTTATAATTTGTTAATACGTTGAATTGAAATCATAATTTCACAAAAAAAAAAATGTTAATCCAAACGCGACCGAAAATTAAGTCGTTCGATAAGGAAAAACCTCCATAAGCAGTGATAGAATATTCTACTCTACACCCATGAACCTCTGATAAAAAATCTTTAACTAATTTAATGTATAACTCCGATACGAAAAAATTACAATAAAAAAAATCAATTGAAGTAGAAAAAATTGGGCGAAAGTACTTCACGAAATTTTTAGCTTAGTTCACGTCATGTATCTGACATCTCAGTCACAAACTTGCCTTTAGTTTAATAATTTTTTTGGATGTAATTTATTTCGTTGAATACCAGCGCAGAAAAAATTAGTCCCAGCAAACTTTCTCGCCAAGATGGGAGTCTTGATTGGTAATATCGAGTTTAAATGCATATGAGAACATGTAAGATTCAGGTGGATGATTCGTGGACGTGAACGAAGGCCACCTGTTGAGCAAAACTGGAGGCTTGTCTCTGCCTTTCGGAGAAATAAAATTTCGCAGAGATTTCAATTTTACTAGATGATGCCTTTTATTCGCGTCCACGAACAGTCCACATGATTCTTATATATTCTCATATGCATTTCAAATCAATGTTATCGATTTATGGGTCATTAAAATTTATTAAAGCGATCAAACATTTTCATTGAATACGTCCAACAAAATATGTCAATATTTCAATAAAATCTGGTTATCAGTGTGCCTAAAACAGATGTAACTATTAAATATATACAGGAAAATAAAAAATAAATGCATTGAGGGAGACCGCAAGCCACAAGAGAGGGGCGCACGTTTGTGCATATTCTCATGAGTAGTATTATGCACACATGTGTGAATCGTATAAAGGTGCGAGAATCGCGGACGCTTGACCGTGATATCGGTACATAGCGGAGGAAGGGATAAAAATTCACAACGTTTTCAGTATGGCTAGTAGTATAGTGTGACATGGGCAAGAAGAGAGAACATAGCAAGCTGGTGATGAGGTCATCGCATCGCTTTTTTTATCGCTCTCCCTCTCTCTTTCTCTCTCTCTCTCTCTTTTTTTTTTCCTTCTTAGCTGCGACGGCAGTCGCGACGCGGAGTGCCCGAACGCTGTCCGCGACTCGGTTATACGTAAGGACCATTTCATGCCGATTCAGACGCCCGATTGTCCACATTTTATTCCTCTTTCCTTATTTGAAGTGTCAATAATTCCGACGAATTAATTAACATTTTTCAAAGCTCTCGGTACCACGTGGAATTTTCTGTTGTAATGAATTTATTTCTCTTCATCTCTCTCTCTCTCTCTCTCTCTCTCCCTTGCGGAACGTTTTGTGTACCGAACACTTTATTCAGAACTGATTTTATTTATCTTGTAAAAACATTTTTTTATTCACGCTTTTCTTCTGAACATTTTTCAACTGCAAAGTTCGTATTATAGCGTAAATTTGGAACTACATTCACTAAAAATAAAAACAGACGTTTATCGCTTCGGATCTTATTTAACGAATTTCATTTTATTTAATTTTAAAACATTGCAATGTTAAGATTTGCTTGTAGGAGTCTCTCGGTTCCTTCTTTAAAACGTCCAGAATATTTCGAATGATGCACTAGAATGAGTTTAGCAGTAATCTCGGATATGTAATTTCAGAAATCTTAATTCAAGCCTCCAAAGCCATTTGGTTTCAATTATTTTATAACTCATATCCACTCAGAACCATGCAAAAGACCATTCCACGTTAGCGCAGAAAGTCATTGTCTAGAATCGGCGGTAAAACAGTTGAAATTTGCGGTTATATTCTTGAAATTTTGGAATAAAAAATGCAAAATAATTGATTCCGTCGTGGAGAACCCTATACAAGAATACATACACACTCGTACACTTTCAGGGATATGCTATAATATCGTCGACATACCTCTTGGAACTGGATATATGCGCCACGTGCTCGTTCACGCACACGGACGAAAACGCACGCACACGCACACATCGGGGCACCCTTTTCTCTTTCTCTCTCGCTTTCTTGCACATTCGTATCTTTCACTATTTGTTTCTTTCACGCACTGTTATATGTACTCGGTTGCACTTGATACCGATTAAATAGTGCTACGTTTAAGACAAGAACGCGGCAGCATCCCTTCTGAATCTCGTGTACATCTCTATGAACAACGAGAGAAATTATCAAAATTTCGAATCACCGAAATTTTTACGAAATTTTGTCTCCTCAGGATTTAAAAGTAATTTCAAATTTCCCTCGAGCGCTTCGAATAGAAATTTTTTTTTGGTTTTTGCTCAAAAGATCGATCTTATGATGAAATTTATTGTACGTTTTATTGTAGAAACAATGGTACACAGGATTAATAGAAAAATATAAAAAATAATTTTGAATCCGCATTTGCGTTTAATCAGCCATAAAATTTTGATATTATACGTTCGGAGTATGCATTCATGTTTGTATATGTATATATACGAAAGTCATGACCACGTGTTTCCCGGTGGAACGATAAAAGACTTTGGGCGCAAGCGCGCTACTCCTCCGCGCGACTCGCGAGACAAGTTTCGAATATCGTCCGCGTCTAGCTTTTGCCGTGTGTCTGGCGAGGCAACTATACGTCCATCGGCAGTGAGCAAAGCGCGAGCATTTTGTATAACCAACAGCTTAGATTGATAAAATGAGAAGAAAAGAAATTGCGATGTAAAATAGTGTTGAAATTGTGATGGAATAAAAGAGTCGGCGATTTTTGTGCATTCTTCCAAATCGCTTATCAAATCCTTTGAGTTTCAATACGAAGAAAAATATCGAATGACCTCGCGATTTTCGATCGAACAAAAAAAAAGTGGAGGGGTTGAGCAAAAGTGATAAAAGAGCGTTTCCTTGATCGACGCTCGCGTGTATATCCAATGATTCATCGCTTCTCATACGAGTGAAAACAAAAATCACCATCTGTCCCGTTTAAATACTCCGCGACTGCCATTGAAACGTTAACTCGAAAGTGTTGAGTGTGTTATCGAATTAATAAGAGTGAAAAAAATGTTGACACAATTTTCAGATTGCGGTGATTAGCCAGTTTTGTGTTTTTGTTGCGAAAGAAATAAGAAAAAAAGAAAAAGAAAAGTTTCCCCTGTGTTCCGAAATATCTGTCATCATACGGAGAAATGATGACAGGCCGAGGCGATAATTACTCGACAGCTCAACAGACGCTTTAGCTTTTCAACAAGTCTAAATCATGTTCTCTACCTTTGAATATGAAATAAAACAGACGTTTTTAATTTGCCACAAAAAGTGCCAATTTCCCGAACTTCTAATTTCCGTGAAATCGATATATATTTCACAGTCAATAAATAATATCACTTGCAAAAGCGATAGCATATAGCGTAAATCTACACTAGAATATCAAATAACCAAAAGTATCCGAAACAAGAATATATAGTACGAAGAGTTTTTTTTGGAATTTCTGTTGCACCTAAAATTTGATGCCAACGTAATTGCACTCCAGTGAATTAATCCTTTAAACGATACGAAGTATCCGATCGTTAACTAATCCGCGTGATTCCTTCAATTCTCTTGGTAAAAAAAATCATTTATTTTCCCATACCATTGAGACCTTGGAAGTGCGCGAAATGTCAAAAATTGTTGACACAGTTTACGAATCTATGAAGCATCCGGATCGATAAAGTTTTATCAGTGAGCGAAGCGGGGGATGCGATGCTCAATTTTGACAAGTCGTTAAAATTGTGAGATATATAGCTTCTATTCCCCATAATTAAAACGTTCTTAATTAAGGAACAATTTACGTTCTGGTGAACTTTGTGCGAAACCAATTACAATGCGCCTTGATTGACAAACAGCAAGGCTATTGTATCGATCGCGTTCGCGTAATATACATATATATACGTGATATAAAACATGGTGAGATATGTGTGAAACTAACGTGCGAATAAAACACAAGAAGCCTTTATATAAATTGGCTACGAATGGTGGCGCATATACGCTCCGTCAATCAGCATGATCTTATAATTGTTCGTCACGCGAAGGGCGAAGATAACTAGCGCGATACGATTGTGTGAGTCGAAATCTTACGGATACGTTTTAAATATTCAGAATAGTTGACAGAAATGAATGGAATTCGGTCTTTCTCGGTCGAAACCCTGATCGCTAAGGTACGTTTTTGTATCCTATATGAAATATTATAAATTATAAACAGAATCTCATACATGGATTGATCCTTCTTTATCTATGTATTTGAAAAAGTGAAAAATAGATAATTGTCATGTTGGCTTGAGAAAATGAATGTTTACAATGCGATATAACAACATTTTATTGAAATGTATTGGTATTCTGTGTTACCGACAGGCAATATCCTTATCGATTTTTCTGTAAACATCATTTTTACTGTAGTGTCAAGAAATCGGATGAAAGTTAGAATCGTCTTGTTGATCGGTACAAATTTTTCAGTATAAATTTTCACGTGTATCGGTGATTGCGAACAGTCTCAGAATCAAGCTGTATTTTATAATTGTGTAATTAAACGTTAGATCAATGGAATGAAAATTTCTTAATCAAGCAAAGCGTGCACGTGCGTGAAAATCAAAAGCGCACCAGGTGTCATGTCAATGCGATATATATATATATATATATATATATATATATATATATATATATATATATATATATATATAAGTTTCTTTCATTCTCTATAAATAATAAATGATCTGGAATCTCTCGCATATATGCAAAGTGAAAGTGCTGCATTGCTTATTCGTGAACACACATGCTCTCCGGATCGACGAGTTTTGAGGAACTGTATTTAATCAGCAATATTATAACGTATATATGAGAGAAAGAAAAAAAAAAAGGCCGAAAAAATATCTCGATGAGATAAGAATTCTGGTTTATATGTTACTCAATTCGTTGTGCGATACGCTAATAGAAAGAACGTTTTCGAATTTCTTTTTCATCGCTCTTCCCGAGTTGATTGAAAATAATAATGAAAACATTGATCGTGAACGTTTGGAACTTACAATAAATAAGTTAATGTTCATTGTGATCATGATTCACGGACGTTATAAAACACCAACAGACGTAAATGACATTTCGATTTTTATATGTACGAATATATTTGATTAGTTTCATTTAACCAGGAACTTTAACGACGACGATAATTCAGGCACGGTCGCGTCAGCACATATATCGTGTATTTAAGTGCCCTGATTGAACTCTCCACAATCAATTAACACGCTCAAATGGTTTATCTAATAATATCTATCCAATAAAAAAGAGAGCCCTTTATCATCTCATCATCGATGATAATGTTAATCGCGATCGCAACATACTTCTTTAACATCCGCAGTGAACACATGAAAAGTTCGCTTACCTCGAACCTCTGATACTATAATTCAACGCCTCCGGAAATCATTCATAAATTCCACGTAGTCATTATAATACGTCGGAGGCCTTGGGATATGCGTTTTGCAGCAAAGTATCGTCTTTTCAATCCATAAATAAAACTTACGTATAATATTCGTTGAGTGGAAAGAAAAAAAAAAAAAAAAAAAAAAAAAAAATTGTTACTCCCAATGAAGTGATTTCCTCTTCCACCGAAAGATCGATACAACTCCCATTTCTGGTACCTGATAATAAATTTTTTATTTACATTCCGTAAACGTTCTTTTCGCTTTTTGTCTTTTACATTTTTCTCGTCTTCTCGTAGTGCTGTTTCATCGTTTAAACAAGAAAATTTCAAATAAACCATAATTTTTAAAGTTTCGAATTGTGAAAAAAAAAGTATTCTCGAATGATGCTCAAGTTGAAGAATGAAAAAGTGGCAAATTTGAGTCAAACGTAACGTGAAAAAAGTGAGTCACTTTTCGAGAAATGTTTACACGCGAACAAAAAAAATTCACTGTCTACGATGGCGCGTCATAGATTTACCAAGTGAACAAGAGAACAAACAAATCAGAGGCTGCGAGAAAGAGCTTTTTTATTTTTTTATCGGCTCCAGTAAGTCGGAGCCGAAGGCTGTGCGTACACAAGTACTTGACAGGATAAAAAAGTGAGTTCACCCACTTTCGTACGATCGTCAAGGTGTTGTATCACCCGATTCGTGATACATTCGGGACTAAATAGAATGTGGCATATGTACGTTTGTATTGATACATAAATATATTCACACGTATATATATGACAATATATATAAATGTTTATACATCAGCGTCAGTGCATGTGTATGAGTTAAATGTGTCTGGTAATAAAGCTATACTTGGTACGGGGCATAAAACGTATAATTATCGGTGCTCAGCGATGAGGCCGTCGCACCTCGTCGGATAATAATGTACAAGGTGTACGTTCTGATTGGCATGCCTCGCTGCCGAAAGTATGGAATTAATGAGGCATATGATAAATCGATTTATCATATGTTTATATTCCAGAATATTTAAGATCAATGCTCACATTATATATATATATAAGACTCCCAAAGTCTCGAAGAGTCTTAAAAAACTAAATAATTTGATCGACACCCACGTTTCTTCGTAATTACATTGTTATTTATATTTATTATTATGAAATCCGTTGCTATGACTTTTTACGTACTTGAAGAAATATAAACAGATTATTTTTTGGGATACGAAAAGTCACGAATTGTCCATTCTCATATCGTGTGAACAAATATTTAACGTTGAATTTTTTTTATATAATTTTATGTTAAATATTCATAGACATATTTATGAAAAGTTTTTTTTTTCTCGTTCTTTTGGATCAATAATATTCCCTGATGTTGATGTTCGCGTTAAACATACGCGATCGAAAAAAATCTTTCATGCTGAGAAATCGAAGTGAAGGACAAATCGAGAGAAGAGAGAGAGATAACGAACGTTATCCGTGATGATGTCATTACATCCAGAAATGAAGTCGTTCTTTAAAATTGCAACGAGTGCAACAGCGAGATCCGATATTGTGAAGAACTATAGACTCTCCGTTATATTCGTATCGATGACTCAATGAGATTAGATTTTATTTGTTTTCGAATTACGTTCGAATTCACGAGAGCGATCTTATCTATCAGAGTTCAATGCGTATGCATTTGTTAGTGTTTGATCCTGCAACGAAGCGTATTACATAATTTATTTTTTTTTTATTCACAATTTGGTCATCATAAAGTATACATGTAAGGCAATCATTTTCGTTTCCGTTACACAATCTTCAAAAGATGAGGACCAGGAAGTATGAAAACTCAAATAACAAGTGTAATTCTTAAAAATCATTTATCACCGACTGAAAATTCTCAGTGATAAAATGAAATTTTAGTCCCACCACCGCGAATCGCTCTATTACGAGATAACATAGACTCGACGGGCGCTCGGGCCAGCAGATGACAGAGCTGCAAATTTACACTGAGAAAAAAAATTTGAAATTGTGGCGAACAAATTATATTTCTTGATTCAACAAAACTTTTGTTGATTCAACGATACTTTTGTCGTGGTGAGAAATTATGTATTTGAATGAACCAAATTTCGTTTGGGTTAACAAATTTTATTTTGTTCGCTACGATTCGTTGAACCAACAAAAAAATTTGTTGAACCAACAGAAAATTTGTCGAACCAACAAAAAATTTGTTCAATTTACGAATTCATTTTTCTCAGTGTACTTACTTGTCTCGAGACTCTACAGAGTCTCTTGATAAATTAGCAAAATGCACAAGCTAATTGTTTAGACGTGTTTTTTTTTTTTTTTTTTTCAAATTTCTTTACAACAGGCTAATATTTGTTTGAAAGAGGAAATAAGATTCGCTGCAATTACTTGCTGTGTTTATTTTTCACTAATCTAATAATTCTTGAAGATATCTTTGAGTCATGTTCTGCTTCTTCGTTATATCCATTGGTCTGCTCGCATTCGCGTGCCTGTCCGCTCTATCCACGTGTATATTGTTCTTTTTCCTCGTTTATTTCACGATTCTCACAGTCGAGCCCCAGCTGATCGATATACAGGCGGAGGGAGAGTTAATGCGCGAGATACGTGCTCGCGTAACCAGTATCGTAAGCACGTGTTTACTAAACGTAGTATGTTTATATATTTGAAATAAATATGTATGTATGTGTATATATGCTGAAGAAATTGTGCAAAACAAAAGGGGTTGGTAGAACCCTTCTCGATTTTTTTTTTCCATGGGATCTTTTCTTTTTGACGTTTTTTTTTTCAAAGCGTTAACTCGCACTCAATATACGAAAGTGTTCCGACTCGTCGTATCATATTGATACGAGCATCGTTCCATTCTGGTACCAACAAGCACGTCGGTTATTATGTAAATGTGAGAAATTTTTGAATCTCAAAAACTCTGTATCTCCTTTACATCCTTGAAACTTTAGATTTCAGAATCAAAGGACGAAAATTTTTCATTTTGTTTCCCAATTAATTGAATTCATGCTTTCGGGCTTATATTTATTCTCATATTATTCTCATGAGCACTCATACTGTGCTTTTTTTTTAGTAAACACACTGCGATCGTCAATAATATTCTTGGAACGATATCAGAGTTTATTTGTTATAGGAAAAGAAATTCTTTTGAGGATGAATAATCTAAGAAGTGCAAACTTGGATGTCATCCCGTCGTTATAAAAACCGAATTTTGTTATTGCTGAAAGCATGAAAAACAAAAAAAAACGCTATTGCAGCATAATTTAACTCGTCGAATTATGCTTTAGGATCTTTCGTTCTGAAAAGCCTGTTTGCTCAAAATATATCCCTTACATCAGCCACTCGAGAACTCTGACGCTCTCACAGCAATAATTTTCACACCGACCCATGACTCTTTATGGAAATCGTTCGATACACGCGTTCCATGGCGTTGTGGTGATATCGCATAGAGGAAAGTAACGTTCTCTCATTCAGCCTTCTCTTGGTTGACGAAAGAATCTGAATGAAAAAAATCCTTTTTCGGATTTTATTTATTTCTCGGTTTTACACTTAAATATCCAGCTTTGGAGATCGCGCGAACGATCACACTCTTCGTAGTTTCGACGCGTGTAAGAAAATTCCTCGCCAACGCGAATTTTATTCCTCCGCAGCACGATCGGCAGCGCACGCATGTACACGCGTGATACACCAGCGATTCATGAGAACGTTGCAGATGTGGTCTTCAGCGTGAAATTGCGAATGCACGCGATCGAGAGCAAAAAAAAACACTCGCGATAACGAAAAGACAGAGACGAAAATGTCGGGCAATAGAGAGAAAGAGAGAGAGAGAGAGAGAGAGAGAGAGAGAGAGAAGGATTGAAAAGTCGCTCCTCTTGTAACAAATAAAATTGTGCCAATGCTATTTGCACACGGCTTAAGGTCAAACCAGTTGTTGTATACGTGGCGTAAAACGGATTCATATTTGAATTTATCAGTAAATAAAACGGACTAGGGCAATTCATTCGAGTTATAGAAAACATATTGATTCAATTTTTTTACATGGTTCACTCATTTTTGCTTCAAAATGGATTTCATATCAATGAAATTATAGTCACAATAAAAATGAACCAATCGAGAATAGCTAAAAATTTGCACAGATTGAAGTATAATTAAAATAATTTTTTACATTTTCCATTGTTAAAATACCGTAATAAGGGAGAAGCAGCCTTAGCACAGCCAAACAAAATGTTAGAAAGAGAACAGTAAACGCATATGCATATTGAGCAGCAACAATTTTTCAATGAAATGATTAACGATTATTCGTAATTATGGTACTAAATGATAATCGTATAGCAGGGCTGATTTTTTATAATTAGAAACAAAAGCCTTGTTATTTCGTATAATAAGTAAGTCAGAGCGCAGGTAACCAGAATTTCATCATCTTCATTAATTGAGAAAAATTTTGTCGCTGCGTGCTCTCACATCAAAGGGAGAAAATGTCACAGTCTCGTTACGACGAGAGAGAAGCCACTTCTTCTTTGCCCTTTTCGTGTAACAAGTACCAGATTCATGCTCGTTTCTTCTGCACGCTCGTGTTTCGCCTTAGGATAAACACGATGCAAACAAGGTCTGATTTTAATATCAACACGAAACAGAGAAGTCTTTTAATTTCGAGCTATGTAAGCGGTAGCTATATATTTAGTATGCTGTACAACCTCTTCCGGTTCGTGTTCAACCCCATGAAATATCTGTCCTATCACCCTGCCTTATAGCAGCGATCCTTGATAACCAAACTTCGCGTAAAATACACATCTTATTTTCCGCGGTGTGACATTATAAGTGTTGTATCTGAAAAATTGTGCCTCCAGTCCCGTTAAATTCTCGACTCACAAAGTCAATGGTTTACGACTTCCTCGAATCGTAAACTTTTTTATCAGAAAACAAAATAACGTGATATGTAATATAACGCATTATCGAGCTAAGTAAAAGTTGTTCACTTACGATCACTTTTATTCATGACACATGAAAAACGAAGGAAGAGCCCCGCATAAGCTCTTCGAGAAATGTGAGCTTGTTCTTTCTACATATGTCCTACAGTTTTACGAAGTTTTTCTCATCAAGTTATAGCTGGACTGGAAAATGCAGAAGACTAAAATTCTTCAGATTTCTTCACGATTACTATAAAACGGAAAGAAAAGGAGGAAAAAGTTTATAACGATCGTGCAAGCGGACAAACGTTTTTACCCTTTCAGATTCATAAAACTTTTTTAGGGATTGATCACAGCTATTCAACGAAAAAAAAATGGAATGAATTTCTTGCTTCTTCATACAACTTAACATTTTTAACGGCTGGACCATTTCATAAAAATAGCTAACACTATTTTTTTTTCTTTTTGAAACTGTATGCTATTCTGTAACACTGTAACTGTTAACAGCCATTTTTATTTTTTATCTTTTCAAGATCGATAATTGGGTTTTTTTTTTTTTTTTTTTTTCAATTATCGACTTTTTTCGAATTTTGACGAAATTTTTTGGCACAGTTGTGCGTCGATTTTGATTTTTCGAAGCTTTTATTATGCAGTCCAAGCGATAAGGCATGAATCAGAAGTTGATTGAAATCGATGAAAGATTTATTGAAATCGAAAGAGTAGTTCTCAAAGTTATAAACAATTAAAAGCCCACATAGACAAACAACTTTTCATTCGTTTGCAGAAACTGTAGTGGAAGACAGAGATTTTAATTTTTTAAAGAAATTGCTTGAAATCGGTTAGAACGGTTGATTCAATCGGATTAATCATAAAACGCCAGATCCGGGGTTCCCTTGGGTATATTAACATTTTGTCATATTAGTCGATGCGATCACCGCTACCATCAACAATGTATACACATTATATACGAACACTTTATGAACGTTACGTATGCGCGTCTGCAGAGATTGAATTACGCCATCTCGAAGTATATGTCTTTTTTTTTCTTCTGCCATCGAATTTTTTTATACTCGTTTCTCAAGAGAGCCTCTCTTTCTCTCTTTCTCTCCCTCTCTCGTTGGAATATGTAGACGGACTTGGAATGGTAAAAAAAAAAGAAAAGAAAAAGAACGAAAATAGAAGAAAAAAAAACGAACACGTTACATACATACTTCGCGTTGGCATATCGCATTTCGCCTACGCATATTGTTTTGAAACACACTTCATCCAACGTCCGTTTGACGAGTTTAATTAATATTTTTTGTCGTTTGCTGTATTCGCGCGGGTGTGAGAGCTCGGGTGCGTGAATCGATTAGAATTTACTTGATTGATGTATGCGAGAAGTTGTTTTTCCTTTTTCATTTCCGTTTTTTCGGATGGATAGAAAATATATTTATATTTATATTGGATAGTGAAAAAAATAGCTATTATTGAATATTATATGAGGATGCCACGAACGATGAATATCGCAATATTAACATGGTAGAAACTCATCAACAAAATCTTTTCAACATATACTAAGGCAGAGCCAAGGGAGTATTTCAGGGATGAGTTTACAGTGCTTGTGATCGATATCATGACAGAGTCAATTTTCTATAAATTCTAGTAAGCCATCGATCATCTGCGTGATCGAAACAAATTTGTCGATTGCTTGGTAAGAAAGAAAGACATGATTCAACATTTTTGTACATTTCGCACTACAGCGTTAGATGAAAAATAGCCTCGCTCTTCTGAAATTGAGATAATTGAATCACCGAGACAACCGAGCAGAAATAATTCTAATGAATGATTCAATAAAATTTATTAATAGCAGAGTAGATGGACTTGAAGCATCTATTCGATGAATTGTTCGTTTTATACACTCATTTTCATCGAATCACATGCATTTGAGAATATTTTGAACTAATTCTAATAATTGATCCAGTAATAGTGATTGATAGCAGAAAAGATAAACTCGGAGGATCTACTCGACAAACTTTTCGATGGATATTCATTTTCATCGAATTAGATGCACTTGTGCACGTATTCACAACATTGTGCACTTTGTTGAACGTATTCAACAAAATATTTTAAGGAGGGTGGCTACATACGACAATATGATAAGAATTTAATAAAATTTAGTGATAACATTCTTTAACATCAAATGCAATGACACAAATTTTTTCAAATTTTTCGTCTACATAGTTGTCGAATAATTGAAGTTTACAATATGCAAAAGATATACCTATATATATCAGAACCCTATGCTTACGGATGTAAACTCTAGTGTTAAATTACTCGAAAACTATGTAGTAGAAAAATCTTAAAAAAATTGTATATTCATATTTAATCGAAAAGAATATGCTCACCAAATTTCATTAAATTCTAATCATTTCGAATTTTCCTATGCTTTTAACATGCCAACATTGTTGTGTGTAGCCAACCTCCTTAAGGTTTCAACGAAATTTTGTTTTTACCCTGAGTACGTTGAAATTTCAATACACCCTCGACGAACTGTGGAGGCACAAGTAGTTATAACCAAACACGTTAATTGGCTTCAACGTTCGGAAATTCCATAACAGCATTTGTATGTTATCAAGTTAAGTATATCACGATGGCTATGATCACGAAGTCCGTGGTCAATGTAGAAACCGAGCTAAATCTCGGATCGATGTTTGAACGTGGTTGGAGCGCGAGGTGCTTTTTTTTTTCTTTGCTCCCGAGAAATGTCAACGCACCTCGAAACGTGATTTTGCCGGAAATCGAAAGCATATATCTTTTTCATTTGAACCATGCCTACTTTGTATGTTTTCAACCCTTACGAGTGTATTCACCCTACGCCTGTGAAATTGATCGACTTATCCCCGTGACGTACCTCGGGTTTTTTCAACTCTAATAGTGGGCTGGGATCGGAGTAATTTCTTTCCGTGCAGACGTAACACGCGAAAGCTCACAAAGACACGACAGTTTTGCCAATGGTGTGTTGTGTACATGGGCTATTTTCCTTTTAGTTATGTTTTTTTTTTTTTTTTTTTTTACGTGCACAGGCCAGAGAAAAGGGAAGAAAGGGAGGGGAGATAATCGACCACACCCTGCAGCCTTATCTAGGCTGCACCCTCCGTTATTCCGCGCCCTTCAACGTTCGTGTGGATGTACGTACACAGCGACAAGAACATTTTTATATATATTGCATACATCCGTATAAGTTGTTTGCTATATAGTAAGATACATTCGTATGTTTCCTTCAATAGTTTATTCCTTCAACCCCCACCAAGAAAATGACGATAAGTCCCCAGGGCCAAGTCGTTTCGCTCTAATACAAACGAAACGTACGCACGATGATATTCATAGAGGGGTGGCAAATAATCCCTTATGATAAAGAAGCTGATTGTCAACAGACTATTTTATAAATTGTTCCATTTTTTTGTTCAGAACACTTTTGAGACTATCGTCATATTGACAATGAAACGTTATAAGGTATACGAGATCGTTGACAAAAATTGGACTCGCACTGATTCTCGCTTGTTTTTATTTTCTCAGGGTTCAAAATATAGCTGTTGCTCTGCAAAAAAATCTTGCTCATTTTCATTGTTTTCGCCCCAAATTATTCAATTACCGTGAAATATCTTTCTAATGAGATTGAAAATATTATTTGAAAAAAAAAAGAACGAAAGAATTCTTTGTTTCGTTTCACGACGAAATGAAATCGTTTAATTTTCGACCGAATCAGAGTAATAATCTCAACTGGTGAACGTGAATGCATGTACTTATTTTGATACTCCTTCCTCCTTTCATAATGCAAATACCTTTAATTTTCATTAGACTCAATGCCCTCATATATATGTCAGCGAGGTTTCATTCTAGTTTCACAAGACTGCAAACTTTGAGTGGTCGCATTGCACGACGTCGTAATGATTACCGTGATATCTAATTGCGTTGGATGCGACAAGCGAGCTCTCGCCGAAGAGTTACCAAATGATGTGGCAAGCATTTCCCCCGTTGCTCAACAGTGGCAGATTCATCATCGTGTAATTGTAATCTAAACAAATGCTCTTGGTTGAATTCAGCGGCAAAAATCCATTACCATAACGTCAACAAAAATACAATCAATGACATCGAAAACAAAAAATCACATTTGCAGTGAGTTCGCACTCACCAAATCTGTAAAGCATTCAAAACATTTCGGATGTCGAAATTTTCGAATTTGTCCTGATAAAAGAGAATGAAGACATCTTCATAAATATATCACTTTTAGTTAATCACCTTGAATTCGAAAGTTCGCTGGATCGTCATCGAGAGTCTGGAGTTTCGTAAGGAAACTGTGTTTATGCCTCGAGGAGATATATTCCACGCCATTTCGAATGACCATGACCCCGACCATTTTCAATTACCTTGAATTTTTTTATTTTTTTTTTTTTTATAAATTGTATTCAACGAAGGAAATATCCAGACCAGTTTTCAGAATTTTATCTCACGTCTTTCAAGAGTTTAAATTTTTCAAAAAACCCAGATTCTCCGAAGTTCAGAAACGTTCTAACGCCTGTATATATCTGAAACTAATCGACATGTCACTGCATCAATTGTTTCATTTTCCTTCAGACTTTCACAAAATAATGGGAAAACAATGAATTAGCGTTGTCAACGTTTATTTCATATCCGAAGTGGAAATTATTTTTTTTCAACATGAACCCATTTTCAATTTAAAAAAAAATGTCTATAATAGTATAACCAGTTTCACGATTTTTTCTTCTATTTTTCTTTTGATATTGTTTTTTTTTTTTGCAGAAAATTGAATTTTTTTGAAAAGTAATTAGATTCAGCTGCTAAAGATTCTAAACACGATTCACGATTTTGTAAGGACGAAGCGGCAAGAACGTGTTGTGAAAAACAGCAGCTCGTTAGAAAATGTGAAAAAGCTGGAGGCTTGCCTTAGAGTGAAAGATCAGATTCCGATGTGCACACAAACGTAATATTTAGGTGCATAGTCTTTTCGTGTATTTTAAATTGCAACCAAAAAAAAAAAAAGAAAAAAAGAAGGAAACCAGGTTTTTCTTCTGTGGCCTCTCTACTGTGAACAGAGTGGCCCTGCTACCTCATTTGTATCGTTGCTTCCGTCGAGTTACTGATTAAAAGCAAGTGTGAGTACAACATCCCGGAATGTGGGCTATGTACGAGATACATGTATATTTGCTATATTTAACTGGCAAACGCTTGCGGGGACATGTACACACGCGTTATATACGTCAGAAGTTGTTGAATTGGATGGAGAGGGAGAGAGAGAGAGAGAGAGAGAGAGAGAGAGAGAGATGCACGTGAGACAGAAAGAGTTGGACATTCAACAGGCCGAGAAAATAGAAGAAGATAATGAAAAGAGAAGAAGAGATTGACTCAAAAGAGATGAAGAGAAAAATAGAGGGAGAGAGAGAGAAAGGAGAAATGAAATGGCGTCTATCAAGCTCTGGAAGGAAACTGTGGGCTGCTTTGTTTAGTTGCGCTGTGGCTCAGCTTGCCAGGAGCAATTTTCGCTACATTTATACACATGCATATGTAGATAAACATATATTTATATGGGTGTATTTATTGTGTGATATACGTGGAAAAACACGTGGTTGCGTCCGGTAAGAAATTCTCGGACAGAGATAGTGCATATCAATGTCTTTTTGCGGTTGTGTCTTTTTCGCTGTTATTGATAAGAATACCTGCGGCAATTTTCATTCTCGATGCAATAAAATCAATAACAAGATCGAATGACAACTGACATAATTTATGATAAACAATTCACGAGCTTAACAATGATCTTTATCACAATAACGAATTCCATTCATGATAAAAATAATTTCACCTTATAATTATGGAGTAAAAACAACTCGTATACGTAATGAAACATTAAATTTACATATATGCGTGTATATGCGAGATGTGAACGTGTTTTGCACGAAATTGAATGACGAAGACACCGAAATGATGGGATGTATTAATTTGACCCGGTCACGCTCGGAATCATTTATTATATACATATATATATATTCATACACATATGCAATATTACACCCACATAGTCTTCGCCAAATTTGTCCGGGCTCGTACACGAGGGAATTACATTTCGGTGATATTAGATCGGTACCACGAGATAAATGTTGGGTGATGTCACTTCCGGTAGCGTATACGCATATTGGGGAACGTCCCCGATGTTCAGACTTTGGGTCATCCTCGAATCGCTGGTTTTACGCCTCAATGTCATTGCAATGATACGATCATTTCCCAGAATCCTTTTACCATTCACACGCTCGTCTACATTCGCTTTTACTCAAGCCGTTTAGGGTTATTCAATCGTGCGAATATTCAAACTTCTTTCACATCTGGAACAATCGACTATGAAATTTTTTTTTTCTAAAATTCAATTATGATTCGGTTGTTTTATTCTTGGAATAATACACTTTTATTGTATAGTTTTTTTTTTTTTTTTTTAATTTTATACTCAAATAATTGACAGACTTCCAAGTCACAGTTGAAACACCTAGATCAGTATATTTTGAATCGTCGTTAAACGCATGTGAATGAAAATATATTTGGCTTATACACGAGGAGACAGTAATGTCAAATTTCTTGACATCACAGTCATGTAGTCTCATAAACCATAAACTCTGATGGTTTTCACCAAAAACATACTAATTTCCATCCGAAATTCCAGTCAATATTTCAATGTTTTCGCCTATTTCAATAAAATTTGAATAAATTATTACTATGTTTTCGCTTAAATTTCTCAAAGGAACGATCCGATGAGAGTTCGGTGAACTATCGTGCGCCTCAGTATTTTTTTAATATTATTTTCTCCTCGTATAATAAATCGACGAGACCAATAAAAACTCAAATAAAGAAAACATAAAAAGGAGCTGTTTCCCATTTTGTGAGGTTTTTATTCCGATATAATGGACTTACACGATTTTTGTTCTTATCTATTATTCATTTTTTTGAGCTCGCGAGTGAAAAAAAAATGTTGAATTCGTTCGAAATGCAGAAATGCTTCGTGTCACCATTGATAACAGCAGGAAATATTATCCTTCCTCTATTTTATGCGAAGAAAATGAGGATGAAAAACTAGATTTGATAAATTAAATAACAAAACATTATGAAGCTTGCATGGAATTAAGAGGACCATCGATGATGAATGGATAATGATTTCACTGTTACGTGGATAATGATTTCAATGTTTCGTGGTAGCGAAAGATACTAATTTAACGTCGAAGGACACTGAATATTCGCGGAAGGATAATGTCCCATTACCTCATGAATAATTCAAAGGCTCTCACGTCTTAAAACGTTAAAAATCTCACAGACTACAGGAGTCGAAAGAATGAGGCAAACCGCCATCGACATAATGAATTAGAAGCTTTCGTACCTCGTGTATTACAATAATTTCTTCTGACTCAAACATATTGAGCAAACAATTGGTCCCGACGATAATCCGATAATCGAATAGGGAGTCGAAAATGACAAAAATAAATTTATTGTTCTGCTTTTTGCTAAGATCGTGCTGGAATTACAGCTCAGTCAAAATGACACATCAAGAACAATTGATGAGTTGGAGTGGTTCAATTATAAAAATCTGTTGTGTTTCATAATAATAAATAGTTCGATATTTAATAATTAATCAAGATATCTACGCTGACACACGCTACGACAATAACAGTCTGTGATGGAACGTGGAATATCGTATACATCGCATGCCCTGGGTCGATCGTTCGGCAGATTTCTGTAAGTCCGGCCTGTGATAAGTCGCCTGAAATGGTCATGAGTCTCCAATATAACGCCGTGGGATGTCGCGAAAGATTCATTAAATTTGAATTCGTCACAAAGCCTACTTGAGATCAGCCAATACCCGCGTCATTCTCTACATTCGATTGAAAACAAAATTCATCTCATCGTAAACTTGTGTTCCATATAGCAGATTCGAATGAAAATTTCGCAATTATTCTCTTATTTTTAGTCAATGATCAGAACCAGATTTAACCTCTGATTACAAAACTAAATTACCATTGAATCCCTGAGGATTTATCCACCTAGAAACTTTGATTATCAAATACTTTTGAATTATTTACACAAGAGTTCAGCAATATCAATTCTCAAATGGCACTAGCGTGGTTGGTATATATGCTCGATGGAAGTCTAGTTGCTACGGGTTGAAAGAAAGTGTAAGCGTGAATATTATTTGTATATTTAAATAATGATTGTCTGTCAATGAACTTGGATAAATTAGAGAGTTTAAAACCGAAGAATTTCAGAATAAGTATTATTAAAAAAAAATAATCCCTGTGACTAGTCGCTTTGACTATGCGAACGCAAAATTCCAATGACGCATTGGTATTTTATACATTGATCTTTCAACGAAACGGGAATTTATATAGTAGCAAGATTGCTATAATATGCGCATCCTCAAACACTTAACAAATCTTCATAAATCCGAATAAAGAATTTCGAATCGTGTTGTTGCGATCAACTTCCAAACATATCGTCGACTTGACAGGAAAAAAAAAAAAACAAAGACATCTTTTTTATCACCTGAAATTCCCTCGGAAAGTGGCAACATTATAAAAGTGCTAATATAATATCGAAGTGACGCAAATCTCTCACCTTGCAAAGTGAAACGCAAATTTTGTCGTCTCTACCACTAAATATAATAACTACAACAATAATTATATGGTTTCGTATTATATTTGAATTGCAACACGTATTTCTGGCCAGGAGAATCTCATTCGTTTGTATAATTGTGTCGACGATATGACATATGCAATCGGGGAACAATGTTTAAAAGTTGAAAAATGAGATTTATATAAAAAAAAAAAAAAATGACATTCCGAGCATCTGTGTATTAAAAATTTAATATTTCTTGACTGCAACGAAATTCTTCCGACAAGCAAGCAGCGTTACTATTTTCTGTAATATTCGCATCGCACTCGCGGTGTAAGTTTTATCTCCTTAGAGAATAATTTAACTCGCGTACGTACACGCAGACACACTCGCGTCCACACATTTGTTGCGTGGCGCTCCTTGCTCGAGGATCAGTAGAAAAAGAAAACAAAAATAAGATAAAAAAAAAAAAAAAAAAAAAAAAAAAAACAAGAGCAAGAGAGAGTGCAGGGAAAGACGGGTACTGTTGCACCAACGCGCGTAGCGTGGTAGCGCGAACGGAGTGGAAATACCATGACGCGAAGTAGATACGGACAGAACTGCTCAGACCGGTGTTTCGGAGTGCCCATAAATCGCGTCAATTCAGCGCACGTTCAATGCATTTAAGTACGCCATGTACAAGTATCTACGGATAAAGGACATATGTATATTTAATTGATTAATAATGTGACCGTTCTGGTACGGAATTCGAGGCCTAATTATTATTTTTTTTCTTCTCACACAGCACTAAAATCAATTATCATGAGTGCACGTATCAAAAGGCTCGATTCTATATCGGTGTTGTTAATAATTGAGATGTATTACGATAATTCTCGATCTTGTAATAATCAAATGAATAATAATAACAGTAGATGAGATTCAATTCAAATACAGTCGAAATGCAAACTGAAATGGGACACAGGGAAAAGTAAATGTAACAGCTAGCGAAGATCGATAAAATTTTATTTCATCTGTGATGAATGACAAGGTTTAAAAGTGTATGAATATTCGAAGAATGTTTTGCTTTTTTTTTTTCTCTACTTCCACATCTACTAGCGCATAATTTTTTTCGTAGAAATTTTTGCCAACTCAGCGATACACGTATAGAGAAATATCTACGGTCTCGCGCCATTTCGGGCGAAGCCTGATATAAGGCCCCGTTCCTCACTGTTCGCAGCAGTGTGGTTCGACGCGCAGTGGCTGTTGCTCTTCCACGAGTATCTATACACGTATATAGCTGTATATATACAGATTTTAGTAGCAGGGGCTCGAAGAGCGGGGGCGTCTTGGCAGGACCTTGTTGCAACCCACACGCAGGGCCGTATGCTACGAGTGAGCCTCTCAAAAGGTGCTCCACGAGTGGCCACTCGAGATACTCTGACAGTAAAAAAGAAATAAGATGTATAACAGACACTATAGGCACTTCATCTACAAAACATATTTTTCAGCGTACAAAACTGGTACCGTGGTTACAGCTTTAGTCTATCTATTTGAAAATAAATTCTTCTTCGCCTTTATTTTTTTTAACGAAATTGAACGTGGCAAGTTTTTATTTTATTTTTTTTTTATCTTCTGAAATAATTATCATTCCACCAACGAATGAATCACCAAACACAAGTGCTAGGAAAGATTGAAATATATATATATTTTTTTTCATGACGTGCCTCAGAGTATCATCGATATTTTGTGAAATAATGAATTTTGTAAGAAATCTCATGGAAAAAAAATACGTTGCATGCTCCATGAGAGTGCCCATAGGAACGGTGTAAAAGTGCAGCAACAAAGTCGACCAGGTCACGATCGGCGGTCTGTCGTGTGGTTTAATAATCACCTGACAGGATCGCAGCGCAGATGCCAAAGTGGCCGGATACCTGTGTAAGATATATATGTATGTATAGGTGTTTATTCATATATATAGCTCTATATATCTCGTTGAAGGATAACGTGTACGCGAAGATTCAATCCGCAGTTTCGAAAGCTCAGCGAAAAACCATTAGCAGAAGATAAAAAAAAAAGCCATCTCTTGGGCGATTATATGGGGCGTACAGTACATAAATATACATGTATATACACACATATAGCTTTAAGATCGAAGCGAGAGACGCACCCCGGAGTTTCGTGGCGGGCAATTACACGAGACGGAAACTCGAGCTGACCGCAAAACGGAACTTAATTGTGCAGAGCCGTCGTTCACGGACCCGTTAACTTTCTTGACCGTTCTGGTGATGGATCTCGTGTATAAATATGCTTTTATAAGCATATTTATAGTTATATTGTATGTGTGTATTCAAAATATAACCACTGGTTACTTTGTTGGATCCGATCTGAGAGAGGCTTTTGAGCGTAATAAACATCAATTTGTGACAATGTTGCAGGGAGATAAGTGGGATTAAAATAGACTGATTCGTAAACACATCAGGGTATTCAATTAATTTACATTTTGACGGTTTTTTTTTTTCAATTATTTGCAACTATCGAACATCATCTTTTCAAGATTTTGTTAATACCTTACGATGAGAAAATAAGTATTATAAAATTTTACAGTTTGAAATTATTTATTTAACCCTGCAAGCTCGATTAGTATGGATTTACAAATCGATTAGTAAAGTATTCACATTAAATTTTCCTTGAAAATTTCAATCATTTTGATGTCATTTTCAACAATATTTTTCAATACGTCGCGAAAAACTTGAAGGAATAATAATGCATCGTAGAAAGGACGATGAGCTTTTTGTATTATTTGCTACAGCCTTGCAGTATCGAATTACTCGGTGGCATCGATGCAAAATCATGCAGAGTCCATGGCATCCTGGGGGTAAGAAGATATAGGTGTGATTCCAAGAGTTCAGGTTCAGTGCTGAGTCTCGATCCAGGACGAGTTTAGCTCGTTTTTACTTTTTATATCCCCGTCAGTCGTCGGGTTTTGCGAGGCGTCACCTGCCCGGCTTTCCCGCTTCTCTCTCTCTCTCTCGCTCTATTGCACTCTCTTCATTTCTCTCTGTCTGACTCGTAGGTGAGAGAGGAGTCCGTAGGCCGGCTGCTGTGTCAGGCAACTGCTGGATCTGGAAGCAGGCTTCATGGATATCGCCGGCGAGAGCCACGAAGAACGTCGTTCGTATTCCCGGCGCCGTCAGTTCGTCGTGCTCTCTCGGCTCGAGCCGTCGCCCCGCGACTTTTGTCCGGCTCTTCTCTCACCGCGAATTCGACTATACACATACACAAACACGTATATATATATATATATATGTATAAATTAACAGCCACACTAGTTGTAACAAAATACTAATACAGAGATACAGATAGTAAAATCTTGAAGAAGGAACAACCTCAGAGAGCGACCGACACGTCAGAAGAGAAATATCAAAGACGAGTAGGAAATCAGGATGTTGTAATACGGGAATACGATATCAGCGCGAAGTAGGGATAAAGTAATGAAGACTTTTTTTTTTACAAACTCGCACCAGAGAGCAGAAGAAGGATTTTGTTTTTATCATTTCGTTTCTTTGATACACCGTAACGAATTTTCTGTACAAGATGTAGAAGTTTCGTTTATACTTGTAGGAAAATTAATTTCACAGTTATTTATGGCTCATTTGCCATAGCTCATTCTTACGCGGAAGCAAACATGGATCACTGCGAAGTAGACGAAATTACGGTAGATACAAAGTAGGCAGAAAGGGCTCGTAAGGATACTTTACAAACATTCAATGGAGAGGGCAAGTGGAACGAATGAACCGATCAAGGGGTCGAGTTTGACCTTCTGACAAATTGAGGCATGTATAATTAAACAATGGATCTATGGGGTGTCTTCTGAAAATGCCAAGTTATTTTTAGCTCATCTAAGCCTAGTGTGTTTGAGCCATTTTATTTAATATTGAACAATTGAATATTTTATTTTTTGGTAATAAACGGTGATGATGAAATGTAAAATTACTTTGGGCAAATGTACACATGTTAACGACTTCTTGTCTAACGTTATTTTTAATTATGAAAACAAGCCTCAACATTGTTCGAACAGTTGGTTGAATTTGAAAAAAATGATTAATACATTAAAGACTTTATCAATTGCTCGAGTTTTAAGGAGGTTGGCTACACACAACAATGTTGGCATGTTAAAAGCATAGGAAAATTCGAAATGATTAGAATTTAATGAAATTTGGTGAGCATATTCTTTTCGATTAAATATGAATATACAAATTTTTTAAGATCTTTCTTCTACATAGTTTTCGAGTAATTTAACACTAAAGTTTACATCCGTAAGCATAGGATTCTGATATATATAGGTATATCTTTTGCATATTGTAAACTCCAATTATTCGACAACTATGTAGACGAAAAATTTGAAAAAATTTGTATCATTGCATTTGATGCTAAAGAATGTTATCACTAAATTTTATTAAATTCTTATCATATTGTCGTATGTAGCTACCCTCCTTAATAAAATTTCTCTTTTGTGAAATTTATTGAGAATAATTTTACTTCATTATTGTTCTTCCCGATGCATGACTTTTCAAGAAGTAATCCGAGTTGTCATAGACAGAATAACTTCAGAATCGTTCTTGGACTACGTCTAATGACATAGCGAACCAATCAGAATCGCGAAAAAGCGATGACAATAAACAGCTAATTCACGCGTCACTACTCTACTGTATAAAAAGGGATTAACTTCACTCAGAAAAAGTTTTACAATAATACCTTCTTGAGTATGATCTGTTTCTGGTAAAGAGATTTATTCGAAAAATTTCACTATTGTTCGTGGTCTAATTTTACGCTCATTAGTATCGTTGTCCTTTCCAAAAATGTGTGCACGATATGTTTCGAATCGCTGATAGAAAATGATGTTTCAACGGAATCACTTACGGCTCGTTGAGTCAAATAAATTCGTTTATTCCGGTGTTCAGTATTTTTTTTTTTTTTTTCAAATTTTTTATGGAAGGTTGAGAAAACAACTGACGTCAAAAGCGAGAAAGGTAGAGAGGGAGGGGAGGAAGAGGATAAAAGTTGAAGGCATATGCTCTGTGCCCGCCCTCGCTGTGTCTTGCTCTTGTGAAGAAGCAGAGGGCGACGTAGACACGGAGACGACGACGGCGACGTTCGAGCACCGGGACCAAAGTGGTCGCGCGATCGTGAAAGTGCCGGCAACTTTTCAGGGTCGCTTGGAAACGCGCACCGCGATCGGGACAACACCATTACAAATACAAAACACATACACACACACGCGACACGATTCGCTCCTTTTTCGCCTCTGTCTCAGTCTCTCCGTCATCGAGAGCGTGCACTCTCTCGGGGCGCTCCTCTCGGATCTCGTGGATAGGATACAGCTCGAGAGAAACGATACACAGTCGTGGATTCGGCGATTTGGCTTTGGCCACGAATGTTCACGCCCGCGCGCACTCAGGACACACTTTTGAATTTGCACGAGGATATTTATTCAAAGGATTTTTTGCACATGAAAAGCACATCAGAGAACGAGCAGACACAGCGAATGTAACACTGCTCAACTGATAACATTGTTTTTGTTTGTTTGTTTGTTTTTTTGATTGAAAACGGTAGTGTTCCATTCAAACTGTGACAAGTAAAAGTGTTACAATCGAGCGCTGCAATTTCGCGGATTAACAGTGACTATCAGATTCAAATAATCTGCTCTTGGATACAGTGTAATTCAATAAATAAGTACGATACTAGCTGTGCTAAAAAACATGACTTCGCGATTTCGTAGCAATTGGGTCAAAGAAGGCTCTCAGTCAAATTCGTTGACTCTTGATTCAGGCCCGAGTAACGATAGTCATCATCCAATCGATGACGAATACAGGGATGAGTTTTACTACGACGACTGTCCGGAAAACGATATTGCACTTGGAGAGAACAATGATACAGAATTTTTTCGAGATGATTCGATCGACAATAGAAATGGAAAGTTGGGCGACATAAATGACTCCGGGATGAGTCATTACGTCGATGATCGTGAATTCGACAAAGATCGAGAAAAGAAGCCAACAGCCACAGCGAGTTACCATCGAAGTTCGTGCAGGGAGGACTTTCGATTCCGGGGCGATGCCGAGGTCGAGGATTATTCGCAGAGGGAAAGGAGGGCACCCATTGGAAAGAAGGGTATCACGAGCAGTTTTGCGATCGGTTCATCAATAACGAGATATAATCTTGCTGAGAGTGCAAACGACGAGGAGAACCTTGAGCCCAGACTGACTTCGACGTCGTTGATGACGACGACGACGACGGCAACGGCGACGACGACCAACGGTAATTCTTCGATAAGCGTACAGACAAGCAACGGTTCGACGAAACAGGTCAAGCGAATCGAGCCAAGGCTCGATCATCATCGAACGATCGGTTCGTTGACTCGTGGCGAACGCCCGGTGATCGAAGACTCATCGATCGTCGGTGCAAATGTTCGCTCCAATGACGTCACCAATCGAGTACCAATACGAACAAACGAGTATTCGAACGGGAGTAAAGGTGGCAGATCTGGTAACCGATCGTCGAGGGATGACAGCAACGACGAGTTTCGTTCGCCAACCAGAGCCGTTTGCAAAGAGATCGTCGATGACTACGGGTCGATAGATCGTTCCGCTGGAATGAGGAACACCCGAGATCGTTCGTATTCACCGATCGAACGTATCGCGAATGGATCGAATGGCGATTCTTTCGATAGACGTACCGATAGAAGAAGGAAGGATAGCAGAGGTGACGAGAGACTTTATTCGCCCGATCGAAGATTCGAAGATGACGAAGTTTTTCATTCGCTCGAGCGAAGATCCAGAAAACACGCCGATGGAAGATCACATTCTCCCACTGAGAATAACAACGATCGAGTGTCGAACGAAGATACAAAATTTTCAAAAAATCGATCACGAAGTCGTGACAAGCATCGTAAGATCGAAATTTTAGCATCTCCGTCAAAGATATTGGGCAGAGAACGCTTCGAGGAACCGAGTACTTTGCACGATAACGATGATAGCACCAACGATATTGCGGATCATAGAACGAATAGAATTTATGGAGAGAATGGACGTTCCAAGAAATGCAATGAAACTGACGGCGACAATGGTCAAACAAAAAAAGGATCTTCCGGAAGAAAAAGTCACACTCGTTACAAAGCATCACCGGAAGAATTCGACGTTCAGATTCATCGATATGAAAGGGCACTTCGAGTGCCACGCAGAGATTCGGATGTGAGTAGAAAGACATCGTTCAGGAGTCAAGTGTCTGATCTTTCGAGAAAGAGCTCATTTGAGGATCATCAAAGATCCAAAGATTCTAATCCAAGCAAGAAAAGTCATCACAAGCATCGAAGTTCGGAACTTTCAAGAGGTTCCTCAGAGGACCGTGAAGACGAGCAAGCGAGCAGAAAAAATTCTTCTAAAAGCCGTGATACCAAATCAACGAGAATGAGCTCATTGACTAGTCGAAATTTATTGGACACCGGACCCGTTACAAATAACAATAATGCTAGCAATAATCATCAAAATAATAAAAACAACAATACCAGCAATGCCGTTAATAACAGTCATAATGGAAAGAACGGTTTTCATCACCGCGATAGATCGGGTTCTTTAAGAAGGGATCATGATTCATTCATCACGAGAGGTAGACCATCAAGATGCAACGATGAGGATGATGAGGATGACGAGGATTACGATAAATCGTCCTGGAAGAATGATCGCCACTCGAGGCCATTGACACCACCCAAGCTCGTGAATCTCAAGGACCGCGACGACTCGAGAGAACGAAGATCAAAGATATCGTTCTCTTTTTTCAAAGAACGAACATCCCAGAACGAGGATGATTATGCTCGCAATAATGTGCACGATCACAATGATTGTCGAAGCAAGCCAAACAGTGAAATAGAAAGTTTATCAATATCTCAAGGACACGATCGTTTCTCTTCTTCTACTAGAAGAGTCAGATCTGCAAGATCGTTGAACGACACGCGTCAGGACAATACCAGTGCACAATGCGAACTTAAAAAAGATACTGCTGTTAATAACAGGGAATTGACACGAGAATTCATTGTTAACGAGAAAAATCCATGTGAAGATGATGATAATTTAAGTTTCTCAACAATCGAGAGAAATGGCACGACTGTGATAAGAATTTGTACGAATTCCCAAAGTCCTGTTGAACAAACGGAGCCACGTTCACGACGACGTACCTCTCATCGTGAAACCGTCACTGCAACGCGATACCGAAAGTACGAGGATGAAACTGAGGATGAAGACGAAGGTGACGGATCTTTTGGACGAAATTATAGACGTAGAGACTACAGAGTCGGTCCAAGAAGACTGTGGACCAATCGAGACGGGGTATGAATTTGAAATTCAGCTCTTTACTTTAACGAGGATTGGTTTTTTTTTTCGAAACCGAACAAGTTTTTTTTTTCAAGTGTTGACATTCTGGTACAGAAAATACTTTCAAACAATGGAGTTTCGTCATTGCTATTTGATTAGTTTAAATATCGTTGAGACGTTCTTATTCTCTTAATGTTGTGATAAGTCCCTCAAGAAGTGCAGTCTGCTTTTTGTTCCATCGTAAATGTATTTACGTGTGAAGAAACTTCAAAAAATCATGAATTCAGAAAATAATAAATTTCCTCATTTATGTATATACTTGTCCAATGTGATTTTCGCGTTTGTCGAGCCACACAACACGATTTTCACTATTGTTTTGCGCAATACATCCGCGCCTTGTTGTTGAACGATTCATGAAGAAGAGATATATAGCTAGATAAAAAGAGTGAATCCGAGACAACGAGAAAGAGATATATAAATAAAAAGAGAAAAAAGAGAGAGAATCAACGCATCAAGTAAATGTCGACGCAACGCCTACGTCGTTAGCGCATCGCGTAGGACACTCGAGCAAAAGAGAAAGAGAGTAGAGAGTGTCGTTGTTCGCGGTGTTGGTCCACACGCGAGATAGGATGTTCCCTCGTATGGCTCGTGCTGCGGCACTTAACTTCGCTAATCGACGTTCGTTAATTCCGCTTCGACTCTCTGTCTCACTCTCTCTCTCTCTCTCTCTTTCTCTTCCTCTTTCTCTCGCACTTAATTTTTCGCCTGGTTGTGCGATACGTTTAGCTGACTCTTCAACGTCGGATATTTTTCACTTGGGAGTATGAAACATACGTAAAAGTGAGCGTGGGCGCAAAAAACATTGTTTTAACACCGTTCAAGTCTCGTCTATATGCCGATACATCGAATAATTAAAAACATCTGGCCAACGTGAGTGACGAATCATTCAAAGGCTCTATTTTCAGACTTTTTTTTGTTGTTTTCAATCTTCGGGGACTTCGTTTAAAATTAAGCATGATAAAGTGGTCCAGGGTCCATACTAACATACTCTCGTTAGAATATATGTATATGTATATATGAATATACAGTTATTAGAGATTGCTAAACATGACGGAGATGAAGATAACATGGAGATAGTCGAATGATGTTTTCTTCGTAGTTTGTCTAGTCGATATTTGGTGATGCTCAGAAACGACGTAGGTAAAAGCCGGTCCGTGTAGGCGTACTGACCATATTCGATCAGTTACGAAGTATCCATCTCTCTCTCTCTCTCTCTCTCTTTCTTTTTCTTTTAATCTTTTAAACTTTGCCTCTCTTACCCTCCCTCTCTTTCTCTCTGTTTAGCCGGATATTTTTCGCTCATTAATCCCGCGTGTGGTCTTCACCGCATCACGAAAAAAAATAATCCACAGGTCATTTTCTATTTGCGTTTCGCAATGCGAATTTTTGATTTATTCTCAGTCCAAGACACAAGGTTATTGTTTTTGAGAGCATATTTGAGAGCATTTACGTCATTCGAATGAAATTAGACTTTTTCGTTTAATCTTTCGATTCTCTGATTTTTTCCGATTGTCGAGCGTGACGCGTTTTTATATTGTGGATCCTCAAACGGATGCCAACAAAAGAAGTTTAGCCAATTAACAAACCTCGAATCTACAAAAAAGAGGTAAAACTCAAAAAACAAAAAAAAACATCGTTTCGTTGACACGACGCAAGTGTCTCTATCGCTGGTTTTATAACTTGCGAAATAATTACTGTTCAAGCTAGTTTTACGAAAATTTCACGCAACAATGTTTCAATCCATGAACCTTTTTTGAACGAGCAGCCTATAATGAGAACCACCGATATCTACGGATGTAACATCATCGGGAGATGAAAGAGATTCATTTTTGGCGTGTGATGCCGTTATAAAAGATTGGCTATTGGTCAAAATATATATATAGATATATAAAATGCGTAAAGGCTCACACGTCCGACTAGTACAGAAACGCAATGCGCTTGTTATCGAGGAGTATCTCAGTTCTCGGCTATAATTTCATCGCTTTCTTACCACCGATATATGCGTGGGTGAAGTACGATAACGATCGTTTTATCGACTGTTACAAACGTGAGCTTTATAGGCTAAATAAGAAACTGAGAGACGAAAGAGAGTAAGAGAGAGAGAGAGAGAGAGAGAGAGAGGGGGGGGATAGATACAAGAGAATATTATTTTATTCAGTGTCGATAGTGTGGACTCTTGAACTTGAACTAATGCTCGTGTATTTCTTCAAGCGGTTACAAGCCCTCTATTTAAAAACTTGAAAGATCAATGACATCCGATGATGCATCATTTTTATATTCGGATCGAGAATAAAAATTTTCATGAGGCAATACATTGTGCTGCGAGAACGCATATTTTCTAGGACTCGTGTAGTACATATATACTATGATAAAAATAATGTGGAAAACGGAGTGCTTGAACTTGAATTCTTGGTAATTTGAAAAAAAGTTTTTCTGTGATTTTTTACCAATTTCATAGGCCACTCGGAAATGATTGAATTGTTCAAATAATGCTCGTTTTTTTGTGATGTCGGTACAAAATAAATTACTCCAGTATACGAGGCAACGTTTAATCAAAGAACAATTTATATTCGATGATAAATTCCGCATTTTTATTTAAATCTTCACTCCCTCGTTAGGATTGATCGTCGCTTTAATTGAACATTATTCGGTTAAAGTAAGCATATAATTTGAGTCGATCTGATAAGAGATATCCATAATGAGGCTTGCTCTTCGCCAGTTTGCAAAGAGATGACGCTCCATGTCTGAGCCAACCACATCACGTCGCCAGTTATATCGCTGCACGTATTACTCTCAGCTCTATCCCATCGACAGTCTGGTGAGACCGATAGAGCGAAAAGTCCATGCTCGGTCGGTCATAGATCGACACATCGCACACAAAAAAACGTGGTTGTTGAGCAAAGTTTCAGTAGAATAAAAAAAAAAAAATTCGTTTACATTACTACTTTCGTCATGTTAATTCATTCAATCGACGTTGACAAATTGATGGAAATATCAAAATTTGCATCATCTCGACACTATCTCTCTGTCTTTTTTTTTTTTTTTTAAATTATTCTAAATCTCGATTTTTAAACGATGAAAACTCTTTTTAAACATTTTTCAGTAATCCACGAATAGGGGATCGGATACTTTTATTTTGCTCATTATGTACAAGCATAAAATAGAATTAAATATCGCAAAAAAATTAACCAACTCTGATAACTTGATCTGTGCATCTTCATTGATTATTTTTTGCAGTAGAATTTCTCCTAAAAATACATTCCTGTTCATTCGCCGAGTTCATTAATGTTATTCTTCAAGTTTTTTGTCACGATTTGAACCTTCATTCATTTTCATTTCACGTTACTTTTGGTTTTATAACCCGTAGCAACCATACTTCAATCGATCATACGTACCAACAACACTAGTGCGATTTGGGATTTAGCATTGCCATACTCTTGTATAAATAATTCAAAAGTATTCGATAATCTGAGTTTTTTGGAGGAAAACTCGGAGAGGAATCCAACGGTAATAGTTTCGAGTCCAGAAAATTATATTTTTAGTAGCGTAATCGCGTAGGAATCAAGACGAAAATTTTCGAAAAAATAAACGATTTCGGTGGTGCAAATTCGCATTAGTGCGGTAACCACGATTTAAAGAAAACTGTGCACACGTGAGCTCGATACGTTGCCATAAATTTTACGTAATTTGAATTAAGAGAAAAAAAAAAAAAAAAATATATCTGGAGTAATATATAAATGAAAAAAAAAATGAAAAAAATCATTTGTTCTAGGGTGTTCAGATAACGGATCTGGACGAAGGTCAACCCTGTTTACACTGCGGCGAAACATGTCCTGGTTTTTCTCCACATTCTTGGAGGTAAGCTATATACTTATATCAATACATATATGTTGAACTAAATATAGAGCAGCGATGAAAATCGATAGAGTGAGAGGTTCGGGGATGAAATATCAGGCGAAGATCTAAAATGTTTTTCGAGCCATCGTTATCTTGTTCCCGAGGGATTTAATGAGCTCGTTTGTGAAAAAGATCGCGGCAAAAGTTGTCTCGGCGTGCATTGACTTTGCTTCACGGCAAGCCGAACGCGTTATAAGACGGGATGTCTGACAGCTAAGAGGGAGGAGAGGTCGTCGTCGAGACTTCCGACTTTTACCGTTTCACTCTTGTTGATTTTGGCAGCTCGGGCCATACACCCGATATCTCTGTGTATTACACCATCACTCATCCAAATTAAAACGCCTGCGTTTCAACACCCTCTTACTCCCTTCATTCACTATCCAACATTAACTGTGACAAGCTGCTTGTTATAAATTCACCAAAGTTATATAGTATGTAAAAAGTATGACTGATGACTAAGAAAACATCGAGAAAATTTTTTATGAATTTATAAATTGATTTACTTGTTACGATACATTACGATTTATCGCTTCAACTATACTTTTTCATTAATAAAAAAAAATGAAACAGCTGATTCGATAGCATTTTTTGACGAGTATACGTTATACTCCCTCAGAGAAGCGTTATAAAAAAATGAATGCGTCCATCAGCTCACAAATTCATTAGCTCCTATCAACGCAAAGTTTCAAGTTTGACAATGTAATTTCCTGCAGCAAATTTTAAAGGTAAAAGAGAGACTTTACGAAAAGGGCTTTTCTTTGACTAAGAGCGTGCCCATTATTGGAAGTGTAATCGAGTAGCAGCTGCAGTTATAAGCTACTAATTGCATCCCAAGTGAGATGAGTCATACACGGATGATGTGCGATAATAAAGAAATTAATTGCGCGAGAAAGTCCGAATTCGAAGGGGATCGTTCGCAAAGTCTTTCGTAGGTTCATGCGCAACCGAATGAGGTCAGGCCTGTCGGAACAATAATGTCTCGTGCTACTACAACTATATAGACGCACACAAACAATACTATCGTCTCGTGTAAGCACCTACACTGTACGAGCTCTTCATAACCTACGAGCATGAAGATTAAAATCGAAAGGAGACTCAATCAATTTTTTTGATTCTTTTTGAATATTCATTGTGAGAGAATTTTGGATAAAAAATATGAAAATTTTACATTTTTCATCTGATTTAATGGGTATCAGATTTAATTTGACAGAAAATATTGAAGTTTGTCGTTACGTGTTGTCGAAATATGAATTTTGTTTTGATAAATTAATTTATGGAATACATTGAACGAGCACAGATGATAACTTGTAATTTGCACAAAAACTAGAGCTAGAAATAATTTATAGTTCCCTTATGAGTTTTTATTAGAGCGCCACAAGCCGGAGTAAGAACGAGTCGCAATGAAATAGTGGAGGATTGAGAGAGGCGTCTTTTAGCCACTAGTCGTTAATGCGTAGACTCTCAAATGATATAAATGTAAGAATAATTGGCAAAGAATCAAAGTAAATTGTACGGTTGAACAGTGAGATTAGTTTCATCGTGAAAACACACGCAAATTGATCCTAAAAATTCAAGAGTTCATGATCGATGCTTTGCTGGGTTGAAGCATATCAAATGTTATCGTTACTTTATATAAGTTCTTGAAATGCTAGAGTAATTTTTTTCTCGGTTAAATAAAAATCAAATCATATTCTCAGCGTCGACTAATATTGGATCTGGTAAAACTACTTTGTCTCAAAAAAATTATTTTCTTCGCTCTTTAAACTCGAAAAAAAAAAAAACTTTAGTTGGAACGTATACAAAAATAGCAACGTGTTGACATTCAAAATCATCATTATCAAGCTTTCTTGGCAATGTTCAAAAATAAATATTTAAACTAAATTCTTAATCATTTATCACGTTTCTAACGAAGTGTACAAAAAAAAATTTCAAAAATTAAGTGGTTCATTTACCGTGGAATGTTGCACGTATATACGGAATACAGTCGTTCTCAATTCTTCGTTATTTTTTTGCTCTCTTTTCTCTCTCTCTCTCTATTTTTGCTTTTCGATCTCTCGCTACAGCTCTCTCACAGAGACACACAAATGGAAGGTTGTATGTATATTCCGCCAAACCAAAGTTCTTACCGAGAAGAGTGTGTAGGCTCAGTTTATTTCGAACGTTTCACCGTGTGACACACGACGGTAGAATGAAACTGTCTCGAATTCGGTGGTAACGAGAGGCCCTCGACTTTCTCGCTTATATACCTTAACGCTCGCGTGTCATTATTATAAATCTTTCTATACATGCGAGAACGTACAACCGAAAGCTCCCATAGTCTCGTATCGAACTAAACCATACGAGAGAAAGTGCAATCGATGCCAAATATAAAAAAAGTCAAAACGCAGTTAAAGATTTTAATGTTTACAAAATAAATCTGTACGTCGATATATGTTTATAAGCAATAGACATAATAAATTAGTACAATAAAATAGAATGTGATTGTCATTCGCGAAAAGCCTCAACTCTTTTATATAAAAAAAGAAGAAAAAAAAAGCAAATAAATTTGGTTAATCTTACATTCCTCGAATCAGAGTGTGCAGGATATTTGCTTAATGTCAAAAGCAATTGAATTTCATTATTTTCAAAATATCGTACATTTTATTTTATGCCCATACAAAAAATTATGTTTTAACGTCAATTTGTCAATAACATCCGCAGAAATCAACTCATGAATGGTATGTATTTACGAACATACGAAACATTTTGGAACAATTAACTAATTTTTGGTAATGATGGGAAACTGGCAGATTACAAAGGAAGATCAACGCTCGGTGTAAGAAGATGTGTTCGTTATTGACGTCGAGTGTGAGTACAAAACGGTGTACAATTCACTTCACGTTTGGCCATTTATATTAGTCAATTAGAATCTGACTGAGATAGACACATGAAAAGGGAGCAGTGAAGAAGACCAGAAAAGATGAATGCGAAGTGAGATTTCAGAATACATGCAAGTGGATGCAGTTCGTTTACTCTCTACGCGGTGAGAAGAGTATGATCTTGAGAGCGAAAAAAAATGCGGAAAGAGCAAGTGAGCGCATCGGGTGCAATACCACGTAAACGTTTTGAAGTGATTTAGAGCGACAAAAGCAAGCTCGCCCATGAAATTTAGAGTAAAAAGAAACGAAGTTCCTTGACCCACAACAAATTGAGATGCGTTCATAAAACAATTGCTTTTCAAAAATGACTTTTGTTGGGTAGAACGACAAGATTCAAAAGTCTAAGAAGACAGGCTGACCAAAAGTAACTCGACTGAGGTTATTCTGCTGGAAGTCAAAACAGATGAGTGTTTTGGTGTTCAACATCGATATACATATAAATCACTCGCGTGACATCATTTAGATAAATTATTTTTCAAGCTCGTGTGCTCGGAGACCCGCCGATAAGTTGTTTTGAGATTATTATGAAACGGACAAATATTTGAATACTTTACCGACGATAACAAATGAAATTGAAAAATTTTATTTCTCTCAAAAATGTATCATTCAATTTTTGTGTTATATTTTTTTCTCGCGTCTCCTCGATTCGTCAGTCGCAAAATCCTTTTCTCCGAAACATATCATGAATAATACAACTTAATGTCGTGCAAGTCTTCGAAACTTAATACAAATATGGTGAGAGGGAGTGAGCGAGATCGTGAGGCGGTAAGTCACGCCGAAAGTTACTTTTTATACACGCGTTTATGCACATATTGAATTGCTTAACGTTGACTCGTATCATACACCTGTACATAAGGCGTTTCATGTCAAATCAACCAGCATCTACAACGAAACATTAATTTTCATCAATAAAATGATTTTTATCGTTAAAAAATCGACTCCATAATCGAACCTACGTGTTCGCTATGTTTTCCAATATTTATTTAAACGACGAATTACTTCTGCAGAATGACATTCTCTTAACATCAAATAAAAATAAAAATGTTTTAAAAAAAGAAAGAAAAAAAAAAAACAGATTTCGTTGTGATTCGCTCGGTTAAGAAAAGCAAAATCGTTTGCACCCAATGAGCACAAAGAAAAATTAGTCAATTTCAAAAAACAGACCCATGCACCGGTAGAAATTGCAATTTCACGAGTATCGTATACGAGGTATGAATACACGTATCGTAGTGAATATCGTACAAGGAATATATGTACAGAAAGCCACAAGGAATCATTTCCCGAGCCAGCTGACTCTCGATTACTCCACGATCTCACACATAACACGACTTTTCTCGAGTTTAGTTATATCCAAGCAGTTATCCACCCGCTTTATCGTCGTCGAAACAGGCGTGCCTCCACGGTCTCAAACACACGTACAAATATTGTATACATATGCACCAATGTATGGGCATGTGAAATGAATGGCATTAGGAAAGCACACGTGGATAATATAACTAGACCGGTAGCGGCAAATTTACTTTTAGTGTTCACGGAATCGACGAACTGGTCGTGAACACGATCGGGACAAACCTGTTGAGTGTGTTAATTAATCGACCGATCGCATCGCTTAATGACCAATCTTATGAAACAATGGCTTGCGCTGTTATTCCAGAACTTGCTGAAGTTATTGTGATAGTGCAGTTTGTTGGAAAATCATAAATCTGCATACACGAGTACAGGATTGTGTGTGTGTGTGTGTGTGTCGACATGTGGCATATGTGTGGCTTCGGATGAAAACTGGAGTAAAAGTTTCTTTTGGTTCGAGATGTTGAGCGTATAAAAATGCGACAAGTTGAAGTTCGTTATAGAAAAGATTGATGCGAATAAAGATACTTAAGATGCCTTATGAATGGCAGTGCGAGGCCTGTAATTCTCACGAATTGGAGTAATCGGAGGGGGAAAAAAAGTCGTATAAATTGATGAGAAACAAGTTCGTTAATTAATGAATGTTTCAAGTTATTCGCGTTGTACTTGGCCCACCTTCGTCAAGTATTCTCCCACGATATTTTGCGTAAGCGGGGCGCGTTCATGGAGACTTCGCGCGACGGTTCTATTTCGAATTCTTTGTTGGCGTGAGACTCTTGCGGGCCACCTATTTCGGATTTTAAAACCCACTGAAAACACTGATTCAGTGGGAGAGAGTCACGCTGCGTCTGAAATCACCTGTAGAGCCGGTGCTCGTTTTAATAAATACCTATTTTTGGATTTTCAATGCGGTCCACTTCCTGCGTCTTGATCGACCTTCTATAAGCTTCATAAATTATTTGTAATTTTCACGGAATCAATTGTAGTTTTAAATCAACGTAAAAATCATGGAGATTGAAGGACTAAATGGAATTCTTGAGAATACTGCTGAACTAATTTCAAAATTTAGGAAAAAAAGAAAATAATGATTTTTTTTTTTTTTATTATGCAAAATTGCATAAACTGAGTAATAAATGTACGTGTCCAGTAAAGTATTGAGACATAAAAATTGTAAGATAGTAAAAGAGAAATTTTATGGTTCGCTCAATTAGTTTGCATTCGTATGAAAGTTTGAAAAAAACATATTTTGGTTTCAATGAAATATTCAATGGGCTTTTAAAATTTTTATCGAGCACCGTATAAATTTTACTGAACCACGAGGTGGATATTCTCGTACTGCTATTTTTGTACCAACTGCAAAAATTACATATTGCAGATAAATTTTTATGTCTCAAAATAAAAAACGAAATTCATAAATGGTTATGAATAAAAAGTTTTACGTTTACTTCGACGTTCTATGGCATCGAGGCAATTTTCACTGTGCATTTCGGCATCTAATTTATTCGATAATTTCTCCTGTGTAAGCGCGTTGAACGAATCTCAATTTAAAATTAAACAATTCGTTACCTCGATTCGTTGTCTTCTTCTCCGTTTATTCTTCCATTTTTTCACTTGACATTTTCGGATTCGTACCAGAACTCTACAGGTATCTTGTAAAGAATCCCTTATTCCGGGCCAATTAAATTCAAGATGCTTTTAACGTGCTTTTGCTGAGTACTTATAAGAAGTATTTAAGCTCTCACTTTATTCATTGTGACGATATGTACACAGTGAAAATGTGACTCCGCATTGCTCTCCAATGAAAGAGAATTCGTGTTTCACATCGTGCACAATAACATATAACTACTTTCACCGTAATTTTAAATCGACCCACCAAAAATTATCAATCGAACTATTAAAAGTTACGAAGACGAACCGTTTTTCTCCATAAAAATATTTATTTACACTTAATATTTTGCATGATGATTATATTACAAATTCTTTTCAATTCGCCAATTATTTTTTTTTAAATTATTATCCTGCAGGTCAATGACAGTACAAATCGAAGTGATCTCATTCAATTTTGATGTTTCTCGAACAGTCTTCTTCGAGAGCATTTATTTTATACCTCAGATCTTCAGACTCGTCATTTCCGCCCTCACATCTTGATCTCTTGAAAAGGCAAAAACGTTTATTCGATTTGTTAAATTTTTATAACTCTTTATCGTCGAATAACCTCTCAGAATTCCAAAGAGTTCTGAACAGAGTGACAAAAACTTTTCAATTTTCTTTCTCTCTCTCTCTCACTCTCTCTCTCTCTCTTTTCCGTCTCTATTCTTCACGTTTTCTTTCTCTCTCACATACATCGTGGGCACCCACGCGTCGCGCACGAGACCCACGGTGAGATCACCTTTATAATACGACTCCTTTTAGTCACGTCTCACGACTATATGACTCTTGTGTGCGCTAAACACTCACCAAATGAGTATTGTGTACGGTGTACGACACAGAATGCACTACAATGGTAAATACATATGCATATATTACTGTACATCCGACCGGAGATGCAAATATATCTCTATATGCACCGAGCAGCCGCCAGTCGTGATACGACTCACGCGCGAGACCCATCTGTCACTTGGCGAAATAAAAGAATAACGAATAAACAGATGAAAAAAAAAAAAAAAAAAAAAAAAACAACACGAAAATTGCTAGCCAAGTTCGTCATCTTTCGTCGTCTCCGGCAAATCTCACGATCCCATCAGCTTCGCATCTTTTCGCGCTTTGAGTCATACGGACGCGAAAAAAAAACGGTCAAAATATACATGTGCATGGAGAAAAATATACAGAAGAAGAATAAATTAATACTGGATGCATTTTGTTGGATCTTTCAACATCAAATTCAGCTGTCATCGTCAAAATAGTAAATATAAAATTGTTTTTAAACAGGATGAAAGATGCTTTTTATTCTTGCCCTGTTTTTTTTTTTTTTTTTCGTAAACAATATGTTCAAAATGCCCAAATGATATTTAAATGCACAAAGTGTTATTACTTGATAGCTAATCGAAAAATGAGGATCACGTTGAGGGTTAATGTCAAGGTGCATTTTTAAAATGTCACTTTTGTAAAACTTATACGAAAGAGAAAAACGTTTTATTAATGTTAAAAAAAAAAAAAAGAAAATGACACAACAGGTCTTTCAGCTGTGAGGAAATTGAATTTACGCTTGAAAAACGAATCAAGCTAAGAGACACGTGGAAAAGCGTGGGCGTAGAAAATAGTGGCGGTTTAATAAAAGCACGAGAAGTTAACCGTATCAATTTCCACCCTCTTTAAGAGCCGGAGAATTTCATTCAAAGGGTATGACCGTCGACATTTGTCGAGAATATGAAACGTGTCCCACTCGTTCGAAGTGTCGATTCGTTCAACTAGGGTCGTTGATACACGTTTTTATGTGTGTTTGTTTCTGTGTGTTTATTCTATAGGACATTGCGAGAGACATTTGCGAAAAGACATGCTCATTGAGAGGGTGATTTCATTCTCTTCACCCGGAAATATGTGGATTTTGAGAAACCATTTGATATAACTTTTTTCAAAGGTTTTGATGTAAGACAATTTTAGCATTTTTATCATTTTCGAACACGAGTTCTCCCTTTAAAAATCGTTTACAAATTTTTATTTATAAATTCAGTGAAGTTTCATTGTGAAATAGATTTAGAAAACTCAATCCAATTAATAACAGAAGTAATAATAAAAATAATGTCAACCTCAAAAGGAGAAAAATAGCAATGCATAAATGGTGCTTTTGCTACAGCATTTGTTTGTTAAAAAAATATATTTTTAGCGTTGAAAAAGTCGTAAAAATCTGTCGCTGACTGCCACACCGCGATTTGCGAAGCGTGCGTGTAACAATACCCATACGACACGTTTTCCTGTTCCTTTACGCGTGACTCGGAAAAAACAGGTCAATTAGCACACTTTGAATGCTATCAATTGTGGTTAACACGCATTGAGATTAAATTATTTGGTGAAAAAGATTGAACTTTTCACCGAATTGTTCGTATCGTCAGAACCCGAGACTATTTTTTCAAAGAGAAAAAAGTAATTGAAATGTTTTTTGTTGTCAGTATTCTCGATCGATATTACCTGAGTGACTCTTTGTTCTCAGAAATCGATCGATTATTATTGATCATTCACGATTACAATAAAAGTCACTGACGTCTTAACATATTGAGATAAAATGCAGCGTTTTATTTGCATTTTGCGCATTGCATCCTCAGAGACTCGTTCTTTATTCGTACGATGAGTCAAAAAGATCATCGAACTTGCTTTTCCATACGTCGGAATGCTGGAAACTTGCGTGCATTTCTTCTAAATTTTCAACTTTGCCATACTCACGAAACTTTTAAACAACATTAACGAAACATGTAAACACCGTTTAATAACGCAAAGCACAGAATCGAGAGGCTCTTGCATGTGAAAAACGAGAGAGAGAGAGAGAGAGAGAGCCACAAGAAAATGCACAGCAAAGTGTGGGCGAGCGGAGAAAAAAAAACATTGAATTCTTGAGCGATTTTTAACTTGTCTGAACCACAAAAATATGAGGCAAATGAAACGAGACAAGGATATTTTCGTGTTTATGACATTTCAGTGAATAAAGAGACATTTGCCCGTCGGGAGAGTGGTTCAATGACGTTTTATATGCAAAAGCTGTCAAGCATATTTCATTAAGAATTCAGCAGTTATGTATTTTCCAGATCGGCACTTCGAAACATTTTTGTATTATATGAAATGGAAAAAAAAAAAAACGTCAATCATTTTCAAATGAAATATTTAATCATTTTGAAAAAAATTGCTCAAATTCCGACTCCGTCTAACAGCTTTCGTTGTACAAAAAATTTAATTTCTAAACATTTATAATGATCCGGATATTTTGTTTGTATATGTATGCATGATGGAATTGAACGAAAAATCTAAAAGTTTACCAAGCTTTGAACTCCATAACGTAATGGATATACTCAAATTCATTTAAAAAAATTGTTTACATGAATCTAAAAAAGATAAATCGAAGTGTGAATCGACAACTCTGAAGATTTCGCTCCAAGAGCCGGGCAAAATTATTTCTTTTGCTCTGGAATTCTACTTGGTCGTTTTAAACATAACGAAGTTAAAATAATCTCGACTCGTTATTCCCACTATCAACAATTTGGTTTTTAACATATATATATATATATATATATATTACATACGAAACGTAATTGTGCGAGAGTGCTGATAAGGACGAAGCATTACCCTGCGCCGATGGCTTATCGTCCAAATTTTAAACATGGCATATTATCATCTCGCACGACCGGCGAGGCCGTACAAAAGCGTCTTCCTCGCACTCGCGTTTCGTTGTGTATCTATTCGTGTACGTGCCCGATTCCAGCAGCGTTGTTCCCATTTTAAAACAACTGGCTGTCGTTGCTTTTTCAGTCGTTTGCTTGCACCGGTATAATACGTTATCGTGAATTTTCAAGACACAGTGAAATAAAAAAAAAAAAAAAATGAATCAATGAATAATTTGAAAAACAAACGTTAAACTCTGTGATTTGGTAACGAAGAGCTAAACTCACGTCGTCGGCAAAATATACCAAGAAAACGCGCGTGATAAAGAATAAATTCAATTAATCCCGGTGTTTGCTAAAACCAACGATATCGCTTTGTCATTGTCGTCTACCTTAACATATATTTATGTGCCCTATACATATAATACACGTATATATATACAAAAGTAGCATTGTTATACTGACTAACCGCGATAAACCGAGATTTACGAGAGGAGAACTTAGTACAGCACACAGTCAGAGTAGCGAAATGATCGTCGAATGACCTGAAAGCGGGGTGCGTGATTTGCCGTATGAATTATTCGATCGACGTTCAATTTACTCATTTATTATAATAATTATTAATAAATCACCATTTTTTTCGGAGTCTCGTAGTGAAAACTCTATCTCATTTCTTCGGATAAGAATGTCATCCGACGACGAAAACAATACGGGGAAATGTTTAACGCGAGTTCCGATGGGTGACAGATGGGAAACGTGGAAACGCGAAGTCCTCTTCGCCGATGAAGTGTCAAATGTTAGTCACAAGGATCGTGATAAATTTTCTATATCCTCTGAACCGCATAATGTTGTGGAAACTTCAAATTTACAGCGGGACAGTGATCTTTGTGATCGGTGAGTTTATTATTTAATGCTTTAAAACAAACAAACAAAAAGGAACGAAAGTTGTTTTATTGCGGTGAGATATTATTCACAATTAATTCTATGGTTGGGAGTGGCTTCCGTGATAGAAATAGGCCGACTTCCGGATTGTCCGTTTGCACCGTTAAAGAATGAGGTTTCATACGTGTTATAAAAAAGAAAAAAGAAAAAAAAAGCTTTCCGCGCTCGATTGAAATTCATTAGATGCGATGTGAACGAAAAATTGATTCAAAGTATTAAAGTAGTCCGGCCGTCTGACGAAGTACGGTGAACATGCACTTTTTTTGCGGTAAATTATAGTTCAAGATCTCCTGATTACAATAAGCCCATTTTCGGGACCTCTTATGGGGCAAAATTTGGAATTATTTCATTTACAATTTTAATATTTTAACACGGTATCTTATGGGAGAACTCACGGTATTGTTAATTGTGAAAAAACTAATCGGTGTTCGAGCTTCGGAAAAAGTGCTATCGTAAAGGAAATTTCTCACAGATTCTATTTCTTTAAAAAAAAACATTACCTTGTGGGGCTTTTAAAGAAGAAAACATAAAAAAACTCTAGTTTTTGACGTGTCGGAAGCGGATGTCATCCATTACGTTGCACTGCTGGTAACAGCTGATTGAACTTCGGGCAAATTCGGTAATCGCGGGAATCTCAAATTCGTCTCGAGAAACTTTGAAATTGATGAACATTTTTTTTTGTTTCTTTTTTTTTTCACGAATACATTAAGTTTTGCAAATAAATTTTAGTGTATATTCGATTGAAATATTAATTTTTTAACACCAAAAAATATGTATGTATGTTAGTTTGCACTTATTGGTAGAGTTTTTCAGCTTTGTTTAAATTTATTTTTGAGATTGACTCACGTGCTTTAATCCGTCGAATAGCTTTGTTTTTTTTTTTTAACGAATTGACCATATTTTTTCCTCGGTGCCATTGCCTCGATATGAACTTGCTGTCGCACAATATACTATTATAGGTTGTGTTTATTTAAACTGTCACCTGTGCCAGCATGGCGGGGGCGAGAGGGGCAGCGACCCGACTTTACCCGAAAATTTTTATAATCATGGCGGACTCAATCACTTAACTGATCAAGTTGAAGTATAAATTTATCTTTTACGATACTTGTGAAGCATTTTATTACATTTACGTGGTAAAAATATTTTCAATGTAAGTGTTTATTAATTTTCATAATGATTTAGACTTGAATTTAATAAATTTAAATTGGTTGTCAACTTGACTAGTCGTAGGACGACCGGACTACTTTGATGATTAACGAATCAACGGAATCGATATTCCTCTTTTGTGCATCGTTGATACGACGAAATTAATGTTTATATGTATGCATACTTTTCTACAACGACTTTAGACACACAAAGGTAGTAACTATAGAACATCAGTGTTCTTTATTCTTGTCGCTTTATGACTCATCAAAGCGAGAGGCAACGATGCAACTCCATTTTGATGCCACTCCATTGATGATACGTCGCAACGAGCGTACACAAAAATATAAATCTCACTTATACCAGCAAATCCTCGATTTGTTTTTATTAAATAAATATTGCACGAAGAAGCAAACTGAAAATTGCATCGAATTCCATCCATTTAGCTGAAGTACATAAATAGAATTTGAAAAAAAAAAAACAAAACAAAAGTTGCATCTCATGAAATTTCACGTTTACCGGGATAATTGTGGCGATCGTTTTCAATTTGTTGACTTGACATTCGATTGATACTCGACACCGCTCAAAATTGATGAAAATATAAATACACATTCTTTTCAAACGGACTTATTTTTTTTGTCATGAATCACAGAACTGCGAAAATGATGATGCGATATTTTGTTTAAATGTTAGAGCTAAATAAAAAAAAAAAAAAAAATAACGAACTCAGTAGGATCAAAATATTTTCTCACTCAGCAGAACTAATTTGATCGCTCATTCGAGCTCATTTCATTCCGAATTTGGTTGAGCGGACTATTTTTATTTACGACGTCAAAAATATTTTTAAACAACAGAATTTTGCTGCTTTTAATACCGCAGATAAAGATTGTTGCAATCCTTGAGGCGATGTATAAATAACGCGTAGCATTATCGATTCTCATTTTTTTTTTTTTTTTTCAAAGTTGACAAGCTCTCGCGCCTGAGCACGAGAGTTCTTTTGATAATACGATGCAATGCTCGATTGATAAACTCGGGAACTACGTAATCGAGGGATATGAAAATTGAACGGCTCTCATAAAGCTGAGACCTGCATAGAAATTGTGAGAGAAAGAGAGAGACAGAGATAAAAATGGAAAGTGAGAGAAATAAGAGGGAGGAAGAGGCTAGAGAGGGAAACGCGTTTATGTATATACAAATAAAAATTTGTATACAGTACATACAGTTTAACGGTACGATGTTCTGGGATCAACCGGAGACGTGGCATCGTGTATCTCGCGATAACGAGCTCGTGGGGTTTATTCATTCCTGATACGACGAAACAGAACGAAAGAGAGCATTATCGTTGTGTCGGGGTCTTCTCGTGGCTCTCAACAATCCATGCTACGTTGTCGATCGTTCTGTTGGACATACGACAGTCTTCTGTAAGTTCTCTAACACTGCAAGAGAAATCTTCGCGTCTCTCGTTAATATCTATCGGTCAGAAGTTATTCCGGGAGCAACTTATCAAAAGCTCTATCTTTTCGTGTGTTCGGAATCGACAAAATTATTATTTTTTTTTTTTTTCGAAAAACGTAAAGCTTGAAAAGTGCACAGTGACTGGAGAGTCTCATTGTTGTCATCGTAATCGAGGAGAAAGTGGTGTAGAACGGAATTGCGCTCAACTGTCACGTCCTTCGACGTCGTCGCGAGTCCGCCAACGAAGATTTTGCAAATTCTATAGAATTCGTCACGGTCGCGACTCTCATCGATTATCAATAATATCATTTCACCGTTTATATTGTTTGTACGCAGATCGAGACTGATCAATTTTTCGTTATGACGTTCTGCTCTCCATTCCGATTGTGTCTCGGACATTAATTTATCATGATTCGAACCGATTGATGCGGAGCAACGAAACAAAACTATAAAACACATTTATAATTGAGACAAAAACGAATACCGTGGAGGATCATTTAAAAAAGACTTCGAAGAAAATAACTCGTTTGCCATTATTAATGCCATCATCGAATATTCTTCGTTGCTAAGCTAAAAGCGTGAACACTTTGAACTGTTTGCTTCCAGGCCTCTCTCTTTCTCCCCCTCTTTACTTTTGAATGAATTATTTTTCAGTTTATGTTGACCAATTTCAAAAAACTTTGTACAGTGACGACGGAGATCTTGTTACCGACGTTCATAGCTTCGTGATGGAAAGCGTACCCGATCGAAGGTCGAAAAATCTATCATTGTGGTACTTTTAAAATTGAGAAAAAAAAAATTGAACGCAGCATGCGATGCCATCAAGTGTTCATGGTTACCCGTCTGACAAATATCGGTATTACACTTTAGTCGACGATCGCATGCAACTGCGGTACCGAACTAAGAGATAGAGAAAGAAGAAGACGACAAAAGAGCGCCAATCATTAGCTCCCGGTTTGCGAAACCGCGTCGCGGTGAAACTTCACGTAATCGGTACTTTGCATTCCTCACGAATGATCGGTATACACTGAATGTATTATACACGTACATATAATAAAAGTACGTCAGCGCGTGCGCCGCTATCGGGACAAGAGACCCACCACGATAATTCACATCCGGCACAGTTACTCCGACAACGACGATTCCTTCGTTACGAGATCGGACATTTGAGTTTTCCAAAAGTTAATTACTCGTTGTGTACGTTTCAATATTTCATGGACATCCGTTATAAAAATCAAGAATATCGAGTTTGAATTTATTTTTTACAAAATAAATGTTAAACTAAAAATAACTAAGCACGTGGAATACCGAATTCTGTCTGAGGCAACGAGTGACGACAGAGTTCCTCGATCATAAAACCTCCGAGACCATCGTTGACGATTCTCTAGTTCGTTTCTCTAATTTAATTGCCTCAATTGGATTGGTCTCTCCCTCTGCTTCAATATATCAAGGGCCTGTGTATGTGGGATATTCGATAAAATAACGTGATCACGAGCTTTCATCGTTGAGTAACAAAAGTCTTGCTTGCGCGTTGGTGAAAAAAATCCAATTAAAAACAGTTTTGTCGACAGTTTATTAAAACAGTATTGAATGATCTTCTGGCGTCACCGAAAACTTCAGGATTTCATCGAGGTTTTCAACTACTTTTATACGCTTGGAGGCAATTGCTGCAGCGAGTGATATACATTTCGAAGGATCATTGTCGAGAAAATAATAATAATTTGCATTCCAATTTTCGGTCAAAGTCAACGAGTGCCATAATCATGGTCCGAGACGACAGTTTGTCGGTCAAGGAAGTCACCGAGGAGAAAAAGAAGACTCCGCGCTTCCCATCGAGGGAAAGAAATTTCGCGATGAGACGACGTGGCCCCCGACGTTTGGCCTCGGTTCGCGAATCCGGTGTCTCCCCGATAGCTAACACCGAAATTCTCAGGCCATCAGACGTCCAGGGTGATGTTCGTAATTCTCGTCAAGTATGCGATGGCTCATCGTGCGTGTAAGAAAATAAAAATCACACGAGTTCTAAACCTCAATTTGTGTCAAAATAGCAGAGGAAATGACGATTCTGAGCTAAACCATTTCGAATGAGAGCTTCCCAGGTTTCCTATTGCAAATCGTTAAATATATATTAAAATTTATCACCAAACATGCACTGAGAAAAGAGAATTGTTGAATGAACCAAATGGCTTCGTGAAATACGTCCAATGTGATATTCTGTTATACCAAATATTAGTTTCATTAAATGAAAAATATCTTACGTTGATCCAACAAAATCCACGATAACAAATTTCATTTAGTTGATTCAATTGGTATCTTTGTTTGGTGAAATAAAATTAATAATTCGTGCAACCGAACGATTTTTTTAATGAACGAAATATTTCTTTCGACGTATTCTACGAAGCCTTGGTTAATTCAACTAAACTCTTTTCTCAGTGTGGACCCTCTAAAAACTGCATATTTTACAAATGAAATAGAGTATTGAAAATAAAAATTCATCTGTACTGATAAATCTTGAATTTTATCGTCATTTCCTCTCACAATTAAAATTCAGCTAATTCTAAATTGCAACTAATCGAAAGTTTCATGCTTCTAAATAATTGAAGCGATTGAGTACAGATGAGTTTTCAAAACCTTTGAATTGTGACTAAAATAAGCATGCGGCTGATTCGAAGTGGGAGGAAAAAGATTATTCGTGATAAGTAAAACAGTTGAGTGAACCGAGAACGAGAATTGGTTCGAGGGTGTGATACGTTGACCAAACCAATTTCTCGTTTCTTCCAACAAATTTGTTTCAATCTTTATTTCTCTCGATAGAGGTGCCGAGAAAGACTAACAATTAGGTTAAGGTCTCAGTAACGCGAACTCTCGACGATTTAGACTCGACGCGAGTTCACGTTGAGTTTCAGAGACACGACACCACTGCTGGGAATATAATCATTGTTTTCTTCTGCGCCAGTTGAGACTCTTCGATTAAGAAACATTCCGGATGGAGATATGTATGGTGTCGGCTGTTTTTTTTTGTTTTTTTTTCTCTTTGCGAATAGAGTAGTGCTACAGCAATGCGGAATGGTGAAAGATCGAGGTCGAACGCGTTGTACACATATAAATTCTCATGTACATATCTCTGTATACATTTATATATATGTGAATGTATATTTATAGAGATAATCGCACGGGCGTACGATACCGATTATCATGTCTCCCGTTCTCTATATAAGTACACGTCATATGTCGATGCTCGCAGCGGTTCAAGGATCTGGACGCTTTTTCTTTCTCTCTTTCGCTGCCTACTTCAGTCTCTCTTTCTCCTTCTTTCTCTTTATTCCCTCTTTTTCTTTTTCTTTCACTGGCCCAGTATGAATCACAGGGTTTCTGTCGGTTTATAATAACACGTATATAAAACGACCATGCAGAATCGCGAGATTCGTGCGGAACATTCAGAGTGACACAAACAATTCGGTATTTATTTATGACGATGAATATTATTTGAGAATTCGTGATTTACGATGAATTCAATGAAATTTTAGTAAATAAGAAATTTCGGTTTCGTACGATCACGTAAAATCTATTCGAAATACGCTCAAACTACCATATTAGGAATGTGTGATGACAGAATAAAAATAATAAAAATTTTAACAGCTCGTACATGATTTCTTGAATCAAGATCCATTCGGATTCATCACATTTGTTCGTCTCTCTTCCTTTTTTTTTTTTTTTTAGCAGCTCGACATCAGTGTTGATATTCCTCGGATGTGAGATAACGAAGGATATGAGAGATCGGTCGCAAGGGAAGAAGCGTCGTAGTTCTGACCATCTTTCTTGTTGAGGGGGACCATTAAGTGGAGAAATAAAGGACTGTCAGAGGATCATTTCGGGAAACAGAATCCCAGATGTCCTTTCGATTTGTCCTTCGTCACTTATTATTGGTATTATTATTGAAGACAGAGAGTGCGAAATAAAAAAAAAGCGAATGTCATTCGGCAATTCGGAGTAACGAGAGGCTGGAATAAGTGAGGAAACGTCGTCGTTTCTCGTGGCTCTTTCAGACGCCCGTAAACGTATACAGGCCATCGTTTGATCCGTGAATTGGTTTCTTCTTGGATCGTTCAAAGTATATCTATATAGCAGCGAGTTTACCATGTAAGGAATCACATCGCGTTTCTAGGGGCAATGGAAGTGAGTGTGCCTTTTCTGATTAATGTCGAACGCGTGATCCCCTCTCTCGAGCATTTCCTAATAAGGCGTGTCTGTGTAAACTCTTTGCTATGTGAAAACGAGAGAAAGAGATTCTCTCTAATTTCCGGGACATGTGATCTATGTATATATATAGTTGTAGAAAACACTCACATCAGCAAAACATTCGATCCAGGGTCTCGGAGTCATGGTACAAAGTATATGTCTGCAATTTGGTCGTTGAAAAAAGTTTCAAAAAAGCCTCGTATGTGAATAATTTTGGGACGTTATTTAGATTCGAATCTTGTGCTCGTAACAGCCGTATTTCATGTGGTCTGATTTTATTAATGAGTCCGACGACTGATGATTTCAGGCTCGAGCCAAATCCACTTTTTTTTTTTTATTTTTATTTATGTGCTTTTCTTTTTTTATCCCGATTGCAGATGCGAGTGGGGCAAGCTCTTTTTGAGCGAAGTCTAAACCGCTTTGTCAATTTCACTTCGGGTGGCCGGAAAAGAAAAAAATAGTAAAGTACACTTTTTGTTTTTAAATAAAATATAATCGTTGAAAAGTATTTTTCGAAATTATCTTTACGAATTCGACATGGTTGAACGTTTTTGATGTGGCAATGTTTTGTAAAATTTGTAAAATTTAGCTAAATTATTTGTGCCGAGGTCGAGATTTGTCTAGAAAATATGCCACAAATCTTTCCTTCAAATACGATTTATTCGCATATTTCGAAAATGTTTTATCTATCGTTCTCAATCTTGGGCAAGGCTTGATTAATCGCTGTACATATAATATTGTTTGTGAATTTTGTCGACTACTTTATTCAGCGATATCAATTTTATTAGCGAAATGAAATTAGATAACATTCGGTTTTCATCATCAAACGTATAAATAACTATAACGTCAAAGAGAAAAATTGACTTAAACTCTGTTCCAAAAATGAATCTTGTGTTATTGCTTCTTTCTCGGGATTCCTACTCTCGAACACAAGCTCCATTCGACACTTAAATTTTCTTGAGAGCATTCTCACTTTTTCTGTCTCTCAATAAACTCCGGGGAAGAGAACACCGCTCCGCATCTTAAAACGAACATACAATGGTCACTAAATCATTCGGTGGATTAGTTGAAAACGCACGAGGAAATTTTCATTGCCAAGGTGAAACTGACGTTTGTTAGTTTAATGCCTCTCTCTTTTCAGGGAGAACCGAGTTCTAAATGCTTGGGAAAAACACACGAAAGCATGACAAAACGGCTGGGAAATAAAAATAAGGGATTTCGGAAAAAAAAACAAAACTTGAAAAATGTGTGGCCATTGGAGAAGCAGTTTCTTTGAAGAAAAAGCAGATTGATGTTGTAGTATAATACACCTAAATGTCAAAAGTAATTTATTTGATCTAGACGAATGGGGATAAATATTATTTCAATTGGTCCAAGAACCTTGGCTAAAATCTCTCCTTTAATCGACTTTTCTTTTCTATCTTGAGTCAAGAACTGGAAAAAGAAAAAAATAAATAATAAATAATCCCTCGTGCACAGCAATTTAGCATTTAGAAAATTTTATCGCGTAAACCAAAATGATTCCTAATTGTTTTCGTCCATTGTTATTTGTGTGAAGGTGAAACGAAATGAATATTTATAAAATGCACAAAGAGACCCTAAAATAAAAGTAGATTCTCGCAGCTTGAGCAAAGTTCGAAGTTTTCTACTAAATTGCAGAGTAAGTCAGAGCAGAACGTTCACCCACCTGCACGCGTCAGACGTCTATATGTGCACGAATATATAAGTATATATTTTCATTTACATTCGCTGCGTCATCACGAAAATTCGCATGTGCATTTGAGCTCGTGTGCACGCACCGCGATATCGTATAAATATATTAAAAAAAAAAAAAAAAATATTATGTGAAATGTGAGAAAACGCAGCAAAGGTGAGGATGCTGCCAAAACAGCTTTCTCGGCGAAGGGGTTTCTGTGGTATAACTCATGCGATGGAGCCCGTTCTTTCTCAGTTATTGCCCAAGTTTTCACCAGCTTTTTCACATTCGTCAGTAAACTCGCGGCTTTCCACGTCTCGTTAACAAATAGAATAACGTGGCCCAGGTACAAGTTGAAGACGTAAAATTAGTGGCTTTTCCCAGTGCCGTGAGTCGATACGCAAGACCCGCGTAAAACGTTTCTCCGGCTATTAAAAGAGCGGCAAAGCTCCGTTTAGTTGAGTGACAGGTTGCAATGAGCAAGTTGCACGGCCAAGGTCGCATCTTGTTACCATTTCTCGTCCACGTGTGTATTAATGAAATTAGAGAGACCAGGAACAGCGAATGAGAGCGGTGTTGTTCGACTGGTCAGTCAGTGTATCGCTCCGTTTTTCATTATTTTTGTTTACGCAGTTCACGTTCGCAATTTTCTCATTCTCGTATTTCCCATTAGCAACGGTTTTTCACATTTTTTTCATCGCCTCAACATTCTCGATGACACGTAGAGGTTTACCCCGAAGTAATCAGATCTGGGCTTTTCAAGTGGGCACTTCGAGTTCATTATTCGAGAAAAAGTTTCATGCAGCTTACTGAAAAATTATTCAAAATTATTACAGACGATATTGTGTACGAGGATCGATCTTCATCGATAAATCTGCTTTGAATTGGCTCTCCTAATTTTTACGAGAAATAATTTTTTCTGATCACTACCAATGATTGAATTTTTTCTTTTTTTTTTTAAGTTTTTTTTTCCATTACTAGCATTGAAAATTTTTTTTTTAATTTGTTAAGCTTCCGATTTCGAAAAAGAGTCAAGTTTGGTAGGGTGCTTCGAAGGTTATTGTCCTACGAATAAAAAAGAAGTATTTCAATAAAAATAATGAACAATATGAAGAAACAAGTAAAAAAAACAAAAAAAACGAAGATTTTATTGATACTCGTTGAAGGAAGCAATACGAGCTATTATCATCTCATCAGGGACAGACAGCTATCGTGTACAGATTGTAAGTGCACGAAGCAATTATCGAAGGAACGATGAGATTTACATCGTGAGTTTACATAGAACGTGTCCACGTGCACATGCGAAACAACGAGATTGTGTCGTCCATCAGTGTCAAGTGCTTTCCAAGATTTTTGCCATGAGTCATTCGATGATGAAAACTTCGTTTCTCAGAAATCATAAAAAATCTTGCCATAAAGGAGAATTTTGACGTTATTGCATGTTAGGTTCGACCTCATTTTGGATAAAAACTCTTTTATTCATCGAGAAACTATGTTCAAAATTATTGATAGCAAATCATCTTGATCGTTCACAAAAAAAAAAACAACGAAAACTTCACCAGTCGAGTTTATTCCCGTGTAAATGACAAAACCAATCAATCGAATTACATTAAATCTAAATCTATGAGCGAGGTTTAAGTAGAAAAAAAAGATTTAATGAGGCTCTAGTCACCGGAGCAAGCTTTTTTTCACGAATTTTGGCCTTTGACGTTAATTATCCCAAGGATGCGAAGTCGACGATGACTCTATCACCGGGGCAACGTCTAAGCAGCATCTCGACGCGGATAACTCCGGCGGTTGAACGATATCTTTGCTAAGCCCGATATTTCCTTCCTCCTTGTCTTTCTTCGGCGTCTCGTGAGTTCGTTAAAGTTTGAAATCGGTGGAGGGGATGTAGCACGCGCACACGCTACGCTGAACTTTTCGTTGAGCTTTTGCGGATGACACAGGTCGTATAACGGAGGCGCATGCGCGTCAATATTTTCTTCGTTCTTCGCTGCTCGTACTGCTAGTGTTTCTCGCGTATATACACATACACGTGTATACATTTATATATGTATATAATGTACATTAGCGAAGACTCTACCTACTCTGCCTGTCTGACGAACCGCGTGGCGCCAGTTTGAAGTATGCTCCTTCTGCGGATGCACTATTGCGCGAACGCCGATCATCAACAGACACAAGTTCTTTACTCTCTTTCAATCTGCCTCTCTCGCTCTTTCTCTTTTATCTTTTTTTCTACATTCCATACGTTGAATTTGGTGTCTCAACGAAAACCTTTGACCGCTCTTTATCTGGCAACTTGACGCGAGAGTTTAAATTCAAACGAATTATCATAGTGCCACCAAAGAGCGACAGATTGTGAAAAATTTTGATTAAACTCCTGATGTTTGAAAATCGATAAAATGGAAGGTGAAGTGAGGCTAAGTTCGTCATTAACGGTGACGAGTTGAAATATTTGTTGAAGTGTATTTACCGAATCGGGTTCAAGAGATCGAGGTTGATTGTTTTTTTTTTTCACGTGACTTTTCTCGGAATGTGATTTTATGGGAATTTATGGGAATAACGAATACAGCAATAACCGGTTGACTTTTGGGACTTTTCATTTTGATCCGGCAATCGATTCATCTTTTATTTTTCCGACAAAATAATAATAATGAGTATATAACTAATTAATCGTTATTATAATTGTCACTGTCGTCGTTCATTATGTTTCTCGAAGTTACAGATTATTTCTGAATGTCGGATGCGGTTGACGCGGATAGATGCTAATCTGTTGCGCTATACACACCACGTGAAATAGGAAAATATGACGTCGTTATATTACACATATACACAAATATTCACCTTTACAACACGGACGTAAATAGATTAACTCGAAATTGCGCTTAATCCCGGGACTGCTATTTTAAACGGTGACCATTACCGTCTCTTGATACAGCGACCATTTATCTAATTAATAGCCATTAGCTCTCTCTCAAGCTATACCGCAATCGTCCTGTACACATACGTTTTGTACGCTGTATCAAACTGAATAATGTATACATATATATGTGTTATGGATACACGTATATGTTTATATAGTATCGGACGTAGACAATATGAGTTAGTAGATACGTAGGAGTAATGTGACCTCTTTCGATAACACCTGCGCAACTTTTTCCTTCACGAAATCTCCATCGCCTATCATCACTGTATCTTGAAATATTTTTGTTCCTGTTCATTCTATAATAAACTTTTGATTATAAGTTTCTGCGTTTAAAAATTCGATTGACGAATCGAACGATTTTGAAAACGCCACTATTTCAGTCTCGTTAAAATGTAAAGTAATTGAAGAAACTTGGCGAATTGATATCTCATCGATGATTCAGCGACCAAGGGCCCTTTCTTTCTTTTGTTTGCTTCCGAAAGTATCAAATACGAAAGGATATAAAAAAAAGCGTATAGGAATGAACGCGATTCTTGCTATTATCGAATTCAATCAGATTTATCGTATCAATATCTTTTCCAACAACGTAATGCACTCCAACTTTATTGACTCGACCCTGAAGACGCGGCACTTTCGTGAAGAACCTGTCGAGCCTTTTGCGGTCATATATTTATATTTGTATGTATATAAATGTGTACGTATACGAAGCCGAAAAGAAGGAACGAGCGAGGTCAGCCCACGAATAGTGAGATCGTGAAAGGGAGGCGAGCGGCAGGGAACGAAAGATAAAAAAAAAAAACGATTGTCCTCATATAGGATTTCCACTTCAATTCATTTTTATCTATCGTCACTCCATTTTTACGAGAAATTTATAGGTGTGTCAGGCTAAACGGAGCTCACAATCGTAGACTTTGATTCGAGCTGTCTATATTGAAAAATAGATAAAAATCCCACCGAGCCTGCGATCATCCGATTCGATCATTGTCCTTTTCAATCCCTAATCACACAGCCACCGATATAAATATTCAAAATATTGCCTATAATACTTCGTGCAGAGTTATACGAAGTAGAATAGTGTAATAATGTGAAGAAAATAAAAACAGGTCCACAGTGATCGCAACAGATGGCACTGGGTCGATAATCCCATCGCGGAAGTGTAACGAATCGGGCGTTCCAGACAAGAGTAAAACAAACGGAAGCAACTACCATCGCGAAGTCGTAGAAATGGACTTGTGAGAAATACGCGTGTGTGTATATAACTGTGTATATGTATGATGAGGTTGATGTATGGAATATAGGGCTCGGAAGTTTCTTAACCGAGACATTTGTGTGCAAGACATCATCTACGTAAGTTCAGCGTGCCATGTGAATCGCATACTGTACGCGATAATTTCTTATACACTTGGCTAGTGGCTTTCGGTTGCTTCAGTTATTCTGTTGCATTTGGTGGATTTGATAACGTTCAAGGAATTAACACGTAGTGACGCTATCAAGAGTTTTGTTGCATTAGTATTGATGCTTGAAGAACGTGACAATATTTTGACGATATATCGTTCAACATGGGACACGAACATTTAAACGTGATATCACGAATTCTGGACTGTTGATGATAACGAAAGTGATGAAATGACGTGAAAAGCTGGATCAAGTCTCATCACACTGAACGGCCGACTGCAAAGGCGTCATACGACGCTTATCCTGTTGGCATCAGTTACGAATTCAAGGATGAGCCCCAAGGGCCCAACTCAAGAGGGTCAGAAGATGGAGGTAAGAGTATCCTGTGTTCCCGAGCCAGGCGGCGAACCTCAAGGCATACGGGTGAAGATACCCGAGCCGAAAAAGCGTCCAGTCAGCCCACCATTTCGGGAACCAATGCGCACGAGATGTCCCTCCGTTTCAGAAAAAGACTTTTATAGGAAAACATCGTCTCTTGATCGACGCGAGAGATATTCGACTCTCTCGGGTGCCGAAATAAAAGGGTGTTTAAGTGCTAGTGGAAATTGTGAACTTCAACCCCGTGGACGTAGGAATCCTATGCTAGATCGAAAACATCGTTATCCAACGATATCCGGTGCGGAATTGAAGAGAAGCTTCGCTATTGGCAAATGTCCTCTCGAGGATGGTCTAGATCTCAGCCTTGCCCCATGGCCTGGCATGAAATGGGCTTGCGTCAGGGTTCTTCATCTCTACTGTAAAGTCTTCGATCAGTTCGAGCTCTTCGAGCTGATAGTTAGGTAAACATAAAAATGACACCTCAACTTTTGTGCTTTATTTTGTTTTTTCTCTTCTGATCATTCGTCCTTTAAAATCATTTCGAATGAATAACTGTTGCATTAACTGAGTTTTTGTGGTCAGTGTATAAAGAGGTTCGATCAATCGTGTTGAGTTTTGTTTCTTTAATGGATTGTAGCTTCTCCCTCTGATGCTTCCATGTCAGTAAAAATTAATTAACAATTATGAAATGCTATTCCAAATTTGATAAAAATTCATATTTACTCACTTTGTACAGAGCGTTGTTAATAACCTTAATTTTTGTGTGAAAGATCGAACTTTACAAAAGTAATCAACCGATACGGATGTGATTTGCATTTGAATTGTAACCACGAAATTAACATTTACAGCAGACGACGCTGTTGGAAACGAAATTATGACTACTCCGATCACGTTTTGAAAGTATTGTTTTGATCAGGCTGTTGAAATGAAAATGTATCGGTCAGAAATGAGGTCTGGGTCGTCACGATTATTTCTCAGCCTCACCTCGACCGGTTGCAAATCTTATTACCCTCATTTAGCATCCAGCAAGATAATGTTGTTCGCGCTGCTTCCTCTCGTATATACGACGATATGCGTAGTAACTGCAGTAACTCGTGTGAACATTTAGGTGTATCCATATGCACAGACCTTGAAGTATTCGCGGTACGCGCATTCCTTAAACGGTTTCATGCCATTTTTAATTGCACTTGAAATATTTGGTGAATCGAGAATATTCATTTTCTCTCAATTCCTTCGGTCGATTATTTACATTTTACGTTGTCAATGATTTCGAATTTATCTTTGAACCCTTTGTTGAGTTAATCTCCTTATTTTTTTTTATACTCTACGACGGCTGTTGCTCTTCTGTTTTTTTTTCTTATTTCATTATTTTTTAATTCTTTTTTGTTCTTGTGTACCTTTTGGGTTTTCACAAGTACTTCCCATCACTTTGATCTAATTTGTTTTCCCTCACTTCACTGTTCCTGTTCCCGTTACAATGAGACCCCCCCCCCCCCCTGCGAGTGTTGCCCACAGCCAATGTCCCTAATGCACTACCGCATTTGCGCGAGCAGGGCCAAGGGAAACTGTTGAAAACCCGGTCGATACAAACAACTATATTTTCAGTGTCTTTAGCTAGTTGAAGCCATCAGAAACTCAGTGAAATTACCTCTCAATGGTGATCGATTTTCTCATCACATTTTTGACTCTCAGGAATGATTTATTAAGAAAATTAAGATTTCGGAATAAGAGGTTCCGAAAAGTCGAGAGCTTGAGATGTTTCTTGAATTTTCATTCAATTTCTGTTGAATTATTGAATAAATAAATAAATTTTGCAATGAATGAATAAACAACATACGATAAAAACCGTGGCAATAAATCTCAATCGATAATATCGCTTGTCACCCACATGCGGCGACGAAGATTGTCAACTTGCGAAATGAAAAATCGTGTGGGCTCGAAATACCCGCGTGGTATGCTAGTGTCGTTTCTATACCTGAGAATCGAGCACGTGATGTGCGTTATGGTGAATTATACACGGCTAATCAGGTACGCTTCGAACGTCGGAAGAATGCGTGTGCATTCGGAAAAGGCACCATTTCGATACCAGTTTCGAACCCAATGTGGTCATTAGGGTGGGTCAAAAAAATCAAGTATTTTTTTTTTTGGATCCGACACACGAAAACTTGTTTCTAGCTACCTCTAGAAAGTGCTTACTAAATCTGAGCTCTTAATATTAACGGGAAGATTATGCTCATCACAGTTTTCCATTTTTAATTTAGTCTCATATGAAAATGGTCATATCTTATCACTAATAGATCATTCAACTAGTTGCATCGTCAATATTTATAGGAAATTGAACGCTCTACAAAAATGGTTTCTTATACTTTTTTCATTCATCGAACCATTTAAAAGATATTCAAGGTCAAAGATTGAATTTTTTTTTAGGAAAATAACTTTTTGTTTTGAATTTTGTAACTTACTAAAAAATAATTATTGTCAAATGAGTTTCGATTATTTCTATAGGAAATTTAACGCTCTACAAAAAAGGTCTCTTGTGGTTAATCGATTACTCAAACCATTTCGGAGATATTCGCAGTAGAATCCCAATGCCTGATGATTTTAATAGTTTTTAAATAAATATTTTTAATTAATCCATTTAATTTGTGAATTTTGACAATATACATGAGAATTTGAGTTCATTTCGATAAAATGACAGTTTGCAAGTTATGTCTTATCTTTTGTTTGAGAATATAATTCTTTCGAATCAATTTTTTAACGATATTTTCTTTATATAACGCAACCACGTTTTCCTCGCCTTTTCGAGCGCTTCGGCGGTACGTAAAGTAACCGTTTTACCGACTGTCGAAGTGGATTAGTGGTGGGGGGTACGCGGAGCAGCACTTTTAACCCTTTGAGGGGCACATTTTTCTATTGAACAAATTTCCAGAATCCTAGGTTTCTTCAAGGTTTTTGGGGTCGCTGATTACGATTCCGGCGTCAAAATTGAAAAATTCAAGATGGCGGATCCAAAATGGCGACTATTTTAGATTAATTTCGCGGTTTTTCCTTCAATCGGCACGAAATTTGGTGTAGAGAGGTTTTTGGGGTCGCTGATTACGATTTTTGTCTTAGAATTGAAAAATTCAAGATGGCGGATCCAAAATGGCGACTATTTTAGATTAATTTTGCGGTTTTTCGTTCAATCGGCACGAAATTTGGTATAGATGGGTTTTTGGGGTCGCTGATTACGATTCTAACGTCAGAATTGGAAAATTCGAGGTAGCAGACCCAAAATAGCCAGTATGTTAGGTTGAGTATTGAAATAAAATAATTTTCTTCCCATAATTCAATTTTTGGAAAATTTGAAGATTTTTTTTTGGCAATTCTAGCGTGCCGAAAAATCTGAAAAAAATATATATCATAGTACTAAACATGAAGTATATGTGGGAAAAATTTCAAAGCAATTCGTTGCTTCGTTCAAGAACAGCTGAATTTATTCGAAAAAAAAGAGTTTTTTTGCGTTTGAATTATGTATAACTAATAACGAATAAACAAATATACACTTTTTTCCATGGGTATCTTGTAGTTTGAACCTTCAAGTTACTGAAAACAACTTAGAAGTATAAAGGTATAGCAAAATACAACGGCAATAATAAAAAAACTGCAGGAAATAAGGTGGTACATATATGTACCACTGCCCTTCAAAGGGTTAAGTCCTAGGACTTAAAAGTGCTGCTCCGCGTACCCCCCACCACTAATCCACTTCGACAGTCGGTAAAACGGTTACTTTACGTACCGCCGAAGCGCTCGAAAAGGCGAGGAAAACGTGGTTGCGTTATATGAAGAAAATATCGTTAAAAAATTGATTCGAAAGAAATATATTCTCAAACAAAAGATAAGACATAACTTGCAAACTGTCATTTTATCGAAATAAACTCAAATTCTCATGTATATTGTCAAAATTCACAAATTAAATGGATTAATTAAAAATATTTATTTAAAAACTATTAAAATCATCAGGCATTGGGATTCTACTGCGAATATCTCCGAAATGGTTTGAGTAATCGATTAATCACAAGAGACCTTTTTTGTAGAGCGTTAAATTTCCTATAGAAATAATCGAAACTCATTTGACAATAATTATTTTTTAGTAAGTTACAAAATTCAAAACAAAAAGTTATTTTCCTAAAAAAAAATTCAATCTTTGACCTTGAATATCTTTTAAATGGTTCGATGAATGAAAAAAGTATAAGAGACCATTTTTGTAGAGCGTTCAATTTCCTATAAATATCGACGATGCAACTAGTTGAATGATCTATTAGTGATAAGATATGACCATTTTCATATGAGACTAAATTGAAAATGGAAAACTGTGATGAGCATAATCTTCCCGTTAATATTAAGAGCTCAGATTTAGTAAGCACTTTCTAGAGGTAGCTAGAAACAAGTTTTCGTGTGTCGGATCCAAAAAAAAAAATACTTGATTTTTTTGACCCACCCTAGTGGTCATGCACAGTGGCAAAATATAATTTTGATTATTATTGTTGCAATCTGATTTAATGATAGTCGCGAATCATTCGAGTGACCAATGAGCATGAATTATCAGCAAATTACACTTTTGATGTACGATCACTTTTTCTCGTTATCAGCTTAGCAATATTTAAAAATATTAATTCAATCAGTCTAGTACCGTCAGGTCACATCAAATGGCAAAAATGCAATTTCCGCTAATGAATTAATAGCAATTAGATTTGATTATCCATAAGACTCTCCCTTTTATAGCTTCTTTCGTGTTTGCACACTTGGCCCTTCAAACTCACCCTTGTTTATTTGTAGCAGTTCGCGATTGAGGGAGAATTACTTACGGATGCTTTACGTGATATGATGGACGCTCTGCTGATGGCGGATTTTCAGGGCATCGAATATACCAAATTAGTCGGTATCACGAAAATTACATTTTTCACAGCATTGCCATAGTAGAATGTATACAAGTGAAAAGATCGAAGCCACTGAATCATTTTTATATCTTTTTTTATTGCTTCAAAGTGATCCTATATTTCATGTGAACATGCACATGTTAATTTTTTTCTAATCGCACCTTCGGTGATATCTCGTTGGATTTGAGATTATTTTCAGATTAAACGTTTCGTGTCGAGCTATGCATGACGTAATGCAATTATCGTGTATACACAATGTTTTGACGCGTGAGCACACGAGCAAATTGTCTAGCGAGATACTACGACAATTAACATTTCAACACTCTTTTCTAGTGATCCAGAATGATTTTAATTCTATCCAAAATTCTTCTCCACTTTCCTGCTATTAAACGATCGTTTCGTGATTTTTGCGACAACTCATTTTTATCTGTCACTCTCTCTCTCTCTTTCTGTCTCGTTAACTCTTTTTCCCTGTACGGTTCTATATCTGTGGCACTTTGTCCCGCTATTATAGTGCACGACTTCCTCAATGAGCTCGAATCAACCAAGTTTAACTTCTTAAATGCCCCACTGACATTATCGAAGTCTGAATATTTTCGGTCATAAACCTCGACTCCTGATGTATCATTTTCTTCCTTTGCGATTTTTTTTCACCCCTCATTCTGTTACCTCATAATTCTTGTTCTCTCTTCTATATTTAGTCAACAAATCCAAATGATTTGGAAGAGATTGAAGTTTAAAGAAAAAACTGGATTTTTTGTGGTCATTTCGAAATCATTTTTACAACCATCTGCGTGAGTTTTTTTTTTTCGATTTAATGGAACGTCAGTCGAAGGAATTTTCTACAGTCGAAAATAACGCGCGAAACATGCCAAGCAATAACGGACCCTCAATATTGACTGACATGCCTAATCTCAGCTTGGCCCTCCATCTATTAGTAAATACGAACAAATGTTGGTTTTCAATTTTCCTTCGAACGTTCCGTCACTAGTTTCTCGACGGATAAACCTTGGCCGACTAATTGATTTAGGCAATACTTCCTAGTCTCGTTTTTCATTTGTTTAGCTTTGTAAACAAAAATTTGACAAGCTGAACGTTCGAAGAGATTACGTTGCACAACACTCTGGTCCAGCATTTGGCTATTCGCTGAATGTTGCCCCCTTCTTTTCCGATATTTAAAAATACAACGAGCGTCAGGAAACTTGTCGAAAAAATGTCAATATCAATCGACGTTTCCCATTTTAATGTTAACGATATATCAAAAGCATAAATGCATAATTATTGTTACGGAAATAATTGTTTTTTTTTTTAGAGAATGTAGAAGATGTGTTAGTCATGCATCTCACGAAAAACTTTGAGACTATTTCTTCGAAAGATCGTTCAGCCTGATATGCCAAAGAGCAACGAATGGCGTTTAATGACGACGGAAAAAGTTTCACGCTACGCACAAGGGGTGAAAGAAAAAAAAAAAGTGAGAAACCTGGCACCCCTTTGGCATTAATACTAAAGGGTCAGAAAAGAGAGGAGCTCGCAAGCCACAGCCTTGAGGCTGACATCCGGAAGGGTGTGGTGTAGAATCACAATAAATGTCTGCCATAAATGCATCTCACTGATTATACGATCGACTCATATACAAACGAGATATATGTAGATACCATTAACTGACGTACATTAAAGCACAAAATTCACGAGGCGTTCGCTTGCGACATAAAAATACATTTTCTTGAGATATAAATATCTTAGATTTGTTTTTTTTTGTTTCATTATTTATAATAGCGTTGGAATCAAAGATTAACTTGTTACAAAATGTATAACGAGCCAATAAACGTTTGTCAATTTTTAACGGTTTCACTTTTTCTGTCAGTTGCGAGAAAATTTAATTACGATTTTATTGGAAAGAGTAAACACTCTACGAGTCACTCGAAGACCAGCCATAAAAAATCTTATTAAATCCCACATACCCTCGTGGTACACGAGACGATGATTTTCCCCGACGTTTTAATGAGAAATGTGTATGTGTTTGGGGCAAAAGTGTAAATATTTAATTCTTAGGAGTATTTAATTCTCGGTACACGTTTATGGGTTCATAAAAGTGTTTCAATCTTCGGTGATGAAGCTATATCTTGGTCTATTTTTTTTTTTTCTTGGAATTCATAGAAGTTTTGTTATCCAAGTTTTACCTGAATCAAATAAATATGTCCCTAATTTTTTTTCACGCTTATTCGAAAAGTTTCTTCTTCATTTGAAGTAATTATTAATTTCTTGAATTATTCCAGGAAAAATTGCACGAGCTGCAAATGTCCGAGAGAGGCTCACGATGTCTGTCACGAAGAATGGGTCTCCGTGAGAGCGAGACTCGGCCTTAAGGGCGAAGGTCCCAATAATTATGTCGGTTTTGACCCAAGGGATCGAGGGTTAACTTGGGCGCCACCCGGATTACCACCGAGCAAGGTAAATTATCGATCCAAACGACTTCACAAAAAAACATAATGCTATAAAACACAAATTCAACATTTTTATTCGTTATTGCAGTAAAATATTCCTGAAATAAAAATATCATTTTCTGTATTTATTGTTTTGAAAATTTGAGTTCTCATTATACAAGTCAGAATCTGAAATTTCTCGAAAATTCCATTATTATTATTAATAATTGAATGTCAGACACCATAATGTTTCTAAATCTGCAAAAATCTTTTTCGAAAATTGTGTTTAATAATAGTTAGGAATAGATCGAATTAAGTCGCAGACTTTCCCAATGCATCGTTCTCAATCAGTGTGCCAATTTCGTTACCGTAAACATTATGCAGTCTCATGGGTGGTTCGAAATGTATCGCGATTGATGGAACTTTCCTCGATCTTTCTCGAGCTGCAATCCTCTTTTAAACTGAGTATATATTACTAACACGTGTGATTCATGTTCGATGCATGAGCAGCAAAAAAAAAAAATAAATCAAGAAAAATGTGGCAGGTTAGATTGATCAAACATTTCAAAGATCCAGAAGATCAAAAGAACATTTTCTGATTTACAGAGAATTACAAATTTAAAACATACTGATTAACTAATTCTATTTTTGTTTTCTCATACGGGACAGTCTTTTACATTAAAAATACAATTTCGACGAACCAATCAATGGGGTTTCAGGAGCCATTCGATCTTTATGAATGATTTCAGTATACATTTGATAGTCAAACAATATTTCGAGCTCATCATGAAATAATATTAACATCGAGAAGCATGAAACGTCATAGTTATGATTTTTGTAAAAAATATTAACGTTTTTTTTTCATTATGAATCATTTGCGCGATGTCATAATCGTTTTTTATGTATATGCATTTTATATCTCTCATACCTGAATATCTTGAAAAGTTCGATCATTAAATTTATGACACGACCCTGGGGTGCGGTTAAAAACGATTTAGCAGTGAGAGTGATGCGTCGTATGTTCTTTTGACAGTTTCAAAAAATATAAATGCACACATATATATATATATATATATTGATATTTATATTTGACGAGTAAATTATGTAGAACATACGTTGGATACATAGGATAGAACCACAGTGTGTCCGCAACTCTACGAGCTTGGCAGGATGCCCCTGCCTCAATATTTCCAGAAAGTTTGTCATAACTTATGTCGTAGAGGAGATATATATACAAGAGCATGTGTGCGATTGCTAGCAGAAAACCGCGAACGGTTACAAACACGATTTATAGCAAAACTCCTGCACTTTTTTTTCTTCCTATCGCTTTTTCATCTACGTAGAAACTCAAAAGTATTCGCTTACCTCGGAGTTGGTTTAGCACGATTGAAATGATTTAAACAACACGATTATTTTTGAGTTTTTTAACGATAAGCTTTTGTGATTGGTTTATAGAAAAGTAATATCAATCAAATCGAGGTTGGAATTATTTTTTCGAGAGATTATTTTGTTCATAAATTATAATTCCAGTACTCCATCACGATTCCTCGAGATGGGTGAATACTTTTGGACGATAATGTACATGAGCTTACACTCTTTATGATAAATCCTCCACCCGCTGGTTTTACGAGTTTATGCACTCGTATAACCGCTTGGCTGGTGGGTGGATCTCGGGACAGAACAGTTGGAAAAGCGATGAGAAACGATCCTGTATTTATGCTCGCAATATTCGATTAAAGCTCTCCTTAGGCTTGTAAGATAAATACTCTCGGAGATGAGCTACTGGTTTTCTGCACAACCTCATCGAGTTCTGCCATATAAATGCAGTGTTATCCCCTTAAAGTGCTGCAGGGATCGTTGAACGCATGCATATACTTCTTGGAAGCCTCGATTTTTTTAAAGATTTTTATTTTTATTTTTTTCAATTCTTTTTAAATTACGATTGTCTAATTTGAAAATGGAAATTTCATTCGATTCTGTCTCATATGATGAAAGATTCTATTCACCTTTTGTCTCGATTTCAACAATAGGAATGGAAAGAGCGCAAATAGTTTAATGATTGAAACTATTGAAAAACGCGTCGAAAGAAGTTTTTGATTCTGCATATAAAGTTGGAAATGAAAAGTCAGTAGAAATACGATGAATTGACATCTCAAATAACGAGAGTCAAACAACACCAAAAACTTGTCATTTGAAAAAATGTATTCCACGTATCGTTGTTGTTTTAGAAAATCCTCAATTTGAAATAGAAAAATAAAATCGAAATACAAAATGTTTGATCAGAAATTAGCAACAGGATAATAAGAAAATTTATCTAAAAAAAGAAATTCACTAATAATTGGTTATCGTAGACGAAGCAGTTACTCAATTTGCATTGCCAACATTCAATTTATTCCATCGATTTTTCAACATTTTAGGTGGAAGAATATTTTTCGATGCTGCCGGAAATATCGGTGCCGAGAATCGGCACACCGGGTGAACGTCACAGGGACCGTCAATTGGCGACGCAGTTGCCGAAGCAGGATCTGGCGAGAGCATATTGCAGACACCTGGATTCCCAACATTCCGCTAGCGCAGATGACTTTATGGCTGCGAGAAACGAGATTGCTCTTGATATTGGGAGCGTCAAAGAGATTCTCGAAAGAGGCCACGTGAGTCTATCATCGTTAACAAAGACAAATCGAATGTTAGATTCTTTTTCTTTACTTCGCTCTTAATTGTAATTCATTAATTTACTTTTTCAGAACTGTGGCGTTTGCCACGAACCTCTCAAGTATGGAAGTCTCGTAGTATCAGCGAGCAAATTAGGCTTTTCATATCATCCTTCGTGCTTTCAATGCACGCAGTGTCGAGAATTGCTGGTCGATCTTGCCTACTGCGTACACGATGATGCTCTCTATTGCGAGAGACATTATGCTGAACAACTCAAACCGAGATGTGCGGCTTGTGACGAGGTCAGTTTTTATCTTTACTTATCTTTTTAATGGAGGAAGAACTGGAGCCAAAATTCTCAAATTATTTTGGTAAAATTGTTTACGTTGAGCACGCAGTTTGATTCTATTGTCATTACACGTGTGATTGAGTTCAATAATCGTTCTGAGAATTCCCCGTAGTTTCAGCAATTCCGTTATTTCGTGGACGTTTTTCGTTTCTGATTCATTTTAGGAGAGGGTACCAAGAAAAAAGTTTTTTCATCACAAGAAAATGTGTCATTATTATTTTGATCACTGTCGTCGGTTGATCATAATTTCTGTTTGCATTGAAATGGAGCATTCGTCATACTTCTAAACTGTCATTTCGCCAAATTCTATGTATCTATAGATATATATGCACAAAATTAAGTTTCAAGTGAAAGAGTTAATTGGACATTCAAGAAAATTTGAATTTCAATATGATTTCGCAATAATAATTAGTCATTCACAATGGCTAATCATATTTCTTTCAAGAAGAGTTAAAATCGCTCTTTTCGCACCGACAGAAGGCAACTATTTTATCAAGTATTCATAAAATATTATCGCACACCGAGTAATAAGTCTAGGAATTCCCGCTCTTTTCAACCGCCAGTAGAAAGTGTCGGTATTTGATCAGACCGGAATTCCTGCAACGAACTTGTCTGTCAATTAACTGCTCTATCTTCGGTGCTCTGTTTTACCGACTCCTCTTTATATATTCCGATCAACGAGTCTTCTCGTTCGTTGGAACGCCAGATTCAAAGTTCTATCAAATAAAAATCATTGAAAAAAAAAAAATTAAAATTAAAATAAAATAATAAAATCGACGAATCGACAAACGTACGAAAAATAATTTAACAATACGAATTATGGTAACGTTTTCCATGCCTCTCGACATACATTTGTTTATCTTGCGTGCATATATCTATCGACTAATACTCACCAACAAAAGGGCGAGTGAATCATGTAAAAGCGTTAATTTAACGCCTCATTCGTTTAATAAACTATCGATATACCTGTAACGATGGATTCCCGATGGTCGAAGTCTTTGAAAAATCAAGACCAGCCCATTTATGGTCGTAACGACTTCGATATAAGGCCGGATTTCTTGGCGAAGGCACGCGACGCAATTTGCGCAAAGAATTTTTATAGCCACAAACCCAAGTACCGATTCGGGATGGCATTGCTCTCTCCGTGAAAAAAAAAAAAAAAAAAAAAAAAAAATATCGAGAGATACGAAAGCGATGACCCAAATATAAACACGTGTTGTGCGTTTTTTTTTTTTCAAGGTGGGACGGTATTCGTTGCTCGTTCAATCGATAAGGACCATGCAGATTTTTCGTTATAAGGACAAAGCTTTATATACACGTTATTTATACATACGCGTAAATGTAGAGCCAGGCAATCGCCATTTTAGTGCGTAAATGCGCATAAAATAAAATCCATTTAACCACGTTGCTTTACATAACCGGACTAGCTTCGCGGTATGCGTTTTCAATCGCAACTTGTATGCATCGCATTGAGATTGAAAAAAAAAAATGAACGAATTTTCATTTCTTATTTAAATGCCAAAAGTGTTTTTATTTTTATTGTTCTCGTAATGCGCTCAAAAAGTTTATTCGATATTTGATTTATTCGCTTGTAAATATAATAAGATGAAGACAATGATTTTGAAATTTGTCGGACAAAATTGTCTTCTGGTTTCTGACTGCTTGACGAGACAAGTGCACGAACGTTATTTTCTTCTTGCCAGATAAATATGAACCAATGCATGAGTTTTCAAGATTTCTCGAAATATCTTTGGATCACATACGCAATAATAAAGCAACTCGCGCTCTGTCGAGAAATTACGAGAGAAATGAGCCTCATCTCGAACTCTCTCGTTCTCCTTACAAACCACACCCGAATTTTGGCTTTATTTAGACCATCACCAAAAATAGCAACTCCTCGAGATTTCGCGGTCTTCGAAGCGAAAACTGAAACGCTTGATTTGTACAATTTCAAACGACATCTCACTGAGAATTGACGTAAAATATGATTTATGGATCTTTACGACGAGGTCGATGGTCGAATCAACGAATACGTTTTTCGTTATCAAATTATAATGATTAAACTGTATTTCGAGTTGAATCTTATTTATCACTAAATATTAAGAAAATTTCGTTTTTTTTTCTCCTGATTTCACTGCATATCAATGGACCCGTTCAATCTACTTGACCTCTTTGAGAATGTCGATCGAACTGACTTTGTTTTCCTCGATATCGTGTCAGTAGCTTCGTCGCGAAAGCTTTTGCCAATGTAATCAATCGAATAGTTTTGTTTCTAGTGCCGAGCTCCGAAATGACGTTGCTCGGTTATGAAAACATAACGGGGCGTGAAAATTAGTTGGTTCCTATCCCAATTGACAGCTATATGACATCGCGAATTGAGTTTGTGTATTAAGAACGATCTATTTTGACTTCTCATCGAATCTCCCACCACTATGTCGCCACGAAATCGAGTTTATCCACTCGGTTTTCGCATGTCCAGTGTACGTGCAAGTCCGATGCATTCGTCAGTCATCGAAAAACGGCCAAAGCGGTTTTATGATTTCTCTAACGTCGCGAGAGAGTCGTATATATATATATATACACACACACACAGACATGTATATAAAAAAATAAGTCAATAAACACAAATATAGCTCAACATTTGCCTCATATACGATTGAAAATATCAAAACAAAAATATTATTTTTTCTCCTTTAATTTCACCTCGATCTGAATTAGAGCATCAACCGCAACTATTTCAAAGAATCAAATTTCACGAATCGCTTTAAGAGCTCAAGAGTTCTTTCGTTTTGGTAAGTCAAGTGTGTCATTATATCTATACACACGCATAAAGAAACACGTAGATACGTAGACGAATCGTAGAGGACGCTCTAAACAGTGATTTTCAAACGGAAGCTCTCCCTTCCTCGCATAATTTACTCGAATTTTTCTAACGATTTTTCTTACGTGGGCACTCCGTCATTCTATTTTTGAAATAGATCAGAGTAACGGTCAACGACACATTGACAAATGTATTTTCGACATTCATGTCCACACGCGCGGTTAAAATTACTGGCGAACGATCATTCGTTATTAGACAGGAATAATAACGATTGCGATTCTATTTTGATTCTATATAATTATCGCTGTTATCTTATTATCAACAATAATCACTGGATTCAAAGTTTTGAACAGAAACATTCGATTTTCGAAGAGTTGCTCAGTCTTTTCAGACTGAATAAAGTTCTTAAGGAAAGACAGTTGAAGATTCCAGCTGGAAGTCTATGGAAGCCCAAATTCGAACAGAATTGAATGACCGAAATGGAGAGAGATTTTTTTTTGTACCATCAGGATCATCTATTATGTTTTATTGGAAACTTGCAGTGAATAAAACATCGATGCTAGTCTTCTCGATATGAGGAGTATTCAAAGTCTCTTACTTCTTTGACAACAGTCAATATTTACATTCGTAACTGTTAGAGTTTACGAAATATCGGTCTTATGCAAAGATTCCCCTTGGCATTAAAATCTTGGGTTCAAATATTCAGGATTATACTTCAACTCCATTAGAGAGATGAACACCAGCTTTATACAAAACGGCGCCGAGACGCTAAGTGACGCAACAAGAAAAAGAAAGAGAGGGTGAGAGAGAGAGAGAGCTCGATATATCGCATTGGGTGCTGTTATAAATTTTCTAGAACATTGTCTATTTCTAGCCGAATGCTTTTGCTTCAGCTTTTCCTCGTGGTCACTTTCGACCAACTTTCGTGAGCGTGATTGAATGTTTTTTGGCAAATCCCTCTTCAGGACGTTTCTCGGCCACAAGTAATCCAAAAAAAAATGTTCAAAAGGGTCAACTTCTTGTCTTCATACTCGAATATACGACTTACTGTGCCCATTACACACGAAATCTATTTATAGATGCATATTATTTTGGTTTAATTCTTCCAGTAAATGAATTCGCAGACAAGAAGTCCTTCCAACAGGATGATGAAATGTCACTGTGTCAGATTTGATTGATCTCCTTTAAACATTATCGGAGTATACTTAGCGGCGCACAAAAACAGAAGGATTTTATTGTTGAATGTATGTTATAAGAAGAAGAAGAAGAAGAAGAATTTGCACGCGACCGTTTGCCTCAAACTGCGAAACTCACTCGACGCAGAGAAAGAAAGGGAGAGAAAGAGAGCTTGAGAATCTCGGGCCTCGCTTCGCAGTTTGTTCCATTTTCGTTGCTACTTTGTTTTCAACCTTGACACGGTAACGCCATGTACCAGGTTCAATAATTAAGCTTCACGACCACGACTAACCTTTCGAACTTTCGTGCCTCTTCTCGTTCGACGCAATATATCTCGAAGGGAAAAACCAAATGGATTTATTGGGTGCGGAAAAAGCTTGTGGAAATGAGACGTTGTTTGTTTCGAGTATTATTTTTCTCAGTGTGTTCTGTTACAAGTTCGACGATTGAAATGGTCATAATTTCATTCAAATACTATTCAAATACTATTCTTGAGATATTGACGTATATCGATTTCCGTTTAACATGCCCGTTGAGATGATTGACTCGTCGATTCTTTTTTCTAAGACATTTTTTTCATCCTTTCCTTCTGTTGCTGATGAGGGACTTGAATTGAAGAATTCGTATCTTCTTTTATTCTGGAACAACTTCGATCAAATCTATTTATTGCACAAATGATTCGCATACCTTTGTAATCATCACTTATTTCATGCGATTCCATTCACCGTTGAACACCCAACCTCGTTGTATACTTGGTCGTAAATAACCACTACTTGAGTTTCAAAGCGATGAGCCAGCTGTGAGAATGAGAATAACAAAAAAATCCGTTTACCTTAATTCTTCACTTGGAGAAGCTATTCAAAGGGGGCTGAAGAACGATATTGAAAAAAAGAGAATCAGTAAAATTTATAGCTTCGATGCGCACGAACCCAGCAATGAAGGCAGTGAGGATTTTCATCTGTAGCTAGTGAATCGAGTGAAAAAAAAAATTCTACGATGATGAAATATAAGTGTAAAGACAAAATTTGTCGAATTCTAAAGATGGCAAGATTCAATTTTATTACGAAAAAATGTTTTAAAAAACATAAAATAACTTCCGACTGATAAAATCGTGTAGCTTGATGAAAATTGTTTGAAAAAAAATGAAAAATCACCTCACTTCGAAATGTCATATTAAAAAGAAAAAACTTGGAAAAAAAAAACAAGAAAATAATCATAAAAAAATAACTCCCTCAGGATTTCGTTTTTCTGATCTGAAAATGTTTATCAATGAATAATTGAACGATAATTATGGCAACGGATATGGAATTGAGGGGATGTTGGGAGACGTTTCCTAGAGTATGCACAAGAAATGCAGCAAACGTCTCCCAACATCCCCTCAATTCCATATCAGTTGCCATAATTATCGTTCAATTATTCATTGATAAACATTTTCAGATCAGAAAAACGAAATCCTGAGGGAGTTATTTTTTTATGATTATTTTCTTGTTTTTTTTTTCCAAGTTTTTTTTTTTTTTTTTAATATGGCATTTCAAAGTGAGGTGATTTTTCATTTTTCTTAAACAATTTTCATCAAGCTATACGATTTTATCAGTCAGGAGTTATTTTATGTTTTTTAAAACATTTTTCTATTTCACACTTTTCAAAGTTTATAGCTATTATTTTTTATTGCAAAATGTTTGCATTATTTTATTTTATATTTACTTCCAGTTCTCCGATATTCACTGCCAGTGCTGCTAGTAGTACATGGTATAAATACACAACAGTACATATTTTTTGTCACATTAGATGAAAATGATATCCGAAAAAAAATATGTATACGAAAATACGAACTACGAACTGTGTAGAAAGACGCGCGCCAGTTTGGACTGAAATTAGCAGCGCACAACGGTATGAAGTAGTCGATGATCGAAGACTGCCATATATGGTCATATTGCGATATATTCAAACGATGTATAACGTTAAAGTAAAAAATAAACAAAACAGTTCGTGATGAATCTTGACATACTACAAATAAGAACACTGTCCGGCACATATAGAAAGTGATGTAAAAAATTTGTCAAGAGAATTGTCACCGTTTCCGAGAAATCTGGCGACAAAGGAATATCCCCCCACCCACTAATCGCAGTGATAAACGCATAACTCCCGTCTTTTTGCCCTACGGGCAGTCGGGAGTTAAAAAGATGAATAAACGAAACTGGGTCGAAGATAGGAGATATCTAATCGAAGGCACAAGGACATTTTTGAATTTTATTTAGTTCGTCAATTCGATAACGATTTAAATTTAAATTACATTATTCAATTTTCTTTGAGGGAATTACGTATTTCAGACTGTTCTTCATTCTTTTAGACTGCGAACGATATAAAATCATTTCCGATTTCTTGGTATGGAATAATATTAATTCAGTTTCATTTCTAACGTTTCGTAGGAAAAACAAAGTTTGTAGTTTTGACATATCAAGAATAATCTTGGAATTTATTCAGAAATTTTTCAATTGATAACACAGCGGTATGAACCTTGCTATTTTTTCATTATATCATCTTTTTTCTACATCCGTTTTTTTCGTACACTTAACGTCGGAATTGTTTTTTACTCGACAAATATTAAATAATTAAACGAAACACATTCTACTCGTGCTAAAACATCGAAAGACAGATAACTCGATCACGAGACCCGCATTCTGACCCGGTCTTTGCTCTTGACCAGCACGCAACACTTCCTAGTGCCAGATTCTTCTCTTACTACGAGAGTCTCAACTGCGCCTAAGATTCATTCACCCTTTATACTCTTTTTCCTTCTCTCACGCGTTTTCGTCTCTACGTACTTCAAAATGACTTTTCTATCAATGGGTTTGAAAAGAAATTTGACTGATTTTATCGTACTGTTCAAATCGAAGATTGAGAACGACGAATCATGCCGCTTCATCCGCATTTTTCTTCATCTATATCAATTCATTTTTACAGATGCACGTTTTTTTTATTTATTTTATATTCATTTTATAGATGCACTCTCATTGAATTTCTTTCGAATAATTCGAGTCCATAATTTATTGGTCAATTGAGTAAATTTAAGAGGATCGCAATTCGTTTATCCTTCACGATCGACCATTCATTCTTTTTCTTATTCGAATAACCAATGAGTCGTTTGCTTTGTAATAGCTCGCATACACAAAGCAAGATTTAGAGAGAATGTGTGCGAGGTCGTCCGGTGATTATGTCACGGAACCAATTTAGTACAACGAATTTGGCAAAACTAATATAAAATAAAATCTTGCTCTCACCGCGTCAGCTCTCGGTAAGTTTTTTTTTTTTTTTTTTTCGTTTTCGTGCTTAATGGACGCGTTTTTCTTTGCGGTAAACAATTTTGTCACAATCACGAAAAAAAAAAAAAAATCGAGGATTATAGCTCATCAATTTTGTCTTCATCTTATCTCGAGCCTCGTGAAATAAAAAAAATAAAACCTTCGTTCTGGCAGTTTCTAATCTAATAATAGCGTTGAACTCAAATTCGTAGTTTTTTCCTACTACGTTCTACAAAACAATTTGTCAGCCTTTCTGGCAATCGCAAATTTGTTATTTATTTTCTAACAATCACGAATGATGAAATCGTTGAGATTTCGGAATGTCATTGAAAGACAGGAATGTTGAAAAGTTCCAGAGAAAAAAAAATAGTCCAAAATCTTATTGTATTTCTTTGTCTAGATTTTGAAATTGACAAAACGAGATCAGAATCATTTTTGCTCAGAATACGAAGAAAAATATTACAAATAAAAATTTGTCCACCGAAAGTCCGTGTAAAGTTCAGTACCACAGGGAAAAGCTTTTCTTCTTTTTTTTTTTTTTTATTTTCCAAAAGTTTTGAAAGCCCGTCACCGATTATTAACGTACGAGAAGACTTCGGGGTGGTCTGGAGTACTAAAATTCCAACTACGTGTTTTCACGAGCGAATATATCCTCCGATATAGCCGAACGATAGCGCCGCTCGTTCATCATTTTCCAGTAAATCTACAAGTGTCTAAGAAGCAAACGCGAGACGCGATAATAATTGCCGAGAAGTATTTCGCGAGTGAGACAGGCGAGGTTGTCTATGTATATATGTATAAGTAGAAAGGGACGTTGAGGAATATCGAGGGAGAGAGAAAATGCATCTCGGATTTATTTTCGCCCGGATCGTATGGAGGCCGTCGACGAAACGTTTATTTTAGGCTCGAGTAACGCTCGGTTAAGATGATCGTGTATTTCTAAATGTGCATGCGTGTGTTTAGACTCGCACCAATTTGTGTAGATGTGAAATAAGAAAAAGGATGACGTGGATGTTTGAGTAGCAGGAGAATTTTGCATCCCTCGGTTTAACTGTAGAGCAATTTTCACCGGAAGCGAGGTGATTGCCCATGGCGGAAAACTAAACGGAAAGAGAGACAGAGAGAAAAAAGGGAAAACGACATGGCATAGTTGGCTCGACTGGCAAATATAAACAGTTAGTCGATAGACGAAAAAAACGTTTGTAGGGAATGTTTTTTCCGTCTATCTGTCCATCCATTAAAAAGCGTATTATTGTGCCTTTTATCTCGTTATCCGGCTCTTACACGATCGCTCCTTCCCTCTCCGTCTTTCTCATTTGAATCACGAAACTCTTCAGAAAAAAATATGGAGAAATATACACACGTATATATTCTCGTCTCGTCCCGAAGAGTGGTTTAAATATAAGTCATCGAGTGTTCGATGGGGTTGCGACGTGATCTCGAACGAGAGGCTCGCGCCATTTTTCGGGGCTGGAACGTGGCCAGCTTGTAGGATAACTGAGAGTCAGCTTCAAGTTTTAGTACCGCGCGCAAAATATAATGTTGAAGAAAGAGCGAGTACGAGAATGAAAAGAAGCGAGACGAAGAGACAGAGAGCAAAGGAATATGGACCACGATAATCTTCTGACGTTGGACCGAAAAGCGATGAGGTAACGAAAATAAAATGAAACGAGTGACGTAGTTCTCGGTGCCCACGACTTTTGTGCTATCGTTCATCGTCTCACTGGCGACTTCTGATCAAGCAATCGCATCGAAAGACGCGGTAGCGACTCGATTTTCAGTATTAAAAGGAAAGCCCAAGCCCAAGCCCTGTCGCATACACTCTTATATGAGCGAATGTCATGGTTTCCGGGTTTTCCATGTTTTTCATTCCATTGTTCTTCGTTGTACTTTATTTTCTAGACTTATACTTGGAAAATATTGGGGGCAAATCAACCAGTTACCATTCGCAACACTACGATTCTATCTTGAAAATCAAATTTTCGCTTTAGTATTATTACAAACTGCAATCAAGGGACGGTTCTCTGTATAGGACTGAAATATCATATATTACTTTAGTGAAAAACGTGAAAATCGACGAAAATAACTCGATAAAAAACAACATCAGAAATGCATCGATTTTCCAGTCGCATTTACAGCACGATTTATTCTGAAGCTTGGTCTTATGAGCTTCATCAGAATTCAAAAGACCGAAAGTTGTCGCCTTTGGCAATAATTTGCATCAGCACACGAGCGTGTTAGAGGTCGACATGATTGAAGTATAGTTAAAATACGTCAACCAAAAGAACATAAAATGATTTGAAAGTCACTATATGCCAGTAGCTTTATTTTATTGGGTTGATTATATCGAGAGCACATGCCCGTCTAGGCACTCCAAACTATTCCCAAACTATTGCGAAACATCTTCGCGTAGATTGAGCATGTTTGCCAAAGTGTATGGAAGCGAACGAACCCAGAATTTTTGTAGTCTTCTCTCTTATTTCTCTCGTATTTTTTTTTTCCCCCGCCGATCGTAAAATGTATTCTTTTACCTACATCTTAAGAAAGCGTATATAAGCGCCGTTACGAGCCCATTTATCGCGTCGCCAGTCTACATCGAGTGATGTAAACTTGGGATTGAAAATTTATCATTTTGTCGTAAAATTTGTGGTTCATCGTAAGATCGGTGGTACCTACATGTGCGTATATCTGATGGACACACATCTCGTTTCGTTACATAGCAATAGCGAGGGCGCTGCCAAATAGAATCGTCTAGAGGGTACCTCGTTAATTATCGTGGCGCTCATCGATTCTGTTATATGTGTATTCATCGGTGAACATAGGAATATATATTCGTATGAATAAACGTACGTACAATATGTTTAGGCTCGTGCCTGTAGATGCATCAAGTAAGGACACCCAGTCACGATAGATTCGGGGGTCCAGGGACATTTGATCTAACTTTAGCCTTAAGCCCCGGTTGGTTTTGTCTCTCTCGTCATCAATGCCTCTCTACGACTGTGAGCTTTTGCAATATAGCAGTAGATTGCAACTGTTCGTAAAGCTTTAACGGTCTACGTGTGGAGGTCCAAGCAGTTTAGGTGCTCGGGTCGCTCGTCGTGGCAGTTTTCTAACGCGCAAAATAAAACCAGTTTAACGTCGGACGGCATATTCGACGGCCATATGCATTTTACCTCCCGATGACGATTAATATCGCGATACAATAGCAAAGGGCGTTTCCGTTCAATCGTTTCGAACTAATCCGTCTTGAACGCCACCGAGCAATAGCAATACACGAGGAGGCTTCAAGTGTAAACCGGATGTATGTATATCCTGGCGATAACTCGCTTTGGGCTAACGTTAATGTGGGCCAACGTTGTACAGACTCGGTCCTCGTCGCTTTACCAGTCTCGGGAGTTGTATGAATGCACGGGATGAACGCGAACGAACGAAACGTTGTAACGATTAACGCGACGACAACGTTCGCCGGGGGGAACTACGAGTGTGGGTGTACCTCCTCAGTTACGTAATCGACGCTCCGGTCAACCGGCGTATTTGTGACTCTGTTTGCATCTGTGTCAGTACGTCATCCTGACGTCACCGAACTTGGTGTGGATCATTTCGCACCATTTTTCGTCGAATAACGAAATCCTTTCGAGATTAATTTGTCCGCAGCTGCGAGACAGAGCCACTTGATGATAAAAAACGTAAATTACGAGGCTTCTACATTTTTGGAGCAGTATGTAGGGTTATCGATTAACGAGTATCGAAGAACAGAAATGCAGAAAAAGGATTAAATATAAGAGGGAAAGAAAAAGCAGGAATCTTATTGCTTTTACGCTGATCCAAAGTAAATTAAAAAATGGGCCTTTTACTCTCAATTCTTGTCGGTTGTGTGGGTGTTCTGGAGCTCTTGTCTTCCCTCAAACAAGTTTCGAACGAAGTTTCAACCTCTTCAACCGGACCGACAACCCCTTGTTTATCGTATCACGAACCGACGACCGAGATTCCAAGCTTCCACGATTCTCTTTGCAGCATAACTCACTCAGGTGACATACCTGTATCCGGAAGCGTTAAAAGAAAGTTAGAAAATCTTCACGAGTACAGTTTACGGGTGAGAAGCGAGCTCAAATCCGCCGGTGGTTCCGATTGGGGAACGTTATCCGACTGCAGCACGCGCGATCTTCTATCACCATCGCGCACAGACTCCAGACATAGTCTAGCGAACCTCGATCCATCGGTTACCAACAATGATGAGGACGAGGCGTGGAGAACCCTTCTTTCCGTTCTACCAACTCATCAGACCACTGCGATCTTCATCGAAGACGACCGATCGAATTATACGAACGAAAGAGTCACGATCGAAGAAATAAATGATCGTGAAGTCGAGGGATTTACGGCAAAGGGTCTCATTCCTGATAAAACCGCAAATGAATATGTTAGAGTTCCAACTCCCATACCTCTGGGAATTTCGCAAGAAATTTCACGATCCAATTCATCGTTGAGCAGCTCTTTGGACATTGATTCCGGTAATGAAGCACCAACGAGAACATCCTTCGATCATATAACTGATATTTTGACCGGATATGAAAACGAAAAATCATCTTCATCAGCGGAATCGTCGATCGTCAGAGAGGATGATCTTTCGAATCGCGTAAGAAAAAGAGGCTTCATCAGAATTTCTAGATCCCGATCACCGGATTTGAGGCAACAACGCTCATCGAGTCAGGAAGAAATTTTCATCAAGAGTGCCCCAACATTGTTGCTCAATGAAGTTAACACGAAGCAAGATTTCCAACCAGGTGCAAGCAATGTTTACTCGGAAACAAAAACATCTGAAACGCAAGTGGGTGATGCTCAAGCTAAGAGTACGGAATGCAGTCAAAGACGCGGTAGAACTGATAAATCGAAAGGCGCGAGTACGGTTCTGAGAAAGCCGACGAGACTCAAATCGAAGAATGCCGAGATCAGCAAATCCGCGGAAAATCTTGCTACTGCGAAAGGAAAACGTACGAAGCGTCAACGTGAGCCTGAGAGAAGAAAATCCGACATTTCTGTACAAACGATGAAACAAGCGGACTCGCTTCGCGACGAATGGACCAATACTTCACCTACTAATAGCGAAGCTTCAATCGGTGGAAGTCGAACGAGCGTGTCCGTCGAGGTTCAAACGAGCTTCGATGATAAATCGCCCAACGATTCGCCCTCGTTCGATATTCCGGTTATCGGATTGTCCGAGAGTCGACGAGACATCGGTATCAAGGATAGAGATCATTTTGGAAGGAGGGCTTTCAGAAATCGTAGATTTCCCACGTCGATCGCCCCGAAATCACGTTCTCTCGACGACTACACGAACTCACAATGGGTCACCAGTGACGTCGAAGAATTCGGAGCTATCAATGATACGAACAGAGACAGCGAAAAAAGATTGGAGAGGAAGATTGGAGGGATTAATGCCACTCCGAAGGAATCCAATGATCGAAAATTCACGACGAACGAAGAACGATTTGAGCCTCGAGAATCTACGAGACTCAACGAGGACGAGTCCTCCATGGACGAGGAGTTTGTTGACGCTGAGGAGGCGAGTACCAGTCTATCAGGTGGCGGATCAATCGAGTACTGCATACCGTATAACGAAGAATCCGATAAACCTTTCTGGGTAAATTCGAGCCCCTTGATGACACGCAAACGGGTTTTTTGCGTTCTCCCGTAGAGGAAGCTTTTGTATTTGACCCTCTGATATTTCGAAAGCTCCTGTAGATTTCAGACAATCAACAATGATCTTGTGCCCCTTTGCAAAAAGTCCAAAATACTACACCCCTTTGATTAAGATTTTGAGCAGTCAGCAGACTCGAAAATAACATCCACATGAATCAGTCGTTAGGAATTTCAAGCCAAAAACAAATTCAAATTTTCTTATCAAACACAGTACTCGATAAAGAAAATGTTTCCTCGCCTTATGACAGATTGCGGAATCGCCTGTTACATGTTGATCAAAATTGAGGGACGATTCGGTTAGAGATTCAAGAGTTTTGGTTAGCAAAGTAAGAGCTCAACTCGAATGGCTGTCCCACGCGACCTGGGCGCTTCTTTCTCGGCGAGGAAACGTTTTATATAGTAAAAACTGACGACGAAATTGTGTTGGGTGTCTCAGCAAGAGAAACGCGAATTCGTGTCTCTCGCACATTGGGGTCGAGATGAGGGTACACGCGTTGGGTAGTGCAGTGAGCAAGAGAGAGAGAGGAGCCAGGGGAAAATTTCTACGTTGGTGCCGTGTGACTACTTCTTGCGGCGTCGACCAAAATATCAATCTCATATACGCGCGCGTTCGCGCAATTTAATCGCGTAGGCCGGTGTATATGCGATGGAAATATGATAGCCTGAAAATGTTAACGTACAAAATTTTCTTGACTAATACTTAATAAGCGATTAATAAGCTTTCAGAGAAATATAGTAATACATTTGAACGAGAGAGCCTTGTTAGCCGAGCCAAAAAATGTGGCATTTTGCGACAGGGATTTATCGATCGTTAATATCGTTGATTTGACGAATGCATGTTGAACGAACTGGGTGGCGCATCCGCTGATAGTTTTACCAGACACTCGTTGCCCTCTCGGACCTTCTCATGCATTATAAATAAATTCTGGCAATGTTTTCGGTTCATGATCCGGTTGCCCATAAAGTACCGTGCAATGCTTCTGTCCAGCTGCGTTTGTTAAGGATTATGAGATTTAGGCCAGAGAATTTCATCCGAAACGTAAATGATGGAGAATAAATTTTGGCGAATGTTTTACATTTTGTTAACTTTTTCCTAGATAATGATACGCGAAAGCATCCAAATAAAGCTTCTTTTGCAATAAGAGAGACTTACAGAAATTTGTTGTCTCAAAAGTATTATTTTTAGGGTTTCGACGAGTGAGTAATAACGAGAAAAATAAAATGTTTCTACTTGGGGATAGAAAGGAAGTGTCGGAATGATCGAGTCACTTTTCGGCAAATGATTGTTGCGCGCGTGGGTGGCCGAGACATTGGTGATGCGTGGAAAATACCGACCCACTTTAACAGGACAGTCATTCTCAGCTCCTCCAACGTATAAATGTCTAGATATATAAGTTCGCGTGTATTTCTGAGCTCCACCAAGCTTTCTCTGTTTTTCTCGTTTATTGCGACATATTTTTTTTTTTTTTTTTTAATACCATTTTTCCTCTCGCTGACATACTCATTCGAGAGCTTTTTTTATACGGCTACCGTTCATGATTATCGCACTGAAACGCATGTCTTGTACTAAAACCATCGTTTACATTCGCGCTAGTCAGTGATGGCGCGAAACCTCTGACCGAAAACCACCTGCTTGGCAAATGCTCAAGACTTCATCTTTACCAACCTTCTAAATCACACTTACACGCGCATACATTTGTATTTATTTTTTCTCTTTCTCTATATATTCATCTTCACGAGAATTGCTTTTTTTTTTTTATTTCTTTTTTATCTTCTCGTTGTCCTCCCTACATATTCGCATTGGTGATGTGTGAATAAAAAAAAAAAAAAAACACATTCCAATGTCTTAAGACGTTTTTTTTTTTATTTTTCGTACATTATTTCATCGATTTCATTTTGGGTAATCCGAGTAAGTCGGGCTACTGTGACATAATAATCGTCCTTTGTTTTCATGGTTATTTTCTCCAATTGAATAAATTTTCGTTGGTTTACAAGGAAGAAGGAACGTATGCGATCGACGGAAACTAACTGATGAGTTTTTTTCGCACTTTCGATCCCATGTTGATTACGATCGAGGCTAACATTGTTCCGCGTTAACATAAAAGTCATATTGAACAAATAATTTTGGTAATAAGATCCAAGTAAATGAGTTGCTACAAGGAAATGTTATTGAATACATTCACATTATTTATAACAAGCGGATGAGGCTGTCTATTCTTAATGTGGTTTATACAATCAGCATGGGGCTGTCGTGATGCTTTTAAGCCATTACCGCGCCTATTTTATACAAAGTTCCTTTCACTCGATACAAGGTATAATTCCTCCATCAGAAGAATTTGAATTTTATTGAGAGACATGGAAATTGGTGTTGAGAAAAATAAACAATAATATTATCGAAAGAATCGATTCGACTTTACGAATTCAACGATTCCAAATTCGATAAAATTTGGAAAACAGTTGACCAGAGCATATTCGTGTATTCGTATTGGACAAATTTTTGATAATAGAACAGTAGCAATAGAAGTAAAAATTGCTAGAAAGAAGATAAAAAAATTTGTCCGAAATTTTCATCCTTTTCTAAATTATTTTATTGAATTAAAATTCGGTTTTACATTAGAAGTTGAGAAAGCAGGTGCGAAATAAGACGATCGGTGAGATCCGTCACCGATTTTTTTTTTTCCACGTTGCTTCAAAGCGGAGTCGTATCGTTGGGACGGGAGGAACGTAGCGGAATTTGTAAGCGCAAAAAATATCGCTCCCAAGAGTCAAAGTTTTCTCTCTTTTTTTTTTCATATATATCCATTTGACGGCCCGATGTTCCTCAGAGAAATCGCGGAAAAGTTGCACCCGGCACACTTGCATCTTCGTGTATACGAAAATGCTCGGGGTGGTGGAAAGACTCGCAGCATCTTTGGGAACAGGGATAGAGGGCTATCGTGTGAAGAGGGGAGAGTGGAGGAGGTGTGCGCACGGTTTCTGGAGTCGTTTCGGGACGACGAAAATAGCGCGGTTCCCGATATGAGATGACGCCCAGGGCGATTCGTTGGTAGTTTTCAGTCAGTTCGCAAACACGAAAGGAACACGGTGCTTTTGCTTTTAGAACGTTACACACTCCCCTGGTCCGAGTAATACGATTTTTCAATCGAGGATCGATCAAACGATAAAGAAAATCACAAAAGTTTCATATTCCTTAAGTTTCGGGGATCAAAGAACACGAAGTAACAGATAAAATCCGGGATTTTAATCAGCTCTAACTCTGAATCGTCTCCAAGTAATATCAGTCGGTAGAATCTCAAATATCGATATTAATAACGATAATGGCGGACGTAGACAGTGTAGTGTACACGACCACGGAGCGAAAAGTTCGCAAAGTGAAGAAAACAACGAAGAGACGAGAGAGTCACGATCAGAACGCGGAGGTGACGATTACCGAGGTCGACAGCACCCAGAACAATCATCACAACGCCATCGAAGAGTATGTGCTGGCTGGAGATTAAGAAAAAAAAAAAAAGAAAATAGAAAAAAGAAAAGCATAATTGCGTGCTGTTCCCTTTCTCGTCGTGCCCTATCCCTGTTCGGTTTCTTTTTATTATCGAGTATATCACACGCGAGCAGCATGTTCACGTTCACAATATATACTATATACAAAAATTCAGACGTCTCGCGTGTGTCAATAAATCGGTATATTGCCCAAGTTTTCATAAAATCAAAGGATTTACCGAAATATTACTTTTTTCATTATTTTTCTCGTTATCTTTTTTCAAATACCGGTATACCGGCCATCCAGCACTATAATGGCTTCCGGTGTGAACAATCGATTCTCACGACGTTAAATGATATTCGTGATAATGGAAAAAGTTAGCGCTTCGTTGTATACTTTTGTGAACTGTAATACAGCTAGTCGAAAGGTCATAATCGATCGGATATCGAGTTACGATACCGAACTCCTGTTATCAAGGTTCACGATAATACTTCGTACGCTTCTCGGTAGCTAGAGGGATATCATCATTCTTATTATTATCACGAATATATCCTTCTTATCGCGCCTAGAAACCTTAAACGAAGGCCATTTTCTGAACGATTTACAGGTATACATATTTATATGATCTGGAATAGATATGTACATAAGTATGTTTGTAAATGAAGTATATTCGGTGGCATCTCGTGATAACCGGCAGTCAGTATCTCATTCAAAGTCATAAGAAGTTTCGGAAACGATTGGTAGTCATGTATAGCAATTTTATCGCGATGAATCGCAATTGGCACACTCGGGACATCCCTCGCACCCCCTGTCGAATATTTGTTATGATTTTATGAAAATCACGCGTCACTGGATCGCCCTATTTCTTCAAGCTAAATGCTCAAAGTAAAACTGATCGTCCTGTTATTTTATTTATTATTTATTTTTATTTTTCTAAAAACGGATCTCGTGACTGTGAGTTTTTCATAAATATTATAACTTCGCGGGCATTTCACATATCTATACTCAGCCAGCACATACAACAGCACTCAACCAAGGTACATATCAGGACAATCGCACTATACGTCACGTATAAAATGTCGATTTTTATAGATTTTAGTTGGAAATATTTTCCAATCCACTGATCCGAAGGATTGTGTGCAATTTTTTTTTGTTTTCTCTTTTACATCAGGAATGATGAAGGGAAAAAAAACAGATTTTTATAGCTCAGAAATGAAATTCTATCTTTGATCGGGATCGAAGACGTTTCGTCAAACCTTATGCTGGTTATGAAGGGAAATACGATTTGCAAAAAAAAAAAATATCAAATTTTGGTACAACGACTTATTTACGATTAACGAAAATTACATGGTTTTGATATTATTGAGAGGAATAAATCTTTTACACAACGTGTGCGGTTTCGTATAAGACAAATTGTTACAAAATTGTCTACCTCAATTGTCAATTTGATCCTCCGACAATTGTGTGATCCTACACACGTAGATTGAATTTTTAAATGTAAATTTTTTACCCAAAATCCTAAGTATGCTGTAAAACACTTTTTTTGTAGCGTTTTTATTCAAAGAATCGTGAATTTACCTGGTGCAAAATGAATATATTGGTCACTAATCGGTGCCTTATGTATCACGACTGCATGATAAATTTTCAAGAGTTTAAAACAAAACGTAAATAATGATTTTTCGTGTCCATCACGTTTGAAACATGCCTATGGATAGCAAAAAAAAATCCTTGTTACGTTTGTTGATGAGGCTCCTTTATAATTTTTTGTGCAGAAATGAAATTTTGCGGTTTTTTTTTCCATGAAATCTAAGGCATAAATACTCGTCAGTTTTGTGGTATAATAAACATTTTATTTTGTTTCGTTTGATTACAGTTGATTTTCAGTGGGGAGTACACAAAGGCGATGAACAAGGATTGGCACAGCGGCCATTTCTGCTGCTGGCAGTGCGACGAGTCCCTGACAGGACAACGTTACGTACTGAGGGACGAGCATCCTTACTGCATCAAGTGTTACGAGAGCGTGTTTGCGAACGGTTGCGAGGAATGCAACAAGATTATCGGCATAGATTCGAAGGTTTGTTGCCCCTTTTTGCTTATCGCACTTCAAAACGTTAATTAATTATTTCGTCAGCGTGTCATAAAAAACGCAATAATTTTGAAATGAAACAAAGTCTCAAGATTCTTTTAACGTGAATATATAATCGAGAATATGAAATTGTATATTTTGCCAAAAAAAACGTTGGAACATAAATGCGAAACGTATAGTGCTGCGAACTGGCCCCAGTTTTCATGAAACTTAATTACGAAAGCTTGCGTTACCATAGTCACGTTCGAAAACTCAAAGAGAAGAACATCCAAGCCGAGTATCCCCTTACTCACTCCTAGAAATAGAAGCACTCACATGAGAACGCGTTTGTGTGTTACTTCCACCTCCCGCTTTTTATTGGACTCCGTAGAACGCTTATTTTCGTCCGTCACGTCCAAAATTTTCCTTCCACTTACGCAGCTATCGTTCTCCCAGCTCGTTTTTGTTAATCCGTACCAAAAATCGATTCGCGTCCTGTAATTTTTCAACTTTTTCCTCATTTTTTTTTCTCAATATTTCTTTTGTTTTTGGACTCGTGCGAAATTCATGTTAACAGGTAGTTTGAAAAATCCTTCAAAAACAACCAGTTTTGCTGATATACTATTTTTTGACATTTTTCAAAGCGTTCACATTTGAAGAAAATCCAACTTCAACGCGACGTTTTATCTTTTATAAGAGAACAAAACAAACGTTTTTATCGCGTTTTATTTGGAAGTAAAAATCGTAGGAAAAAAACTTCATTTTTTTCAACGCAGTCAATTGCTTTTTTTTTCTCTCTCTCTCTCTCCAGGATCTGTCTTACAAGGACAAGCATTGGCACGAAGCCTGCTTCCTCTGCAACAAGTGCAGAGTTTCGCTCGTGGACAAACAGTTCGGAAGCAAGGTAGACAAGATCTACTGCGGCAACTGCTACGATGCTCAGTTCGCCAGCCGTTGCGATGGATGCGGCGAGATCTTCCGCGCTGGTAAGCCAATTCAAAATTTTTTCCAATTCTTTAATCACGAGTTATCAATTCTTTATAATAAAAAAAAAAAAAAGACAGCAACAAATTGGTTATACTTTGATGATTCGAATCTCGATTGTAAAGATACTCGTTGTGCCTGAAACTTTGAATTCCTCGTAAGAAGACGTTTTTTCGATCCAATAATTAGTCGTTAAAAACAGTCGTAAAGGACAATTAGCGACGGGATGCCAATCGAGCCGATTGAGATTCCTTACCTCCTTTTTTTTTTTTGGTTTTTTGTTTTCTGCGGGGGCACAAGAGCGAAATTGGTCTGGCAATCGATCACTGACCGTATCGCAGAGACCCGAGGGTATATATCACAAGATTGAATGATTCATAAACGGGTTAAGTGTACAGATATATACGCGATATACGAAATACAGAATTTAACACGCGTTATATCGATCTTAGGCCGTGCGTAATCGGAGCTCCTGCAATTGCACGTGGAATTGCAACGAGCGATTGAGTGTGTGGTAGGCGATACATCTCTCGTTCGGGCTTTCTTATTGAGGTAACCGAGTCAAGGTTTGGCGAACGATCCCAAACACAACGGCAACGCATTTACAAAGTATCGATATATTGAGTGTCGATTTATCGATTGCGACATATTCTATCGTTTTATATGTATCATGAAAAAAAAAAAGTAAAACATCATACGTTAGACTTTATCAATAATCGTGGAAACTTAAATATCCACAAACCAAGCAATTTCATTGAATCGTTTCTCCGTTTTCCATCGATCGAAAAATTCGATTTTCTTTATTTGGAAAGTTTTTGATTTCGAGTCGATCTAATTACGATTAGGTTTTCATCTCGAAATCGTTACGTTTATTACGTAATTTTGGGGGGGGGGGGGGCTAAGAACATAAAGATTTTTGTTTTATTATTACATAGTTCCTAACGCACTCGACAGAGTTGAATTTGCTACGGAATTGAATGAATTTGACACCGAATTTTGTAGAACACAACGAATGATCGGTAAAGGTTGAATTTTATAAGTATATTTTCAAAATATTCCGCTTAAATTAGAAAATGAATTGGGTTAGCGGCTTATTTAATGAGCCAATAACTGGCTTTTCGCCAACATCGTTATACACGACTTGATAGCCGGAGCACGAGAGAGCCTAATTGATTAGCATCGGTCACTCTTCATCTCGAGAGCGTAGACTGCGCGTCTTCGAGTCTGGGATGACTGATGAAAACTCACACGAATGATTCACGAGAGCACATAAATCTTACGACTAAAGGCTCCGCTATTATTTTATGTTCGTACATATATGTCATGTACGAAATAATATATTGTGTGTATATTACATAAAAACGCAAATGAGTCGTCAGCGAGAGACAGTACGGTAATTAGAATACGCATTTCGCTTTATTAATGAATAAATACATATTCAACGAGGCGAGAAACGCGCGTGAATCCGATGAATTATAATGTTTTAAGAAGATGCGTCACGCCCGAAACCACTGTTCTTTACAAAGCTCCGAGAACGTTCGAACCGTTAAATAAAATACGCAAATTCATAAGATTATCGTGAAAATCATGCGAATTAAAGGAAAACATTGAATCCTAAAAATCATCATTGGACTTCATCCGAGGTTCAATGAAAAATGAAATTCCGTTGAGAATTATTTCACAGTATCGAGATAATTTTGCTCTTGAGTTTGAACGTTAAACTCGCTACACAATTCTCTTTGAGTGGAAGTTATGCACCCTCCACGCGAATGAGCGAATAATTATTAACGAAAAAAAAAGGAAAAAAAATTAATGTTAATCGGAGCATCTCAAATCGAGGCAAACGTCCCATTAAAAGCGTGGGCCAAGATATTTTTTCTTGTCTCGCTTCTCCAAATTATACCTAAAAGCCCACACACACCTTACTGAAGATGTCGAAGGAAGACGTTCGCTCTCCCCATCGCTCTTTTTTTGCTCTCTCTTTCCCTGCCTGTTTGTATCCTCGCATGCTATACTTCTTCATTATCATTCTTATGATTGTTTCGAAAATGTAGGTCACGCGCCTGGATCATCTCCGAGGGTGTGGGCTTTGATAAAAGATTCTTTACGTTAGAAAGATCCGAAACTTTTGATCGTGCACGTATTTGGTGCTTTTTCTTTTATAACCCTTCGCAACAAGACGTTCATAATTTTTAGCTTCTTTTCGTCTCATGAAATTTGCTCAAGAAATATGCAGGAAAAGCGTGCATCGCTCGATGCCGGTGTTTTTTATTTCATCATCGTGTCCCGGAGAGCTGGGAATTCGACAAATTGAAAATTACCCTTGTTTGGTTTAGGGATCGTCCAAGTTTTTCAATGACAACCAAATCTACGACAATGAATCTCATTTTCGCAAAATGAACGAATCGAAAAATCGAAACTATTGAATTTCAGCTTTGACAGAGTTTCAAAGCTGCATGACATGCCTCCTGCCAAAAATGAACTATTTCTGTCAATAAATAGGTATCAGTTGAAAAACTCCCTCTCTGCATATGTGAGTGTCTGCTGCATAACGAAGTACAAATAATTGAAAACATACTCTGATGCTGATGAATGGAAAATTCTGAATGCTCTTTTCCCTATTAGTACACGACACTCGGATAAAAGACGCGTCGGGTTTCTACCCACGTCGAGGAGATAAAACGATCGAGGCAAAGTGTCCAGGAAACGTTCGTTCGACTAATAAACGACGAACGCGCAAACACTCGGCTTGGTAACGACACTCTTGGGATCTCTTACTATCTCTCTCTCTCTCTCTCTCTCTCTCTTTTGCATTTTACGGCATCGATCTTTTTGAACTGAAAAGAGTCGTTAATCATTGAGCATGTATCGATCGATTCTTCGGTCCAATGACGCAATCGGCAATATATTACGAGTGTTTCACGCATCGAGACATCAGAAGTCGCGGTCAGACTCGTGATAAAGAAACGAGACGATTGACATTATCGTATTGAAACAATAATACGAATAAGAAGAAGCGAACAGGATTTTATATGAGCAGAGGACGAAAGAGACGATCTTGAAAGATCGTTAAAACTGCGTGATACGTCAAATTTACATTGGTCTCGGCTTCGATTGAAACAATAAACGATCGAAAGAGGCTTTTATGCTTACAGATCAGTGTCACGAGCGTCTGGTGTCTCGCTATTCGTATAAAAGCAACAGAAATATTTGACAACCTGCTTCGACAGAAATATTTTGATATCAGATATATTTTTATAGTAACGACAATGATCCTTAGATATCCTTCGGAAATGAGGGCTCAAATTGTATTAATAATATTATAATATTTTTTCCGGAGAATGTCTGGAAAAAAAGTATCTCAAAAAACTCAAGTTTGTTCTCAATTTTTTTGGGTCAACACTTGGCACGAAAAAGACGAAATTTTTTCGTTTTCACTTCAACGTTTGAATAAACGTAGACGAGGTTTGAAGTAATAACGCGAAAAAGATTATTTCACCATTTTTACTTCGTACCGAATTGAATTTTTGATTGATTTTTTTTTTCGTGAAAAAGGCAACAAGGTTGTGGTTTCGAGGCCGCGTATTCGAAGGTACTTGGTACGAGGAATCGGGCTGAGGATGATGCATTTATACTTTGAATATAATACTGAAGATAGCGGGAAAGCTTTTCCTCGAGACTTGCATGGCCAAAATGAGAGAAACAGCTCACACTGTGCAGAAGCACGCCCCGCGGGTTTATCGCAATACTGCGTTGCTTGGGTACGTCGTCTCTCCAGCAACAAGAGGGAGAGAAAGAGAGAAAGAGAAGTTGAGAAACAGAAGTGTACACGGCTTCTTCTCCGGTTGCCCACTCAGTGGCTCGTAAGCCTTCGAGCCAATCGCATTGGCCATTATTTTTTTCTCGTCTTTTCGCGCACTTCTTTCGATCCATTGTGAGCGTTTATCTCTCCAGCTCTTCTCCTCATTTTTTTCATCTCGATCTTCGAATTGCGCTCGAATTTTTTAATATTCTTCGTCGTTTTTCAAATTTCAAATCCCTCTAACGCTTACGTGAACTTGACTTGAGAGAACAAAAAAAAAATTTCTCAATTTTATGGGATTTCTTTTTTTGAAATAAGCGATTTTCTTTCCCATAAAATATTTCCATTTCTCATTACTTTTTTTCGGCACTTATCCAGTGTTAGTTATTTTCCATAGTGACGATTGTGCATATTTCTCTTCTTACAATCAAAATTCATGTAAATCCTCTGCGAACTTGACACGATTACAAAACTTTTTTTATCTCATTTACAAACTACCACGTTTCGATCAGTAAAAAAAAAAAAAAATTGGAACAGAGCCTTGCAAACATTTTTTTTTTGCTCATATAACTACGACAACAATTTTCAACATTGAGGATCAAATGAAATTAAAAAATGAGATTACTGTATTGAAAAAAAAAAAAATATTTTAACACAAGACTTTTGTAGTTCTTTTTTCAAAATTATCGGAAACAATTTTTTTCACTTATTAATAAGTTTTTAAAGAAAGTTTTCATTTACGTTTCGGCTCATTTATTGCAAAAAATCCTTTTACGGAGCTGACGATCGTGCATCTTCGTTTTTAATTGATCGATAAAAATGTCTCGTATACAACACACGGACATAATACCTATAAAATGTATTTACACGTTTAATCCTCGCTGATCTTACTGTTTACACGCTCTGTTTGTCAAAGACTCATTGAAGAAATATATATCTCCGTCAGACGGAATAATACATTCGGAGTAGAGCCAATCGCACGACGAAACGTCAATCTTGACCGGTTCGTTTATTCTGTTTGGTATTTTTTTCTTCTTTTTTTTTTTCTTCTTTTCTTTTTCCATCGTTAATGACATAATAAGCTGCGACAGGAGATCGTACACGCACGCGAGATTCTTGGAGTAAATTAATCTGCGTTTTTCCACGCGTTCGTTGTTTTTTATTTTTTTTTTCGCTCGCACCACAGATCATTGATTCGTTTACGAGACTGACTTTCGACGCGTTGACTTATTGACGTTGATTCGAAAATTGATATGCTTTTCTCTTTCATTCACTCAGTTAATAATGGTTCTTCGATAATTTAATGAATTATTACTTTTCACGCAGTTAATAACCGTAAAAATGTATGAAATTTACATTTCATATCGTACGAGTAAAGTCAGTCCGGAACTCTCCTCATTTCATTGAATTAAAAATTTTTTCACGAAAATTAGTTTCATTGAAGAGGAAAGAATCTTCGGCACATCGTTTCGTTCAAATTGCTCAAAAATCATAATAATGAAAAAGCATTTTTTAGATAATATTCTCCGTTGAAAAAAAAAAAAATCGAACAATCAGAATTAAAGATAAAAGATCGTCGATATCAAATGAATTCGGGATAAGAAATTGTTGCGTAATTGTCATATTTACGAGGCGTTTATTCCAATATATAGATATAGCGAAACACCATCGACTGATTACTATTTTGACACTCGCTTAATGGCTGTATCGAATCTATAAATCGTTGAGAATATTAATTAATGATGAGGTAGCTATTGAAAAAAAAAGAAATATCCGCGTTTCCAGCCAGTCCTGTACAGGTGTTAACGAGAAATAGTAGTTTGAGTAATACTCGGGCCACTAAGTCTCGATACTACGGAGGGGAGGGGGGGGGGGGGAGAGGGAGGAGACTGACCAGTTTCTCTGGTGAGTCGTGAGCCCACGATTCTTCCAATAAGAATCACGACGCATCGGAGATCGTACCGAGTCCGCGTAAACGTAACCTCGAGATCGTACGACCCGATGATCCACTTCGAATAGAGGAAATCATTTATCGAACGTGTCATTTGATTTGTTTTATGTTATTTTGTTTTACACGTGAACAAGGCTTCCGGTTTGGTGACGAAAAAAAAAGGATAAATACAAATATTACATTGGCTTAAATTAAAAGAAAAAAAAAAATACAGTGCGTAATTAAAGTGCGATATTCGGAAGGATTACGAATTTGACTATAACGAAAATGGCCACCGAAGCTTTGAGAGAAAGACTCTCGAGCAAATTACATCTTACGACGAAAACTGTTGGTGAAGAGAGAATTCGCAGGGCTAAAGAAAAGGACGAAGATGTTGCTATTTTTAGCATGTTCCCGATGGAGGGTGATCCCAAATTTCGATGCTGCTTGGGCAAGGATTGCATTTTAGGCGAACCAAGAAAAGCTGAACCAGGTGAAGTCTCGTCGAACTCGAATTTCATAAAAAATATAAATTTATTTTTATAAAATAAAAATTATATCAATATTTGTACTCGAGCACAAATATTGATAGAATAGAACATTCCATTCGTTGCATAAAATTGTTGATAAATAAAGCTTTTAACGATCGACCATCATTCAGAAATTCTTCGTAGCAGAATTCAAAATTGTTTCGAATAAATAAGCATCATAGGAGATAAACCATAATTCATAACTCCAACATATTTTCCCCATCTGTCCAGAATCGTGAGATTTTATATTCATTCCAAAAGAAATATTTTTCAAAGAAAAAAAAAAAAAAAAAAAAAAAAACAGTCGTTCCTCCACCAAAAATATCAGCGAGTACCATCTCCAGGGAAATAAACCGAATGTCTTCTTGCTTCACGAGTTCTAGACGCGACGAGAAAAGTCACAAATAGCCTGTACGAATAAAAATGCAGACCCCAATGAAATCGTAAGATCCAAATGGATTACGAGAAATAGCAAAGACCATTATCTCGGTCTATATTTCACGAAAAATATCTGCCAACAGATGTAACTAATCTATTCGCATTAGAATCCTTTAACCGTCTCATTAACGTTCAATCGGATGAATTATTGCGATCCCGACTAATTCATGTGTACCGATATCTTTTTTTTTCTGTCACCATATGAGCGATGGACTAAATGAATTCTTGCTTAGATATATAATAATACGTAGTGGAAGTCGAAAGTCGTGCAAGGGTTTTAGAACTGTTTTGAGGTCAATATGGTCGTAGAAAATGGGATGTGGGCCGAGGTATCTGCGATACATGAATAAAACGCACATGGAAATTCCGGATATATATATGCAATGTCACAGTGTCTTTCGATACGTGTACATAGCACGCGACTAACCGGTCTCTGGAGCAAGAGCAACAGGATTATAACCGAGTTAACATACGAGAAATCGAGTCATAGCCTCTCGTAACCTTATCGGGCGAATATAAGCCGAGTACAACCGCGCGAGTGGCTCCGTACGATGCGTTCACCTGGTGTATACCCTGCACTCAGCTAACGAACTCGCTAATTAACCTCGACCGCCATGATCTTCCTTTTGCTTGCTTGGTCGTTTGCACTTTTCTCCACCTCCCCCCCCCCCCTCCTACTTTCCCTCTCCCTTCTTATATCTATATCCAAGTGATCGCGTAGCTAAAAAACAAAATTATGTTTACTTGGACGCTTTCTGCATAAAAAGACGTTTGAAATAAAATTCAGCGGGTGCAAACCCATGAAAATACGCCCTTTGGGCTCTCTCGCCCAATCATTTTCTCTGTGTAGGCAGAACGTCCTGTGTGTTCGTAAACTGACGATCGATATCGTCGCCTTGACATCGGTACGGTGGGCATGACCTTTTCTCTTCGCACATTGCGTCGCGAAAAGCTTGTTATACGTGCGTCCTGTTTCACTATTTTTTTCTATCGCCGAAAAGCTGAAATTTGAATTTTTCGAATACAGTCTTGTTTTTTATTTCATACAAATTTTTATGAAGACTCGACGAATTTTCATTATATTCGTGTACGAATTCTGATCAAAATATTAAATCGGCATACAAAATAATGATAATTTTAGAAAAGAAATATCCGAAAAATATTAAATAAAACTTGATCTTGAATTTCTAAATTTTAACTAAAATCGTACTCACTTTACGTCATCAACGAGAGATCCCGATACTTTTCGAGTGTTCAAAGCACTATTAACAGCACTGCTGTTCGTTTACGGAATTAGAAAGAACGAAACAGAATAATGCATCTTAAGGAGGTTGGCTACACACAACAATGTTGGCATGTTAAAAGCATAGGAAAATTCGAAATGATTAGAATTTAATGAAATTTGGTGGGCATATTCTTTTGGATTAAACATGAATATACAAATTATTTAAGATTTTTCTTCTACATAGTTTTCGAGTAATTTAACACTAGAATTTACATCCGTAAGCATAGGATTCTGATATATATAGGTATATATTTTGCATATTGTAAACTCCAATTATTCGACAACTATGTAGACGAAAAATTTGAAAAAATTTGTGTCATTGCATTTGATGCTAAAGAATGTTATCACTAAATTTTATTAAATTCTTATCATATTGTCGTATGTAGCCACCCTCCTTAAGTGCTCGAATCGATTGTTATACAAGTGCATAAATGATCGATGATCCGAAACTGGAATAGCTTTTAATAATATATTTACACAAGAAAACATATTTCTATAAACGAATAAGTGTTTATTCCGGTAGGTCAAGAAGATTTCGTCGCTAAAAGCGGGGCCCACCTCGTTGCAAACTATAATCTGAGGTTTTATCTGTACGCGATTATATTTAGAAATGACGCTCTCCAGTGCCCCGAGCTCCGCCGGGGGCTTTCGTAAAATCCGGGACCCTCGTGAGGGTAATTTTGTTCACACATGCATTTATGTTCATACGAATATATAGGTATAATGTAAATGTGTGTACAAATAAAAGAACACGCGAAACCCATAGTTTTTGTGATCGTTGAGTCTTTGCCACGGTATGCAGACTCTTCCGCACCTCTCGAGATTCGGCGCAAACCCATTTTCGCGATTCCCTGTAAATTCAACGTCGTTGTACACACGTGTAAACGCCCGTAAAAAAAAAGCATCAAGACTCTCCGGTACTCGCAATGGCTTCTTAAAATGCAACGTATTACATAGCTGATGATTCGGTTTGTTTTGCGAACTATACCAAAAGCGACGTAATCGCAAATACACCCACATTCACGCGTATATTTGTGCGAAGAAAAAAAAAAAATAACGTGTGTTTACCATTCACACGTTTAACGCAATGGTGTATGCCGAATCCGCTGAGCTTGTGAAAAATATTATATGCCACAGTGAGAAAAAAAATTTGAAATTGTGGCGAACAAATTAAATTTGTTGATTCAACAAAACTTTTGTTGATTCAACGATATTTTTGTCATGGTGAAAAATTAAGTATTTGAATGAACCAAATTTCGTTTGGGTTAACAAATTTCATTTTGTTCGCCACGATTCGTTGAACCAACAAAAAAATTTGTTGAACCAACCGAAAATTTGTCGAACCAACAAAAAATTTGTTGAATTTACGAATTCATTTTTCTCAGTGCAGAGAGTACGAAACAACGGGGAAACGACAGTTCACGAAATAATAATGCAGCATCGGTATTTTTCGAAAGATCGGTCGAAGCGAAACTGCAAGAAATTTCTCGTTAATCACTTGCCAGAAATGAAGGAAAAGGAAGAATTTTTTTTTTTTTCCAGAATTCACTCCCAACTTAATGAGACTCTTTCTTAGTTGATTTTTAAACATTTTTTTATTTTATTTTTTTCTACACTAATCACTATTTCGGGAGATGACGCTTTTTTCAAGGGTGCTTTTTTTATGCCTGCTACGATAAGAAAAAAAGAAAAAGAAAAACGCAGCAGCAAATACGAAACGTGTTTGTTATCCGTTTCTTCGAGGATTGGCCGATGGTAGAGAATTTCAATGTAACTTTATATGCATATATAGTAACGTTCTCGATAGGCTGCTGATCGAGAATTCAAAGATTCTCGCCACAACCAGAATTAAACGAAATAAAGAACGAGGCAGAGAAGAGTTTAAATAACCGACAGACACAAGAAAACACGTATATATATATATATATACAACACCACATCATCGCAAATAAAATAAGACTCGGAGGTTGCCACATTGATTGCCTTGGACCATCGTCCAGCAGATTATACATATACGGACGTGTCGTTAATGTGAACTGTCGTGACGTCAGTTCTCCGGTCCTGTCCTGAGTCACACGTGTAGCAATACTCGGTGTATTTGTTCGTTTTTTTTTTTGTTTTTTTTTTTCTCCTTTATTCTCCACTTCATTTGAGAACGATTCTACAATATTTGTTACTATTCTTAAAACGTTATGGAGTCCCAGAATTTTTACTATCTAACAAAAACACTTCGATCGTTCGGGCAATATAAACTCGACGAAATTCAAAATCATTCGGAAAATCAACAACGATTTTTGTTATCGGTAAACGGACTCGTGATAAAAAATTTCTTTCCATAATCATTCTTATTTACGTTGATTAATAAGAATTATTATTTTATATACGTTGATAAAAAAAATTTTGTTGTAAATACTTTTTTATGAATCTCTAATAATAATTTTTTTTTTTTTTTTTCATTTCTCTGTACAAATGACGATATAAGTTTTCATATAAGCAACCGAATAAATATCAGATTTGGAGGCTTTCGAATGTTTCGAATTTATCATTAATTCCAATTGTTCACCAACACGTTTCTACCTTCGAAATTTATTGACTCCATTGATACCGATGTGACGATCACCTCGACTGTGTCCGACGACTCTTAGATCATCGTTCGTAATACACCGCTTATACAGACACATTAGCGGTAATAATTCGTTGCTCTTTCGAGCGGGAAGAAGATAATGATTGTGTCAAAGAAGTGTGCGTATGGGATGAAGTGAGAGAGAGAGAGAGAGAGAGAGCGACATACCGCGAGTTGAAAAGACGAAAAAGAATGGAAATAGAAAATACGTTTCGAGAAGATTGGACAGACACCCACAAATAACGCGACCTTGTGAGTCATTTTGCGAATATCGTGATTTTGCCAATGCGCGTCATAAAAATCATTTTTAAAGGCATCGTTGACCGTCAATTTCATCATTGTCAGCAGGAAAACCATTTCCGATTTTAAAAAAACTGATTACAACGTAAAATTTCGAACGGCTAATGATTTTGCTCAGGGAATAAATGTGAACACGATCGCTTCACCGATTTTTCGACACCGTTTCATTTTCCAGATATAGTAAATGTTGAAAATGTAATTATAAATGAATTTAATGAGAGAAAAGTCAGTGTGGGCATCAGTCGAAAGAACCGGTAAGCAGGAAGTTACGTATCGTCAGTTGACGTTCGACTTGCTGACTGAGCATCATTTCACTTTAATATCCAAGTCATTTCGAAGCAAATGAGTTAAATCGTGTAGGATAATCCTCCGAGTGGCGTGGAATCGTTCTACTTTTATCTTTCTATATTTAACTCCCCGTATAGGATATGCATGTATATGTTTATTTGCATGCATATATTTATCGGGGTGGTATCAGACGTTCGAAAGATTTGAAATGGCGGCTCTATGAGAGCATATATATAGCGCGTGAAATTTTCTCATTTCATTTCATTTGAGATTCATCTAACGTACGGCGTGATAAACAAGAAACGGAAATCTTTTCCTCGTTGACATTTACGATATTAAGATTCATGAATCCCGGTCGTTTGTGAATAAATAATTATGAAATGTAAAAAAATAAGAACGAATAATTAAATCGAATGGAAAATTCAAGTTTGAAAAAAAAAAAAAAAAAACAAAAATCATTTGCCTCGTATTGTAATGTAAATATTTTGATTTTTCAAAAATTCGGGAAAAAAAAACTTTTTCTGTTCGATAGTTTTATTCAAGTTTTGATAGTTACATGTTTATTATTTACTGCATCGATGGGGAATCACTATGCAAACGAGCGGATCGTTTCTTGAAGCGATTAGGTTAGACGCGACGTGACATATCCGACCGAAAATGGTCGAGGTTTAACTCACCGGGATAAAATAGTCGGAAAAAATGATGAATTGTCTAGAGTGGCTGTAAACAGCAAACCGCCCACAATCGTTCATGAATGACGTATACTTTCGATTATCATAACCCGTCGATGGCAAAAGACCCACGCTCGTAGAAACCGAAGGATAAGAATTGTATTGCGTTCTTAATTTAAATTTCGCATTAACAACATTTTTTGTAATTATTTCGATGTTTAAGGAATTCAGGGATCATTTTTTCTCCGCTGTTTTTGCTTAAAAATGACGAATTAATGAAAATTCGAGTTAATTAACGATCGAAGGACGCAACCAGTCGGTATAATTCAATCGACAAATTAGGGAATAAATAAAATATACGGAGATCGAAAGTTTGATGGTGAAACATAGAGGATTGCTGAAATGAACCGAATATGAACGAGTTTTTCCGATAAATTTTTTAATTCCGACTGAATAATAATTTCTTGACCTTATTAACGTTAATTTTTGTTCTCGCTGAATTTTCTTATCATAATTCCCAATAAAATTTATTTGAACGTAAAAATACTTATAGCATGAAAAAAAAAGGCTTTTCGTGACCGCAATTACGTGAGCTCGATGGAAGGTCAAACTTTTCGATGCATATAAATTTTTCATCCGAGGCATCGAGATTCTTGTTTGGTGGGCTTATATATATTTAACGTCAATTTGAAAGTTCTTTTTTTTCTTTTTTTTTTTTTTTTTTACTCTCTGTAATGAGAGAAAAAGTCCGGTCGAACGAGTTTCTTTTGACTTTTGCCTCTTCTCGGAGAGAACCCAACCGCGAATTCGGGTCAATCGGATACCGAGAGGCGACTCCTTTGCTACTTCACGTTTTCTCGTATCCCGTGTGCTCGTGAAATGCCGAGATAAGCAGAACAAGGTGAAAAAAATGCAGATAAAGAGAGAGAGAGAGAGAGAGAGAGACCGAAAAAAAATTAAAAGAGAAGAATAAACTACGATGCTTGAAATGTTCGAAACAAGAATTAAAAAAATCAGTGACTCCAGAGATTGATGGAGTTGAAGATCCATAGTTAGAACGCAACAGAAACCATCCGCAGTGTTTTTAAATTTATTTTTATTGTTTCATTTGCGAATTGCGACCAGTTTACCAGTCCGATTTCTACTTTCGGGTTTTACGATTTCCCAAAATCCTGGAACGAAATATCGGCGTTTTTTTCAGATCCAAAAACATTGGTTACGCAAGAAGCAAATCCTTTCGCGATGTCTTCGTTAGTTGTCGAAGTATCGTAGCTCAACGCAATGTTTTCGCTGCAATTTAACGTGGGCCGTGCTAATCGACACTCTTTACCTTATCAAACACAGTGTGGCGTCGTTCGATTGAAACCAATATTGTAATTAATTCGAAATGAGACTTCTTTACAATGCTCGAAGAAAAATAAAGCGCGATTGCTTCTGCGTCGAATTCATTTAATTTCTATGTTCATTCGTTTTTCTTCGATGCTTTTTCGAATAGCGCGAATCATCATACAATTTTTCAAGGCTGATCGAGTGGGCGGGAATGATTATCTCGTCATTTTTAGCCAAGTTTTTCATATAAATTAAGAAACTGAAAACTGAAAACAGAAAAAAAAAAAAAAACATTTCGATCATTTGGTTAACGTTCTATGTGAAAATTCCATTTGTTGCGATCCGTTGAATACAGATTTCCAGAGACTTTTTTGTTCACGTATCATCAGTTGGATTATCATAGCGTCGACGAAATGAAATTGAAAGCAAACATTTTTTTAAATTCTGGATGGAGTTTTCACGAATTCCATATTTCTTTTGTTACAAAATTTGTTATTTTGTGCGAGGAAGCTTTTCTTTTCGGTCATCGTATACGAAACTTATGTTCGCATATTGGAGGCGATTACGATAAGTAGCGTCTGCGTAAAACTTAACGAGTACAGTCTACAAGGCGCCGCACGCGATCTTCGTTTCGTAATGAGACGTGTCTTTATAAGTTTTCACACGAATTGGTATGATTTAACAAATTATGAATCACCGCCATGAAAATCGGTAAAATTTGAACTAAAATCCTCGTTTTTTTGTTTCAACAAAATTTTCAATGAAACAAGTCGAATCTTTATCAACGAACAAAAAAGATCTATATGCCATAAAACGGTATACGAACTAGTCAAAAAGCGAGTCATTGACGCAACAAACAATTTTTTTTATTTATTTCAACGCTAATCGAGCATAGTGGACTTGAAAAAAAAATGATTTTCATAGGAAAAATTTTCTTGTTTCTTGTGCTTCAGGTACGAAGAAGATGGAGTACAAGACCAGACAGTGGCACGAGAAATGTTTCTGTTGCGTCGTATGCAGGAATCCCATCGGTACGAAGAGCTTCATACCGCGCGAACAGGAGATCTATTGCGCCGGATGTTACGAGGACAAGTTCGCGACTCGTTGTGTCAAGTGTAATAAGGTGAATAAAACTGAAAAATCGTCGAATTTGTTTGTTTTTTTTTGTCCATCGGGTTTCACTACGATCAATCACTTAAATAATCCTAATTTTTTTCTTGAATCAATAACCGAAAAAGTGAAATAATTGTAAACATTTTCTTTTCATTTGTAATTAATTGCAAAAAAAAAAATTTATTTGCAAAATTGAACCAACGCGAAATGTGAAAATTTTTTTTTGCAAATAATACAAAAAAATTCATTTGCAAAATGGAATTGATGCAAAATTTGAAAAAATTCATTAGATAACAAAAAAAAAAAAAAAAATGTAAAATATCGTAACTTGTAACATCGAAATTTTGAATAATCGGTGAATTGAAAATAAAAGTTGTTTTTTTTCTCATTAAAAATCATATGCTGTTTTGAATTGAAAAATGATATCACTGTTAATACGATAATCGGATAAATAAAAGATAATTTGTTTTGTAACAGATTATCACCAGCGGCGGCGTGACGTACAAGAACGAGCCCTGGCACAGGGATTGCTTTACTTGCAGCAACTGCAACAACTCATTGGCGGGACAACGATTCACGTCTCGTGACGATAAGCCATACTGCGCCGAGTGCTTTGGTGAACTATTCGCGAAGAGATGCACCGCGTGCACGAAGCCAATCACCGGTTAGTTTTTATAACAGCTGTCGTGTCGTTAATCACTTTTCTTTAAGCTCTTGAGTCGTAATAACACGCGACTTTGTACGATTTTTTAATTCGTTTCGATCGAATTTCTTTTATCATTTTTTTTTTTTTACTTTATTGTACAATATTTTGAAGAATTGAATTTCACGCCTATCGATTTCTCTTCGATTTAATGAAATAATAAAAAAAAAAAAAAATTTCATCGATTTATTAAACTCATAAAAATTATCATCCAAAAAATAGGAATCGGAGGCACGCGCTTTATCTCGTTCGAGGACAGGCACTGGCACAACAATTGCTTCATATGCGCTGGCTGCAATACCTCGTTGGTGGGACGTGGATTCATCACTGACGGTGACGACATCATATGTCCCGAGTGCGCCAAGCAAAAGCTTTCGGAATGAGAGTCCAAAAAAGGGCTAACAAGATCGCTGGGTCGTAGAGAGAAAGAAGAGAGCGAGAGAGCGAAAGGAAGAAGAAGAAAGAGTGATGTGTGTGTGGCAATGGGCGAAGAGAAAAAAAATGGAGAAATAAAATGAGAATAAGAGATAGAGAAAGTGAGAGAGAAAAAGAGAGAGAGAGAAAAGATGAAACATCAACCGACATCGTGAACAACGAGCCGTAAATGATGTCAAATTGGAGGCTCAATCGAAAAAAATCGAGTTTCCGATCAAACCCTTCTACCCCACTTTTTCGACTTTCTGAGATTAGAAAAGCAGCAAAAATTCAATACATCGATCAAAACAAACTAAATTATTTTTTTTCTCCAAAAAACAAACGTGTTGACATAAGTGAAATGAGAAATTCAAATAACTCCCGTCTTTTTGCCCTGCGGGCACTCGGGAGTTAATTGCGATCTTTCGTTCCGGGCTGCATCGTAAAATAGTTGAGGAAAGAGCCTGATTGATCAAATATAAATAGACGATCAAGGAAAAGAAAAAAAAAAACGAAATATGGAAGGAAAAACACGTTTAATTGGATCGCTTGATAATATATTATTATGATTATCATCATTATTGTTATTATTAATATTATTACCATTATTATTATTTTATTATAAAATGAAATATCGTTATAATATGTCAGGTACGATTGAAAAGTTTGAGTCGATTAGAGTCAAGCTAAGTCGCGTCAATTTCATCTGACCCCATTAATATTCTGTCGCGCTCTTGTTCTCGTTTCAGTTTTACAAACGATCCAATGTAAAAAGTGAGGATAAGGGTCGCAATGTTTTCGGGTTTTTTTTTTCTTGCGATAAATTAGGGATAAGGGCAAAAGTCGATAAAGCAAAAATTTTATTATCATTGTTTTAAACAAAATAAATCGAACATTTGTGTGCGTGTGTTTGTGCATGTGTGTGTATGGAAAAATACAAAATTTTTTTCATCTTACAATTGCAATCATGCGGCACATGTTTTTCAGCTATGAGACCCGTGAAATATTCCTACTCACAGAGACATAAATACACACATACACACTCGGACACGTGGGAAAAAAATTAAACGGTTGTCGAAAATTGAGGTTCGAACGTTTTTGTAATACATCAAGTTCATTTTTTCTCTCTCTCTTCCTCTCTCTCTCTCTCTCTCTCTTGTTCTTTTTCTGCATAACATGTAAACACATATATATTTATGTATAAATATAAACACAAGCATAAATATATACGAACATAAAGTTTATTACGATTGAGGAAAGTGTACAGTGAGCCATGTCGATGGAGGAGAATTCTGTCCGCGAGTAATGAATAACGAGTGCTTGAATCGATCGCTTTCATGAATTTTGTGCTGTTTTTACGTGAGAGCGGTTAATCGTTAAATACGAGAGAATAAAATGAGGGGAAAAGGATACAAAATTTCTTAGATATACACACGCAAACATAAACTTTTGACACACGATACTGAGCTCTAAATCGATGATCAGTCTCAGTTTTTACGAGAGCACCCACTCGGTATTTATTATCCGGAGAGTGGCTAAAAGAAAAGTACGAAATACAACAAGTGAAACAAAAAATAAACAAAAAATAAGATGAGAAAAAAAAAAAACAAAACTTTGTGGCCTTATACAAATGAGTAAATACGAGTATAACTAACGTTTTAAATAATATATATATTGTTATATATATCGAGAATTGTATCGATTTGTAACATCGCAAAAACGAACGAAAAAAAAAAAAACAAAAAAAAAAAAAAACAAAGAAAAAACAATAACAAACAAAAACATTATGCCTACGACGCGTGTTCGCCATTTTGTGCGAGAGTTTGAAGAAGAAAAAATACGTCATCGTGTTTATGTATATTTATATATACAGGAACAAATATTGAAACGGCGTTGAGTTTAGCAAAAAACGAAGAAAAAAAAAAAAGAAAAGAAAAAAACAACGCACGAGCTCGAAATGATAAACGAAGCACGATCATTTGATACCGTTCCGAAGCTCGCTATGTACCGTTTATGTTCTTTTCATATCACTCACCCGACTAATCGTCTTAATTAGTTACCGAGATATGAGAAAAGAATTGTAGGGAAAAAAAAAATGAAATGATTCTTCAACTCGGCGCATCACATTTTATCACGCTGTAAAACCGATGATTCAAATAAATGTAATTATTTACGAAGTGTCTTTTCATTTCGTGATTTGCACGAACGGGAATAGGGATGTAGCAGATTCGATAGAGGGCAGGTCGAAAACACACGTGGCGCCTCTAGTGTTATCAATCACTAGCTGTGCGTGCGGGCTTTGCCCGCGGAATCTAGCATGCTAGCTTTTTATTGCATTTCTGTAAAAATCAAGATATCGAAATTTCTTAAAAACACAAACAAATTTTGGATCATCAATCTCGTGAAAGATTCATCGTAATCGGTTCAGTGGTTTTCGATTGAAAAACGGACAAACATTTTTTAGCAAACAGATTTATATATATAGAGACGAAGAGATAAGTTTTTGGGTACAATTTTCCAAGAAGTTATTTGAATTTGAGTTTTGAAATATATGTATACTTGAATCATGGGGATTGTACTCAAAAACTTATAGCTTCAAAACCTCCAATAGTGCTGCAGTCTACCTGCACCTTTCCTATATCCTTCAAACTTTATTGGAACTCGTTTCGAAACGAAAATAAAATTTTTATCAAATCTATTTAAGAGAGTTCATCTGGTAATCGAATTAACAAACAGATATTGATTAAAAAATTTGAATACAATTATCAATATCAACTAGATCACCTGTCAAAATTTCAGGTCCTTAGAATACTTTGTTTGAGAGAAATTAATAAAAACAGATTTCCCAATTTAACACGGTTCCTTAAGCGTTTCTGTGGTTTTTCCGTCTGTAAACATGAAATTCGCAAGCATTGACAAACAGTTTCGTACGAAATTTTTATAAATGCTTAAAAAATATCTAAAAAATCTTTTTACCACTTCACAAAATCCATTCGATACTTATGAGGTTCGGAATAAATTAATTTGTCTCGAAGAAGGAGGTTAAACTTTGGAGGTTAAACACACTAAACATACTGAGCCGACTACGCTAGTCGTGACAGTTTTGGGTTTTGACTTGCTCGCTACCAGATGAACTCCCTTAAATACCAATGATATTTTCGCAGATTTCAACGTTTTTGGCCATTTTTCTTGAAATGAAAAATACAAGTTTCATCATCATTGATTTTATTATTTATTTTCACATAGAAAAACGAAATAAATGATAAAAGAAGCAATGCCCGATTCGATACTCCAGGAATGAACGCCTTTCGTCATCAACCGAAATCGATTTCTTCTTATCAGCAAAAGCCTCGTCGATTGTTTACCTTTCGCCGATAAATTCCGAGTGGGAAAAACATCCCTTACCGCGCTACGTCCACGGAGCCTTTGACATCGCAGCTGCATCCGTGCAGGATTTTCAGACGAATCTACACGTCCAGCGTAGGATTCCGGAGAAGAGCATTGTTCTCAACGGATGCTAATGGAAGCACTCTTTGCTCCGGTGGAAACTTGTCTTTTGTACCGTCGCCATTCTCATGGAGTGTGCAAGAAACTTTCAGGTGAGAATTTTCATCACCAGAACTTCCGAACCCATGTGAAAAAGGTTTTTCCATCTACGATTTGTGCTCTTATGCTCGATAAACGCCATATTTAAGGCTCTCGCGATATTGTACCAATGATGTACCATCGCTGCATCGTACTCTTCAACGACTATTGTCAAATATATAACCATACGTACCAGGTTAGTGAAACAACAGTACGATGGCACTAGCCGAGCACACTCGTTGGTTTCCTGTACTACCCTTGTTTCCCGGAAGTACACAGCGACGAAAAACAGCTGTTCGGAGTATCGACACGAACCACGCGTCATTTACGGGCTCTTGGAGGTTCAGCCTCTCTCGGAAAAAAACGTTAAAACCTTTCGTGGTGATAATGTTTATTGTCAATCGATGGTGAACGAAGGATCGAACGTTTCGCTCGATGTTTCGCCGACTCATCGATTCTTTCATATGTGGACTACAGTGCGAATTCTTTCTCATGTTTTCGTGAAAATGGTTTTTTTTTTCTCAATTTTACCAGTTGACAGTTTTACCCCGATCCCGGTGACTGTTCCAGTGTCGGCGTTTTAATAGAAATTTTATGGAGCAGCTAACTCAGCATCGTATGTATTTCAACAATAAGCCAGTCAAGTTATTCTCACATTTTATTTAGAATCTCACAAACGCATGGGTAAATCGTAAATATTTTGATGTATGACTCGTGTCGTTGGAAAAGGGAGCGGTAGGACTGCGCAGGAGGTTATGTACGACTAAACGTTATTTCGATGTCCTTTAAATACCGATTGTTTTTAGGGTTTTATTATTAAAACATTTTCAATTACTAATAAATGATTTCAAACGAGCTTCAAATTTTTTGTATCTTATATAATTCACAAAAACAATGTCTAATGATAACAGCCACGATGAACACGAGCCTCGATGATGCTTTTGAAATCGATGTTGTAAAATGCAAATAAATTTATTTAAAAACAAACTAAATTTTATTTATATTACTCAATATTTTCATTCGATATTCAAATGTAGATTTATGAGAATGAAATTCAAAAAAAAATGAAAATGAAACTGATAACTCTGACTAGAAAATTATTTTTCGTCTGATACAAAACATATTTTACTTGTTTCGTCAATGTTATTTACCAGTTATGCTGTAAGATTAGCACAAAAGTTTAAACATGTTCGAGTAAAATTTTTGCTTGTTTTTGCTGAACTGAATATATTTTAGAAATTCAAAGTTGCAGTATTCTCGCGTCAAATAAATAACCTAATACTCGAACGATTGAACGGATTGTCCATTTTTCGATTTCTCCGATATGCGTGTTCGAGACGAAAGAAAAAAAAAAAAAAAAAAAAAATGAAGTAACACGAGTTGCACGTATCTTTGTACCGACTCGAATCGATCGATCGTGACTTTCGTACGATTCAGGCAAACCTCGAACTTAGTCTAGGACAGCCCCAACTCGGAAAGTTCACTCGGGAGCGTTTCTCTCATCCTCTCCCTTCACCCATCGACCCCTTCTGCCCTTGCTATTGGGATTCAACTCGGTGAGTGCAAAGTTTGTTACGTGACGAATTTGCATTTGATGAATTCAGCAAACATCGAATCGATCGTGGCGCATTCATTCTTTTGAGCAAAGCCACTGTGGAGTTTGTATGGTCGGTATTGTAACACGAATAATACAGTTAGTGATCAAATCAATAGAGCCAATGGGGAAAAAAAACAATCAAAAGAAAATGTCACATCTTTTCAATATGAAAGAAAAAAAAATATGGAGAATTTCACGGTGTTCGTTTCTCATGGATCATTGAATGTAAAATCAGTGAGTGATATAAAATAATAATAAATTTAAAAAAAAACAGTTACATTTACTTTTTCATCATAGAAGTCACTGCAATCCTCACAAACAATTCTCATAATGTATTTTAAGGGAATCTTCAGCTGGATGAAGCGAATCGATTTTATGATTTTCATATTTCATACAATTCAGCGAGTTTAAAATGTCTTTTGGAATAATATATGGAAGAATAAAAAAAATACACTGAGATAGTGTGGCTCGTCGTTTCTCTCGAGTATATTATTGCTTTTCTCAAAGCTATTGACAGAAAATGCATAACCAAAGAAATTAAATCACTTTGTTTTGACGCGGTGACGAGAAAGAATTCTTCGAGTAAAATCATTAAGATGATGTCGGACGATTTTTGTTTTTCCATTACCTCGATTAAGTTTGAAGCGAATAAAACAGTTTTTGTGTCGCACACAACTGTAGTAATGTAGTTTTTTTATTGAATTAAAAAAAAAAATCCAATTTCTGCTATTTCGTTGAGAAATTTTAGTACCATTAATCCCATTTTCTGTTTCCTGTACACGAGCGTCACCGTTCCATATACAAATTAAGAGCCAAGTTTTATGTTCGACTTCTCGAAGTAGTTAATCCTCGTGATTCACAGACAACTACGATCGGTCTTGACGAATCTTGTCGATACTGGATAGAAATTGTTCGTCAAAGGGATCAACTCAGAGATTCCAAAATCTCATTAAGGATTGACAGTTTCCTGAACCCCTCTCTCTCTCTCTCTCTCTCTCTCTCTCTCTCTCTCTCTCTCTCTCTCTCTCTCTCTCTTTCTTTCTTTCTCTCTCTCTCTTACTCTCTTATTTATTTCCCTTAAGATAGTATACAGAGCTGAACACATACGGACGAATAGATACACATAGATTTACACACACAGCTACAGAAGCAAGTGTATACGTAAAATTATATATATATATATATATATATATATATATGAATATCGTGAAATACATAGAACATGGATAGCTTATCTCTCGTTAAATCCGGCCATATCGATATTTCAGCTCACGCATAAGGGCTATAGTTAGATTAGTGGTATACATTAAACCTCTCTTAGCAATTTTTTCGACCCGCCGTTAAAGACTGACAGAGATACGGGCGATACGTGAGAATTTTTAAAACAGTATCCTGGACTCTCTCTTTTCTCTCTCTCTCTCTCTCTCTCTCTCTCTCTCTTTCGCCCTCTGTTACTTTTCTCTTTTACCTTAATACGAACGTGGCATAGTTGAGCGTCTTAATGAAACGTTGGTTGGACCCGCGCGAATTTCCTCCCTCGTGAAAGCTCTTGCATGAGATCTAGGGGAGAAAAAGTTTTGCACTCTTGCATACACGCATGAACCACACACGTTTATACTTACGTTGATACGAGTGAGCAAACTGCAGCACTTGACCCTGCCGGGAAATTCTCGACTCGGACCGAAAGAGAAAGAGAGAGAGAGAGAGAGAGAGAGAGAGAAAGAGCGAGGAGGGGGGGGGGAGAAAGATACACAGACTTGTAATCCTAGAGCACTTCACGAGGATTATGTAATTCCCGGTCGGGCTCTTTCCCATCTGCAGAAACGCGGGATAAAAAAAGCGCACATGAACAACGGCTTAAAAAATGTATAAAAAAAAAAAAAAAAAAAAAAAAAAAAAAAAAAAACAAAAACAAAAACAACCACCGAAAAAATACGGCTTCTGTTTGACCCGAAAAAGTAACATTACATAGCAGGTTTTTGTTTCTTTGTCTCGGTATCAACTCACGAGCTATTTTTTTTTCCTTTTTCCTACTAAAGAGGCTTTCTCGGCATACCATTTTTGCCTAGCTGCTAAGAACGTTTAATTAAAAAAGTCCGAGTGCAAGTGATAAATATATCGTTGAGGTTTCATATGCATCGGTTACCGTAGAGGTAGAAAAAAAAAAAAAAAAAAAAAAAAAAACAAAACAATCACCGAAGTCGTGCAGATTTTCACAGGCCGTTTACCGATATCGTTACTTCATCAACGCCTCGGTTGAACGCAATTCAAATTACGCTTGAATTTTTTATATCTTTGTCTAAATAAAATAACAATTAAAATTTTGTCGCTAATTCGTCGATGACAGGTTGCGCTCTCGGTTTTTCTTTGTTTAATATTTTAATGCAATATTGTCGAAAATTGAAAAAAATAAATAAAAATGTCAAATTGCGGTTAAAAACCGCTACCGCATCTCTTGATACTTAGATTTCTCCACTTCATTGTTACATTTTTTACCAATTCTTTATCATTTACAAAAGTCATCAAGAAATTTGCTCGTCTCTCGAGCTCTGAATTTTAGCTTTGATATATAAATATCAAAATATGATTTTTAATATTCAAGAGTTTGAGAGTTTCGTTCGGTACAAAATATTAATACGCCAAAATTGAATCACCTCGCGATTAGACGATGACGCTTCAGCTTTTATGAAATTTTAATCATCAAAAGAAATCATTTGAAAGGGGACTGAAACTGAAAAAGGTTGGAAATTCGGAGTGGCAAAAAGTTGAATAAAATAATAAAATGTAACGAATTCCTCTATTGAATAGTGATTCTGATTCGCGTAATTTTATTTGGAAACTTCAGTAATTCTCAAACAACAAATTATTCATGAAAATCTTCAACTCCGTTGTTGGTGGTAAAAAGCCACAATGGATTTTTCCATATAACCTACTTGCCGTCAGTCGCGATTTACTGCAACGATATGTGAATATCGACATATTTTATCGTTTCGAGAAAATTGTTCTATTCTTATTCGTGCTCCGATCTACTCGGTGATACGGTGAAATGGTTTTTATCACTCGTTGCGAAAATCACGACTTACGAAGCAATCCCAGAACGATTTCTCGCAAGTATAAATATAAAATGGAATAAGAAAATCGTGTGCTTTGGTTCTGATATTGAACTTTCTCGTAGGAATTACCTGTGATAACGGTATACAGAAAATTCTCCATACAGAGACGAACGTATTTTGAAAATCTGATAGAGATCAAAATACAATTTCTCAGATCAACGCCAAGTATAGAGATTGCACGTTTGTAAGTTTCACGATGAATACGGTGAGTTCGAAATTAACTTTAAATTCAATGAATACAGCTTTATCAAAGTTTCAACTACTGATAAAAAATTGGGAGTTTCGAATAAATTTTTTAAACGTATTCAATCAGCTCATTAAATTTGAATCATCAATTGATTATACAATTTGTTCCAATTATGATCTCTAAAATCTGATCCTTGTTTTTCGGAATCTTATGTATTTCCTTAATTTAACTTCTTTTTCAATCGCTTCTTACATTCTTCTGTCCTTTCCGTGGCATATAGGTCTCCGCGGTATTCGTTTTTTTTTGTTGTTGTAGAATACCAAGGCCTACGCTACAATTTCATAATGCGACAGAAAAATATCAAACCGTATTCGTACAAAAAGTTTGCTAGACCCTCTCGAAAAACGTTTACTTCTATATCTCTTTCGCTCCTGCTCTGATTCCTCGTTTCCTTACTATATTTTTATTTTCTTAACTCTCTGGTTTTCCTCTATGAAAACTTTTGCGAAAACAGTATCCATCGTACATACATAGTAACGGCTGAGCTCTCCCGCATCTCCGGATGATGAGATGAGTGGCACAAGAGCAAAAGTTCTGTTTAACTCTCCAAGTTTGTCGGTGTCACTCGAAAATCACATCAACGAGAGTCTGAATGAATAACAATACAATGAAAATGCTTGCTGAAAATAGCACATTTGCTTACTCGTATATTTTTCGCTAAATCCACAAAGCTTGCCTGTGCAAATAATTCCGGTTTATTTATTTTTTTTCTTTTTTTATTTTTTTTTCAAGCAGCTATTTTTGGTATCATAAAAAAGATAACGCCCTTCGAATGAAATATCGCATAACGTTTTTTCTAATATAAATTCGGAGAAGAATAGATATAAACGTAAAGGAAAAATAATCGATTTCTCGTAGAATCGCGTATCCCTGACACGAGTCGTCTTTTTTCGCATGCGGGTCAGCGTAACTTCGCATTTTAGTTTGAGCTTTTACGTTCGTTTTATAGGCCGTCAGGGGGCCTGGATATTCCTCCTTTCGCAGAATAAAGAGATCTCTCCAGGCTCGCACAAACTGCTTCAAGTTTAACGTCTACTTGTACGAAGAAAAAGGAACGATGCATAACTTCTTCGACGATGGCATTGCATGCCGTTACACCAGTTAACTCCTTCTGCGTAGCTCCCATATACTCGTGAAAACTTTGCTGAAGTCTTGTTCTACTACTTCTGGTTAATCTGTCATCAAGAACGAAGTACACTGCAAAATGAAAAAAAAAAAGAAAAAGAAAAAAAAATCTTTAAACTCGAAAGAAAATTATTCAAAATGATTTTATGCCTCTTATGAATAAAGATTGCAATCCATTTCCCACTTTTTTTGAACATTGGAAAAATGAATTCAGCTTAAAATAGCCGAGTGAGAGAAATTGACGATGGTTCACTAAAAATCACTTTGAACGTCGCCCGAGACGCTAGCATCTCTCAAGTTATATCTTTTTTTTTTTTGCATCCAGGAGCTTTCTCTATTTTTGTTTAATCTCCAATATTTATTCAGAACAATGAACGGGATGAAAATTCAGAAAATGCAAATGAATGATGGTAACTCACAGGAAAATATAGATAGTAGTTTGAGGGTTGAATATAAGGAAATTTCTGAACACGAAGATTGCGTTCCCCCAGTTCTCATATCGAAAATCTGGGTCAATGACTCTTTTTAAGCCTGCCAATAGTTCTACGCAAAACATTAGGGAAGGTGTGAAAAGCCTCAAACGAACGCATAGATTTCGTACAATTCACATCCTCGCATCTTAAGGGTGGGACAATGCTAAGTTAAGAAAGGGGTTTTACTCCAATCCCCATTATTCTTTCGTCTTCGTCTTGCTCCTTATTTTTCGAGATTTATATATCCATATCTATGTCGAGTTTTTCATTTCATTCAACTACTTAACGTGCTTTTACGTTAACCCGAAGCTTTGTGCTACTTGACGGGTTTTTTCTCCCGTAATCTCGGCGTAAGGGTTTTCTGGGCTACTCAAAACATCCGGTTGAAGACAGGAGCTTCTCATAACAATCGTCCTTTCTCGAAAGCTTTCGCATCTATAGCAACGATACTCTGTTCTGTATTCGTTTGTGTCAGGCTCTTACCAACTCCCTATGCTCTTTCCTTTTTTTTTTCATCCCTTCCTTAAACTTGTCGTCGCTTTACCCGCCCCGAATCATGGTAAACTTTAGGGTGGGTGAGTCGAAGAGAGAGAGAGAGAGCGAAAGCGAGATGGAGAGAGAGCAAGATCTTCTGTACGAACGTCAACTCGTCTTGTTTTGCCGACGTCACTGTGTTTCCGAGGAGTTTCACCCTGCGGAGCTTTTGTAACGTGACAACTTGCGGTCGAAGGATAGAGAGCCTAGAAGCACGGTCGAGGGGTTGATGGAAACGCGGGGGTGAGATATTCGTGTCAAACGAAGAAACTACGGGATAGCAAGACGCTTGCACTTAGAGGGAGAGACAGATAGAGTGATGAAATAGCAGATAAGTAGAGAGAACAGGAAAGATATAAGTGAGAAAGGGTATAGAGCTTATTATATACCGTTTGAATGTGTATGTGTGTATGTATTTGGTGGGGCTTTGATGCATAGAATTTCGGCAGCCAGTGTATACGAGAATGGGCTGGTGACGAGAGACTGCAGCAAGCGAATCTACTCTGGGTTTTCCCTGAACAACACTTTCTCTCTGTCTCTCTCTTTTCTTACTTTGTAAACTTCGTTCGTTACTCGCGCAGCAGAAGGACAAATGACACAACAGCCAGGAGCAATATTACCGAATTCTGTCTGCATGTTGATCCGTCTCTTTTTTTTCGTTACGAAATAGATTTGCACAAAGTTTATATGGTAAGAATATAAGATTGGAAAATGTGGTATGTTGTATGGATAAGCTATGAATGTTGTTGGGGTCCAGGGATCGCTGAACCCCAACAATCTTTCATATCTTTCGCGCTTGGGATGCGAAGCACTGGTGAAAGGTGGTAAAACAACTACTTCGTGGTCGAAACGATTGGTCTTTTTCCATATATCTGGGCATTTTTGCAAACTTCAGTGAGCAGGGACTTTTATTGAACGAGCTTATTGATAAAGCTGTTGAATGATTTTTGAAAAGTTTCAGTTTCAGTGTCTCTGAATCTGTCGTTGCAGAAACTTTCTTCTACAAACTCCACCGAATATGTTTCTGTTTAGATTGATCGTGGCGAAGCCTACACGTGAGATTTTCTGTAGAAAAATTTCTTATACCCGGAGCTCACTTCCACACCAGCAAAGATCCATAAATCTCTGGAAAATATAAGGCAGCGTTCAACTTTTTATCTTTTGCTCGTGTTGCATGGGATATTTCCACCTGCATGAAGAATATTGTGAAATATGGAATACAGATATCATTCGTATACAGACGGAAATAAAGAGTACAGCAGTTTGGATCTGAAAAAGTAAGGAGATTGCCAGAGCCAGTGCAAGACTTATGACACTCGTAGCTGAAATTCAACTATGTTGCAAGCAGTTGGAACTTGCTATGCACACAATTCAGTTTTTCTTCATCCAGCCGAGCTTTTTTCTTTTATCATCCATTTTCTCAACTATCTTTATCCCGGTTTGCCAGGATCACAATTTTGTGAAATGTAATCCAGGTCCAAGCCCGTATCGTTTTTTCTCTGCGATCGACAACTTTTGTACACGCGATTCCACGATGGCCGTCCATCAAGATGTTCTTCGGTGGGATGAAGAAGGGTTCAAGGATACGAAGTAGATGGAACAAAGCAATGCTAGGAACTTGGGTTTTGTAGCGATACACGAGGGACAACGTTCTACATTGAAGTCTCCGACCGTAAATCAAGGCCTTGTGTATATCTATACAATTATTTTATATACATCGCCATCGTACTGCCTTCAAGCTCACCGGTTTGCTGCTGAAGCAGTAAATGTTGCTTTCGCAAGTAAGACAGCAACACCAAAGCGCCGAAGGGACCCGACCTTGCGATTCTCTTTTACTCGCCTTTGTCGTTACCCCCTTTCAGCGTCAGCACTATACTGCTGCACTATTCCTATTGTTTACTAAACCTTCTAACGTGTTACGTATTCGTGCAATCGCAGCAACCAAATGTATCTACATGGTGTTGCATAAGTTAAGCATAAGCCCTAAACAATTCACGGATTACAAAATTCTCAGCTAGAATAGACCTAGTTCGTTTAGTCTCTGATATTTTGATTATGAACTATTGATTGATTGCAAATAGGATGGAATCAAAGGGTTAAGCATTAGTGTTCGTTTTCTGAAGTTAAAAGTTATAACAATGCTCATTTGACATATGATTGCATGTCTATTTGAAAAGAAAACCAAAGTATTAAAGTATTGAATAGTTTTTAAAAGTTTTCTATCAATAAGTGCAGAATTCTTCGTTCAATGATCAACTTACTAGATGTATAACAAAATCAAAAAAAATATAGTTGAAATAGAGATGCAGTCATTTTCAAGATATTTCTAACTTCGAATCTGAAGATTCCAAGGGTTGGGTTCATCATTCCACCGGATCAGTTATCATCAATCAATGAAAATCTCTCCAATGATAGATTATGGAAAATAAGGAATTTAAACTTTTCTTCCTTAAACTACTCAACGTATGTCTCGGGCAAATCTTGGGACCCTATTTTTTAGACCCCCCGCATACGTGCATAACGATTGCCTCGGACAATAGTCTAGAAGACACTGTATGCACAATTTGCAGAGTATACTCAAGCGTGTACGTGATGGTAAAGCTTTTGAAGGAGCGATGTATGCATCTTGCAGAGTCACCCCGATCCTTGCTTCACGACTCTTGTGACCGCTGCCACAATATTGCGCCCTATCTGGCAGCCCGCCAACTTACACGCGCCACATTTCGTTCGGTGCACTGTTTGGTATATACGTATCAGTATAACCGAAGTACAACCCATTGCGGTCGTTTCCAGAAACCCTTTTAATCGGTAGAACTTACCCCTTGCCATCTCTTCCCTCTGTCATACGACTTCGAACGAAAGATATCTGCTGACTTCCATTGAGTGTTGTCTTGTGACTCTTTTAACGTCCATTTCACTTCCTCATTTATGGATTACTCTTTATTCAATTGATCATCGATTCTTGCTGCTTTGCAACAAGGGGACTGCTTCAATCATTTGCATTTGACTTATTTGAATTGATTTTAACGTTGTTTAAATTCAATTTGTCTTTGAGCTTCTTAGAAGAAAACTATCCAAAAAGAAAACGAACAAAAGTTACTTCCAGATCTGCTTAAAAATCTTTATTGATGCACAGCGAAAAAAAAGTTTTCTTGCATTCTATTGATGTAAATCCAGATGAATTTCACTAACTTCCAGAACCAACGGCACCTAAAACGAAATATATTTATTATAAGAGCCTGTAACGACGACGACTCACTACTGTACTTAAGCTTGCTTAATTGAATATGCGACAACGCAGCGTTGATATGGAACCACGAAATACATAGGCATGCAATGTCCGCATATATCCTCGTGCTTGCTCAATAATGCTTGCATCGTACATTTGATGTTGTATATCTATAACATATATAATACATATGTATGTGCATGTTCGTAGATTCAATATTGCACCGTATCAATCAGGCATCGTTAAAGCAAAGGTCGCCTACAACTAACGTGTTTACATCACATTAATACGAGCTTCGCTATACACGTGCTACACACGACGAAATTAGCACATTAACATTACAAGCAAAGTTCAAACAAACCGAGAACTAATTTACCTGTATTAAAAATCAAATTTTTGTTTGCCAAAAGAATCCTGGCGAATTACTTGATTGCTTTATGGAATAATTTACCAAGTTAGGTGTATCAGTTGTAATGAATCTCCTTTGATTATTACATTTGACTCGATTTTATATTTGGTGACTTTTCTCTCGCGGTCCATAAAACTCACGTGCTATAAATTCTTACATTCGCGGTATACGTTGCAAATAAGTCTACCTCGGTACAATAAATATGGGGTTGTTGGTTAGGGGATGGTGATATCGGTGTTAATGGCTCACTGGACACGCCACGATGTTGTCTATCGACCGATATCGTTGCCAACTCGTTAAAAGCAGCCCAAACTCAATATCGGAACAGGGGAAAAATTGAAAGAAAAAAAAAAACAACGATAGACAAACCGGAGGAAAAAGACAATAGAGCAAAAAATGAGAATGAGAAGTCTTAGCCGAAGGGGAAATACTTTTTCTTTATTTGGTTTAATGGCTTCTGCAATTGACTACCGATTAAGAGTTCAAGAGTTCATAGAAAGTATATATGGTAAAGCGGTATATGAAACGCTGCCTTTTTTTTGTAGTTTTAATGTAACGTTGATTTTCTGTTTTAGTCAATTGTAATTCATTGATTATTGTCAAAGCACAGGTCCTTTTTCAAAGAAGAAATTTTGCACAAACGGATCACTGAACCAATTATTTACATAAAAACAGGAAAAACGAAATTTATCAAAAAAGTTTTCCCATAAAAAATTTGATAAAAAATAAAAATGTCTGACTCAACGAATCGAAAGTGCACCAATAAACGTAGAACTATTCGGGTGGCGTAAGTCTGGATATCAAGTGCAGAATAAAATCGAGTGTGATCGATGCGTGTTGTTAATATTGGTGGCAAGAAGAATAAAGTCGTGATAAATCCTATGCTACAAAATAAAAATTGAGTTTCATTTTACCTAACATTTTTGTATTTACAATAACGGTTTGGATTTTGAAAAAAATGGAAAAATACATTTGCTAGTACAATCAACGTTTGTCGAAACTATAGCCATTTCCATTTTTATACAAAAATGAATCTTTTCGTTTGGTATACAAATTTCAACGGTTTTGTATAGCTGCTTGGGAATCGCTGTTCACTGATCCATATATTATTTCCAGGGTGAATACACTGCGTAGACATTGGCATGATAACTCGAGCAATGGTGAAGGAAAACATTTTCGTTTTCAATCATATATATATATATATATATATATATATATATATTCATACATAAAACATAGATATATATGATGTAATAGGAAGTTGGATAGATCGAGAGAAAGAGAACGATTGGGTCTCATATGTGCGCAACGGCGTAAGGACATCCAGCATTGTCCTCTTGTGCAAGGATATGAAGGATGCCCCAAGGAGTCCTGGAGAAGTTCACTGAGTCTCTTGCCTCCCCCAGCCTCTCTCTCTCTCTCTCTCTTAACGATGTTGGCAGCCGGAACGAACAGGGGAGGCTGTGAGCTCTTGTGATGAGAAGGCTTTGCCGTGCATTCTCACGAGCGTACGCTGAGCAAATAGAGGAGAGGAAAGAAAGTAAGTGGAGGGAGGGAAAGCCCGCGGATAAACTCCGGTAATTTGTCACTCGGGCCCCGTCTCGACGCGCCAGCTGGAGATATAACTGAGAGAAAGAGGGATAAAAGTTCCTTCTCGTATTACGAGAAAGAGACGACATCACCGCGATCCAACCACGCTATTCTCGTTTAAATAAAGTGGCTCTCTCTACTCAACTATTCTCTATCCCATTCCCTTCCCTCAGCGTTCTCACTCTGCCATACTCCTCTTTTTTCTTTATCTGTCTTTCTCTTCAATTCTGGACTCCTGCTCCATATGTTAGACCATTTTTTACAACCATCCTCTCGGAAATAGAATAAATTCGGGGTGAGAAATGAAACTAATCTGATGTTGCATGCACGTTTATATATGTATATATAATCATAAAAACCTGCTAATATAGACGACCATCACATCGCGTTATTCAGTCTCGAACGTGCAGGAAACATTTAGGCATTGTCAATTGTTTAAGATTTTTCCCTTTAACGAAAATAATACTCCTGGTCACTCCTGTTTTCTAATAGAATCCAGCACATATCGATGAAAAAAGGTATTAAATCATTCAACGAAATGTCCAATCGAATATTATTTTTTTATTAATAATCCCTTATTACGAAATCGACGGAATTCAATTGATTTTTTTATTTCAGTTTTCAGTAATCTGCAGCTTGAGAGTGTGAGTGATTGCAACTCATGAATTATGTATTTATTGGCTTCGTCAATTTCTTAACAATGACTCTGAATACCGGATGCTAATTCACTCGTCCTTATCCGTAATCATGCTTGAAAACTTAATATCATTATGCCAACCAGTGTATAAGAGATGAAAAGCAACACTGGCAGTGTCGAGAAGTAGAGAGGCAGAAACCCGAGACGAGAACATTCTCTGTAACGCAATTATAGATAAGACTGTGGTTTTGTTTACAAAACATAATTGAGAAATTAAGCAACTCATGATTAAAGCGTCGTTTTTGCACAGTCGTGAAACAAAACTTGGCGTACAAACTCAGCGATCTCTCAACTCGGGTTGTGTTTTTTACCTCATGATTGACTTCAGTCTTACACCTCCTCTAACTTCCTGTGCCTCCTCACCTTTCTCACATATGCGGATAATTTATATTTCGGTCTTTTCAGAACGAATTAATTTGTATGTAATATTTGGCCTGGTTATTGAATACTCGTATCATGAAAAGTGATGAAAAAATAGCATATAGATACTGTAAAAAAAGTTCAGACAATTGCATTTACTCTCTCCAAATAGTAGTTCCGGGTCGCGAAAAAAATAGTTTAGACTTCACAAAAACTTATCAAATAAATAAAAATCATAAATGAATAGTCAAATATATGACAACCAATTAACTCCTAAATCAATCTTAGAATTTTACGTCACTTGCGCACATTGGCTTGCGGAGAACCTGTAGCAATTTTGATGTTTGATATCGTAGCTACTCTCGTAAATTCTTCGAAATCCTCGTATCCTAATTATTATCCTCGCAAATTCCTACAATTGATAAATATTTTCAAATCAGAAAAACGTAATCCTGAAGGAATTATTTTATGATTATTTTCTTGTTTTTTTTTTCTAATAATATGTTATTTCGAAGTCAGGAGATTTTGGTTTTTTAAAACAATATTTATCAAGCTATACGATTTCATCAATCAGGAGTTTTTTAAAATGATTTTCAAAACATTATTTCTACAGCTCCGAAAGGATCGATTGTTAACATGGAATTCAATTCATCATTTATATATGGTTCAGAATCTCCTCTTCGCTTTTTATTGCGATTGAATTTTATGTCATCTTCTCGTTGCTCTGGTAACTCATATAGAGCTTCGTACACAAATTTTTATTTTTATACACACTACATGTACATAGTGAATACTTTCAAATTTCATTACTGCTCTCATATATCCGTCTACTACGTCAGAGATGACAAAGTGATAAAGGAAGAACTGACTTTTGACTAAAAGCGTGGTTTGTTACTTGAAAGGCAAGGAACAATTTAATTAACGTACGTTGCCATTGTGCGGAAAATGATTAACACGGATTGCCAAGAAAATATCGTCAGTTATTTGTACAGAAAAGGAAGATAATTAAAAGCATGAAAAAATGAAAATACACATTTAGACAAATGTACAAATACAGTAAAAACACAATTTGCACCGGAAAAATTATTCTGCTTGCTAAATCGTTTGTTACTTGTTAATTCCTAATCATTGAGCCTGAAAAAAATTGATTACTTTTAATTTAATATATCATAAAAATTATTCTGCTCATTAAATAATTCGTTATTTTTTAATTGCTAATTATGAGACATGAAAAGATTAAATACAGATTATTTTTAGTCATAATTTATCATAATTCAATTGCACGAGTTATATATCTTATTCGTTTTCTTATTATTTTCTAATTAACGTCTTTTTGATTGCATTACTTTTCACTCCATCATGTCGTATACATGCACTTTCAATTACTTTTCCAACTCCCTGTATCTTTTCTGAAAGCTTACATAAAATTCAGTGTCATGCAACTATCGAACGAACAAGAATCGCTTATAAGAAAACGAAGTTATTGTACCTACGCAAAGTTCGTTACGACGGAGCAGTAATTATGCCAGCAATTTGATTTTTTTTCTGGAAAACACTGTCATTATTGGAAAAAGAAGATAAAGAATATTTTTTATAGAAAATTATTCGCCCACGCTATTGAAATTGGTATCGATCCACACGAAGCATGCGACCCCAGCAGATTTCTGAAAAATTGCTTTTGAAGTGCAAAACAGCTGTTTTTTTTTCTATAAACACCATCGAAGGCTGTGTTGAAGTGAATAAATTGTTTTTTTTTTTAATTTTTTTGGGGGAGTATTTTATCGAGCTGATCAGAGTTTTACTTTTCTTTGTTCATTCCTTTTCATTTACTGGCCGAATCGCCGAGAATTGAACGCCGGATGGTGCGCGTTCGGAAAATTTACAGCACTGTCAATTTGACGATGAAATTATAGGGAGAACAGAGTTTTCGGATGCAGTTTTTTTCTCATTGTCAGTGGTAGAAACCACTTTTGCATACGCTTTGTAGCAACAGCATATAATATACAATATATCATTCTGGGAGACACGTATATGAAAAGGGCAATGCGTTCAATATGCAATACGTGAAGGGAGAAAGTGCGAGACTCGCGCAACCGTAGGGATATCGAATTTGGCGCGTGAGCGCGAAGCAAGCGGAGCTGTATATACTCGAATATATATGTATACAGAGCGTTGTGAGAATAATAATGCATGAACAACTAAATGCAAATGCTTTCAGAATAACGCCGTCATGTTTCCGCACTGACCTAGCCTTTGGAGACATTGTCTGTAACGACTAAATGACATGCGTTTTGTTTCAGTGCAGTCTTAATATCTTGAGACTATTACCTTATGCCGTAAAATAAACAATTGGAATTTTCAAACCGGAAATTTATGTACTACTTTGTGTAATATTTCTTGAAATTGAAGATTCACGTTACGCTGAATACGAAGTGATTCGTTTCAATGGGATGTTTCGACGCCATGATAAATTCGTCCAAGAATTGTATAAAAGTTTATAAGTAAAGAGAAAAAAAAAAAACTTATATTTTGACTGAAGGATGAACGTTTTTTTTCACTGCAATGCAGTAAAAGGTGGAGCGAATGAAGGGAAATGAGAAAGAATTGTCGAAAGCGAGAGTACTCTCGTTTAGTCTTCACTCTTTACTATTTTAATTTTTTCTTTCTTGCCCTTTTTACTTAATTTTTTTTTTCTTCACCAGTTTTAAATCAGTGCGAAGCCTTTCGTGCTAAAAAGTTTCTTCTTAGTTCCGATTTTTCTCTCCTGATTGTAGAATGACGTATTTTTTTCGGTCCGTTCATTACTTCTGTGAAGAGTGCAATAATCATCCTCACTGATTTATCTCTTCGCTGGAGAAAAGTAGCGCGAAGAATTGAAGCTTCTCGCGCAGAATTAGATTTCGTTCCAAACTCAACGGCGGACGAAAATGTTTTTTTTTTTTTGTACAATATAGTGAATAAAACGATAGAAAAAGTACGTGAATGAATTCGAGCTTAAATGGAACGAATAAGCACAATGAAAAACGAGTTATAAAGAAGACACGAAAAAATGTATATGAAATAGTCAATTAACTATATACAAGTATTAAGCATTTTATAATAAAATTTTCGAGAACTGTTTAGTTTTTATTTTTATCATGGATGAATATGAGCACAACTTCTGTCCTGAAGATATTGGAAAAACCAGTTTTATTATTTTCCCATAAAATGATGTATTTTTGACATCAAATTAATAATGAAATTATCCCCGGAACATAAATATCTTTTGTTCAGTAAAGTTTTCAATTTTCGAAAAAAAAAATTAATCCGCTAAGATTTGATCATAAGGATAAAAGACAGATCAGCATTTAATAAAGACGTGATATCGAAAAAACCGTTGATAGTTATTATCGATATAGCTGTTATTGATTTTCATACAAAATATTACGTTTGATAAAACAAATTTGTAATTTCAGTCTTGTCCCGGTTATATTCTCTATCGTGTACATTGATTCTCGTATATGGTTATGAGGAAAATGAAATATACACACAAATTATGTTGTGAGTGTGTAAGATACGCAGTGGTAACTGTCTACTCGGATTCAGTACTCGAATACAATCGTAAAAAAAAGTATATAGTTTCACAGAACTATAACGAGAATTTGTCGTGTCAGAATAAGGGAAAAGCAGACTCGTCTCGATCAGCCCTATACTTCTTACTATTTTGTTTGGATATGCGCAAATTTTTTAAGCATGCGCATTTTCTTTTGTTTGGATGAGAGCTGCACTGATCAGATTGCAGCGTCTGATAGCTGCACTGGTCGGAACGCTTTGGATTATTATTATTTTTTTCTTCTTTTTCTCAGTAATGAAACATTAATCGACTGGAATATAAATTTGTATGTCAAAGTGGCGTACAAAAATCTTGGGTAAAGAAATGCCAAATCCACTTATTCAACTCTAAAAGGTTGAAGGCTGGAATTGAACGATCAAACATTTAGTTCGCGGTAGTCGAAGGGTCAAACTTGACGGGTTGAATATTGTTTTCGTGTAGCACTCAGAGATCACTGATCCATTAAGACTGTGGTCCATTGCCACAAGATAGATATATTTAATCCCACAGAAGGTAGGATTAGATGGCCGGCGACGATGCGGAGGAGATGTCCCGTGCATAATGCATCATGCTTAACGCTCGAGCGGTCTAATCTACGATGCTAAGTGCCATAGTAGATATACACAAACATAGAAGCATATACACACGAACGGGTGTGTTAGTTATACAGCCATTAGAAGCTTTGCCGCCCCCTCCTTTTCTCACCCTCTCTTGGCATTCCGTCGCGTCGTTTCCTCACATCTCTCTTACTCGACTTTCATCCTTCTCGCTGTCTACTGCGCTCCCTTACTCTTGTAGCTTTATTTCCTCTTACATTCTTGTAACAAGGAAAATCCGAGGACCCCACACGAAGGCGGACTCTCATTCAACTTTAATTCAACTCTAACTAGTCTCGGCCTCCGGAACCCTCCTCATACGTTCTTCATCCTTTATATATAGCCCGAGAGACCCCTGACATCCGCCACTCTTCTCCCTTCATCGTCTTTCCATCCCTCAACACTTCTGAATTTACATCGCTACTATGCAAACTTATTATCCGGCTCTTTTGATCCGCATGAATGCATTCCGCGCCAAGCTGCACCGGACGAGTTTTCTAGACGACCGAATTCTTCTGCCCAACAAAGCATTGCACCTAATACTGAATTATTGACTTCACAGATTCAATGTTTTTTGTATTTCACTTGATTTTTTGCATCAAGTTTCGTCGTTTGCTGGCTTTTACATCGAATCCTATTAAAAACCAGTCGGATCCATCAAGTGCAAAATTTTTCAAGATCTGTGTTATGGAAGTTTTGTTCTTGCTTTGAGGGACGCGCGGGGCGCCAAAGATCTCTTTGCTTATACACAGGCTAGCTGCAATATGATCTTAAATCATTTCTCCCATCAAAACAGTAATATCCATAAGACTCTGTGCAATGTAAAGATAATTTTACGATTTTTTCATCACAAAAAGTAGAGGTGCTCAATCTGATTGAAATTTTCAAAAAATGTTCAAGAAGGTGCAATTGAAATTTCAAAGACCTGCTATCTTTTTGAGATTCGAACTAACGATCATATACGTATAATTTCGTACCGATAAATTGATTTCACGGTCTATTGTTAGTTGTTTTTTTTATATCCAGGGCGCCATTTTCTTTTCAACTAAATAAATACGATTGTTACCTTTTTGAAATTCTTAAATTCCGACTTTTTCTCTGATTCTCATTGACGGGTTGCAACAATTTTGTAGCGAAGGATAAAGATTTCTTTTACGCTACTGAATCTCGGGGCAAGCTCGGAAACGAAGCTTTCCGAGGGAGTCTTAAATTTTTCATTCTGTTAATCAAACCTCGCTTCCGCTTGCACTCTCTTTATCCGCAGAGACTCTCGTTTTTCACCCCTTTTTTCGCTTCCCTCCCTTTCATTCTCAGCTCCTACTCAAGCTCCGCCGCTCGAGTACACCCTTTCGCGCTCCCTCAACGCTTTTTTATTCCGCCTCGTTTTGCAATCGGAGAGGATACAAAACGCATTTCATTTCCCTTTCGGTGTGTATCCACTCCTGAGCGAGGGAACGGCCGAAGTGCGCAACGAAAACCTCGCGAAACGAGAAAGATGTGCTTAGCTCTAGTGTCGTTTTTTTTTCTCTTTCACTCGTCACATTTATTTAAGCATTTTCTGCGTAACTGACTTTCTAAAGATGCTGATAATCATTATCTAAAAAATCCAACGATAGGCTGACAATTAGAAACATTTTTTTGAAAACCTTACGGGTGATCAGTGACTCGATATCTCGATCAAGCGTTTTATAAAAGTGCCTCAAAGCTAAGTAATCGTAAAATCCCGGTATTTTAGCATTTTCCGAAAAAATTTCGCTATGAATCGATTCAGACAATCGGTGAAGCAGCATATCGTCGTTGACCCACATCCGCAACACCCGTCTATCTGACGGCGGACAATTTCAGTGTTTTTAGCAAATGTCATAATACGTCATACAACAAAACACCATTCATAATGCGTCTACAGTGACTATGAGAGGTTCAACGTTATGTGTATATTGAAATTCACGACGTTTGGCATTTCACGAATCATCGATGACGAATTGGTGCGGTCGGTAAACCGAAAACAGGATCGCTGTAAATCGTTGCTAATAACCTAATCGTCCGACTACCACATGGTCATATTTCAAGACTCGAGTGAGGATACTCCTCTGCGTATAGCTTTCTATAAACTATACGTAACACCGGAGAATCGTCCACTATAGTTCATACAATCATATTCGAGATGGCAGAAAATCGTTGGCGATTCGATCATCTACCGGTCGATTCAAAACATATAAATACTCTAGAAAACAGAATCAATGATGACGGACTATACACTGATGCTAGTATCTCATGTCTCGTGATACGTTCTACATTTGGAATTCGAAGCATACGGTCGGTATTGACATCGAAGTTACTGAAGCATTCATCAGATTCCTATCGTAAAACTGTCGGTATTTAATATTTGAAATAATGCAAACGAAATCGTTGGTATTTAAACAGACCTCTTGGAATTAGGGATCACAGATTTCTTTAAGAAAAAAGAAAGAAAGAAACCATTGTATTTCAAATAAATAGTCGCTACAGAACCATATTTAAGTCATGTGATTTCGATAAAATGTAGTGGAATGGAATAGAGATGACAAAAGTGGCTGGTGAAAATAATATTTTGCTGAAAAGAGCAGCAAAATACTGCAAATCACTTTTCTGAAATTAGGAAAAAATTAATTGTAATTATAAATCAATTTTGACTCAAAGTTCGTGAATAACTATGAGGGTAGATTCGAACTAAATGAAAAAGTCCCATATTTATGGAACAGTCTAGAAAATGCGTGATAGCGCAACAGTGACTTTTCTCATTTTACCAAAAGCCATGCTATCTAGACAGCAGTCAAATTTATATATAGACATATAAAAGCTGCATACTATTTGGTAAATATGAGCACTCTCATACAAGCGCAAAATATAAACTGGTTGGTACGAGAAAAGGAGATGGTTCTATCCGACGAAGGATATGAGACATAGTCTCCTTTCTCCTTTTCAGCAGCTGTTGCAGTCACGACCTTGGAAGCCATTTCCGGCGGAAGTGTTATCTTCGCTTAGGCTTGCCAGAGCGATATTTCGCGCTCCAGCAGCCATATTTGCTCGTGTCTTTCCCTCGAAGCTTCGATGATCAAGCTCTTGCTCAGTTGGAGAGCGTCGCGTTATCTCTCGTTTTGGTATATTCCACCTTCCTACTCATCTCCGCTGACTGTACCAGGAGGATCGACCTACGCTATCGCATCCACGAGGATAATCTCTCTCGCATGACTAGCTCTCTCATCATATAAAGGTGCAATAATACGCCTGAGATTATATATATCTGTTAGGATATCATCCACATATGCATATACATTATATATATATATATATATATATATGTATACATGTATATAGATTTCATATTCCATTTCATAAAGAGATAGGAGGAAGATTAACCCGAGATACATCCTTCATTTCAACTAGAAACACGCTATAAAAGCATTCATAATATTCTGCCACAACGATATTATAGTGAAAAAAAGAACCTGAACTCTATTCGCAAAATTGAATTACCATGAATACGAACATCGGAAGAACTGAAAATATGTGTTTTTTCAGGAATATTTAGCGAAGAGTTCCACTGACCTGGCCACAATCATCGAGCATTTCACTTGGATCGGGTTGGTTTCAGCTCGGAAACAATTTTGAGGATCACATTATATTTCCACAGTCGACAAAAAAAAAAAAAAAATTTGGGGATGATCAACAAATCTAAACGGTTATTGGATTTGTTTTCGTGAGCAATTTTGTCCGTGGATTTGTATATCTTGGAAAAGAAATCACCAAAGTCATTGATACGTATCACATTGTAGGATTTATGGACTTCGACATGCGAATTTAGCGAATGATATTTGTTTTATTTTTCATTGCGTGTTGTACGCGTTTCATTGTGCACATAGTAAATTCCCACATTTGTCGAACTCGCGTGTGATCGTATCGTCACTAACTTCCCGAATGCTTATACTGCTCACATTCCGATTGCGAAAAAGCTTAAATGCGCGTGGAAATATCCACGAGGATTGGCCATAAAAAAATTCTATAGCAAACTAACAGAGAGAAGGAAGGAAAAAGAGAGAAACAGGGTATTATACATCTTCATTTTCTGTTATGGTTGAAAAGAGATCTAAAATCGAATGAACGACTTGTTCACACGCAAAGTGCAAACAATCGTTTTCCCTTCACACACCATTTGGGTTATGCATGCATGAATCCAATATTACGATAACTATCGTGAGATATTTCGCCACCGGCGAATATGACGTGTGTGTATTCGAGGATTTTACGACGCTTTCGCGAAATTGCCAACGATCATTATTTCAACCCTATGTCCCGTCAATATATAGGGGTGAACCTCATTAACAGTAAGGGATCATTAAAAGAAACTACCCAATATTCGTCCTGTTATTCCCAAATGAGAAAATTAGAGTGAAATTTAAAAAATAGCATACCAGCACATTCCAATTTTACCAGAGAATCATTCTGTTTGTATAACCTCTGGAAAATCGTTATTCGAATCGATCAAGCATTCGATTTGAATAAAAAACGTTTCCGGTGAAGCAGCTATTTGCGTAATTGGTGAACTGGCATGGGTATGACTCGATTTCATTGAGCATTGACAAAAAATAAAATAAATCCGTATCTACGGGATGTTTGTTTTTTTTTTTTCATTATTCCTAGATCCTTTCGTAGCTAAATAAATTAACGAACTTCTTCAGGTAGCTTCCAACAGTGAAATGTGATTTTCCAAAGTTTGTAAGGAAAAAAAAAAAATGGTCGAAAAAGGCTCTTGATAGAGAAAAGTCAAGTCCCCTTGATCGGGAGTGGCTTATTTGATAATAAATACTGAAAACGAAGAAGCTGAAGCTTCAAGGCTCTTCAGCTATGAAATTGAGTAAATTATCCATGGTTTTTTTTTGTACCCAAGAGAGGCTGCCTCTAAATTTTATTGGCATCTTCCTTCATCTTCCTCCTTTCACTCTCTTTATTTCTTTTACTCATTCCTCGTTGCTGCGAAGCTTCCGGTAGGGTACTTACCCTTGTGGTAGTATCCTTCTGCGTTTCTTGCCACTCGGTTTCTCTCCAGCCAACCCTCGATCACTTAGTCTAGTCTATTAACCGCGGAATTCCATTCCCTCCGGTCACAAGAACGAAAGAACGACGAAGACAGCGAATAAGACATGAAAAAGGAGTGAGTTGATTTGGTTATCCTCGTCACAAAGAGAGAAAATCCAAACACTCCTATGGGTGTAGAATATTTTTTATTTTATTGTACAAACACGACAAAATTTCATTAACTTCAAACGCCACTTGAATCTTCCCCGTGCGAATATTCATAAGTGGGGAAATAAAATTAACCAAAAATGCTTCGATTAGATTGTCGGTATGAGAAGTTCTAAGCATCAGAATTACTCTATTATTTATACATATACTTACTTTTTTATTCGTAGATCTTCGCTCCCAAATAATCTGTTCTTACATACGCATCCAGGAATACTAAATGGCGACGTGTCTTTTCAATCGGATTTCAATATTTATCATACAATTCAACTGGCGAGTATACTATATAGTTATCTTTGTCACTCTCTTGTCTTCTTCGCTAACAAAGAATCTCAAGGGTTTTTACGTCAGGAGGACTAGACGCGAAGTTCATTCGAACATATCGAGCGTTGAAATGAACTTGGTGGTGATAAGAAATCGTGGGTAGGCGTGGAAGTGAAATAAATTACATTTTGTAATGCCAAGTAGCCACGATTCTATTACCCCGACTTCCCTTACAAAATGCGAAACTGCCGAATGCCGCAAGAAGAAACCCCTGGAGGCTTTTTCATTCGCTTTTACACGTCAACGGGAGCGAGAACTCTAGAATTCTTCCCTCTTTTTCCACGGTCGCTCGATATTGAACTGACGGTAGCGACAACGCAAATGAAAATGGGTTCGAAACATCTCTCTCTCTCTCTCTCTTTCTCTTGGTTGCCCAGTAAATTATTCGTGAAAAGGGTATATATACAGGTACGAATGAAACCTGTGATTGGTGCGTTTCTCGTTTCTAGTTCTCTCGGTGTACCCCTTTTTATTCTCATTCAGCTATACATTCCAGTTCTTTGTTATTGTTGCTGCAAGGTTCTTCTACTGAGTTTTTTTTTTTAGTTTTCTTGATCCTTTTCTCTTTTTATACGTCTCTTTTTGTCACTCAGCTTCTCTTTTGTGCTCTCTCCCTCTCTCTCTCTCTCTCTCTCTTTCTCTTTATTCCTGCACGTTGAAGTCCATCCTTTTCTAGTTTCTGTATCCCATCCCATTTTGTTATGTTGTGATAGCGATGATTGTTCAGTCGCATCGAAATTACTCTGCACTCCAGGTAGTGTAAGACATAATTGTTCCCGGGTGCAGTGGTCGTAGCAAAAAAAGTACGACGCTAAAAAGAGCCACGAAGCAGCAGCACAACATGGGGCTTGTAAAATTGTTGGTGTACACAGTGCACGCAGAAATGAAAGTATCGATCGGTACCTCGTCTCACGACGGAGCGTGCACAGTTTGCAAGAAATAATTACAATAATCTCAATCATTTAGGTGGAAAAATGCATGTATTAAACGCTTGTCAAGAAGATTTATTTAAACGTGCTCTCACTAATCGTAATGTATTTTTTGAAAAAACATCACTTTAATCCCAAATTGGTTTCCCAATGGATCAAAAATGGTCGAGAAATAAATTGTAATAGTAGAAATATTCATAAATTATTCTCCGTAATAGCGAAAAGTGTTTTTGGGAAATTCACATGTGCGTGTATCCTTAAAAATTTCGTGTTGGAATGATTTAATGCTGTGTGCCAACGAGGTCCTTTTATGCTGGTATGATTCCTGGTACGCGCACCAATTCACCCTCCTATTTACAATGACACGTATTTGTACACATGTAACGGACGCATATACATATATTGCAATCTAGTGTACATAGAGTAAATACGCGGGAGGTTAATGGGTTCGTGGCAATAAACCGGGGTGTTACGCCGATTACAAGCGAAGCTGGAGCAACTAGAGCTTTTCGAACTGAGAGTCGAATCGTGCACCGTGAAGTCTCGCAGTAACTCTAAATATCGAGGTGTATCGGTTCACTCGCGTATGTTGTGTGCTCGTGTGAGCATGAGCTCGTTACTCCAGATTAGTGCGACCTCGTTCTGCGCTCGCGTGAGCAAAACGCTGTTTCTCTTAGCGCCATCTTTGAAAGTTCAGAAGTTAAGGTGTGAGGTCACTGCGAAACACGATTTTCACGTTACGGTGGCCGGGAGCTATTGCAGAGAGCATCCACTGTGACATCGATCAATTTCATAGCTTACCTTGCCAAGATACTCGCGAAAATATGATCGAGATATCGTGTGAGAAGGAAAGAGAGAGAGAGTGAGAGGGAAGAAAGGAGTGAAGAGGATAGGAACGAAAGGAAAGATCGCGAGAAGAAAAGCACCCCGAATATTGCCTTCCGGCCAATTGTCCACGAAACGAAGCGTCGATGTGGAAGCAATTTTTCCGATGGAAACCACATAGCACACCGTAGCACACGATACGTACTGTATTCCAGAGTTAATCTCACTCTGTACTACATATATGTATATCTATATAAACACACTGACACACATTCGCACGGGCATACACACACACACACACATACACATATATAAACACTTATCGGTATATGTGCGAAGGTGTTTATACAAGAGGAAATTGATTGCTGGCATGGTGCGAATTAATCGGCTAGAGTATACGTCCCACAGACCACGAGCCACGAGAAACGTCGATACATTTCTCACCAGCGTTCTCTTCTCCCGTAATAAAAGTCAAGTGCGGAAAAAGTAGAGTTCGAACTTCCAAAAAAAAGCAAACAAAAAAGAAACTAATTTTATTCGCTGTCGATCAAGCTACGAAATATGTAATTTCGAAACTCCCAAATGAAATTTTTCAATCTCTAAATTACCTTCATCATTTTTATTCTGGTTTAGGTCAATACGCGGTTAATAAAAGGTTAAAGGTTAATACGAATATTTATTATTTCAACAAGTCTGAAAGAAATTCATCCAATAAATCAACTTGTTAATTTCAACTTTCGAAAGTCCATGTACGATACACGTTGTACAAGCTGACGGTTGCATTACCCTTTGAAAATACGCAAACTTTTCCTTCAACGGTCCATTCTTCATCTTCGAACAGAGACAAAAAAAAAACGAAAAGTTGGTTCGCGACACTGGGTTCATGTGCGTGTGTTTTTTTTTTTCGTACAGATCACTTTCTGGTCCCGTAGCCCTAAATTCGATAAATCACGAATCCGTCAGACGTCCGAGCACCGGTGATCACTTACAAGCTTAGGCGAAACGGTAGAGTAGGTAGGTTGGCTCATAAATTCTGTTCCTGGACCAATCTCGCATCGATACACCGAGACATATGGTATGTGGTACCGTTAGGTCGGTAAATGCTCTATATATGTTGATATCATATACTGGTAAAAATATGTGTATGGATATAATATAAATACAAACATTTATAAACGTCTGTATATAAAATATAATACACGTATGATATATGAATGTATAGGGGCAGGTCGCATATAATACATAAAGATTGTGGAATGTGAAAAACGCGACATTGCCACATAAACCATACGGATGAATATAGCAGAGCGGGCTTTTTCGAAGAGGCCAAAGCACAACATTAAAATGCATAAATAACACGTGTGTCGAGATACAAGAGAAGCTTCACGTATAGTGTGCCATCAGGTTCGGTTGGCAGTGCTTTTCCTCTCGCTCGCCTTCTTCTTTTATACATATAGATTCTTCCTCCCTCCTATAGTCTGTCTCTCTTGAACGAGTGAAACGGCGTGTAGCTGTTACTGGTTTCCGGGTAGACAATCGTTCTGGAATCGGCAAAATCGAGTGCAAGCGTCTGCTGCACAGTCTATATATATAGCTGTTCACAAGCTGCGCTTTCACCCCGTTCCCCCTTCGTTCGTCCGTCGCTCTTCTCTCGGGAATCGATCTCTCGACGAATAGATAGTATACGGGGAATCGTAAAATTTCCCTCCTCGTACTCCATCCCTCTTCAATCTCCACAGTAGCGCTATTTCGTGGTAGCCTCTCATGTTCTCTCTTACTCTTTCGGTTTGCCACGATATATACATGTATATGTATAACAATAGCTCTGTACTAGTACAACGCTTTGCCAGTGTAGGAACCACGAAATCGTTTCGCGAATCACAAATATTTTTACTCTCATTTATGTATATATATATATATATATATATATATACGCGTAGATAGATGTATAGAGTGTTACATACGCTACGAAACGATATAAGCGCAGAGAGACAAGAAATATACGACAGATTCCAACGAATATGGTGGGTTCGAGGCTGAGGGTGAGATTTGCGATGCGTTTTGCGGGGTCGAAAGAGAGAAGAGCGAATCATGGAAAAAGAAAGATTGTGATAAAACGGGAGCCCGAAGACGAAAGGAGGCAGAATGAAGATACGCCTGAAGGCATACCGCGTATTGAAGGAACTTCCACCTGCCGGAAACTTGGAAATCCTTTTATCCGTTCTCCGTTGAGACGCTCCTGTCACCCTCGTTCTTGCGTTTTCTTCGTCTTATACTCAGCGTCGACTTAGAATCGTAGGCAGCCGCGGAACGGACGTGCCCGAAGGGTGGTCGAGATCTCCACCTGAAAAACTATGTATATGTCGACTATATACACGTACATACAAGTACACGTATAGCTTAAAAACGCGAAAAGACGGAAGGAAACTGCAGCGAGAAACTGCTCTCTGGCCAGGTCGCTCATCCAGAGAAAATGTATCCATGCCCATTCTCTGCAGATACGTATAAGAAATTCACGAGGTTGATGCTCGTTCACTACGCGCATATACAATAATACCAGACGATATAGGTCACATCTACTAGTTTATCAATCTAACCGCATCATATTACCAGGAAATAAAAGATACGAAAGAAGCGAAGCTCAATTTTCATGTCAGATGTCGAAAGTTTTCGAAATAAGTACGTGCGGTCGTTATCAAGATCGAAGTTCATTGCAACGCATCGTTTCAAATTTTACAACGAATTCTTTACAAAAAATATCGTTATTACAGTCACCCATCGCATAATTGAGAACAAATATATTTGCATTTTGTCTAGAGTTTTACAATGTAAAAATAAATTCTTTAAGGATTTCGTCTACAATACTTCTTAATACTTTATGGACGAAATGCATTAATTGATAAGAGCTACAGACGGAAAAGTGACCCTTGTGATTTAGGGTCACTAAATCGGGGGTTTAATGAGCCCCCAGAAGCATCAACCCGAGTTTATTTTTATTTTTCATTCTGTTAACTTTGAAGCTTTATTGCGAGTAGACGTAATAATATTCATGTGGGTATGTAAGTACGAAGTTGAAGTAGAAACTAAGCTCGATTTTCGGCGACCGAAAGAACCTCTTAGCCTCAAGTCTATATCGGGGGTGGCAAATCTGAAGGCTGCTTGTACGGTGACTTCATGTAAAATTCATCCGGCTTACCGGCATTGAGCTTCTACCAAAAAAGTTTACGACAGAGTGATATAGTGCCGCTTTCAAATTTCCCGGAAATTAACCTTCTATCCCTATGTATGTTTTTTTCGTTTTATGAAAAACTGTAGATTTTTACACTGTTACCTGACTAGAATTTAATGTCGGGACTAGACCAGGACCAGATTGGAACTCGATCAGGTTCAAATAAGTGCCTGATCAGATTTATATTATCAGGACCCGATTAGGACTGTAACACTTAGCACACGTCTGGTCCTGATCAGGATTTCCGCATCAGGTTTTGATAACGATTTTCTTACCTAGACCTGATCGTTTTCACTCGAAAATTAATTTCATTTAAATAAATGAAATATTTTTTTCCACTTTCTAATTCGTTTTCCGTGATTGTTGATCGTATTTTATCATTTTGATTACTGATATGAATTAATTTCTTCAGACAAATTATTTTACTCACACAGGGATTCGATCCAACTCACTTACTTTTTACGACCTAATTGAGCGGAATATACTTTTGTTTTTGAAAATATCTCACAATTTCATTGATTAACACTTGTTAGAGTTCATTTAGTTTTGTTTATGCAGACACTTTATTTTGTTTGTTTTTTTGCTTTTTTCAGTGGTCTTCGATCACGAGTCCTAGTTACATTCTTTGATGGATTCTCGTTGAACATTTCTTACCCTCTCGGGATACTCGAAAAATACCGAAACGATAGAGAATCAACGATAGTAACATACGTATGCGACCGAAAAGATCGTACGATCGATTGTATAAAAAGATTCCTTCAGTGTGGTCGCGAAAGGAAAACGAGAGGGACTTTCTTTGGATGAAATAGAGAAGAGAAATGCGCTTCTCAAGAAGCAGTATCCTCTGACTTTCTTTTCTCTCTCTCTCTCTCTCTCTCTCTCTCTCTCTCTCTCTCTCTCTCTCTCTCTCTCTCTCTCTCATTGTGAGCGTCTCTTCTACATAGTGACCTCTCTGTCTCCCATATCCTTTGTAAATTTCACCGAGTTTTCCCTTTACTCGCAGGTTTTTCCCCTCTACCGCATCCGAATGCTTCAATGCACTCAAAGAGAAAAGTTTATGTACTGTAACGAGGTCACTTATTTGGTCTTTGCAGAAACTGGAGCCTCGGTGCGGTTCATTCGGTGGATAGGCACAGATAGAGAGAACCCGATCGTCGAGAGATTCATCATTATGGGGTGATCAGCCATAAATATAGGTGAGTTCATTGCTCATGTAATTTTCGGTTACTATGTATGAATACGCTAATTAATATATTATGATCCCTCATATTATTTATCAATAAGATGTTGTTATGGTTCCTGTTCAGGTGATCAGACACGAAGATCGGTAAATTAATTCTACATGTAATTTATTTATGCTAATTAACACACTACTATATCATTCCTAACATTAACCAGTATTTACATTATTCTTGTTCTATTTCATTAAAGAATATCTAATATCTGAATGAAGCATTATTCCATTTGAGACGCTATGGTATTCCATGAAATTCTGTACGTTAAGCATCATGTAATAACGACTCAGCTTCGTATTTCCTACCATATCTGTGAATATTTGTAATATTAGTTAAAGCTGTGTGGTAATACAACATAAATATTTATGTGCTTATCTTCGTTATGTTCCGGAACTATTTTGTCCTCGATGTAAACGAGCGTTTTAGGACAATATATTCTCCATGAATGAGATGGAGTGAGGTATGCTTTGACTGCAGGGTTTATACCCTCGTCGATCCACCCTTCTTAATAACGTTCGGCCGTTACTGGTACAACCCTCTTGTCCACTCTTTCACCATCACTTCTTAGGGGTACTCTTGTGCTCCCGATCTGTACATATATTTCTGACCCTCCGTTCTCGACACCATCAACGAAAGGCTTCTTTCTCATTGGACATCGCGTTGTTTACCGAACTCTTCTCTCTAAGACCAACTACTGGCTCTTTCGTGCTCCCTCTTGAAATTTATCGTACTATAGTCTCGAGTATCCTGCCATGAGCACTGTGCTGACCCCCTTCCGCTCTCTCGCTCTTTCTCTCCAACTCGTTCATATATTTTTATACCCTCTTCGCATTCTCCACCCCATCGGAGCTTGTTTAAGGATCACGAAAACAAGCCGTGCTTTTGGCGTCTACATTTATAGCATCACTAAAAATTAAATGGAGTCTCTTCATAATACTCTCTCGATATTGAAAACCAGATGGCTGTTGATTTTAAAACTGAATAAAAATGATACTGCATATTATATAATATTTTCTACGTGGATTTACGCCTGATGAATATTGTTACAAGAATTTTACTGTAATAACTAGCATCTCAGTTCTCGACGGTTTTTTTCTTTGGTGAAACAATGATATTGACAATTAACTCGATTTTCGAGAAGTTCATTTGTTGTTTTAGAAAATGAGATCATTTTGCATGATATGTTTCTAGGGAATCAGAACAATGTATCTTCGCTCTATAGGATGAGATGAAACAGCAGACACGCCACGAATTTTCCCTCCGAATTAACGTTAGCTGGTGTATAACCCTCGAATAGTCATCATTCATGCACGAATACTTCTATTAGACATTGTGAGTGTCACGAAATAAGGTATATCTGAACGCAGCATCGGTGTTACTGAGCACTAACGACCTCTTCTCTGGTACTATGATACGAAAAGGGTGGAGGTTAGGAACAAAAATTGTACACTGAACTAAAGGGAGTATGAAAAAAAAAAGAAAAGAAAAGAGCAAGGAAGAGATAGATATATAGAAAGGAAGAAGGAAAAGGAAAGGGAAAATGAAAACTCGCGCGGTAGCCCGATTATTCGAAATTTATCACCGTGCAATTATTTTTCCACGCCAAGTGTCCATGGCGCATGGTGAGGTTCGAGCGCCGGCGGAAAAGAGGAATGCGGAAAGGGGCACAGAAGGCTTTTCGTAGTTATAACCCACGTGCATGGAGTACGTGCTTTTCTGCGCGTCGTTCCTCCCCCCCCCCCCCTCTCTCTCTCTCTCCTTCTCACGGTATACTCTCGTTACTTTTCCACGGTTATATCAGTAGCCGAGAGCTGCTTGCTCCTGTTGGAGGGTGCCAGGTCTAGGATATACTTGGGTCTGGAGACTTTATCCCCCAGGCGCCAAAACCACGCGCGTACCTCTCCCTTTTCATCCCTCTCATTCCCCATTCCTTCTTTCCCCCTCAGACTCTGTCGCTCTCCTTCTCTCACACGCGCATATCCTTTCTCATTTTCCTACTGGATCTCGCACTCTTTCCAGCATTCCATGAGCTTTCTCGCCATTTCCACACCCCTCACTGGCTTTCGTGCAAGCAAATATTCACCCGCTGTTTCTCTTTCTCTCTCTCTCTCTCTCTCTCTCTCTCTCTCTCTCTCTTTCGTTCTCTTTTTCAGCGCTTTTGGCACTAATAAACCGCTCCCATGAGGCCACGAAAAGAGAGAGGAAGAGGAACTGCGATCGTGGCTCTATTCGCTAATTATTCGACTAGTCGTCGTTGCTGCCGTCGGCATCGCGTCGCCGGTACGGGACCTATGTCGAAACAGACTGGGTCGAATTAGGTCGCCTTATTTTCCGGAAACTTCCCTCATACATATATATAAATATACATTTCCCTTGAGATACTAGCTTTCGCCGCCTTGCATTTTCCACTGGCTTCTTAAATATGTACACACTCGGTTACTCGCAAATAGAAATCCATCTATGCGCTATGAATTCATACTTAAAAAAATACATGTAACATAAGTCGGAAGCAGCCCAAGCCAAGTTTATGTACAGAGGGAAAAAATCTCCCTATCAACCACACATGCCATTACGGGGTGCCAATAAACACAATATTATGAGGTAAAACACCAATACGGTAGATTTTGATCCAACGGCAAAGCGGTTGTATCAATGAAATTTTCCAATAACATACGCTATTGTATCAACGATTTTTTCTTTCAATGTTCGAAGGTTCTTCATGCAAATGCCCACTAGCTATCGAACACAATGCCTAAAAGCTTTTGTCGTGTCAAGTAGAAATTCTAGTAGAGGTTATTGAAATGTATAGAAGAGAAAAAAGTGTACGCGTATGTGGGTTTCCAGAACTAGGGAGAAAGTCTTACGAGCCACGATGCATATACTACATCCAAGCCAAACTTTTCCTCTTGTCGACACGATAAATCCTTATCCTCACATAATAAACGTCAAATTTCTGGCGAAACAAGATACCGACACTGATAAGAAAAATTGAGACGGATTGGTGGTCTTAAACTCTGGTGGAGCATAGATGAATTAGGTTTTTCAAGAGAGACATATAAGAAGATATTCAAAGATGTTCTGAAGAAATTTCAAGATGGACGTTTATTTTTCGAAATCATTACATTATATTTGAGCTATAAAAAATAAAAATCTTTGATCTTGCGACGAGTAGTAATACGATAGAAATTGAATAATAAAGCCCGAATGTTACTCTAAAATGTAAGAGACCAGAGTTGAAATTGAAGCTGAAGTAGTAACGATGAAGAGAGGCGGCATGAGCGAATGACACCCTTGTAACGGAGGAACTCACTAACGCAAGAATGAAAGAGCGAGAATAGATTGGAAAATAATGAGGATCGGGAAGGTAGAAAGAGCGATGAAGGAGCAGCGTAACAAATGCTTGCGAAGTTCAATAATTAAAGATTAACTGTTGAAAGTTCGCTGTTTGAAAGCAGGCTTTTTAATACAGCTTCTCTCTCGGCAATATTAAATTTCTTCGTCGTACAGGGTTCACTCGTTTGTCGGTATTTAGGAGAGATGAAGAGAAGCAGAATGACCAGGAATATAAGATGTAGAAGTAGGATAGCTGAGTATTGTACAGCGATGAATGAGTCAAAAAGCTCAGAGCGATAGATTAGCCGGTGAAGGATAAAGAGGATGCTTGGCGACGTTATTCGGGACTGACAATATGCCTTTTGGAAAGACGAAATCCTCTCGCCAATTTCTTTCCTGAAAGTCAAAGAGGGGAAAGCAGCTCTCAGAGTCGTTCTGTTCATCCCTGTTCTTCGCTGCTACATTTTCTTGGTCTTCTACTCCTTAGACCTCGTTAGGAGATGGAGAGATGGAAGTCATTGCTGGAAGAAGTTCCGAAATTCCTGTTTCTCGAGGGTAGTCAGAAGACGAGATTTAAGAGGAGGTTGCAAAAGAGAAGCGGAAAACGCGGATGGACGAGGGTGAAAAGCCGTTTCCAATTCCCACTCATTCCACGCTCGTCCTCTTTTCCTTTAGTCCGGATGATTCGGAACTGAGGGTCTAAAGATGAATCTCCATCTCATACATATATGTGTATATACTGGAATTATAAAAGCTAGTCTAAAACGTAGTTTCTCAAGGAAGTAAGAACTACTATCCTATACCCTTCTCCTATGAGTTATACAACTCTCGACTCTACGGAAAACCTCTTTTCCACTTTGGTCAAACTTTCATCGGTTAAAAAAGGTTGTTTAGTTCGATGAGTTCGGAGTGTGAATTTCGGATTGTTGTCGTGTAAGTAGGTATCGCTGTGAGATAAAGTCGAAATGAAGAAGTTCTATATGACTATCGTGAGTCCTAATTGAAAGGTTTAATTGAAAGTTGTTCTAAGTGATTTTTTATCAGTTCATTTATTTTCCCCGATTCTCGTCTAACCGATGACCCAAGAAGAAAGAGGCTAGCCCGAGTACAGGGTTTTTACACTTCCCTCGCATTTTCTTATTGCTTTGTCATCACCTTATCTTTCTTGTTTTCTTTTTGAATCTTCTTGAATATTTGATTTTAACTGTCAAATTCTCCGTACAACACTATCTCTAACGATCATCACTTTTGCTTAGATCTCGCTGAACTTGTCTTTTCTCTTCATACATATAATCATGAATACGCGCTATGTGCAAAACGCTTTGATGTCTCGGTTACGTTCTACACGGTGATGAAGTGTATCATTACACCCGTCCAAAGCGTTGTCGTGGATATTCAGTAGCGCAAAACGCGCTCTTACACACCTCTCTTAGCCGGAAGAAAGCTGCACCACTTGTTTCGAAACTCTCGGACAAGTGTCATAGACTCGTTTCACGATTAATTAGCCGTCAATCTTCAACGACCTCATCGCACTTTTACACCGGAGATAATTGAATTTTTTATCAAAGCTAATTCCTTTGATCTTCCGGATGATTGAGCATTCTCATATATTTCTCATTTGTTGGCTCCTTTATCACTAGCTCGTCCAAGAAAACCAACAAACTGTATCTTTATTCATTTGTTTCAAATTGGCGGGAACCTCATTCTCGGGAATATTTCTCGCAAATAGTTTAAGCAAAAAAGCAATGAAGCATTCTAGGTTTTCTCGTTAAAAGTCAAGCTCATTTTATCGTAAAGAGAGCCTCGTTTTTATAAATTTCAAAAAGTATTTCACGTTTAATAATCTGAAAAATTGACTCGTTGATAACACCGATTTTACTATCAGTTCATTAATGCATATTTAATTGAGTTCAATTCACTGTTATTAAAAAATTGGAAAATACCGTGAAGGTTCATTGATGAATTATTTCCATCAGGATTTTCCATTACACCATCATGGTAGATCATGAAGTAGATACGAAATCATTATATATTTGATTGTTCACACTGAAAGTAGCAGTTTACTCACCTGCTCAATAGTGTTATTTCAATGGACACTTACGTATCTCGACTAGAACGAAGAGAGTAATTCTCGCTGTAGAAATGCCAAAACAAGATGAGAACAGTTAGTGACTTCAGCCTCTCATGGGCAACGAAGAGCAATCTGGCCCATTCGATTCAGGCTACTCTTCCTCTGCGGGCGTCCTCTTAGTCTCCAAGGGATCGAGTTCGTGGAGAGAAACTTGTCTGCTCTCGATTCGACACAAGGACTCGAGGAAATCCCAGATACTCAAGCTATATCCTCTCCTCTTCTGCACACTCCGCTCTCCCCCATCCGTTCTTCGGCAATCCACTTTCTTGTTCATCTCGTATACCCAACGGGTCCGGGACACCTCACGTCTTCCGGGCGATGCGAAGGGATATGGAAATGTGTACTAGTAATTCATATATAATGTCCATTTGAGTGTATGAGGGCACGTGTGTGTATATGTATACCTGTGGAAAGGACCACCAATTCCTAAAACTCGTTAGGAGCCCATCAGGTCAAATTGTCTATTTCCCTGAAACATTTTGCACAGATTGGATACATAAGTATTCAACCATTTGCGAATTGGTTGAAACTTTCCCGTTGAACTTGCCAGAATATATGTAAATATTATTGATTCACAAAATAAAAACTATTAGGTAGACGTGATAATTCCATCGCTTCCTGCGTTAACTAACAACTGCAAAATCAATGAGTTAAACTTGTGAAAGATTTTTAATATTGATACATCGATAGTTGATAGAGGTAGTGTACACGGTGATAGAAATGATGATCACCAGAATTGGGAAGACTCAAATTGACAAAAAAAAATACCAGGCAACTATCCCGAAGAATGCTTTTTATGTTACTGTTGATACGGGTCACAGGCTTTTGAATAAATGGGAAGTAAATAACTTCAAAATGCATAGTGTTGAGGCGAATTAATTCACGATATAGATTTTCGAAAAATGAAAAAATCTTTATTACACATCGTCCAGGATTTTTGTTCCTATTCGTTACGCTTTTTTGTCTGTTGGCACATGGACAGTGTGGCTACTGCAGCCGTTTGTTCAATTTCTCGTTCCATTTATTCCGACGCGATGAATTTGCAGATTCGAGTCTCCCATTCACTTTCTGTGCTTGCGCTTGCTTCCTCCAATTCATTCCAACTGACGTACAAAAATTTATCTGTAGTTATTCCGGCGTGGAATTGGAAAATTCCAACTATTACGAATGGCGAAAGACGGAATAAACAAGCTGGATGATGGACAGGGTCGAGGAGCGGAAATGACACGGAGCATGAACTTGTGTAACAAGAGGCACAAAGAGCGTGAGATCACGAAGAAGAGAGGAAGGCAATGAGTTGGAAGACTTCTGAGAGGTTTCGAGTTCCAAACTAAGCCTCTGAAATGGCAAGATCTGTGCATACAAAAGCTGAGTATGCTTTCTAAAATCGTGAAAAGATACATGCGAAATATGCAGAGTTAGAGAGAAAGAGAAAAACACGAAATGGAACGAAAGAATTGCGGTTTGAATAAAGTTTGTACATGAGGAAACGAAAAAAAAGAAGAAGAGATAGAAGACAGAAAACGTTGTCGAAATAGCATATATAGCGTCATAAATCGAAGGAGCGTTGCCAACGCAGCAGTAGGATTAGGATTACCCCAGTGGGTGCCAGCTCCCCGTGTGATACCAAGAGATTTCCCGTACTTCTCTATAAGTCTGGGTACTCGAATACACGTATAAATTTATGTACATATAGGAAGATACATACGTACGTACTACACGCGAATACGTATATAGATATTTATTGGAATATCCATACTGCGATCTCGCATGCCACAGTATACGAAAGGATTTTCATAGTTCCACTATAGTATATGGTGAATGCACATGCCAAAGTACATGTGAGATTGAAGGTGCGGGAAAAGCTATGCGAGCGGATGATATGGATATTAATCCGTGAGCAAAACTCCCCCCAGCGAGAAAGAGACGGATCATATAAATTTCCGGAAACTCGCAGACAAGACTTTCTTCCATTTATTTATTTTTATTCAAATTTAATGTGGCACGTGAAGCACAAGTTGACCGCATATACGATATTCTCGTAAATTATTATCCATGATTTTTTGGAATTCACGGTAGCTGTAAGTTTTGAAAAATAAAAATAAAATTCAAAACCCATTTTTCAAAAGCATCGTGGATTAATAAGCGTAGAACGTATATATGCGTCGAACACATATAATATCTAAAGAAAATGTGGGAACATGAGGTACCTATGTCCAGCTTTGAAACAGCTTAAACATACAATTCGTGACATAGCCGGGGAATGAATTCATTATGTCTGCTTCCGTGAGATGCGCCTGTCCGAGAAGGAACCCCAGACAATAACAAAGTGAGAGGAAAAAAGAAAAAGAGAAATGGAGTGGAAAAGAGGGATGAGGTGGGAGGAACGGTGAGGAAAAGAGAGATTGTGTTCTTTGTTCGTTCTCCTACTGTCATATGGATCTCGCAATTATTTTGTCTGTGGGGTATGTGCTTGCGCGACAGTATTATTCTTCCTCGGAGTAATTACATTCCATTCTTTACTTGCTCCTCTTTAATCCTGGATGTGTGATAGAGAGCGAGCTGCAAAAAAAGGAGCAATGCAGCACAAAAAAGTACCAACATGAATTTAAGATTAGGCATTGTCATTCTCTTCATATTACATTTTTCTTTGTAGTAATAAACGTTAACTCGAATGAAATAAATTACTTTGTGCTCGTGTATTGTTCCTTCTATTCATTCGAATATTTTTCATCAATTCGACCGAGCTTGGAAGTACGTTGGTATTTCCTGGAATCCTGATTTTATTTTTTCAATTAAAATGGATTAAAAAGAGCTAACGCGCAGTCGATTCCGATCATTTCAAGTGCAAAATTGGGTCGAAAACATATCGATCAGAATGCCATTGTTGAATTTTGCATCAGAGCTTTCATGATGCACAAGTGGATGAATGCAAAGGTGTATTCAGCCGTTATTCGGGAGTATATATACAACTGCATTAAGTAAAGCATTGGAGCACAGAGCGTTGAACCAAATGCTTGACGTAGTCGAATTTCATATCTGTGTATACTTGTATTTAGTATATGTACGGAGCGTTATTGCATAGTCACGATTGACCGAACCATCGGACAAGGGTTGCCCCGTCATGGCTCCCTGATAGGCTGTCCGACACACAAAGCTTCAGCAAATTCTAAGGGCTCGAATCACGCTACGTTCTAACCTCTAAAAGCAGACATCCGCGTGCATACACATTTACTGCCATATACACTACCCATTGATGTAAGACGTCTATAAACGCTTTTAGTTGAGATTCCGGAACACATTCCGAAACCTTTATCACAATGACATTCCGGAAATAAAATACTTTATTACCGTCATAATCGGTTTCATCTTTCCTTAAAAATATGATCAATGAAAATGCGAATAGAACAAAATTCTGATGAAGAAAAAACGACGATGAAGATCGAATCGATGATCAATCGAATGCTTCTATTTGGGCAGTAAGAAATCGGTATCCTGGATTTCACAAAATCCATCAGAGTATGTTTGCATTTTCGTAATTGCCAGTTTCGTATCGCTGGATAAAGAAACCTAAGTAAACTTAAAACTTTCAGTGAGTGTTAGAGAGAATGATTCGTTGGTAGCGTTAAACAAAACCCGCTTGTCTTTGGTTTTTCATCGACTTTATCCTCTTGAGTTACTTGTCTCACGGATAAGAGCGCACCAGTGCAAAAAGATAAGAAAGACGAAAATTCCATCGCACGGACTCGGAGACTCTTGCCACGAAAAGTTCTTTTGTCCATTCGGACCCGCTCTCGCTTCTTCAATCTCTTTCCTTCCCGAGGAAAGAAGGCAACCAGGCTCTCTTGTGGATAGTGGGGTGAGCTTGGTGTTCGTTGAGTATCGCAGAGCTCTGCGGTGTAGGAAGAGAAAAGAAAATCGCTGGGATAATTCGTTCGGACGTTGCTTCCGCGAAAAATCCGTTTGAGGGTTGGGTCAAGAGGCTAGAAAAACGGACAAAAAAGCACTTGGAAGATGTGCAGGGAGAGTAAAAGTCTTGGCGTGTATATAAAATCGTCATTCGGGAGTGTCGTCCACGCGGCATTATCCTGTTACTTGAAGCAGTCAACTTGGCCGGAAGTAAGTCCATAAACTTGCCTGTCTTGATAAACTCACGAGGAGACAATGTGCCTTGGAATGAAGCGTGTATAAGCGATAAGAAAAATAACAAGCAACACAATTTTGTCGCGCTTCTTGAGAAGATAATTTACAGTGCCCAATTCGCAGCTATGTCCCACTATGTCACGTGTCGTTCATGCATTCGTGTCTCTGGACTTTACCAAAAATTCATCCACGATACACGCTAACTGTTTTGTTATGCGATCTTTCCTCTTTTCTCATTCTTTCCATTCACCAAGAATATACGGCATTGCCATTAGGAAAGCTGTATCTAATGAGCACCGGCTGGCCCATGTCATACTTTATTATTTTCGCAATATGTCGTTTGCTATGGGAGTCATAAATCGTGGGAGTGTGTGGTACGTATGAAGTGTGTAAGCGACGCTGAAAGAGAGCGTAAAAATGGAATGGTATTGGCACACGCACGTGGCATACTTTTCTACACGAACTGACGCAAGCATCGAAAATGATGAGGATCGTTCTTATGTTTTTTTTTTTCACTCTGATGTCCTCTCCTATTCCACGTCTCTAAATCTCCTTTCCCATCTTTTCCGTCGGATGTTTTTTTTTTTTTTTATTATATTCTTCTTTGTCTGTGTATACTTTTCTGTTTGCTTTCCTCTTTCTTCATCTCACTTGAGTTCCCTTTATCGATGATTCTTCTTGTTGAGAAAAAAAAAACGCTCTCGATACGAACGCGAGCTTTGTCGTCAACGACTATACGACGACCAAACCTGCTCCGAATGACGAACGAGCTCTTTCGAGGTTCGCCTCTGCAAGAGCGATTCTCCCGTTTGTGTCGATAGACGTCCACACCAGAGATCGTTTGCATAAACGCCTTTCGTCCTTACCACCCTCTCTCGCATTTGCTCCTGACCCGTTATACTTCTCCGCTTGCTTGTCTCTTTTTTTTTCATCACACACTAGCTCAAGCGTACTGTGCTCGACTTTAATAAATAACCAAGCCGTCACGGGGTTTCCTCGTGGACGTGTTCACGCGGCTGCGAGAAAAGAAGGTTCGTGCCTGGTGTTGAAGAGAAACGGAAAACTTCAACGCAAGATGGTAAACCGCAAAAAGACTACTCGTTCTGCTCTCGATCGCTACAATAACGAGAGGTATCGTATGCTATAAATTCTCCCTCGGGCATATTTATGACGATAAAGATTTTAGACCATCTATCTCTTCGATGTTTTAATGTTACAAGGGCGTGTATCGCATTTGTTTAGCACAGAAAATTCAACCTTTGCAAACGTTCGTTATACGCTCGATGAAGTTCAACGCGAGGTTCCTCGTTATAAAGCAATACAAATTTGAAGATTCGTCCAACAAAAGCATACCCTGAGGGAATCCTCGCTAACAACGCGCAAGCTTGTCTGATAGAAGTGATAAACTCGAACAGATGAGAAAATACTCGAGGGAAATTTTCTGTGTAAAAGTTCTTGATGCTCGAAGCTAAGAAGATTGAGCATCCTATACTTTATCGTTAATTGAGGAATTCGTAAATAATCAGGCTGCAGTCATAAATTGTCAAGTAACGTTTCTTGATCACCTTAGCCCCACCTTTGAAATAGAGAGTGTTTTTCGGCATCACAGATTGTTCTTTGCTTGTTTTTGAAGCTTCATTCAGTGACTGAATCCCTGAATTATCGTCGAATCTAGATGTCATGATTAGCTGCGAACATTCCGTATTCAAGTATGTACCGAAGGTAACCACACGCGTAGAGCTTCAGAACGCCCATGCTCTTTCGCTGAAGTCTGATGGCGTATAGAGACTCCTCCGAAAGATGAGATACAGTGGGAGAAAGGTCTCCTTGGCGGGGTGGGTACGATATTAGGGCGAAGCCAAACTAACCCCGGGTAATACGATCTAAACGTAGCAGGGTGGCTGGGAAGAGAGTTTGGGACTTCACGAAGGGCGGTTAATTACTCAGAGTAGTGAAGTTGAAGGTGCAAAAGGAAATGGGAAGCAAGGTTGGAATAACCAAGACAGAGAGAGAGAGAGATAGAGCGAGGGAGCTCGAGAGATGTGAATCAAAGAAGAAGGGATGAGGAACTCGACACAGGGTATAACTACCATACTGAGAGGTTAGAAGTTGCGACGTTCGAGGTTCAACTTATAGTACATAGAGGAGGGGCTACCATCCCAGTTTCTCCCTCGAACCAACCCACACCTCTCGTTTTCCCCTCTCTTTTTATTAGACGGAAGTAGTTACGATCTAAGAAATAACATGGCGAAAGCTTACCTGCGGAAATGAAATCTATTTGAGTGGCCCAAGGAGCTTGCTACTATTCTTGGGGGGTGCAAAAAGATGGAGAATAAAACCTCCCTTCAACCTTCTTACCATCAGCATTTCGCAACCCACTCAGTCTCCAGAGTTTATTCCTTTTCACCTGTTCTAGCAGATCATACGCAAAAGAATTAACATCAATAGAAAGGAGTGAAGATTACGGAGAAATGGAAAACTGAGAAAATCGCATGAGCTCGAGGCCACTAGATCAGAATACGAAAAGACAATGAAAACGCTTCCTACACTCTTTCTTTGAATTATGCTCTTCACCAACCCACCCTTCAAGCATTTTTTGCTTTCACACCGGCTATGCACCTATTTTTAACCCCTTTACTTTACTTTTTCTAGAAAAAGGAAAATACTGTTCCGCTATTTTCGAATCGGTCTATCTGCGCCCGAGATCGAGTTAAAACCAAAAGTGTTTCATTTCAATTAGACGTTACTGTATATATGAAGCTGGAAATAATTTCTAAATCTAGATCCATTCGGATCACTATTTGAATTAAATTATAAACTTTCAAATGGCATTATCAATCTTCCATTAACGTTTTCAGTAGAACAAATTTCAACTGCGACTTCCATTGTTGAAACCTCGATTCATGAAATGTGTTCCACCATACGACCTATATGCAACTGATAGATGACCTTGAGCCAATTTGAAAAATTAAAAGTTCCGAAATGGCTGATTTGGCGTGTGAATGTCCTATATATGTAGTACATCTACGAATATATATGCACATATATCTGACCTCGTCTTTGTACTATTGGGAATCAGCGCACACTAGTACGCCGATTGAAATTAGTTTCGCTTCTTTTGTTTGACTATACTGTCTCAATCTGTTACACTCAATGTTTAAACTTATTCGCCCTTTTAACAAGTTCAATTTAAGCATCTTTCGACACTGTGCAAATTTGCCAGCAATCAGTTTCAGCTTTTTCGATTATCGATAGTTATTATACAGAACGTTATACTGTTTCAATTTTTTGTTCTCTTTTACTCTTAATGTATGTATGCATAGAATATATATGTATACTGATATTTCATCGTTCCCATAATAGGGTCCGGAAGCTTTTGGGAAAATAGTATTTCGTAATCAAAGTTTTACTGCTAAATCGAGCAAGAATGGAGTTTCTCTTCGACAGTTTATATCCACGAATACGGAATAACTCCGCGAGGGTCTGTCAGTGTCGAAAGATTTTTCGTACCTTTGCAAAGTGAACAGAAACGTTATTTCAGCGGAATAAGTACTCGCTCCTATTCTCCTGCTCTCAATGGATTTTTCATTCTCGCATTTGCGCGGAGCATCGCGTAATACCCGCGTCAAACTTTTCGCGTTCTTTTCAACGAGGGGAATTCTACAACGCCGATTTCAGAGTTCCAAGACCCAGGCATCCTCGTTTTCACGAGAAGTACGAAGATACCGCGGCCAAGTAGATACGAAGGAGAAACCGAGAGCAAGTGAGTGAAAGAGAGGGCTGTTCGCGTCCGATGTGGTCGGGAAAAAGCCGAATCGATTAAATAACTTTTTTAGCCACCAAGCAGCCGCGTACTTTGGGACCTTCGACTTTTCCACTAGCCTCTCTCTCTCTCTCTCTCTCTCTCTCTCTCTCTCTCACTCTATTTCTCTTCCAAGCTTTTACATTAGTCTAGACTCTTAGCGATAATATGAAGCTATAAAACTTTAATCGTAACTCCTAGTCCGAAGCGCGTTGTAATGTTGATTCTTACATCGATGTTATACATTTTATAAGCTTGTTTTGACTACGACAAATATTTTCTCGATAACATGAAAATTTGCAAGCATTGCAGAAACTTACAATCGCATACTTATTATATTTTTAGTTTTCCATAGAAACTAACACTCCGCGACCATTATTACCAAATTATAATATTATATCATGATACTCTTTGAAATAATTCTTATAACATTCTTTATCTCGCAGCATTTTGTTGACAGAAGAAAAACAATCATGAAATAAAGATACTGATTTGTCAATTTCTTCTGTATACGCCCTTATGTATACGGACTTCTTTTGCCACAAAGCTGGGTTCGATATGTTCAAATTGAAGTTATATAATATTACTGATGTTATATAATTGCCGTTACCGCGTGTCTTGATTATGATATTCCTTCTGCATATGGAATCGACCCACCTGGTCATTGAAGATGAATAAAATTATTTAAATAACTGTGTAATTATTTTTTCATTTCTTCATCGTAGTAGTAGAAGAGTTATTTTCATTAATAGCTAACGGGGATTTCTTGTTATACGAATGATCATTAAAATTTATGTTCTTGCCTTGTATAATAATAACACGTGATAATATATCTATATATAAAGCTTTCAGAAAAAAATATAACGAGCAAAAAAAAGTTAAATTGATTGAAATTTGTAGCGGAAATTGCCTCTATCTCGAATCTCATAACCTCGTGATATCGAGATTTTCAGGTCATTATATTTCTGCTAGAACCTTGACTCGTCAAATCTTCAGTTAGATCATCATACCTCGACATTCTCGTCTTCTTGCATATTTCGAAGAACAGCCCAGCCACCGTAATTTATAACTCGATGTCAATTTTCTTAAGGAGTCTGGAGTTAACGAGAGGAAGTTCTTTGAGCGTGATTCAAATTCACGATGTAATTTTTGATGAGACAGAAATAGGTGTAAAAGTTGAAGAAGTAGAAGTTGAGGACTTGAAAAAAAAAGTGGCATGCGCGAATGTATTTATAATGAAGTGTGGTGAAACTGTTTCGACGCTCTTCTGGGTTTCCACTTTTATAAACCAATTTATTCGACTAGGAAAAATGATGTCAGGCTTTTACGGTTTGAATAAACAGAGTAAAGTAATAAATGTACTCTTCGAGATAAAGTTGGCATATCGGTGCGAAACACAAAGTTGTACTTTTTTTTTTTCATTGCTTTCAAAAATAATATATTTTCGGAAAGTCACGCTTTTTTTATTCCATTATTTTTACATTGACGATATTATTTTTAAAAAAAACCTTTGTACATATCTTACTCTTTTTATTTTCCTTTCTCTCTCTCTCTCTCTCTCTCTCTCTCATTGAATTTTTCTTTAACTTTATACTCCATTGCCAGTATCTATGGACGATATACGGACAACGTATTGAGATTGTGTGCATTAATACAGGTTGAGAATACATGGAATAGTGAATCTAAAGATTTCACATAACAGTGAGGGTCGATTGAAGTAAGCACATGCAGCTTCCATATGTATGTATATATACAGATTGTGTTCTTGCTTTCGATTATGTGCAATCAGTCGAGGCTTTCCCCTAATCAATTGACCACTGTTGCGTTGTCATGCTTTCAACTAGGATGAATGTTCCAGGCCTTAGGAAGTCAATGTTCTCTGTTCAAGCTATTATTATTCGATGAACATACACGTCTGGAAATAGCTTTAGATATTGACGTATACATTAATCGCCCTTCAATACGTGTTTCCAGACAGCTTTATCTGATACGAATATTAAATTACTCAAATAATATAATATCGTCACCGTTGTGCATTCATTATCAGCTCGTTGCACTAAAACATGCACGATTTAAAATTCAACGTCATGTTCAACTGATTGTGAGAAATGACTCGTGCGAGTTAGATAACTTCGGGAAAACATTTATATCATCTCCATCGTATCGACAGGAATTAATGCTGAAAAATAAACATCAACATTTATTTTCACAAATGAAACTTTTACCATGATATGGAATATAAATTTAGTTACTTTACATTTTCAATGAAGCCCCACAGTAGAAAATTCAATATTCATTGCGTTTATTAATTATTCGATTTGATTATAAACGTGCAAGCGATACTGAATGGTTTTTGAACTATCAAAATATTCCAGAAGAAAGTGTTTCATAGAATAGTATTCGATTTGCAGCATATGAAAATGTTGTAAATCCTATAATCCGAGTGTGATGATACCAATGTGTATTCACGCCGATATTCTTGCTGTGATTTGCTCCGCAGTTCAATATAACACGCTCGTATATGCTATTCGGTGCGGATAGATATGCGGATACGGAATCAAGTTGGAATGTCGATGGATTCTCTTTATCTCTTTCTATCGTAATCGCAAAGTCAAAATACAGATTGAGGATAAACGCAACGATATTATTATTCCAATGTGCGTAATCCAAAAATGTCCGAAAGAAAGACAGGAAGAGAGAAATAGTTTAATGGAATAGCAGAGAAAGGGGATTATTTGACACAGCTGGCAGTAGATTCGATTGCATTTAAAGCACCTGATTCAATCGCTGCGATAGAAAAGATTTTCATCATATTTATAAATATATTCGATATCCACATGTATATGTGCATGCGAAGTAAATGGCAAAGGGCATGCGCAAAAGTGACTTCTACATCGACGTACATTTACATCGGGAGACTAACACAAGTTGCCAAGATACAAGATATTTGATTATCAACGCTCGAACTCGCAACAGCATTTGCTGTCTAAAAAAGAATGTGTATAATGGTGTTGAAAGACTGCAGCTCTTCCATCTTTGAATCAAATATACGCATACTTACAGATCATTTCCAAAGCATTGTAATCCGATTGAGAATTAGAATTATATTATTGAAAGGTTGTAAAACTGTCAAAATTTTTGTAACTGCAACTTTGTAGATGTAATCACGTTTTCTTCTGTATGTGGTATTCTCATTTCATTATAGGATAACAGAACTACCTCGGAAAACTCACGATGAAACGCTTTGAATTTATGGCTACATTTGGAAATTACATTTTATATAAATGGTGCGAAATTAGCAGTGGAGATATTTTGAAAGCTTTGCTCCACTCCAGAATTTTATGTAATTAACGCGGGTGTAATTAAGAACCGTGACCATATCGAATTGTTTCAAACTTTTTTAAGTTCTATAGGGAATTGCATTTATATGTGGCATATCTCAACCAGGATATCGATGACGTTAGAGGTCTTCATGCAGATTTTTAATGTTCGGAATAACTGGCAAGTTATTGTTTAAAAATGTCAATAATTTGATGGTTTACGAGATTATTTTTATGAAAAATATATTTTTTTTTAATTATGCATATTTCAGTAACGATTTTTGAAAATCATCAATGAATGAAACTTTTGTGATAAACATCAGTTGGGACTAAAAAAATAATTTTTTTTTTTAGTTCTGACAAAGCATTTAGATGAAAAGGGAATATGAGCAGTAGGCAAAACCAGTTTGTGGCCAGACAGAATTTAGAACACAGCTCCAAGACAATTGATTCGAAACTGCTGATAAAAGTTATGCGAATCACGCAACTTGCTATGATATGCTGATGGTTATATCATTTAATGACATTTTTTTTTTTTTATTATCATATATCGAAGCGTAGTAACCGCACCGAAACGTTTTCGCTCGCTATATCGTATCCATTATAATGGAATGACGCCCGATCGCGTGCACAGCCAACTGAAATCTGAAAAGGCACTCGGGTCACGTACGCACGCATCGTCCGGGTGACTGCAATCCCTCGCCGATAGCTTACATGCGCGCACTATTTAAAATCGAAGGCTCCAGGAAAAAAAAGCGATAAAATACGATTGTTTCTTTTTTTTTGGAAGGGGGGGTTCGTGTAGGAATTTGACAATATTCTGCGTGGTATTGACAAGCAGAAGAGCGACACATAGGCACGTAACGTACGAAAAAGCCCGAATAATGGACACTATTCACGATTTCATAGCGTAATGCATTCATGGACTAAACGAACTGCATGGTTCTAGATGAAAATATTTTCCTACATACCACCTGAATTTTTGGTTAGAATTTCGACAGTGGATTTTTTTTTTTTTTTTTTTAAATTTAATTATTGCCATTTTTCCGCTCTCTCGCTGGTCGTTTTTTATCGTCATCTTTTTGACATCGATACGTGGGGTTTTTTTAAACTCTACGTCACTGGTTGACAAAAATTCATGCTCACAGCACGCTCATCGATGTTTCAATTTTTTCGGATTGCAGTCATGTATTATCAGTCCGTACGAATGTTCAAATTCTACTTGTTATCCGTCATCACTTTTTTTTTGCATTCACCCATTGTTAAGCTGTTGCTTTCGACCGCTTCTATCGAGCGCAATGGTGCAAACGAGTGAATGAGAAGAGAGAAAAAGTTAAAGGAGAAGGGGGAAGGGACAGGGAGAAAAAGCAAGCTTGAAAACTCGGTCATCAGCAAGCAGTTGGTTCCACGATTAAATAAAACTCATTCTTGACTCTACCAGCCAACCTCGTATTGCCATTCTCCAACATTCTGTTTCTCCTGCATTCTGTACATTTCCTGGCTCACACACCTTGTACATATATTTTTGTGTGTTCTCTTTATTTTATTCTTCACCCTCGTTGTATATTTCGCAGAGTAATTGCCAGATCTTGAGCTTTGCATTTGCACTTTTCACCCACAGAAGGAGAAAAGATAGACCGCCAGAGGTGAAAATATAAAGGTTCTCCAGCAAGTTCCCAGAAGGCGTTCTAGCGACTATTAATTATTTGGAATAAGCAACTCCCTTCGGAAATAAAGTTTCGTAGCACTTCCCCTCGTCCTCTAACACCAAACACGATTCCACAAAGGCAAGTATGTCGGTTGGAAATCTCATTTTCTTCTCAGTCAACAAAATTAGGACGATAATGGAGGGCCAGAACAATATCTGCGCAGATCAAGTGTGAACTATAAGCACAAGGGCTTTGCTCATGGAAGCTTCAAGAGGTCCATGACATAGATGGGATGAAAAAGCAATAAAAAAATGAGAGCTTGGATAAAACTTTTCACACTTTCTCAACAAAAATTCCATCTTTTTCCCAGAGATAGAAATAAAAAAAGGACTTCTAGTGAACGAAATATTCATGAATAATTCAGACGAAGTATGCCAAGATCGTGAATAGTCACAGTAAAGATAAATATATATAATCTTGGTGAGTCAGTCAGTTGTAGCAGGAGATGGTGATCACGAGTGTCAGCTAAAAAAAGATAGAAGTAAGAACGAAATTGAAAGAGAGCGAGATATCCGAAAGTTAGCTGAAGCTAATTCTTGGGCCACGTAACGTATAAAAAAGAAGCTAACATCAGAGGTCACCGGACGGGAAAAGATTTCACGAAGGTTTTGCAGAGCTGGAGATGAATTTTGTGCGAACCAACCTCATCCAACCAAACTTCGTCACAATAGGAGCATAGCTCATGAATGACTCACGAAGAAGATAGATACAAGTATCTCAAAGTAAAAAGACTCGAAAAATATATTCGAAGAATTGGACAACATATATTCTACCTTTTCTTGTCATGTGCGAAATACTATTTATATTTATTTTTAGTATTCCTGCGTATACTCTTTCGGGTTTTTACGAGCCAATCCCATCATCACTTTAAACCCCACTTTTCCCCTCACTTTATTCTTCCTGCTCCTGTTCCCGCAAAACCTCCCGAGAGTGTTGCCTACAGCAACTCTTTTCCAATGCACTACTGTATCGGATTTACACGGGAACCGTGGGAAACTGTGGGAAACCCGGCCGATAAAGGCTGCTATACATTTATTGTGTCTCCGCTGTTTGAGGTCATTAGAATCTCAGAAAAACTGCTTTTCGCTCAGTGGTTGGTGCGCGAGCCGATATTGCAACAAATAATGTATGTACATGAGACATGTGCGAAGAGAAACAAATTACACCCTGCGTACACACGTTGCCATGTTCGCCTCCACTCATATTGGATGTTACACTCAAATTCGTTATCCTGTAAAAGGCATCATAAGCCTGCAACTCGTGCGATGATAGCTTTTCACCCGATAAAAATCATCGCTTTTCTCACTTGTAGCACGAATTATTATATCAACACGATTTTTGGGAAAAGCCGTTAAACTTGATGATTGCCGGTTTCTCTTAGAGCGAAAAATAAAGTGGTCAACATTTTCCACTATGAAACATAGTTTAATAAATTGCCTTTCTATTAAACGTTGCTGTACTATATAGGTAGACGTAGTCATATAAGCGTAAAATAGAGCGAATCGACGCGTACGAAATTTGACAACCCATCCTTCTCATATCCCTTGTAGCTCGGAGCTTTTGGTACATATAGTAGCCTCGTGGTTCCAACTGACAGCTTCCAAACTAGTTCGGTCCGCATAACATCGAGTATATACGGTACAGTATTCTGGCGCTTGTGGCTTTGTTTGAAGGATCTCGAATTATATGTATAAACAGAGTTGTACTGAATATACGTATATATACGTACATCAGGACATGCCCAGCCTTAGAACTGAGTCCAGCCAAAACAGTCGCCGTTATCGTCCGGCTTCTATAGCTTCCTCGAATTCCCTAGCAAATAACCCCTATATTTAACTTTCGTTCAATTATTGTAAACCATTGAGAAACGTTAGGAACTTCTAATATCTTCTCGTGCCTATACACATAGAACGTAAATAGTATGACGTTTTAAATTTACTCCCTCAGATGCACGTTCGCAAGGGAGTTTGCATCGTGTGTGCACAGCTTCAATGAAATGTATCCTCTCCAAACGTTGAACTCGCCATTTCGTGTTTCAGTAAAGTTAGAAACGTTGAATAATTATGTACATGTGCATTGGATTCGGAATGCACACCAGTTGGGCCATTTTACCCCTTTAAACTTACAAAAATTGCTACAACAATTATGTTCGACATTACTTCTATACTCTGCCTAAGACGTTTCTGAAATGTTCCAAGAGGAGAGTAATATCTTCCATTTTCTACGAGACTCAAATTTTCACAGTACTTTTTGAATTCTTGATCATTCTTTTTTTCATTTTTAATGCATTAAAAGTTGTGGTAACTGGTATTTAGAGAGAGAGAGAGAGAGAGAGAGAGAGAGAGAGAGAGAGAAAGAGAGTGAGAAATTCGTCTACGTCTAACTGTACAAAATCTGTGAGCCTGCAAGCTCAATTTCAGAGAAGACTTTTACAACGTGGTAGCAGAGTTTGGCGTCGGTAGAGCGTTGATACCGGAAAAGCCAGCCTCTCGACGTGACCACAGCGTCTCTTTATGAGTGAGTATGCGTATATAATTCGGGGATATATGCATATGCGTAACTCGGATGATCCGTTGGTCGACGCCACTAACAGAAACCCTCTGTTCTGGCATTCTCTCTATATGTGTTTCTCTCTTTGTGAGGATTAGGTACGTATGAGTTGCCTCATATACGTAAACCACCGAGCGAATATAACGTAATACCTTGTCGAGCTGACGCACGCTCTGACGTATAGGAATTCCGGCACGCGTTTCTCACATCGTCCCGTACACTCTAATGCATTATTATCCATGTGAGACAGTACATATATCCCCAAGCAGTGCCCGGTACCCGAGTTGTACACAACGTAGACGTGTATGTACACATTTGGGAAACGAGAAAACGTCGACGTATAGGGAATTCTATTTTGATTCAAAATTCAATATTGTTTTATCCTGATTCGTTGAAACATGCATTTGATTTTTATTCTATTTGAATGTCATTGAAATGATTGTATTATTCGATATCCAGATATTATTTTGATGTCATATATTGCATTCACTTTTCTCGGGCGTAAAAATAAAAATAAAAACATTATTTAAATAATGAGTAATCTTTTATTTCATTTGCGGGCGAGGAATCTGTGATAATTGAAGTTTGCTAAAAAAAAAAAAGAATTGCATTAAAAACCATGAGGTTAGAGCATCCATTGATGTACTCAAGGCGTGAAGATTCATTCTCTAGAAGGTGGCATTGTGCTGATGAAATTTAGACGTAACGGCTCATGGATGAGTATACGTTTATGAGCATATGAATATATTCACCATGGAATGAGAGAAGACGAGACTCTATACAATTACCTTCGCCTATGTGTGTCCAGCCCGGGTATACAATTGTGTCTACGAATGGGTTGTGCGTCGGAGTCCAGAGGAGGTGAGTTTATATTGTACACTTTCATATATACAGATACACGTATTTACGTATATATGACGTTTTCCGCAACTTGGAATAATCCGAGAACTGTTGTATTCAGGACTGTATACAGGGGGATCACGCCGTTCTGCACACGTCAACGAGAATGCTACGGAGGAGAAAGCCTTTCTTCTCTTGCTTTTCACTCCCCTCACCGCATTATCTCATCTCTGTCTTCCTCGTGTGTCTTCCAAAATCTCCCCAAAGTTCGTGTATGCACACGGTATCACTTTTCCACTCGCATCCTTCGAATATAATCTCTTCTGCAGGAGAACCCGCAGCATGAACAAATATACTAAAGGGTTGAAATATGACATAACTGAAAGATCAAGAGAAAAAGAAAGAACGACCTCTCTTACACGTTCTCTCAACACTTCCATTCCTCAGGGTACTTGTGAGTCCCAACCGTAATTCGTTAATCATTTTACGAAATTAGTGTACGTACAAACACCGAAGATTAAGTACATTTCTAAAAGACAGCACACTTTGAGGGTATCTATCAGTCAATTATTCTACACGGTTTGACCGATTACAAAAAAAAAAAAATCTCTACCAGAGGACGCCGGACAACGGCAACAATCTTATTATTTACATTCATTTACATTTTACATTCAAAATATATCTCTCTCTTGCACTCACAGGTGGCGAGATTCCGACTGACCCATACCCTCAATTTTACCATTGATATATATGTGATATCTCATCTTTGTATTTTTCGTGGCACCGAAGAACTCGATCACAAAAAGTTTATCCTTATTTACCCACCTCTGAACTGTTTCTAATCAGGTATGATTATTCGATTTTAATTTGAATAGGTAAGCACAACATATATGACGAGCAAACGTCGTGAATCCCAACCTGATGGGCCCTCTGAATGTTGACTTTGGGACAAAATAACTAACTGACGTATAACGTCTCTGTTTATGTGTCATAGAATACTCTATGCACATGTGTACGTACATCCGAGGCAGTCGCAGACGCAATATTGATTCGTATGTTCGAATAACACGAATATAGATTCTGTATAATACGTGCTTGTGCTAAAATCCTACATATCTGAGCGAAATTTGTTGCAGTAAAGAATATATACAGATTTATGTGAGTGTATTATGTGCGCTATTATATGCTTTTACACATGCGCAAACCTTGTGGTATTTCGGTACTGGTGGTCAGGAACACGTGCATCAAAGCGAAACTAGTATTAATTAGTGCGCAACAATTTATATGCTCGTATACTTCATCTCTGTGTGAAATACGATATATAGCTATATATTGGATCACATTAATTGAGAAGGTGCTTATGCGGATGGTGCAGATGGTGCAGTGGATTTACGAATAGCAGGGCTGTATACATGGAAATATCTCGTTTACCAAATCAGGGGAAGGATTTGCACCCTCACCGTCAGCGAGTTTGGGCCGTCGTCTGGCACACAATCAAATGTCTTACACACGGACGAGTCTTTACGATTTTCTATCTGATATTACAAGCTGATTCGGACTCACGCCAACTGCCGCTTCGTTCTTCGACCGGTTTGCTCTCGAGCACAGGAATCTCTAAAGCTTCGCGCTTCTTAACCTCGATACAATTCGACTGAGAATGAGTCGGAGCATTTAGGTTTCAAGATGAACAGAAAAAATCTGTATACAGAAAATCGTACAGGATTCGAAGTGCATTTTTGCAATAAATGTGGTGAGAAGCTAGAGCTATGAGGCCATAGATTTCGACACCATCGATTTGTTTGAAAAATTTGATAAATTAAGCTGCATTTCATATCCTTTCTCTCAGGACTTTTTGCTAGAAAGAAGCTGACATATAAATATTTGGATATCGCATATTGGATTTATTAATATCGAGATTTTCAATAAGGAACTGGGAAAAGTTTGGCGGGTATGCAATGATGCGCATATAGCCAGGAATCTGACGATTAATATATAATGGCCAATTGATTTATATTCAATTTTGGCTGTGCTTTTACGAGTTCATTTTCATCTCATGATTTTCATATTTTCAATCTTATTCATCACTTTATTCGGATATGGTGATGATGCAAGTCTCCAGGTGCCCCATTTTCATTTCTCACCATCTCCGGATGATGAGATTATTCAAATGAATCATCGATGTTGCGTACGAACGATCGAAGATGAGATGAAAAATGTAAAATACCAAAGAAAGAGAAGGAACGAAAGGAGGAATAACGAAAGAAAAAAAACAGCGGATGCTCAAATTCCCTGGCGAATCCGTCAGAAGCGATCGACAGAGAGAAAAAGCAAAAGAAAAAAGAGAGCGAGAGTCAGAGAGCAATGGGAAAACGTTCGATGAGAAGGGGCGAGGGCAAAATGTCGATATGAAAATCCTATATTCCGGCAAAGAGACACTACTGTGTTGGATGGCACTTCGAGAGGAGAAAGAGAGAGGAAGAGAGAGAGAGAGAGAGGAGAGATAGAGAGACAGCACATTTGAATAATTCAATCGGTTGCCGAAGCGAGTTGGCGTTAAATAAAATAACGCGCCAAAATGCGAGAACAGCGTCCATAGAGACTGAAAACATTGGCGATGGGTCGTGCATTGCAAAAAAAAAAGTGGAAGAATTCTCGGGAAAGCTACGTGCAGAATATCCCATAAATTCCATGATGCGTGAGTGTTACAAATTCATCGATAACAAATGAGTATTTCATGACAATCACTTTCGTAACATTAAAAATTTTATAATGCTATTACACAAAAAATTGAAGCACGCACTTCAATTTGCTCACCTCTCATTCATACGAGTCGACGCGAACTCCATCGTGATTGAAAATATCAATTGTTGCGATCGGTACGTTCAAAGGTGTACGGGAGAAATGCATTTTCGATAAGCAAGTCGATATTGAAAATTTTAACTTCTGCAAACAGAAAAAAAAACATACCCGGATTTCTTGGGAACGTAACTTTCAAAGTCTATTTATAATGCCCGTATAAGAAAGAGTTCGGTGATGTTTGGTCTACTCTGCAGAAACTCTCCTTACCAAATGCTGTTACGCTGCTACACATAGGGTGTCCGAGATGCAGCATGCGAAAATTTACACTCGTTGAATCCCAAAGAAAATCTAATATCTTTATTAGATGAAACCCGCCCCCGTATCACAAATCAGTTAACTTAGTTAACTATAGCTATTAATAACCATTTCAAATGGGAAAGTGATGAAAAAATTGTTTCACACTAGAAATTCGATTTTGAACTTCAGATGATTATATTGACGATGAAACATGCGACATCCTATCGATTTATGTATATACATATAACGACGAGAATTAGATGCAACCAAGAGTCTGCTGATTCGTTGATGTAATGGTACATTCGTATAGAAATGGTGTTCTCTCTTTCTCCTCCTCCCCCTCCCCCTTTCTCTCTCTCTCTCTCACTCTGGGGTCTCACCACTGCGAGTGACTCAATAAATTCAACGAGCAATGCTCTAGCAGAAATAAATTTTGAACTCAGCCTTCTCTTTTCCAACTGTAATATGCAGGCTCTCCCAAAAGTTGTAACCACCGTCCAGAATTTGATGCAACTGGAGAAATGAGATTATCAATGGTAACTTATTAATCTATAGCATCAACACTCAGGACAATCTTAAGTGAAGTAAGGACTTTTTCTTTCAAACGTCAACGATCTCATATGTGCTGCTGTATGTTCTTGATGGTGGAGTTTTGAGACTCTCTGTATCTATCGCACGAATGCCTGCTTTCATATCCTGCAGTGTAACATGCGCGTTCGAGGTTATACTATGTTTACTCGCTTTACTATTGAATTGGAGCCAACAGCGGTATCAATAGCTGAATGTTTATTTAGCAGTATCACCATTACACAGCTGAAGCTCAAAATGTTGATAATTTTTGATATTTCGCATTGATCAAAAATAAATAACACAATGTGCACTCATCAATATCATCAACTATTTGAAACATGAAATTGAAATCTCTCAGAATATTGAATTTCCCAGAATGATTTAAAGTGCTCGAATATTTCGGCCGAATTATTTTCATCGTTTTACCTTTGGACGATTATTACTGTACGATGTAGAATTGAATCTGTATTTACGTTTGTTTAAAGTTTCTTCGAAGCTCTCTTATCTACACATCTTCGAAACGAGGTTGACGTCGTAAATAGTCGGAAATTGCATCCCTAACCTGCAGTAATCGGTTACACGAGCTCAACGACGTCGCTCGGAGAGCGAGGAATCGCTTAATTGAATTTGGCAGACGTGAAATCGAATATTCTATAGACTTGGAGTGCCAAGATTTCGGTTTCTCGAAAAGCAGGGTAATCGAGCGATAGGACACCAATGCTCGGAATTGGCAGATTTTAGTAGAGCAATTGAGCTCTAGAAGTACAGAGACATCGTTATATACCCTTATGACTATCTTATAGCAGAGTACATATCCTTCGCGGTAGCGAACTGCTGAGCTTGGCCACGTTTCCCCGTAAATGATTGAGTACAAAGTTTTTACCATCTTACGTTATAAGAACAAATTTTCAAAGTGCATTTAACTCCATATTCCATCTTCCTTGACAGTATATTTCCCGATGTTGCGTGAAAAATAGCACAGTTTTTATTGCCCCCCCCCCCCCCCCCCCACAAAGCATTTTCCACGAAGAACTACGAAAGAAAAAAAAAAAAAATAAAATAAACTGGCAGAAGGTAAAAAATGGCAATAACCGAGAGTGCAGACGAACATAAAGATAAGTATAATAAGATAAGGCGTAATGTCGAAATAAAACGGCGATGAGATGCGTAGCTATTGTTGAACGGAATTAAGAATCCAGAAAATTATTCTGCCTTTATACATGTATATATAAGAACAGTCAGGAAAAGATATTAAGAAAGTGAGGGGTGTGTTTATGTGAATAATGGAGAGAAATCGTATCTCTCTGCTCGGGTGCAAGAGTCGAGACCTCCATTAGAAGGGCAATAACCAAGCTCGCACCCGCGGTCACAGAGCAAAATCGTCGTTTCGAATTCCAGCCAATCACTTGTTAAAGTCGAACTTCCGAGGTTAACGAGGCGACTGGCGATCCAGAATGCTTTTCCTCGGAACTCTTCTCCGTTCTCGATGAATCGATAGCCTCTTTCTCTCCGCCTCTATTCACGAACTCTCTCAACTTTCAACCCTCTGTTGCGAGAGAACGAGAGAAATAAGAAAAACGACTCGGGGAAAAACGTTTATGACTCTCGAGCTGGATCTAACCACGCTCCACGTCGAGGACGTATTCGAAATTATTATATCCACGTCAGTCCTGTCTGTCGACCTAACCTATCAACTCTGACCATTTTTGCTACGTCACTCGAGCGCACAGACAGCCCCGTAAACAGGTAAAGCACTCCATGCTGTTTTATGGCCATTTTTTTCTGTTCATCCTGAAACATTTAACTCCATTTGACGTTCCTGTCATGCACCCCATTTGTTTTTTTTTTCTTCTTTTATTGGCAAACGTCCCAAATATCACAGTCTAGCCGTATATTTTACTTTTCTCGAGATTATATGGAGCTCTAGTTTCCGTACACATGTATTTTTGGTAGGAAGAACTATGACCTCGTTCCATATCTTGAATTGTTTCTCAAGAATATATCCTGTGACTGCATCATTATAATTTTAGTGGCTTCTTCATCTGAAAGTACTGCTCAAGAATTGTGCCCGGACCACACTATTCCGTTTAACAAAATCATTATTTATTTCGAATTAATTAGCGATCATACGTAATTCATTTTTGACGTAAAAATACAAATTTAATTGGCAAATCACTGAAGAGTGTTGGAAAAATTCATTTCAGCAACTTGACTTCACACGCGAAGGACGATAATATTCACATTTCCCGCATCTTGTGTCTCCGTTATTGAGGCACACGAGATGCAAAGCCTCGAGAAAAATCTCATCGGTTTCTTTTGCCTTTGGATTCCTTTATGGATGCTTGAAACGAACTCGCGTGAAGCTACCTTTTTGTCCACGCCCTATATTTGCCTCTTTATTTTACATTTTTTTTTTTCTTTCGCAAAAAGCTTTTATCTACCATTTTTCGTTCATTGTGAGCATCTCGTGGATATTACTATTTTTTATGATTTTTTCAAACCCTCGCAAAATCCTCGCGTATGCGATGGTATAAAATCGCGCAGTGCGAAAAAATAATCTTAAGAATAATATTGCCAGGGTGTTTGGATGTGATGACGCCTGGGAAGAATAAAAATTCAAATGATAAAAAAATGTGTTATCAATTCACCGTTTGGCCGGTGAGCCGAATTTATATTAGAATATAAACCGCGACTATCGCCCTCTTCGTTATCTTTTTCTCTATGCGTATATCGGGTTCGCGGCGCATACACATAATAATATATACAAATATAACGTCGCTTTTAACATTTTCCACTAGCATTAGTACTGCGGTTGACAGCAGAGAACAATGCGGTCAATTTTGTCGGCTCCGAGTGCGTAAGAGAGAAGGAGACTGCCAGAGAAATAGAGAAAGAGTGAATTTGTATGGGTGTGGGGATGGGAGCGAGTAAAGGAGGCTGAGAGAACGAGCGGCTGAGTGTAATGGCAGAACCCCACATCAACCCTTCCTTTCCCTTGTGCACTCTTTATATGCTAACGGCCCTGGTGGCCAGGAGAGCGATACACCCGGGCGTTACGGTTATAACAGTCCCACGTCGGTTCAACTGCATCCTCACGTTGCCGCTTTTGCTCTTTCTATCCTACTCCAACACCGACAACGATAAAACCACGCGGAGTTGCACCCTTAAGCCGAGATAATAATTACCACGCCCCGCCCGTATAATTAGAATAAATCGTGCCATGCTAATTGTCCTATTTATTTGCGGTTGGGTGTAAACCTCCTCAGGAGAGGCTGCTAAAGATCCGACGGTCCTAAAGTCGCTTTTTCGAGAATGCTAAGAAAAAAAAAAAAAAAGAGTAACAGCGCGTTTTAATAATAACAGTTTTAGTAATAACAGATCAACGATGGCGACGACAACAGTTGAAATAAAAGTATAACTTCAACAAGAACATTAATCATAATATTAAATAATAATGATAAAGCAATGTGTATCTACGCGTTCTATTTATTCACAAAATATATATGTTCTCAGTTAAGGAGGTTGGCTACACACAACAATGTTGCCATGTTAAAAGCATAGGAAAATTCGAAATGATTAGAATTTAATGAAGTTTGGTGAGCATATTCTTTTCGATTAAATATGAATATACAAATTTTTTAAGATTTTTCTTCTACATAGTTTTCGAGTAATTTAACACTAGAGTTTACATCCGTAAGCATAGGATTCTGATATATATAGGTATATCTTTTGCATATTGTAAACTCCAATTATTCGACGAATGTAGACGAAAAATTTGAAAAAATTTGTGTCATTGCATTTGATGCTAAAGAATGTTATCACTAAATTTTATTAAATTCTTATCATATTGTCGTATGTAGCCACCCTCCTTAATACAGACTTTCTGACAGAGATTGCTAATTTTTGAATCTCAACTCATACCGTGTGATTCAACCTCTGGATACTTTGGCTAAAAAACATTGTAGCAAAAAAAATGAATGGGAATTGTTTAATTTCCGTTTCGTGGAATAGCATTTCGTGGAATATTTTGGTTAACGAAGCGGAGTATGATTACGCTTGAATACTCGCGTAATTAGCACTGCAAACATGCCGAGATACCGGAACAACGATATAACATTTTTTTCTTTATAATTTATTGAGAGAATATTTTAATAACATTATCGTGGTTGCGATTTATGAAAATCTACAGTTATATACGCATAAAACGAATGAGAGCTCATGGATAAACGGACAGAATTCGATGAGTTAAAGAATAGAATAACACATTCGTATATTAACTCAGGCAGAGGCTTTGGCTCGATGATTCGTCCACGACTAAAGTATTTTATGTCGTTTTGATAAGAAACCTCGGAACAAAAGAAAGCGAGCTGATCATAAATCTTCTATCTTGAAGGTTTCAATCGATAGGCTTAGGTTTTATCAATCAATTGGAGAAAATAATTCCACGTTTGTTTCATATCTTTGTAATCAATCGTCACGAAGACGTATGGGAAAGCCAAATAATCATGGGTTCCTTTCAATGTTCCACGCGATATCTGATTGCGATTACACGCGATGAATCTTTTTAAAGATTCGAAGGAGTATAATCAAGAACGAAATAGAATTGAAGAATGAATTTAACTAATGAAACGAAAAGTTGGTATTGACGAAGATTCATGAGAGCGATGAAACATTCGGCTGTTCTCATTTGTCCTGAATCCATCAGTTTCTACATGCTCTCGCGGTTCCTGTCAGGCCATATTCCATCTCACGCTACTACTTCCGTGCTGACCGGGGAACGGAAGCCCAGAAAGAGAAAGAGAGAGAGAGAGCGAGTGAGTGATAGCGGTCAGCGTTCAGTGGCGGTTACGGGCGACATACGCACGGTCAGTAGATATGGATACTTAATGGTCAGCCAACGGTTACTGGTTTCGCTCATGGCATTGCTACTGGTGCCGATGCTTGTGGTGTAGTGTTAGCGCTGATTCGTCGTAGTTGTCGTCTCGTCGTTGCCGTTTCGCATTTCCTCCAAACAGGTGGTGGTACAATTAAACCCCGTTATGGTTATGCCATTTGAGTAGCGACGGTGCAGTGTTGAGGGTGTAATTTGTACACGCACAGACACACACACACTACCAAAATTTATCTTCCTTCTCATTCTTCCTCTCAATCAATGATTTCTCTCCTTTATCTTTCGAATCTCTGTACACCTCCAATTTTATAACTCGCTCTATCCGAGCTCTCATGGTTTGTTAACGATGAGTGGTCTGCTTGTATCTGTGAGTTCAAGAGGAAGAAAAGGTGCCCGCACTGTTATTGTGATGACGGTATACCATCGAATACAGCAAAGTTTCTAAGTGGAAAGAGAACGTATACTCGAGAAGGAGCGGAGAATGATTTCGGACAAAAGGCTCCTCTCGGCTAGGTGCCACAGAGGGCGTCGTTGCGGAAGTAATAGCCATTCTCATAAAGTCTCCATTATATATATAGATAGATATATACATTCGTATATACGTATCTTCCCGTTCGTTTCGATCCGTCTGTTATGTGTGAATACGTTTGGATATATGTTCGTGTGTATCTGTGTGTTTGCGCGCGTATAGGCGTCTTACTCTTGCTGTAATTCGGCAATTTTATGTTCCGCTTGCCTCACAATCACCTTTTTAGGTCTGTGCTTCAAATCCAAGCATCGACGACTTCATTCCCTCAACAGCTGCCCTCGACATACGATCACACCAGTATACCTTTCTGTATATATCCACTGTACAGTTTGCGAATATTATTCACTTAAAACGTATAGAGACGGAAAAGCCACGATATTGCAGGCGCATAACCGTATGTGCTACATTTAACTACTGCTGCAGGTGTATATGATTCTAAACAAAAAGGTTGCCTTTGATGAAGGACACTTGATACTTTTTTCCCCATTGAAATAGGCAGTATTGAATGAACTTGGTATTTCGGATTAGTTTTTTTCCGATCGTTTCAATAATCTTCTTCCACACAATCTTGCCACAAATAGAGAAGAATCATTATTTTTGTTGTTGTTTTTTTTTTCCTTTTTTTCTGTAATTCACGAAACTGAAAATGTCACTGATGCACAAGGATAAATAGAAGTACAAAAACAAACAGATAGTCGAGTGCTTTGCTTCGTCAGTATCTCTTCCTCTCTTCCTCTTCTTCTCTACTCACCAATTAAATTGCAAATTGAAGCGCATATTTAAACTTTCCCCCGTAGAAACATCATTCGTCTCTCGTTCTCATTCTTTGTTTCCATTCCTCTCACTAAAGTCGTTGTAGAGATGCTGTGTGAATACATTTTCTAGTTCTCCACTAGCCCAGCTCCACATAACTCACCCTCGTGGGACGCATTAAAGTTTCCCGTTTTCGTTACAAGGAAGCATTTTTTCTCTTCTCTCTCTCTCTTTCTTTCTCTTTCTCTTCTCCTTTCCTTTCTATCTTTCTTTTATGGAAAGATATGCATATCCAGTTGTTTCTTATTCTGATGGAACTGGCTATGAATTAGACAACACAGGATTACTGAATACAAATATTTCAATTTCTTCCTTGTTCAATATGATGCTGTGCAGAATCAATCGTTATGCAACTTATCATTTATTTTTGTCGTTTTTCGTTTAGACAAAGGAGATTTCTCATATTATTACATCAAAGATCCATTTCTTTTACCTCTTGAATTATGCATCTTCTTCATCACATTTCTGCTTCGTCAGAACGTCGAGAATATAGGGGACTAGTAATTAAAACTGGAAAGTGGAGTTTACGACGAGAAATTTATGTGAAAATATATTGATTGTGAAGAAGGCGAAAAGTTGGAGTGTTGATTTCACTCGAGGTGAGAGTTCGTCGGTAGGAATAACTGAAGGGCTTAGATATAACTGAAAAGGGTAGGAATATGGGATTGTGAGAGTTATCGATGGCAAAGCTTGAGATGGAAAAGCTAAAGAATCTAAGAAATAAATATGAGGCATTCCATCTCTCTGAGCATAGTCAGTTTGGCAAAATCTTTTTTTTTTTCGTATATTAGTGGCGATTGCATTAAATTACTATAAAGATTAGCTAGATTTTCCTCTACAATTTTGAAACATATTGTTCAAGTCCTATTCTTCGTTGGTATATTTCATTGAAAATTATCCTCCATGGTTGGACTTCTTAACCAGCAGGTTTTTTTGGAGTAATTTTCTAAAATAACATAACTGAATCTATAACTGCGACTTATAGGGGTCGTTTTTATCAAATATTGGTTTGCTTATTTTCTGTGAATTTGAATTTTATTCACATTATTTTTTTATTTGTATAATTCTAAACAATAATTTTACGAAATAAATCGATTTTGCAGCTCAAGTTACGTGAAATTGTGTGGAATGCCTCTTATCAAAGTTCCTGCATAACCGTTGTGAATCTTCTCTCCGCAAGGCAAGATCACGTGTTCGAAAAAAATTGCTGCAGGACTACGGCTTTTCAGACGCTAAGTTTAACAGCGAGTGAGAAAAATAGGGGAAAAAGTCGACTTTTTCGTACCTATGGTATAGATATACAGCCAACTTACGTGGCGCGTAAAACTCCTCTACATAAACCTACACATTTAAGTAACCTAATGCATACTGTTCGTTAAAGCTTGCAGGCAAATTTACATATATGTACACGTACACATAGCCAAGACTAAGCGGTTCAATGCACTCTGTGCACTAGACTGACTATACGAACTGGATATGGCAAGTCGTGAGCTAAAATGCGGCACAAGAGGGAAAAAAAAGAGTATACATCGGTGGTAACTGAGAGTATTAATACTCGCGACCTCGGATTGAAGAGAGCGAGTAAACGCAATTAAAATACGACCATTCGCTGAATAAACTTTTAATTAAAAAGTACCTACTTGTGTGTAAAGTATTGAAAAAAAAGTTTTTTTTTCTTTAAGTCATTCCCGAATGTACCTATTAATTTTAATAACACTAACTTATTGAAGCGAAGTAATGTAAATTGGTGAAAAACTGAAATTATTTTGCAATACTCTCAACTCGGACCCTTTGGCGACGTCTCGAGTCACAAGACGATCTTGCAGTTAACAGTATACATATATGTATATAGATATGATAACGCTATTCGATTCCAAAGTATTTAAATTGATATATTCAATCTTTTTGAATTGTAAATAATAGAGGACCTGATAAATTGCAGAGATAAAAAACAGTTTTCAGATACACAATTCTAATTGTTTATTTGAACAATTCGATTGTTGTAGTACATTCAATATTAAAAGGAGAATAAATATTTTTAGTCAAGGCTCTTTGATCACGGATACTGTAGGTTAAATTAGGTCCCAAGAAAATATGAATTATAAATATTGGACATTCCGAAACGAGATACAACTATCCTAACGAACAAAATTTAAAAATCGGACGGCGCAGAAAAATCTTGAAGATATAAATCTGTGAATAAAGAAATTTTTTGCACAAAAAAAGGAAATTACAAAAATATTATTAAACAGTTTAAAAAAACATTGGAGCCATGTAGGCTCATGTGTACAGGGAAGGTCAAACTATTGTCAACGACATTGCTCATAATATGTATTACAACTGCGCTTGGGAAAGGGTGGTCAAAATGTAGAAAAATGATTGCGAGGTCGTAGAGAGCTTTCAAAAGCAAGAAAAATTACCTCGGAGCTCCCTAATCCATAATTAATTGTTGCATTAGTGTTTGTAATTTTTCACTTTAAATGGGTACGCAAGCGAAGTAGCTAACGCGACTCTAATTCACTACATCTTACGATCGTGTAGCGAATCATAATAAGCATGAGACAAAAAAACACACTGCATCATAATTAAGAAACGTTTGCAGTGTCCGATTTTCACTTTACACTGTAATGTGAGTTACGATAATGCAATTAATAGTAGTCAAGACATTATTTTTTTTGTCATCAGCTAATCTTTAAATAATATAATACTCATGTCATATTGGCTTAAATATAAAAAGTGTTTTCGAATAGCGAAGTTGCATAAGCAGCACTCAGAATCTAGCGTATATAAATTTGTAAAATAACGAATAATCTATAACTGCATCTAGCGGGACAAGTATTGGAAAATCACTAAGGTGATAAGAACGATGGAGCGAGACTATTATAGGGGAGACTTAGTCGATAGGAACGTGGAAAACATCGGATATTTTCACCATGAAGCAATATTTCTATTCAGAGTTGAGCACTGAATTATCGACAAGCTTAATCGTCACTTACACTTTACAGTGTTCAGATATCATGGTTAACATGAATGTTTCATATGTTTCAATTTATATATCGTTTGATTAAGATAAAGCACAGAAACAGGTGGGCCGATTGTAACATTTGCATGTTCAATCAATTCCATTCTCGTCGTTCATCGTTACCTACACTCGAATACATTAAATCAATGACACTATAATCTTTCTGTCTCTCATGACAATTAGTATACTCTATTGATAGATGTATTCAGCAGGCAATTTTTTTTTGAATATATTAATAATGATAAGTGCCATCGATTTTTAGTTCACGAAACACTCGAAAATGACTGCTGATTTTTTAAATAAATGGAAATTAGGTTTCATTGTTTAATTCTGAATCTACAGACGTTGACAACGGATGACAGCTGGCCTGATATTCATATTCCAGAATGGAGATTAAGTTCATTTCGATCGAAACGAACATTTATATACTTCGTTATAATTAGAAAATCTTTCTGTAGGGATGCATTTTTCATTCAAATAAAAAATGTATTACTCATATTCGTTGTGTCTCAGTATACAGCATATATGGCGACAAATTTTTCTTCGTTCGATGTCAATTTCGAAACTATGAGAAGATGCAGACCTTAATAGAAAATGTGCATGAAGCAAAATTAAGAATTTCAGCATTTCCGAAACTCAATATAATTTGATTAATATTGAGCATCCAACGTCAAGAATTTTCTGAACAGCAAAAATTAATTATTTCTTGCGAAGTAATTAGTCGAAACGATTAATTAGTTTTCTGCCAAGTATTCATCCGTTATCTGACGAATGTTATCGAGCTCCGAATCTCTTTAACACTCTTTTATTAGGAATGTTGCGAGCGTGATGCGACTGCACCATGGCTGCTGATAATAGGAGTGAAACTGCAGATTCACCCGAATAAGGAATAATACCGGGTGTGCGAACACGAGAATATGCTGTAGAAAATTTTCCAATGCCGACGTTGGACAACTATGCGTGACTTATCGAAGCGACGAAAATTCAAACTATTTTCAAGCGCATAACTTTGACGAAAACTTTCCATGCTTCGTCGAGATTGTAAGGCGGAATTCAGCGGAATGGGAGATACGCTAAAGGTACAACAGAGAGATTTTACCGCTCAACGACGTGCATAAGAAAAGCGATGAGAAAGCCGAACGGAAAAAGTAGGATGAAACTTGAGGGATAATTGGATCGAATTGCGAGTGATGGAGAGAGACAGAGTTAAGGCAATAAATTTGAAAGCAAAACGTGTTTTCATACAGCGTATAAAAATCGCAATAAACATACGCTAAACACTTCGATACACAACCACTTTTTTACATCAAAAGTTTGAGTATGATCAGATATGATAAAAGTCATTTTTATCGAAAGTTTTCAAACAGCTAAAAAATATATCTTGATCTTTGATTGGTTTTATTTACACTCGCACGGACTACAATTGGCAGTAAAGTTGTATTATTCTAATTTTATTATCATTCCTACATTGTTTTTGCATAATGAGAGTGTTTTACTTTTCCTCTGAGAGATGACGAACGAGGAAAAGCATATTTCCTTATATAGTTGGCCCACATATGCATTTTTTTGTTCCAAATGCCTTCAGGCCTCCGATAACATGTTAGTTTTTTAATCTGGCCACCGAAGAAAGTCTCGACATTTAGTTTTGCATTTTCTCTTTTCTACCGTCACCCTCGCCTCCGTAGCATGCTGGAAGTATCAGCTTTTCTCTGAATGTCATTTTTTTGTCTCCTTCTACTATCTCATCCCCTTGAGCTATCGGTGGCTCACCCGCTCTTACTTCCGTTCTCAGCCTCCTTCTTCCTTCCTAATATTCTGGAGTTTTTAATATTTTTTTCAATTTATTCAAGTCCTTTTTTGTTTTGTTCTTTTTTTGAACCCGCCGTTTAGGCCACCATCTCGCCGAAGGGAAAAAATACAGCGGCGGTGTCCAAGCAACGCCCTGAATATGCATGATGACAAGCACAGAAACGCACGTGCGCTACTAGCCTTGTCAAGAAAGAACAAATAGAGCTTAGAAAAAGTACCACACTTTGCGATTTAGGACGTACAACCGCAGGATCATGGTTTTCCAGTTGTATTTTCTAACGTCCTGTATGTATATGCCGTTGAGCCAATGGAAGAAGAAAAATTATCAACAAAGAGAAAGTCGAAATCGAAACATTCAATCCTTTTGCACATCGTGGATAAGTACAATGTTTCATGATTCTGCTGGTTTGAAATTCTCAAAAAGTTTTCCTTTCACCAATTCATTTCGCATGTAAGGTTCTCTATTATCTACTCCGGACTCGCCTCATTGAGAGAGGCAACATTTTTTACTTTTCTTTTACCCAAATGAAGAATTCGTCGAATCGTTAATCAGGACGAGGTATTAGGAAGGTTGAGATAACGAGAGTGCCAGGGATTGTACAATTAGAAGTAGCCGGGAGCAGCGTACATAGAGAAATTGAACAATTCTTTTGTTCGCGTGTGAACTTTTTTATCCTGGGTACATAAAGCAAAATAAAAACAAAATTGAAATAAAGGTTGAGACGGAGAAAGAAGAAGGGAAAAAAAATACTGAAGCGAAATTGGTGAGTCGGGCTGAGAGGTGGTTTGAGCGCGTCGCAAAACCGCAGGGTGAGCGAATATATGATAGTGTGGATGAAAGGCCGAACAAAAGGCTACAGAGATGGTGGAGATATGGTAGTGGAGGACGGAATCGACGACGTACGTCGGTTAACCTTAATTGCAACCAATTAAGTTCTGCATCCGTTCCGCACTTTTTAAATTTTTTTCTTTTTTTTTTTTTTTTTTATAAATGTTTTATCTTCTCTACCGTTCGAGATCTCTGTGGCGCTGTTGGAAGGTAGATGGCATAGGAGAAAAGGATTTAAAAACGTTAAAAGCAACCCGAGGCGCATTGAGCAATGCCGAAACGGAAGTGAGGCCTAATGGACGTGGGGCCACGAGGTCGAGCGCGAGGAAAAAAACGGAAACCAGAAATAACGGTGGAAAGTAGAAAATAGAAGTGGACTTTGCACTAGAGAGACATCCTCTTGGGAGCTCATCGTCAAATGGGCGAAAGCCTTCGGTATATCTCGTTGACCCTTTACCCTGTCAGCCCTTTCCCTTCCAATTGCTCCTTAGATGTCTCCTTGTTATTATTTTTTACATTACTCCGTTCTTTAAAAATGCAACTCAGTTCTTGCAAACTTTGTGCACAGTTCAGCAGGCATTTGTTTCAATTGATTATAAACTTACAGAAGAAATGATATCTGCAAAAATTTATTAATTCTTCTTAAAAGCCGACATTCGGAAAGGGAAAGTAGTTCTTCAATGTATAATTAATATTATTGCCTGCTTTTCTTTTGTGCTCGTATCTAGTGAAAGAAAAACCGAACTTTACTTCACCCTCCATTGAGAGAAAAGTGTTATGAAGTGAACACTTCAAAGTTCAGAGGAAAAATGATTATGATACTATATCGCCAGATACAATTTTTGCATTTGAAAAATTGTACTTGACAGTCAATAATAACGTTTAAAAAAATAGAAGACATACGAAAGTTTGAGTTTAACATGCAATTTCTATATTTTACGATAAAAACCCAACATAACAAGAAAAAAAATCAATAATTCGGTGATATCTGACCTCACTTCTTCTGTATTTTTGACGTTTAAGCTTTGTCGTTCTGTGACAAAACTCGTTATGATCAAAGAGCCAGGCAATCGACTTTTTACTCTCCGAGGTGATTGGTGGTAGGTTTCTTCGCTAGTGGCCTCTACTTTCCACCCAACTCTGCTTTTATTTCGGGGTATGTGATGCACAGATGAGAATTGAACATTTGAGCGCATTACTTTACCAACTGCGAATGACACATACTAAAGTGAAAAACTAATGAACCTGAATTTGTGGGAAAACTGAAATTCTGATAAATTCACACATTGTGATAATAATAGGCCGTGAGTTTGCCATTCAATTGATCGCATAAAATGAAAAACTCATTACCACTGTTTATAGAAGTGCTGACATAATGAATAAATGCATCCAAATTATAACACGTTCACTGACCTTCATTGCTGACATACACAGTCAACATGTATCAGCGTTAGAACAGTCAGTTCAACCATCGATGAAAATTTTGTCGATCCAAGTCAAAAATCAACCATTGACAGGGTAAATCCTATACAGAGTGTTGCAGTGATCTTTGCCTGCTTCTGTTCGCGTAATTGATTTTACCGCATCCACACACCAAAGAAAAGAAGTACCCTAAGGAACGAATAAGGAGGCACAGATCCAACGTCTTAGGAATTCTTTGGTCCAGGTCTGTTGCTTGTGATGCTGTGACTATAGAACTTGTTCCGAGTACTGCATGAGTTTCCGGAAAAGGCTTTTACTCTTACCGGTAAGGAATGCTTTTTGCTCTGATTCACAGAAACTCCGTTAAGTCATTTCTCTCTCTCTCTCTTTCTTCCGATTTTAACGTAGTATAAAAGCAAACGATGCCGACGACTCGATTTTAAACTCAATATATGTCTTGCTCTTTCTCTCTTTATCTATCTCCGTCAGAGAATGTTCCAGTTTCCAAGAAAAGCGCGCCCGAGATCGTCTGTCGTTTATTCCCATCCGAAATCTCTCCTTGTACACGGCACATCCTGTAACGCGTCGTTGCGCATTCTTTTACCCTCGTTTTACCCAAGAATCGCAATCCACGCGTACAACGAGCATCATAGTCCTGGAATTTCCTTTGCGAATCATTACATTCTTCGAAATGCAATTCTCGGTATGTTGGCCGAACATCAAACTGTTTCTTTCCTTTTCGCTCTTCACAAACTTGTCCATTTATTATCACGAAACTACTAGGCAATGCCTTTTCCGAGCTTATGTGGGTTCGGAAAACGTTATTCCTCGACAAAGACATAACGATCAAAAAGAAGCAACCAGAGACGTATTTCCGAAAACATCCGCGTCCAACTTCGGGTTTCAAAGGAAAGTGTTTACTTTTTTTTTTCTTTGTAACAGCCCTGTAGTCCGCATACCTATCCCCAAACCCTTTCACACGCTCACACCTGAAACCTCACATCCGCTTCATCTTTTATCAACTCTTTCCCAGGCCAAACTCCAAGCTCAGCACCCTAATCACCTTCCTCAACAGACGCCGCACGTATTACGCGTGCTTTCCGTTCCAACACCCCTTCGCGGAGTAATACTAATTAGCCCCAAAAAATTGGGCCCGCCTTACGACGGTCCGGACGAGCGTCCTTGCTACAGCCAGTTCGCTAACATCTCCCGAACCATTAACTCGCACCCTCTCTCTCTCTCTCTCAAATCAGCACCAAATCCACTTATTGAATTACCAATCAACTTCAACCCTTTTTTTCATTCATTCGATAAACCCGCTTCGGTCCATCACACCTTCATGCATTTTTGTTTCCAATCTTTTTTATAGCTCCTACAAAAAATGTTTACAGCATTCAATGGTATTATAGTAATGACGATATCAAACATCGAAGCTGATACGATTCTGAGATTTACAGGTCTCTTGCTCGGTATCTGATTTGAATAATTTCAAAAACTGTGTCGGATTTGAAAATGCTGCTGCTCTAAGGAAGTACGACCGATACTCTGAAGTCGAGAATGAGCTTGAACAAAAAAATGCTCGAAGCCATTATGATTTCCGTCGAATGTCCGTATTTTTTGTTGATTCTAATGTGCGACAAACGTGGTTAATAATTAATTTACAAAAATAATGACTAACGAATTACAATGCACTACCGTCGGAAAGTTTCTGGACAAAAGTCGGAAAAAGTTCCCACACTCTTTTTCATGTTATTCCGTCGATAACGTAGATAAATTAATTTGATAAACGGCATTTTAAAGGAGAGAAATCTCATTTCATTTTGCTTTTTGTGAAAAATTTTTGCGATTTTTTTTACGACTAGGACGTCATTTTGAAAACGACTCGTTATCTCGAAATGTTATACTTTGCAGTTTTATTATGAAAAAACCATTAGACAGTCAATCTCGCCCAAATTTTGACAATAACCGCGTAAAATGTTCATCCAAATCATATGAAAATTTAAAGGCAGAATTTTCGATTCAACCTATGCTGGTCATACTTCCCGAAACCACTAAATCTCTTTTATGTGTCAATTGCCCCGAAAACAAATTTTCTCAGTTAATATCTCGCTTGGGTGTGGAAATATTTATCATCGTGCGAGACAACTACAAATTTCAGTTGGCTACGTGTTAAACTCGAAAAAAGGTATATCCCGAAAGTTGATACGGTTCTAATGAGATTTTGAATTATATATAATGTAGTACTTATCCTGGCGTGAACGCCCTCCGTGCCAGACTCCAGTTTTGGTATGTGCACCAGTTATCTATACGTACCTTGAACACTCCCATCCTCCGTCGAGGTTATATGTGACTAGATTACCTGGCGCACCCGGAACGGTAAGGCCACGGGGTTGCTAGGATTTCGCCGGGGATTTCGTACCACCGTTATACCCCAGAAGCTCTTTCTCACTATGTATGTCTCCTCCATTCTCCATCTCTCTACCTCTCTTTGCTTCTTTCTTTCTCTCTTCACCTCTACCGTGACCCACTGCAACCCGAGGAATTTGTTCCATGTATGCATGTATCCTCACACCATCAGAGCATTTCCCGGGCGAATTTGTAATCCCGCAAATCTTGTCGCTTTTTTATATCTCGTTTCCTTATAAGAAAATCGGATACAATTTAAAATTTACAATGCGTCAAAGATGCTTCTTCATTCGTATATTACCTTGTTGCACTAAGCGCTTCGACAATAATTTCTCTTCGTTTTTGTCAGCTATACAAAACCGATAGCAACGTTGTGCTTGTATTTAGTATTAATCAAACAATGATATTCATCACTGATAGTACAAAGTTACGAAATTTAATATCCCAGAAGCATCGATAGAACAAAAATTTGAAATATTAAAAAAATAAGCTGTCAGACTGCTCTTTATATTTGACTCTTGATATGGATGTATACATTTCTATTCAACCACTTTTGCACCGCATTTACATTTCTTGCCTAGATTATCCGAAGAGCTTCGTTCTATAACCTGCGGATTGATGGACTGAGGACGTTGGAACAGTGATATGGTTATGGTCGTGAAATGTTATGATTTCATTATTTATGTTATTCATAGATTCCTGCAACACGTACGGATGTCGTATACGACCAATGGGTTGATAGCTTGAAGCATCAAGACCAACCTTAGGGCTGTATGCAATACAGGTGCCCTTCATTCAGAAGCACGATCTTGGAAACCGGTGACGTTTTTGTACAACAGTGTATGCACATATACCTACAATTTCTAATGTTACGTCGTCTCCATATTTCCAGTCTAGATAACTTTAATATCTTCGAGTATTGTGAGTGTCGTGGTACACAGGATTCACTGGAACCTGGAGAGTAAAGGGTGCGAGATAGAACAAAATGGAGAAGGAAAAGTGGGATTGAAAGAGAAGATTCACGATAGAGCGTTGGAAGCTAAGATTATTGCTTCAATATTACCCAATGCCAGTCGAAACAGTAACGTCCATGTTGTCGTACGTGCTCCTTAGCTATATACCATGAAACTATGGATGAAAATGCAGCTGTGCCGAGATAACTGAAAGCACGTTGGATACCGAGTACATATGCGTGCAGAAACTGGCATTGCACCGTTATTAAGCCATCTCTTACCAGTTATATGCCCGTAAGCCGTGCCCCCACAACAACTCTATAGCTGACTAGTCCAACTTCCTGCTTGCTTTTCGCCTCTACGTTCTACAATAGCAGCTACATTCTGTACAAGTTCAGATATATCTATATACGTAAGGTGTAAGAGGTGAACTTGAGAAGCACATGGGCAACGTGGCATTCCAACCCTCTGTCTTGTTTCCGTGCAAAGGTTTCATCTCAACCATTGCATCTTTCTATTCTTTGGAAATGTGACGAAACGAGAGCTGGAGGAATAGGCTCGATGGCTCATTGGCAGTACCATCCCCACCAACACATCATACTGTAAATATATACTTTCGTGATGGAACGTCTATTGTACTCCAAAATTTGCCAATAGGCACTTATTACTACTACTGCTACTATTGACAGAACGAAATTCCGTAATTCGTTCAGAGTTTATTATTCCATTGTCAATTCCGTGCGTCATTTCTCTTAATAACGACATACCGATAATAATGAATATGCAAGTCCAAGCCTTATGAGATTTCTAATCTTGATTGAGGATAATTTCAATCAGTATAGTACAGAAACCTTGATCAACTTGATCGGGGTGGTTCGGATGTGCTACGGGTCAATCGAAATGCGTTGATTTAGCAATCGCTGGAGAGATCCATGTGTATAACGTACCAGGAACGAGCTATCCGGTCAGTAATTACGCTCTCCCAATACATTGGAATCATTTGTTTGTGCATTGTTGCCGCAAAGCATTGTTAACCAACATATATAGGACACGACGTATCGTTGGGCCCCTGGACTACCGCCAGTTTTCGCTGCCAGTCGTATCCGTGATTCGAACTACCCCTCCGCATGACTCTAGAATATCTATGCCCGTCCCGGCGCATCGACACGTAATTCCCCAACCCTCTTTCCCTTCCAAAATGATTTCTGTACGCTGGCAAAGCTACGCTTGGATACGTTAGCGGAGCAGCATCATTGGAATTCGTGATAATGCCACAAGTATATGTACCGACTACGGCACGAAATACCATCGAATTTGACGATAAAATTGACAAATTATCCGAACATTGCACCGTCCGATGGATTGATACAATGATACCTTTTCTCTTGCGGAACATTATACATCAAAAATCAATTTTTCAATTCTTTCGAACAGCGCACGAAGTAATTGATAGAAGTCGAGTTGCGTCTACTGATTTGTCGTAAATACCACCACGGTATTTCAGTGACAAATTTGTTTGTTCGTTTCCTAGATCATGACGATGAATTGGTTTTTCGGAACTTCGTCATCTCGACCTCACGCATCCAAATTTCTGCCCCACGAAATGATCGTGTTTCCTTATTCCCGCATCAGGCAGAAAAAAGTCCAATATTCAACGATATTTCTAGAAAAAGATTTAAATTCATGATTCATGCTCAACCATATCGCTTTCAACGCTGGAATACATGTCAGCTCAATAAATGTTGAGCTCGAACGAAGTGCACGTGGGCAGGATAGAAGTGGTAAATAATCATGGGTGAGTTATCGCATGTGGCACGAGGGAAAACTGGCAGGAAGAGTTTCCTTCCTAGAATAAAACTTCGTGTGAATAGTTGCCTGATTCTAACTCTGCGTATGAATTTATATACGTTCTGAGCGAAACTGTTGACGACAATTGATTCTTTCGTAGCCGTACTACATCATTCAATTTTCACCCCTGCGACAAGGAGGATTGACATTATTCACATCATTCCCATAAATCGAGATCATCAGGTTGAACTTTTTTTTTCAATTCATAAATCTGACTCTCAAGAGAAACTTCAACTTAGATGTATGAAAAAAGTGTATACGGGGTTGCTAAGAGAATCCAAGTACAACTATAAAACCACCGGATGACCGCTCCATTTCTGTGGTTTGGGGTCCATCTGCGAATTTTCTCCCAACGATTCCCGTGAAGGGTGGAAGAATAGTGGAAAGTACGAGGCAGTGAATCCGGCAGGAAGCTTCCACTACCGTCGAAAACAGGAGTGGTTGATTCTCGCGCACGATTTCGCCACTCCAACATCACTCCGGAGGAACACGCCCCCACCCTATATTTTATTACACTCTCTTCGTTTTACAAAGGTTCACCTATTTACAAGCGTTGGTCACAAGGTTGAAACACACTTAATACTTGAAACGATCGACGTGAGATAGTTGGTCCAAAACGATCGGATGAACATCTATATCGTACGTTATTAGCTCGTAAATTCGTACGTGCAGATCCGATGTCAATTTATCTTAAAAATATTCGTGGATCAAGGCGTCGAGAAAGCCACAAAAAAATCCACCTCAAACGAAAAAAAAAATGTAAATATTAACAACACTACGGCATAAGTTGTGTAAGATTATTATTTTCATTTTCTTGTCTCGTGTCAAAACTCTGCGAACGTGAAGGTCAAAACACAAAAAAATAAAGAAAAACGATAGAGAAAGAATAAGACCACTCCATAAATCGAACAAACCGTCAAAGAAATAAATGATGTATTCACATTAAAATTTACACGGCTAATCGTAAATGAATCTTTTAGTTTTTTCTTTTCATTATAATTCGCAACGTGCCATAGATACATTCACACACGCTCACTGAATCATTCGTCCACACACATTCATATTCATAAATGTTCAGTTCGTTATTTCTTATTTGGTGGGATAGACGGTGTCACGATTCACTTATCTCGTTTCTTTTCCTTTTGATATGGTCCCACGATGGCCCTTTCGCTTCGAAATGCCCGTTTTTCACGTTGGTCGATCAGTTCGTTGAAAGAATCGAAGTCGCCGACGATATATTGGTGTTGAGTAGTTAGCCAGGATGGATAGCATGCAGACAATTCGGCTTTTGACGATGGTTCGATGATTCCGAGTCGTGGCGGGGGAACGCAATAATGTGCTCGATGATCGAGGCATCGATCACGCGGTCGATATGACCCGCAAATTACAATTTTTCGATACGACTCTTACAGTTGTGAGGAGAATTGGGCTCACCCGAAAAAAGACTAGCAGGTATTTTATGAAACAATTCTGACAATTTCTATTCTTCAAAATTTTCAGAAATTGCTCAATTTTTGTTGTTGCCATATCCTGTTCGGATGAATATCTAGCTGGACCTTTACCAGGTTCAATAACCACTATAATAGAATTCTCTGAAAAACAAATTTCGTTTTAATAATTATCGAATGAAAGAACAAATAATAAATTTAAAAATAAGCAAGAAGTTGAATTAAAAAAAAAAATAAAATAAAAAAAAATATATTTTCTTGACGACTGCTGATATTCAAAGTTTTGTTTTGTTTTACTTACGAGCCAGAGAAATTGATAGAAAATATATCTGTGAAAATATTTCCCTTTGTCATGATAATGGCAATGAAAGGACGATTGACCTCAAACACCGGTACAGCGGCTCGAGTTATTCGAAGCGCAGACCTAAATTCCTTCATGTTACATTCGCCCTGCTTGGTGGCGGCAATTGCGCGACATTTATGTAGAATATCAACATAAGTATCGCAAATGCTGCAATCTCTAGTGCTATAAGATATCACTGGGAAGAAATTTTTGAAATTTAAATCAGACGTTTTCATTACTATTATGGCTTTTGTTTTATACAAGTGTCACTTTCTTATATCATCATATAATGTTTTGTTAAAGTCGAACTCAAGTACTTTTTCATTTCTTGGAAGTAATTGCATCTATATTTTTTTATGTTCTTTGTGATATATATTTTCCAAATGAAACAGCTGTAAATTAATGAATGATGAATTTCAACTCACTACTCAATTGAGCGGTTTGTTGGCCCTCTTCGTCAACATTTACCATGGTTTTCGATTTGGCATAGCTGATAATGGACGAATTAGGTAACATCGAAATACCGGAAATGTCAGTAACGTCGACTAAGACTTCTCTGGCCATCTGTAGAATGAATTGCCCATGAAAAAACCTAAATGTAACGAAATAGAGAGACGAACCAAAAAATACTGACCGAGTTAAATGGAGGGTCGAGATTCTGTACATCTGGGAGCGTGAATTTTGGTAGATAAACGTTAAGTTCTTTTTTGGTACTGTTTAAAAGCTTTGTCAGATCCATATTTTTGAGTTTTGGTATCATGTCTTGCCATGCCTGATCGTCGGCTTCGTCCGCCATTATTATAAACATGCTCATCGCATTATTTTCTCCAAGGCTCTGTCAACGAGGCGACAAAAAATGTTATTCAAAAATATTACGCCGTGGAAATTTCATTATTAATAAAACTTAAAAGCAAAGTATTAAAAGAAACAAGAAATAGTGGAAAGTGAATACCGACAGCGATGAATACGCGGTCAGTATATCGCTTTGGCAACCTTCTGAGTTAAGCTACTTCGGACAAAGCCAGTGCGCGGATGGGTGACCGCTTAGCCACGCACCGGTTTATGGATGCATCACTATTTCAGGCAAATGAAAACAGTTTGTCCAAAGCGATAGATTCCGATGTTGCTGACCACTCGGTACTCAATAAAAGTATGTAGCCACATGTGTCGGCAGAATTTGCTACATTTTCTGTAGGCTCTCGTGCAAATTCGATAAGCGAAGGAAAGACTATCGGTAACACTCTTGGGAATTTTCATAGAAACGAGGAAGTTAGTTGAGTGGGCAGAAAGTAGCGCTAAAGCACGAGGGAATGGTTTCGTAAAAACCCTCAAAGTATAAGGAAGAACATTCCAAATAATGATTGCGTGCTCGGAAATATAGCAATAATCCACCTTGTACGGGAGCTCGATGAAACTAGCGCCGATTTCTTCAATCCGACCATGTGAAAAAAGACCAACTGTGTTCATAGTTGATACTTTGATTGATCGTGCACCCAACGCATCAAAATAACGAAGTGTCGTCCGAGACTTGTTGAATCCCACTTCCCAATGTGCGTTATGGTAGATAGTGTTTGCGAATACGATAGCAGTATCACAACCAATTTCCTCTGAAACACAAATAAAAATTCTCTCATTTCAATGGCAAGTTCTAATTAAATTTTACAAAATTATTATTTCAAGATTAAATCTTTTTTAAATTAATTTACTATAAAAGGGTCAAGTCGAATGAACTCTATATTTGCCCACGACGTATATCGAGAAGACGGTCTTAATTGATTGCAAAAAAATTGTTCTGGGAACTGAAGTTTTCAGACATTTTTTTCACAATGTTGATACTATCGGTGGAGTTTTATGTAGAATATTGCTCGAAAAAACTTAAGCGAGCTTTTTCGACAATGTTTTTCGGGCTATTTGAATAATGTTGAAAAATTCTCAATGAAATCGTTTGGTTCGGTAGAGTAAAATTATTGTAAATACCGGAAAACTAGTGATGACTGATAAATTAATACACTCACGTGTTCGAAAATTTTTCACAATCTTTCCGTTTGTTTTATCAGAGATCCATTCGCTAATTTTGTCGCCATCCAGAAATCCATCGTCGACTTCAATAGACTCACTTTCTGAATTGAACACATTTTTACTCAAATTAAGAAAATGGGGGTTCAACGTAAAACCATCTTGAACGAATATTTTTGTTGCTATTGCCACATCATATTCCTGCAATAATTTACCGCATAAGTTTTACAAAATTTAGCTTCATTGTGAATGTGAAAAAATGGAAATAAAATACATAGGGTTGCAGTTCACGTACCTTCAATTTTTCCAAAAAAGTTTTAAAACCCTCTGTAGCCATTTTTGTTTTATCTTCACTAAGGCCAATTGCGCTCAAATATTTTTTCCTGGTTTCTTCTCGAGCTCCATTGGACAGCATAAACATAGGGATGTAAGTACTCAAGGGTGAATTAACTCGAGGATCTAACGGATTTGTGGTCAGTTCCTAGTGCAGAAAAAAATTTGATTGTTACTGAATAAAACGAATGACAATATCTTTTTTAGTCGATTCAAAATGTACCTGAAAGTATTTGGACGAGAAATTTCTGGCCAGGTTAACGACGAATTGTTCACTATCTCTCATACGCGTTTCTATTTCTGCAGGCCCTGTATTGCTTGGTATTGGGTCTCCATGTGAAATTATTGTCTTGTAAAATGTGACGATACCGATAACAAATACTAAAAAAAAGTAACAATCATCAGTATGGTTTCGAAAAGGGAAATGAAATCATTAAAATTCACAGTTTAAAATGGGTAAAAAAAAGTGGGACAAAGAAATAAATGACAAAAAGTCGATTTTCATGAAAATTAGTTATTTGTAGCGAACATAATTTTTTACATTGATGGGTTTGCAAATCACTTACAAAATATTTTTCGCATTAAACAAAATAAAGTTTGCATAATTGATTCAATAAAAGAACCATTCGAAAAAATGTATTATGTTAAATAACTTACCCAACCGCATTTTGCCTCGTAGTAAGAAAGACTCTGCACAAAAATCTTGACTCAATGTGATTTGAAAACCGAAAAAATTCGCCTTTTATACGAAATGAAGCTCCAATTCGTTACGATAAGTTTTCAATTGAAGAATAGAGTCTATTAATTTATCGCATAAAGTCGTTATGAATATCATTTAATTATATTTGAACAAGTTGCCTATGATTGATAGCAATTAGAACGAAGCGACACGTGACAACTTTTATTCATGAAGTGGAACAGGTGTTTTTGGTGGTTTGACAAATTCTCGGAAAATCATTAGACCGTGGAAGAGGAAAATGTTGATAAAAATAATTTAAAATCGGCATAAAAGCGTTCTCTGTACGAAGCAGCGATGCTTCTTGAACGTCCATTTACAATTTCATTTTTTAATCATTAGCTGTTACTCGTGGCTTCGAAGACGCGACGAAACATCGATTCAATCGAATTTTAGAAATGTTTTTTTACAAAAAATATCTTGCTCGCACAGGCTATATATGCACATCAAGTTTAGTAACGAACCGTAGATTGTTCCAGGGGGCACCGAACAAACTTTTCAAGACTTGTATTAGGATTCCATTTTTCTTGTTAATTTATCAAATAACTAACTGTTGCCCACCATTCCGTTCAGGTTGACGCTCATAATTATGTAGAAGTGCTCATTGTTAATATTATTATGGATGTCTACGATATGTTCCTCATTAACATTCATAAAATTAGGGAAAATCTAGGATTAAGATAGAGTATTTTCAGTTGACGGAAAGTATATATTGGTTGCTTAGAAATAAAATATTAAAAATAAATATTTGATTTTGTTTTTAGAAGAGTACGGCACGAAAATGTGACAATTATTTAAACCTTATATCACGGGAAACCTTATTTTTACAAAATGTGCAAGTTCGTGAACTGGTGTTGAGACGAAACGTGAAGAATTTCAGCTGGAAACGCATAAATAGTATATTACACACCTAGGGCAGGAAAATAAGTAATGTCTCAGATCACATGTAATTGTCGGCCGAGGCGAAGCCGAGGCTGACAAACATGTGGTCTGAGGCTTTACTTTTTCCTGCCCGAGGTGTGTATACGATTTTTCTGTCCGACGTAGCCGGAATGTGGCAACTTCGGCCCGCGTAGCGGGCCGAAAGTAGCCACTTTCGGCACGTGCCGAAAGTAGCCACTTTCGGCCCGTGCATTACATGTGACAGATTACATGTGATCTGAGACATTACTTATTTTCCTGCCCTAGGTGTGTAATATACTATTTCCTCATACCTCGGTCGAAAGTACGCTCTTTCCGCATCAATTTCGATGCAGAAAGACCGACTTTCTTGCATTGGTAAAACAACTGAATGACGGCGGGAGCAAACACTTTTTTCACGCACAGCTGTATGTGAGGCTCCCGCAACTGTCACCGGTGACAGTTGTCCCTAACCATTTTTTTTTCTCTGACGTCAAAGCTGCTCTTTTGTTTACGCTGGTTATTCATAATTTGAAGCATCATGTAAATGGACAAAAATCAAAATATCTGTCTGTCAATGAAAATCCACATAATTTATTCGAACACTGCGTATTTCATGGTGACATAATTAACAATTTTTATTATGCATGTGACGATGGTAAAAATAAAAAAAAATAATATACGCATTAATACTATTGATAATTTGCATTTTACGTTTGTTTAATTTTAAAAAATTATGTTTGTTTAATTCATTTGGATGCTTGTTTAATTTAAAAAATGTTCATGTTTGATAAATTAAAAAATTTTTCTGATTAAATGTTTAATTGTCTACATTGGTTTTTTAAAATTATTTTAATATATTTTAATAAAAAAAACTAATGTACGCATTAATATTATCGTTAATTTGCATTTTACGTTTGTTTAATTTAAAACAATTTATGTTTGTTCAATTCAAACAAATTTTGTTTGTTTAATTTGAAAAATTTTCATGTTGAATTTTACAAATTTTCATGTTAGTTGAATTAACAAATTTTCACATTTGTTGAATTAAAAAATTTTCATGTTGGTTAAATTTTTAAAAATTTCCGATAGAATGTTTAATTGTCTACATAGGTTTTTTTTTTTTGATGCCTGCCCCCCCGACCAGCAGCACTCGCTTCGCTCGTGCCGCAAATGTCGGGGGCAGGCATCAATTTTTTTTTTGATGTAATACATTTGATATTTCGTCTCCGTACTTTCGACCGGCTATGAAGAAATAGTATATTACACTACAAGGGCAGAAAGTTGAGATTCCTGCACTGCGCGTCACAATGCCCGAGGCGAAGCCGAGGGCATTTGACGCGCAGTTCAGGGCTCTCAAACTTCTGCCCGTGTGGTGTATACTATTTTTCTTCATAGCCGGTCGAAAGTACGGAGACAAAATATTAAATGTATTGCATCAAAAAAAAAATTGATGCCTGCCCCCGACATTTGCGGCACGAGCGAAGCGAGTGCTGCTGGTCGGGGGGGCAGGCATCAAATTAAAAAAAACCTATGTAGACAATTAAACATTCTATCGGAAATTTTAAAAAATTTAACAAACATGAAAATTTTTTAATTCAACAAATGTGAAAATTTGTTAATTCAACTAACATGAAAATTTGTAAAATTCAACATGAAAATTTTTCAAATTAAATAAACAAAATTTGTTTGAATTGAACAAACATAAATTGTTTTAAATTAAACAAACGTAAAATGCAAATTAACAATAATATTAATGCGTACATTAGTTTTTTTTATTAAAATATATATAAATAATAAAAAAAAACCAATGTAGACAATTAAACATTTAATCAGAAAATTTTTTAAATTTATCAAACATGAACATTTTTAAAATTAAACAAGCATCCAAATGAATTAAACAAACATAATTTTTTTTAAATTAAACAAACGTAAAATGCAAATTATCAATAGTATTAATGCGTACATTTTTTTTTCATTTTTACCATGGTCACATGCATAATAAAAATGATTAATTATGTCACCATGAAATACGCAGTTTTCGAATAAATTATGTGGATTTTCATTGACAGACAGATATTTTGATTTTTGTCCATTTATATGATGCTTCAAATTATGAATAACCAGCGTAAACAAAAGAGCAGCTTTGACGTCAGAGACAAAAAATGGTTAGGGACAACTGTCACCGGTGACAGTTGCGGGAGCCTCACATACAGCTGTGCGTGGAAAAAGTGTTTGCTCCCGCCGCCATTCAGTTGTTTTACCAATGCAAGAAAGTCGGCCTTTCTGCATCGAAATTGATGCGGAAAGAGCGTACTTTCGACCGAGGTATGAAGAAAAATAGTTTTCTGTCCTCCGTGCCGAAAGTGGCTACTTTCGGCCCGCTACGCGGGCCGAAGTTGCCACATTCCGGCTACGTCGGACAGAAAAATCGTATACACACCTCGGGCAGGAAAAAGTAAAGCCTCAGACCACATGTTTGTCAGCCTCGGCTTCGCCTCGGCCGACAATTACATGTGATCTGAGACATTACTTATTTTCCTGCCCTAGGTGTGTAATATACTAATACACCACACGGGCAGAAGTTTGAGAGCCCTGAACTGCGCGTCAAATGCCCTCGGCTTCGCCTCGGGCATTGTGACGCGCAGTGCAGGAATCTCAACTTTCTGCCCTTGTAGTGTAATATACTATTTACAGGAAAAATAATCATCTTGAAGAGCGTTGAGAAAAGCAGACTCGGAAAACGGTAATTATCAACTATAATTATTTATGGGCGGCAAAAGACGCGCGTACTATTGCATGAATTTTGATAAGTGTGTTGATTTCTCATAGTTTATAGAGGTCATTATTCAATAGAAGAGTTTTTAAACACACGTCTAATGGTGGCAGCGATAATAGTAATAACAAAGAAATATTTGGGCATTTCATACCAAATTTACCTATCAAGTTTCAAAAAATCGATATCTCGAAAACTATTACCCGAAAAAAATCACAGAAGTGTCGTTAAATAAGTACTTAAATATATCTTAATGCTAAGCGGAATCGCAGACTGAAATTCATTTGATAGGTAAATTTTGCATGGAATGCCCCATATTATAAATTTATTGTATAGAATGAATATATAAGAGTGCGGCAGGGCTCGTGCTGGCATTTTTATTTTAATACTTGGCGTCGAGCCGTTACCGCTTTTCTTGATATTTCTGTGTCACTTCAGGTGTACAAGTACAGATGGATTAAAAACCTTCAGCTTATGCCACGTGTCATTCATATCATGTATTTCATACTCTTCCCGCTGGCAGATAACGAAATTAATGAGAATATCCAAATGAGCACACAAATTTTTCAACTGCTAATTTTCAATTGACACTTGGCCTATTGTATTTTCACTGTGAACTGTTTACTCGAATATTTAAGGAGTCCCGGTACAGGTGACACAATGTTGCCATGCTAAAACATGTTAAAAACATCAAAAATTTCAAAAAGTTCAGAATTTTATAAAATTTGGTGAACATATTCTTTAGTGCCAAATTTGACAATACAAATTTTATAAGATTTTTCTTCTACACGGTTATCGAGTAGTTATCGAGAGGACAGGTTTGTCCTCTTCAAAACGCCGTTTGCTGAATCGAAATGTCTTCATTTTTCAAAGAGATATCAAACTTTTAGTGCGGATCGAATTTTTGTTCAGTGATTCCATACTTTTGTATTTAATAATTTGGCTGCAATCTTTCAGATAACAATTTTAGTGCGTGATGTGTGGTCGAATGATGTTCCAGAATAATGCCTTCGATAATTCCATGTGAATATAATAAATATCATTCATCAGTATATGGAAAATTGTGTAGAAAATCGAAAAATGCATTTCAAATGTACAAAAGTCGAGATAGTCACCTCTAAAAATTGAGCAATCGAGCTCATTTTTTACTAGATTTTTTCTTTCACCAATACCTAAAGAAAACAAGGGAGCCGGTAAAAAAAAAAATTTTTTTTTTTGCATCAGTCTAATATATAGGTATACATTCCGGGAATAATAAATCTGCTTTAATGCGTAATTACTCGATAACTAAGTAGAAGAAAATTTTGAAAAAATGTGCGTTTTCGTACTTGATGATCAAGAACATTATCACCAACTGAAATGAAATGAAAAAAGTCGTTTTCATTCAACCGAGAGTAGTCGTAACGACTCGAGACAAGTACATTTATATGAAAGAGAGTTCGCTCCAAGACTCTTTACCGGAGGGACCGCATTTCCAATTCTTTTTGAAACCTTTCAAAATTCGTTTCCCTAATAATAAAATAATTACAGCAGTTTAAAAGATGTTGCGTGTAAATTCACTTACGAAGAGGATACTCCAGGATCAATCATAATAATTTTAGTAAATCGTTTCAGAAAATCAAAACACTCTAACGAGAATAGACATTCAAACCCAAGTTCGTAAGCGATTAAATTTACTTACGAACGTATCACCCCAATTGCGTTAATGTTCAAGTGAAATCGGACTTGACGACCCTGATCGATACCACATTTAGCCACGTAGTTTGTTGCTACATTGCAGTATGTAATAAAAACCTAGATGCTCTGTGCAACGTGGCAACCTGAACGAGAAGCTTTTACTTTTTGTATTTGATCCAAATTCAGCTTCGTAATTGGTGCTTTATATAGAGAGGTATATATATATATTTAGTTATATATATAAGACTTAAGCTCAGAGCTGTGCCTTTATATGGAAATTTCATACTTCCTATGTATACCTGAACGGAGAATATAGCTGAGCTGTTATGTGCTAAGAGTATAACGAGTTTGTTGTCCATTGTAACGTGGCTAACAGCCTACTATTCAGTCAGGGCTCATGTAGATAAGAGGACCAAAATTCCGCAAGCCTCGTACAGAAGCTTCATGAATGCCTTCATGCAGGGTTAGCCAAAGCTAGAACTCAGCTTGCCTTCCCTACTCCGCAAACCCTGTCGCTCGTCTTTTCCTGGTTATGTGCCCTTCGCTTGCCGCCTACAAACCTGCAACCTTTACACTCTCGAATACACGTATATATTCTCGTGGAGCTATGTTTGGTGTGGTGCAATCATGGATTATCATGCTCCAAGGCTGTGGCCCTCTCCAATGTTTAACAGCCTCACTCATGCTGCTTCTCCTGTCCCTATTAAGACTCTGAGAACTTCAACCCGACAACGTATCGCGCGTTTGCTCTATAAAGCTTCGATTACCCTTTGTGCAGCATTATTCTCTCCAAGCCGTATCAAAGCAATCCTCTTAATGCTTAAATATATATTACGGAACAACGTTTCATAATTAAAAATTGAAAATCTGGAATCTCCACAAGTCATCTTACTGATTCATGAGTTTCAAACGAAAAATAATTTCTGTGCTTTTTGAATGGAGAATTATGAAGCATAATGTTTCAAACTGCCTGTGCAGCATAGCATACTCGTTCAATGCTCACTTAAATTTATCTCAACCTGTACCGATTTCGCGTGATTGACAGTGTTATGATAAAAAAAATAATCTGCTCAATTTTTTACATAAAATATAATTGATGATAATATCACTGCTTCTTGAATCTAAAGGCGTTATCAACATACGAGCAGCGGATGCACTGAGAATTTCTTCGGGATACAATTGACGTGCTATGAAAAAATCGATATTTGACGTCAATTTTTTGCCAATTTACATCCAATTACGGTTTTCCTAAGTACGCAACGAGGATCAAGAGCGGCAAGAGGAATATATTGGTATGGTGGTAAGGGTTCGAAGCTGTCGAGCGGAAGGAAAAGAGCCAAAGGAGTTCCGCAAGCGGCCGACGCTTTTTCCGCCGTGAACCCTCGCCTATCTCGAGAGGGTTGCCGATTCATTTCCTGGGACCATCCGTCGAGAAATCGGCAAAAGAGTCCATCCGTCATTACTTGCGTCCTTCGCACTTGATAACGCTATACACCTTTTCCACTCAGTTGATTCAACCGGGACTACTTTCTTCTTCGTTTTGCTTATTGGGTAAGATCGTATCGAAACTTGATTATGTCAGCATTTGCAGGATGTAACGATGGCGCAGTTTGTGGCAAAGGAATTAGTCGATCGAATAGAGACGAGCTATGCTCAATCGTTTCCCAATTATCGGTGGAAATTTTTTGAAATTCTTTTCATCTGGTAGTATATTATCGATGTATTCCGCTGGAAAATTTCAACCTACGAATCTGCCGTGGTAAGCAATTCATGAATTAATAAGTACAGCTCGACCATGGGAGAGTGTGCAGTCTATAAGTGGAAAACGAATATCAGATTGTCACATTTCAACAGATGTGCGACGCTGTCAATGAGGAAGCGTCGTCATCATCACGAAGAAGACATTGATAGTCCTAAAGGATCGATAATATAATATTAGCTAACTTTATAGTGTGCATAGAGAGTGAACTTAGTCGTTGGTGTTGCTGCCTTGAAACTATCTGACAGTTTATACAACCAAAAATGAAGAAGGAATACTTTAAGGGATGAAGAAACCGTGGGTGGGGCAAAGGGGTTATATTCACATGGTGGATGATCCTATTTTCCGGGCGGCCCTTGGGGCGGTGGTCGGATGTAAGTAATAGGTGAATTAACATCTTAGTATATCCCCGGAGCGTCATCTGCTACCTACGGGCCGTTAACCGCGAATCTCAACACCGATGCAAGCTCGCACAGCACCATAGCCTCGGCTATTTCTGCATGTATATGTATTCTTGTACGTAGGTATCCGTAGGAATCTCTCAAGCTACCGTATACTGTACCCAACGTTAAACATTGTTTCATGATACTCTATTTCTGCACCGGAGCGTTAAGAAACATCGTCATGGCTCCTAGAACTTGATGACGTTGACAAGATTAATTATAAGGGACTATGTTTAATTACCCGATAAAGAACCAGAGAATTACTAACAAGAAAATATAATAAACTCATAGAAATTAAATATTTAAATGATTGATTTCTTCAATGTTTTTATCTGGCAATGAAGATTTGCAAACATGTAACTCATAACCTCATGTTCAGAAAAAGTTCGGAAGAATCGATCGTACAATTGTGAAGAGCCGAGTGCAAAAATTTTTGCGTTTTTCAAATTGAATGTGTTCGAACATCAGCATTCAAAATACAACAATGAAAATAAAGGAACACCTTCTATTATCAAACTTTTATCTTTTTGTTTGGAACTCAGAAGACATAAGGACTCACAATATTTTAAGAGCTAAATTGTACAACTAATTGGTGACAATCCTTGGATTACATCTTGAAGATTAACGTGGAGACATAAAGAGAAGGAAAATTCGTCCCATCTGGCGAGTCAACGACCAGGATGAAGATTAACGTTTCAACGGCCTTTCACCCATTTCCGCCTTGCTTTTCTCTTTTCCACTCGTTACCCCTGTTATCCATGACACCATACTAGATTTATTTTGTAACAGGAGTATCTCGCATCTCCCGATTTTGCAGGCACACCAGTTAACTTGTTTTCCAGCTAAATGAGCCGCGTGTAACATTTTCCTTCCAATTACTCTTTTCATGTTGAAATAAAACTTATCCATGCTTTCTTATCACTTGCGTCTCTACCATCACCGATGTTCCTCCTTGAACTTTCTTCCTTTCTTTTTGTCAGTTGACCTCGATAGAATTCTCCCGGTTTCTTTTTGCATATTAAATCATCGGTTGTCGATTTACCCTTAACTTGATGTATCGATATGTGACTCGATATTTTTGGAAAAAATAAACAGTTATTTTTCAATTAAATAATTTCTACAGCTGGCTTTCTACTATTGATTTTCTTGTACTCGCTGTCACATCGCTTGTCAAACAAAACTTATTCTTATGACTATACAGTCGTTGACCTCCTCCCACGTATGTAACTCGAGATCGTTGAATGTCGATGAACGAAAGAGCAAAAGAAAGAGAACGAGGAAAAGTGGGAGAGAGGGGAGGATAGACGAAAAGTGCAACGGCCCTTCGCGGTCGTTTCGCGTATCTTCCGGCCTCCCTGTCGCGTCAGCCCGCTATCGAGACAACCTCGATTTCGTTGCTTCACTCCACGTCTTGGGGTAGTTGTTCGCGACGACTATCGATCCTCGTCTCTCATTCCCCACGGCGTTCACATTTTATATACCCGGGAGTTACACGCAAACCTATAACGGTACGTGCGGTTCGATATTACTTCTAGCAATACAGATATACATTTTTCAGCGAGTGTAAAGTTGGCAATAGTGTAGGATGTTAGAGCCACGGAAAGACCAATAACTCTCGAGAAACAATCGGATTTTTGTGTTCCTTGGGAAAGAATTTTCTTCGGGTTGGTTTGAACAAGAATATCTATTTAAAAAAATGGTTTTTCAATATGAAAAAAATCTATGGGGTTTTTCAATGCGGCGACAAAAACAATTACTAAAAGTGCCCTTTGCCTTCCAGCAAATATTTTCTAAAGAATATATTGCGTTAGTAGGCAGCTACCCAGTTTACCTGAAGAGGAAGAAAATAATCAAGAGAAGCGGTAGCGGCTCGACGCCAAGTATCAAAAATAAAAGCCAGCACTCTGGATTGTAAAGGATATTTTTTATTTTGTTTTTCTTCTCATTGTTCCTCGTTGCAAGCTTATCATATAAAAATACAAAAGAGAGAAATACAAAATAAAAGATTTTCCATACAGAAAAGAAATGGAGAATTTTCCATACAGCGAAAAAAGGCAAAAATTCGTAAAACTAGTTTGAAAAACTAACATCCAATGGGAATACTAGAAACGAATATAAAATTGACGGAAAAGAAGAGAACGTGAATGACCGTCGTAATCGTGTGCTGCATTTTGAGAGCCGGAAAGCAGCTTGACTCTCGTAGCTTACCATGCTTAAACTGCTAGGAGTTTTTCGAGCCCGGGACGGAGAAATGTGAGGCGACGAGATGGGAAAAGTATGGACGTAACTCAACGGTGAAGCTTCAACTCTGAGCCGGAAATTGACGAAAGTTTTGGCCGATAGAAAATTAACGAGCGTAATAAAAATCAAATCAGTGTACTTTGATTAGTGAAAAGCATTTATTTTTTTCTCTCAATGTATCATGCACATATTATTTTGATGTAGTTTTTATGTATTCGCTGAATTCGAAGAAAAACAAATGGTGTGAGATTCCCGTCTATGTTTTAAATATACACTTGCCAGGATTTTCTACAAAGCCTCACTGGTTTATCACATCATCGACGTTGGACAGGACTAATCTTACAATGCAAATTTTGAGATTAAACTATAAATCTATTAATATCTTTGAATATGGAGAACTGAATTGACCACTGAAATATAACAGTTGGAATAGCCTCGCGCACCCCCTATAACAACGAACGTATCAACCTAAATATCGTCTTTCCAATTAGTGTAAAATTCACACTTAGTGTAAAATTACAAAATCATAACAGCTCTTATGATAGAGTAATGATTTTCCAGATTCTATTTTGTTGCATGCTTCAAGCTTTTCTCAGCTCTTTTCGATGACATTGCACGCGCAACAAAAGTGCTCTACTCGTTAATACAAAATGATCCTCTTTTTGTAGCTTTTCCTTCCGGAACTTTTAGTAAATTCGTTTCAGATCGAAGCTCGCGAGCTTTCTCAAACGGACAAGACTTCCTATAACCCCGTACGTGAATATATATGTACATGTAGTTAAGAAGAAAATGAGCAAAGTAGTGAGACGGAAATCGTTTCGTTAATGACTCGATCTTCACTTTTCGCTTCAAACGAGTATCGTAACTCGCTGCTGCACTCCGGTTCTCGTCGTCAACGATCCATAAAGCTTCGCGTTGATAAGACACTTGGCACTTCAAATGTCTTTCACCATCGAGTAAGCGTTCTCTCCAATTCTCACTGCTGTTTTTTTTTCGCACGGACAAAATTTAATTTGCATTTAGAAAAAAGATTTGTATCTCGATGGCTTTAAGTTTCTTCGATCAGTATCGTTTCTCAACCAATTACAACTTCGTCTTCTAGGATATTCGATACCTGTGCGTTTGCAATTGCTGATTCATTTTTCAGTATAAGTTGTACTAAGATTTGCAAACGTAGAAACGAAAAAAAATCATTGAAACTTTCCTTTGTTACTGAAGAAATTGCCAATCTAATTACGATAACAAACATAAATTTCCCTCAATCAATCAGATTCAGTAACAAAGGTATTCCACAAAAAAAATTGTCTGCTTTTCTTGAAGATTCCGAATTGAAAAAATCAAACACAACGAAAGTTCGTGGATAAAATTTACAATTTAATTTTCCGATCAAAAAGGGCTATGCGCTACATATTCTTCGATCCAAGTGGAGTACGGATTCCCGAAGATATCCTTCGGGAAATTATGAATAACCGTAGGGACAACGACTCAACCGGAAGAAGATTTTTTTTTTTTTACTGGTTATTTTTTTCGCCCATCGGCGCCATTTTCTCAAAATGAAATACCATACAGCTAACCGTTGAAACGTCGACGACAGAGGCTGGAATATAGACATGTATTTACATATATGGTGTGAGTTTCACGTATGCGTATATATACATGAATATTCTTCGCTAAATGTGCATATATGTACATACATTTGTGTGTATGTAGATAAAAAGGAATAGCATATGCTAGCACTCGCGTATGGGTGACCCACAGAAGAATATATCGCGAATTTCCATAGCCTCGGGGAGCTACCATACGCTCCCAACGGTACATATACTATAACGCTTCGTCTGCTTTTTCTCACACCTCATCCGTACTCGCTGGAGATCTCGTTTCAACCCTCGTGATCGCACCGAGTTCCCATAATACAGAGATGTTCGCAAAATATGTTGTGCCCATGTGTATGGTACCCCGTATGTTTGCAGGAGATAAAACTAATGCGTTGTTGCAAGGAGCAAAAAAAAAGAGTTCGTGAAGTGAAACTGAAAAATGAGAAAAAATCCTTTACGTATAACTAATAACATATCGAATATGCGCTTTTTTTAAGTAGAGGCATATTCTCATACGGTTTTTTTTCAATAATGTTTATTGAAGGGGTTCTTAAGGAAGTAACCGATTCGATAAATTATTTTATGTCGATGCGAGCAGCATTCAGTGCTGAACGTAGTAATGGAGAACAGTGTGAACAAAAATTTCTTTATAATAACCTACAGTTTTTAATAAATTTACAGGCTTTTTGCATGCGTGAAATTCTCATGACGTGAAAGAGCGTAATTACTCTCGCCACAGCGCCGTACGTCAATCCTGAAACTTCAATCGTATCGTGTTACCTTTAAGCCACGTGGAAACAGTATCAGCTATTACATCTATAGCATAATGAGTGCTCAGCGAAGCAGTAACCATGTTAGATGACCTCGAGCACAGCTCGATGAAAAAAAAAAAAATTATAATTGAAGTTTTTTTCATTCAGTTTTATGCGGAATTTCGCAGCCAAGTGAAACAAGTCAGTGTGTAGGCAGACGAGGCAAGAATAACTTTAGCTAAAGCTTTGAAAAGTCTGTTATTAGTTACTTCTTTAGAAAATCAATGACTCGAAAAACTATTAGGGCGAAATCCCTTGCTCAGTCCAAAGCAGTGATAGCGAAGAACCGTTTTTTGTGTTTGTTCGTATTATTTATATAAAAAATCGAACAAAATTAAACTTACGAAAGAATTTTTCACATACAGAAATAATCTAAAAGGCTGAATTTATAAACATTTTGAAAGCAAACAGCTCGAGAAGAGTTGGTTGAGTGCAGGGTTCAAGTGAAAAAATCTGCGCTCGGTCCGACCTTTGGTACGCATGGCACACTATTCGATTCTGTCGAATCTACTCTTTCAACTTCGTTTCCAATACCTTTTCCAAACACGCTTATTCTCTTTTCACCACTGCTACTTTCCTTCGTGTCCTATGTTACTTTTCATCTCTGGCATTTTCGTGCACCTTTCTCTTTTGCGCACATTCGCCATTCCTAAGTTGGCCGTAACATCGAGGTTTGACTTTCAAATGGCCCAACGTCTCTGCATCGGGGACGCAAGAGGTAGTCGAGTGCCTTCGGCATTGCGAGAGAACGCGCGGGTTATTGAGAAATTTCTCGAACGGTAGGGCGTCCCCAGGGGCTTGCTCGGGGCTATACGAGCTTATTCTCACCAGCGTATGGGTTATGTAGTACACACCCTCACATGGATCTACACACATATATAAAGATATAAACACATAAACAGTATAGTTTCATAGTGAGGGAAATGATCGTGCGTTCACTCACACGCTCCAAAGATAGCCCTCCAAGAAATTCCAAGTTCGAATGTCGCCGGAGAATTTCTGTTCCCCTGGTGTGAGGTAAAAGTGGTTAGGAAGAGACGTAAGCGCAGCTTATACCACGAGGGGGAAATCGATTCGGAACGGTATCTGGTAGGAGCGAGGATTGGTGTGAAAATTTTACACTAAAGTGAGAGGATAAGCCGGAACGAGAGAAAGGTCATGTAAAAAGTACAAGAAACGAACAAGAAGGGATGAGCTGGGGAGTAAGGTAAACGAATGCTAGAAAAGCGAAAATAAAAGCTCGGCAGCGTTTATACTCTTTTCCTCAACTTTTTCCCAAGCTGTTCTCGGTGTCTTCACTTTTTTTTTCTGTCTACTTGGCCGTTTTTACATAAAAAAAAAAGCGACGAAAGTATATCTATAAACGCGCCTCCAAAAATCGTTATTTTATTCGAAGACATTGTTTTTTTCCTTTTAACGATTTTTTTTTGTTTGATTCGGTATTTTATGGTAAAAGCGTTGTAAAGTAAAAACAAACGGGATTACAGAGCCACTTTTTGTCAAGCAAAACGAAAGTTTGCAAACGGTGCTTCGGATGGATTTTCTCTTCTTTTCTGCTCCTAGAAAACTTTTTGAAACTGAAGTAATCCTATCAAACAGCAAAAAAATTTATCAACCTAGAATACATTTTTGGAAAAATATATTTCCATACTTTACTTTTTCAATAATTACAATGACAAACATATCTATCTATACACATTCAAATTGATATATATATATATGATATAGAACATTTCCTAGACCGTCGGTTAACCTCTCCTGTCTCTTCTGTAACGCTTATCCTGAAACCATCACGAGTGGAATATAGGAATCCAATAGACTCTTGAAATTTCATTCACGATTTACTGACCCATACTATATGCAACTAAGTAAGCTCGGTGCAGCGTTGAAAGGAGAAGAGTTTCATAGAAACGTGTATTTCATGGGTGATACTTATACGTATATGCGTATGTGCGCATAGACGATTTGTAGGGTGCTCTCAATATGAATTACGATTAGAGTCACTCCCTTTATACTTTGAAGGGAATATACATTGGAGCCTCAAGTGTATATGGTTATGACGTCAAGTCTCGATTGCTGAGACTGACGTAAAATGAAATTAAGTTTTACATGTTCGAAAAAGGAAAAAACGAAACATAAATAATACTTTGAAAATAAACCTCATTTTTATAAATTTATATAACGGCTATTTGACTCTGACGGAAAGATTCAAACATCCTCTGAAAGTTGGAGCAAAATATTTGATCGTGTCACACGACCGGATCACGAAAGCGAGAAGTGTGAATGGATGAAAATCCGGCCAAATCTGCACTATAGCTTGAATATTGGCGGATCGTTCCTTCTTCATTCAGAAGCAAGACAACGGTCGATGAATCTGAATTTGTCACGCAGGTTTATGATCTCATAGATATCCAACTCTATTTTCTCGCTTACTATTTTTCTCTCTTTTTTTCTGCCTGCTTCTTTATAGTGCATTTTTACTGCTGTATTTTCCAACATGGCTGAGTTACCTCACAGCGTAGCATTTCCGACTACTAGGTACTCGTAGCTATGTGTCGGGCATCCAGTAAAAAATGTACAAGAGCACGCGATTGCGTATACGCGACCCAACAACACGGTTGCGTCTGTTGGTAACATTATTCTTCTATTCTCTTCAGGAAATTATCAATTTTTCGTACAGGATATTTTAATAAATGAAAAGGAACACCAATACCTCGCGGCTTGATTTCGCCTGATCATTTGGGGTTAATAGTTCCGAGAGAATATCGAAATGCAGTCTGGAGTATATACTCGGCTGATTCGCAGGACCAATTTCAATTCTCGCTTTAAATCTGAGTACCAAAGCATTTAAATTTAATTGAAGAGGTAATTCGAAGCGTGAGAACGTACCGACGTGGAAACGAGGCCGCGCTGAGAATCGGAGAATGACTACAGAGAAAGAGGAGGGGAGGGTGGAGGTAGAGATGAAGGAGATAGAAAGCTTGAACGAAACGAGGACAGACGTAGCATGCGATTGGATAACAGAATCGGGACTCGGGAGAAGGAGAGAGGAAGAGAGAGAGAGAGAGAGAGAGAGAAGCAGAGGTCGAAAATAGAAAGAGAGTCATACCAAGAGGTACAGAAGAATTCACCCTCATCGTGATGGAGGAGATAGGGAAGAGGCAAAATTTATTATCGCGTCAATTAGAAATTGATGGAACGCTCTGCAATAATCGATTTACGATCGAATCGTTCCCGCCTCTCGTATATCAAAACACCCTTCGCACGGCTCTCATTCTGCCCACATTCCCTTTTGAGCTTGTCTCCTTTACTTGGTTACACAATAGATAAATACAGTGAGAAACTCGAACAGGAGAGGGAACAAAAAATGTTCTGATACAAACACAAATACGCGAGGTCGGTATAAAACGGATACATGAAAGAAGGCGATATGATTCTATGATGAGGCACACCCGTGGGGCTCTGTTACTATTTCACAATGCAAAAGCTTCCAAAGGGAAATTGTTATTCCGAAGCGTTCGGGTAAACGATGAGACGATAATCGACACAGTGTACTCTGTTTCTTTTGTGCTGATCACTCTTTTCCACCACAATAAAATGTTTCACTCTCCACGATCGACTGAAATTTTATTATTTTTTCCCTCCCATCGGCTGGGGTAATTGAAATCGTCAATAAAAGAATGAAAACTTTAACTTTGTAATCCCTTTTTATTCTACCGCAATATGAACTCTCTTCCCTCTAGTTACATGATTTTTGTTGCTTTTATTTTCTCAACACCCTAAACTTTTGGCCTTTCAATGACCGAGTAGTTTAGAAAACTCACGATAAGTTCACGAATCGTCTAATTAACCGTCCAGCAGGCTGATCACAACAAAGTAAAATTGAGCAAACGTGGTTCCATGTCGAAACATCGTATCGATATATCTTCAAATATCAGCTATTTTTTTCACATAGTTCGAACAAAACTACCTCATTACGTGCAATCATACGAGTCAATTGGGAACACTAGATTTTCTATTTATCCAAAGTAATGCAGAATTGTCATAAAGCGGTGGATGATACGAGATTCTCCAGCGGAAAATTCTCTCGGGGGGGGGGGGGGGGGGGGGGGGGGGGGGGGGGGGGGGGGGTTCCATATTGGCTCATTCAGCTTGGTTGCGCACAGGGAGCACCTTGCTAATTAGGAAACTTGGTGAACTCGAGGCGAGGAACGCGTCGGAGTAAAACGTGACAGGATGAAGTGTTCCGGGAGGCGTTGCAGAAATTTTACGGATACGAATATTCGAAACATTTAGTTGGAATTGTTGAGTTGACTAACGAGCTGATTCCATAAAAGTTTATCATAGAATTCTACTACTACGACGAATAACTCTATAGATGATTGTCACGCCGGTTAAACTGCAGCGTCGTTCGTTCATTTTCAATTCACTCATGCAATATCTCGATATTTTGATATGTATAAGTGATAAAAATTTGTTTAACTCCATGTTTAATTCCTTACAATCCGAATGCTACTGAATTAATTTCAACGAGTTTTTTTACATACAAGTAACTCATCATCTACGTTAGAATTTCTATTGTTTAATATGTACAACAACCTTAAAAATGAAGAATATACATAAATTTGACAAATAAAATAATCAAGATCCGAATGAAAATAACGAATTCTGACCAGCAAATGAATCGTTGTGGCAACGCTGCACGTATGCACTCTCAGTTACATTGCGCTTGCGTCGTATACTAACGCATTGCATGGTGTGAAACGAGCGATGGTGCCAACTGGAAGGCTTGACGTTGCTATAATATGACTAAAATTACCAGTAATCCCTGACAACAATAAATTACCTCGTAGTTTATATGAACATGAACAAAAGTAACAGTTGGACTCGAAGTTTCATTCTATGACTCGTAACGAATTCTAAGACGCAGTTATTTTTAATTTTATTAATCGACAATGTTGTACCTTCTCAAGTTGTTACTGACACAATCGTCTTTGCGTTTTCAGTGATAATTAAATAAAAATGAATAATTATGCACTCCAACTATAAATTTTATAAGCCAATATGATCTAAGGAATCCGTCTATATTCTTCGTATACATTTTTTGAAGTTTCGTATAAAAAAAATTTCGTGAACCGTCATTCGACTCAACTGGGCCATTTCAACCTCCTTAATTTGGAATTTTTCGGAGGAAAATCTAAAAGGAACCGTTTTTAATCATTTTATTAAATTGTCTCCATGATCAATAGAGATCTGAACGTTTGTGAACTATTATCGCAAAGTAACCGCGAAGCGAAGAGGATTTCATAAGATATACTCTGATTTTACGGTTTTCGAAAAAAGATCAGAGCAAAATATTTTTTTTAGCTAGTGGCTTCAATTCGTGAACGAAAGTAGCCAAGACACGTATTTATTGTACGTGAACCTGTTGCGTTATGAGGCAACAATATGGGAAAGTATTTATTGAAAATGAATTCATTTGAAAAATACATTTTATTTAAGGTTTCAAAAGCTTTTGTTGTTCTCAACAGCTACTGTAACAGCTAGGAAGAACGTGTGAAGGTTCAGGTGCGTCAGATACTACGAAATGTTCACATGCAAGGTACCTACCCTAGTCTGGAGTTGAACCCCCTGGTAACCCTCACGAACTACCTAAATTTATGAAACTATGCATACGTAATGCGCCATACGTATACGATCCGCCGACCTTAAAACGTGGTCGTATAGCCAGAAACAGTGAGAACGTGTCCTGTGTTACTTTAGCGAAAAAAATCTTAATATCCTTATTCTTCTCTCATACTGCCGTTCCTGCCCGCTTCCTCTCTCGTTTCGTCCCTTCATAACCGGATAGAGTTTTGAAACATATTTTGTATGCAGAAAGCCTTTGTTAAAAAGAAAAGAGTTTGCATCAATAAAATAGTTGAAATCACCTTGAAGGAAACGCAAAAGCTATTAATTTATTTTCATTTTTTAGATATATTTGTATTGAATCTCATTTTCGATGTCTCTTATCTCAATGGCAGTGATATAACAAGCACCATTAAATATCCTAAACCCTCTTTACGGAAACAATGGCGAAATTTCTTCATTCTTAGCCACCTAACCCCATGTATGCGAACATGGAATGTACAATTGAAGAGACTGCACAACGTCAATAAAGCAACTATTAAATGCAATGCCATTTGAATTTTCAAATGCCAATACTGTTGGCACGCGATGACGTTAGCACAGCAGAGTGACATCGTGCGTAAACAGACATTTTCAGGAAATTTTCAAGGCCGTGGCGATGTCGTCACATGTACATTATCATGCCTTGGAAGGTGCACGAGAAGTGCCAAGAATAGACAAACGCATGTAGGTAGAATATATTCTACCATACAATGACAGGCGAATCATGTTGTACGTGACTTTCCACGGGGACCTGTGCTTTCTGCTTGCCGATTCCCGAGACGCCATGGTTTTCTACGACCAATACGTGAAGCACTTAAATTACTCTAAATACATCGATATGTTACGAGTATGCATAAACTTACGAATAAAAATGATACGTAGAGGAAAGGCAGCTAATTTGGGATAACAATTAGTGAGTTATTTTGTATCCCAAATTAGCTTCCTTTCCTTAATTTTGATTTTTTTTGTTTTTCGAGTTACAAAAAAAAACATCGATTTTGAACTGAAGTAGTGACTTTTAATGATTGTTCTTCTTTTTCTACTTTTGAAATTTTTCACCAGGATCCACTTAACTCAATTGACACCATACCTTGAAGTTTCGTTGTTCCACGATTATGCTCATGGATAGCGCGCATGAAGACGCGTATACGCGTCTTCATGCGTCAAGATGGTGTGAGAGACAACTGGTAGACCGAGCTGTTGCGCCGGTGTTGAGCAGAAACGCGAATCATGCGATGCATTATAGAGGACGTACACGTAGACCTTACTGACTCCATCAAGCGTACAGGCAACACGCAAACGTGTCATATACATTGTGAACCTGTATGCACGCGAAGCAGGATATTACGGAGGCGTAAGAACTACATTGTAGGCTCGCATAGAAACGTTCGGCTTTTCGTTAATTTCAAAAGTGTGATTACCAACAACAAAGTTGTTCCCAATGCTCGAATAGCCAAACTTGGATCTTGGGATTCACCTTAGCTCATATCCTTCCGTCGACTAGCCAACCCCCTCCACAATTTTCCATTCCTCGTAAGCTCACGGATCTATCGGCGTGTCTCTCTATACAGCTTGCAGCGACGAAATCTCATATACGGAGTGCCGTTGGTAATGGTTCAAGTTTCGGGGTCGGCGTTCTCTGCACGAAGTACCTTCAGCGACTCCTCCATACGGGTCTGTCTGTAGATGGCTCTTCGTCCTACGTAACGTACCGGTAGAGCATGCAGTGCACACATGCTGCGCCACTACCATCACTAGAAGAACAACTCTGACCCGGCTGGTGCGTCGTTGAAATATTGTAATTAAAATTGTTCGTACCGCCTTACGACGGACTAGTATAGTACGTACGACCTACTCTACAGACTCAACCCCACAGCTCTCTCCTCCTCATATTCTCCTAGTTCACCCCGTTCTTTCTCCGCTTCCACCACCGTCATTCCGGGCTTCGTACTTACCCTGAAGTCTTGCTCACGTCCCAACGACCCGCCACCCGACGTTAATTTGTCGCGGGAGACCGCGCCACCTTGGGATATTCCTGACTTACCCGTGCCCAACGCGACGATAAATATTCATCCCTTGTACCTCACGAGAGGACAGTATGGGAGTCCACCCTCCCGTATCTTGTCCGAGGTCATGAAGGCCTTTTCTTATTCTTCTTCAGTATTCTCTGTTCCACCCGCGTGATGAACAGTAGTGTGAAACAATTAGTATCCGGAAAAATCTCTCTTTTCGGCAGGATTTCTTTCTCAAAATCAAAATCACGGAATTCCGTTACGAGAAAGTAGAAATACTACTCGATAATCCCTATCATTAAAATATTTGCGCCGATTAATAATATACCTCGATGAAAATAATTTGAATATTATAAATATTCGTGCGTAATATCCGCGACTTTTGCGAATCTCCCCGGTTGAGGTAATAAGATCAATGGACGAGATCCACATGCCCATCGATCGGGACCGTCATCGTATTTATCGCATCTGAAGTGAAAACTAATGATTTTGAAGATGATTACCATTTTTCATTCATTCCGAAAAATTCTCTAAAATATTATGATCAATTTGATTACTTGTGACACTGGTCCGATCGTGGGCACATTTTTTCTTATATTTTTTTTTCTAGAATTGAAATTTTTTTGCGAAAAAAATCACAGATATATCTGGTCGAGTCGCGACCAAGTGAAATGGCGTGGGTTACCTCATAAATATATAGTATATGAAAGAGTTTAAATAATAATTAAAATGTTACATATTTAAATATACAAGATTAACTTGTTTGTGATACAGAGGACTCCAATTCGTTCAGATGTGACATTATAAATGTGCTCTTTATGTGAAACTATATTCAACACGATTCACGACATCGCATTATGTTTAGCGAGTAGCAAAACACTTCAATGTCATATGTGTTTTTTTCTATCTACGGATTGAGAAACATGTTTACTATTGTTTACGCGATCTTTCGAGAAATTCAAAAAATATTGTCTTGTTTACCAGTTCGTGATGATCATTCCTTTTTTATTAGAGTGCGATGATCCCAAAAGAAGGTCCAATTATCTTACTGAAAAAGTATTCTACTTTGCAGAATATTTCCGACGCTTGCGCGAATCCGACTCATGCACAATTTACTACACATACTCATTGTAAGATATTTGACAGAACCCCTTCAACACTTGTACGTATCTAAGTTTCATCGAGAACGAACGTGCATACGCCGGGTTCTTCCCATCATCCCCAACTTGTCTTGTGTAATCTTCAGGTTTATTTTTCTTCAGTGAAACTACTTGTAGTAGAGTAGTACTAGACAATCAAACCTTTATAACGTTTTGGTGAAATGAGTGAAATAATTCACAAGAAGAGGTTGCTGAGAGCAAACGAAGGAATGTTCAGCGAATACTACGAATTTGTACATGTAGGGAAGAAAGTGACGTGTTGACACTAAAAGCCGTAAGCTAACCGGAAAAACACAATATGGATGTGAAAAAAGTATCGGTAAATTCTTGAAACACCTTGCAATTTTTTAAGGGAAAGGTGGAATATGGTTTCATGGAGTTCTGCGCGAGATCGCTTTCGTAACAGTTTCTCTATATCCTGCTGCACATTTTTCAAGCACTCACTGTTGCCTATGACCGTCTTCTGGCCTCTTTGCATCGCTACAAACCAGCTCGGCCTTCCCCTTCAGATCCTCAGCCGCGAAAGAGGGCTCGGTAAGTCTGTAATTTCTTCTTGTTTTCCAGCTTCCCTTTCTCCTATGCTCTCGACACTTTACGCGTCGCAGTAGCAATTACGAGCATCTGTGCTACTCTACTTCGCAAAATCTGCGTATTCAGACGTGCTTCTTTCTGACATACAAACACAAAAAGTGTTAAGGTTCACCCGAGCTTTAAGACGAGCTAGAGATTAAGAAGCGTTAAGTCGAAGTAACCGGCTGTAAAGCCAACTTCTTCAGGGACCTTTTTCCACTGTCAACACATTTCTTCACAATTATTTATATACTGTTTCCATTTTATATAACTGGGATTCTGGATTATTCGAGAGAAACTCAAGACGTGAGGGACTAATTTGACTCAGAACTTTTATGTCCAATTTCGGCAATAATGACATTCAAACATCTGATACGAATCATACAAATCACCTTTTTTCAAATCTATTATCTAATTGTAACTGATAAGGAGAACCAGATCAGCGTTAATGCTTTGTTGCTTTTTGAATGATTACAATTATTTTTTCGAATCCATTTCTTTGTTCACGTTGACAAATGGTAGGAAAAAAGTTTTTTTTATCATCTCTGCTTTCACAAATATGTTTCAATGGTCAAAAACCATTCCTGAAGCTTACCATTCTGTGGATGTTCTGCGCATGATTCAGAATAAGCCGCTAGATCGATTCTCTTTCACACTCGATACTCTACTGCTGACTGTAATAATTATGAATTAAGTCATAGAATTCAATATATCTCTGGTAATCAGTATTAAGATGCGAGCTCGTTTATCGAAGCAATATGCAATAATACGAATAACCGTAGGATCGAGATATTCGATCAATTCGATTAATCTTCGAAAGTTAAATGTCGGAATAGTATTCTATTTTTCTATCGGTAGTTCAATTAATTATTCATCTCTTCCCATGCTTCGCACGAGCAAACGCAAAATGTAGAGAATTTTAAACTTTTATCGGTATGTTGGTGAGGTGATCAGTGAGGACACGTTTAGGATTTCGGCCTCGGCCTATGCATACTATTCTATTCTAGCTATAAAATAGACTCGCTTCTGTACACTTCGGAAACGGGCTGTTGTGAAAAAAAGAGGGCAGAGGGTTCTTGCGCCATAATATTTCCTTCCTTCCAGCGTCAAGCCATTTTTATCAGCTACTTCGACCGATAACCCAGTTCCGAAACTTAGCTCTATGGCAACCGTTACTTCGCCTCGTCGAAAGATGCCTAGGCGTACGAACGAAGACAAACGAGGTAAATTCAAAAAGGTAACAGTTCAATATCTTAACTTTTTTGTCTACGAAACTCAACAATTTTTTCCATAAGATACTTCACATAAACTGTCTCCCATGAGCTATGAGTGAATAGAGAGTATAAATTAGGTTTTCGAAAGATTTTGAGTTTTTTCTTCACCAGTGCCTTCTTCGTGGACAATTTAAAATTGTGCCTGAATATCATCTAATGTTGAAATTTTATTGGATGAATGATATAATATCAGTATTCACTTATGAAAACTTCAAGCCATATAAAATGTTCAACTAATATTCCCAACAACTTCACCAAGGGCAGTAACAGCACGAGGAGAAATCTATTCACTTTTGTGAATGTCTGATCAGGCATCAAGGCCTGAAACAGGGATATCATTTGACTATGCGAGCAAGCACAAAACCCGAGACATTTCTGGTCCCAGTCATCTACCCTGGTAGCCTGTGATGTTCACCATTGGCCATTCGATCATTCTGTTTGTTCGCTGTATGAAATGCGAACCGGATGGGCTGACGAGCGAATTCATGAGAATACGGGAAGCCAAATTAACACGGATTATAGCGAATGAAGAGCTTCCCTAACAATTATACAAATAACACTTTAATCTAACGTATGAAAATATTGTCTCTGATTTTCTGACTGTTTAAAAAAGAGTAAAAAAATATCATTCAGACAAAAAAGAACCGTATATGCGTAGTGGATTTGGATCTTAGTTTTTAATCAACTAAAATCCATGTTTTTGAGACTGAAAGCTGGAGTGTGAAAACGTGAAAAATAATTACGATATTGATCATACAAAAATGTAGTTTTTTATGTGATAGTCTTGTGTGATTTATAGTAGGTTCTGGTACGAAAAATGTGTAGTAAGCCAACCAACCAACCAACCAATTACCCGTCGCCAGATCCATCAAGGGTATCTCCTTTTTTCTTTCGTTTACACCCAACGCTTCCACTTCTAAGCCTTGGTTCCCCTTAGAGTTTCTCGACACTTTTTTATTTTTGTCGTGCGACTGTCCGCATGGTGACCAACCCTGGAGGATATATGTGTTTCTCGACGACGATTACGTTACCAGAGATGGAAATTCACAGTATTTTTATATCCAGACTAGTGTTGGGCATTCGGACAGCTTGCAGCAAAACGGGATGGGTTTTTACTATGCTGTGCATGGGCAGAAAGTGCAAGCATTTGGATCCAAACTTGGCAATGGGGTAACACCCCGTTGAGCAACCAACGGAAACTCTACCTATGAACTAACTCGGCTACATGAGATACAGCTCATTCCCTATGAGACAGAAGTTGCAGGGAATACGAACCAACTTGTTTTCTGCATTAGCGCGCTCATCGAGTGAAGATCAGTCAGTTTTTCGGGATTTTGTCTTTCTTGTACTTTCTTGTAGTTTTTTTTTTACTGGCCCCATATGCGAGAAATAGAGCGAATTCAGAGTTCCTTCTTACAAGACCTCATTATTTTTGTACCACCTAACTTTTATGTATTTTTATGATTGACATGATCTCTCCTCGGTTTACGTGAATCTCTTTAAGTATATTTACTTTCAATACTAATAATATTGTAAGTATAAATATTAGCTGTGTAAATTGTAACTGAGACATAAATAGTGTATACGAATCCGTAAGCCATGCAAAAAAGTTCCATTATACATTCGAGAACCGAGTTTGCCCAAGTTCTGGACAGATGGAATGATTGTGATACCAGCTGTATTTTTGAATTTTGCTAAATCGTATAATACTTCGATACCCAGTCTTTTCGCGACTTATATGCATATTCCGCGCACATCCGTACTTTCTTTTTTTAGTAATAACCGTATGAAGGGTACCGAATGACGATATCTAGCATGTCTATGGCCCATAACTTTGACTCCAAGTTAAATGAAGGTTTTGGATGCGGGCATGGTTCAAACAATTAGAACTGCAAGATCTATGGGAAAACTTTACACTATTGAATAATTTTACAAGTATCAGGCTATCACCAACCGAGATTATCTTCATCTGTTTTTGCCAGGTCTAGCTTACGTTTACGGTGGCATTAGGGCATTCATCGTTAAAATAATCGCCTAATGCTAAACTATCTACCACGGTGGCTAACTCTGCCAGATGAGCTGAGAGTATTACAGAACCTGACAGTTTATTAGGGCTGCGATTAATTTGACGACCAATCGAGATACCCCGAATAGAATGGAAGGGTAATCGAGCCGATTCGACAGTAACTTACACTCAAACACACTTATACATAATGGTTGCTGGTGGTCGCGTTGCAGTAGTGTTCGATACGGTAAGGGAGGATATACAATATAGGCTTGGGATGCAGAGACAATTTGAGCTGGTCAGCTGCGGGCTTGGACCACGGATCCGGCCAGTAAGTTATCGACTCATAGATTATCGTCGGGACGTGCTCCGAATACCGTTAACGTTGTAAGTACGAGCTGCGGAGCACCAAGAGACTTGGCTTTCACATTGATGTCACCGTTGTTGGCGGCGTTAGCCCTCTGGTGTTTCTGCCTTACTCTATCCTACCGAGGATGTCCCTTTCTCCAAGGGGTTAAAAGCTATACCTGTCTCCGAGTATCCCCCCAATGAGCCGACCTCCGGTGTTAATGTTCCTGAAGGTAGCATATATACTCTGGCCAAGATGCGGACACTGCATGCAAGGCAATGTTATATATACAAACTCACCATCAACTCTGTGTTCACCCACTTGGTGCCCTTGCGCCTTAACCAGTAGCATTATCAGGCTTCACCGTGAAATCATGTGTGTATATCTATGTGTTTATGCATACACACACCTATGTTCTCCAACGTACAATCTATCTGAACCATGGTTTGCAAAGTGAACCTAGCATCATCTACATTGCACTAGAGCTCCGTATGTATACAGTACCGATCAGCAAAAGCCCTTCTGGCATCTTAGACCGAAATTTCTCGTCGTAGTATTACCTAACATTTACAGCAGTACCTACTGCTACAGGTATAGCGAAATCGCAAGGGGGAGAGAACCTGCCTTACTGATACACTGTCTGTCCGCAACACAGTCCACCCTTAGTAAACATCCATCAGCCTCCCTAGACAGCTTGATTGGAGATGTATATACACCACTGCCTACACAAAACGCATATGCTAAACCCTGAAGCTAAGACTTGCATGTCAATCATCAATGGTTGTTCATATATGTGGATTTTCATTCACTTTCATTACGTAAGGATAACATAATAATTGCACTTGTCGAATAGTATGAGGAATATAAAACTGTGAAAACCAGATAAGTCCGAGTTTATGTACAACAGTAATGTCCTATGCGGCTTGTTAAGAGTGGTGTCAGTGCAGCGAGAGACTATGGAGTGCGTTTCTGTTAATGTTGCCTCGGTCTAGCTACGGAAAAGGGATGACTGTCGTCAGTGATGTGAAGCGTTAAATTCGCGGTACGCCCAACTCCCGTTTCACCACGATACGCTGTTGAGTACGTAGCACCATATATTCATGTGTAGATGTGTTCACAATATACATTCATAGATACAGTTGTTGGAACATTAAAAAAGTCTGCGTGGGGTACTTCGCGTATATACCTATCCATGAAACAAATCAGTACACAATGTCTATGCGACATCATATTACTCAACCGACTTTGAAATAATTTGCCAATGAGAGCTATTGGTAGACCACTATTCCACTATGAAATATGATAGATTACAAAGGAAATAAAGGGAAAGGATTACAAATGTACAGAATACAAAGGAAAAGACGGAGACAGAGAACAGATCAGTGAACATTGTAGAGAAATGCTATGCTTTAGACGACGATGCGTTACCCGCACCTACCAGCATTACTCTCGTCAATAGTGGATAGCTCGTAGCGTGGATTTCCGTTCCAAAATTAATTTAATCAACCGAACGGTAGCATGGGTAGATTTGATGTGAACGCAGCGCACTCCAGAGTTCCGAAATGAACGGGAAACTCGCAAGTCTAGCTTCCGCAGCTCCGTACACAGATGGCGGTAATTTTGCGAGTTTCAGCCTACACATGAAATTATATACGCACCAGGTAGAAAGGAAATACATACATATATGACCATAAATGTTCGAGACGTGGTATTGAGGGGTGAAGAGTAAAAATGATTGTGCGAACCCGGATGCGAGCTTCAACCATGCCGATTGTATAGGCACCGAATTTATCGCACGGCTGCGAACAGAATAGTTGGAAATTACCTGGTAAATTCGTGTCACGCTTTTCAAAATTTACAATTTCGATTCGCCGATTGAAATGTTTTCTCTCTCGTTGTCGTTCCTTTTATCCGCGTACTATTTGTCGATTAATCTCCTGTTTCGTTAATAGGAGACGCACACGCAGCGCCAGGTCAATGCGGGTTAAATCGTATAATGAAAAATCCTCACGAAAACAAACAAAAAAAAACACACTCTAGCGGAATTGAACTGTCGTACTCGTTCCATTTTTAACCAATAATTACAACACCAAAATTATCATCCGAAAATTTCACTCGAGCAATTCACGAATTTTTTACATTGATATAGAAGCACGATATATATGAATAATAAGAAGGACTCCATTTTGACTGGATTTCATGATACTCGAAGTTATTCGTTTATTTTTATGAACAGAATATCGATTTGAATAATATTTAACTGTTTTATCGTAACAATTTCCATGTCCTTTCGTAAAGTCTTCGTCGGTATGCTAGCAGACAGATAAACGGACTCGACTTCGATGTATCATGAATATTAGCTAAACACTTGTACTCATGGGAAATTATGATCCCTTTATCATTGCATATTTTTTCATATGTTTTCTCGGTAAAGGAAACCGGTAAAAGAGGGTGAGAATTGTCATTAAATCTGCTAACACGTCCGTTTAAAACTTCGGTGAAACTCATTTCAACAGACCGTAATGAGATTGAACGTACCTGAATGGTCGTGTTGGCGACACGTGTAGGTATATGGTATATACGCTTCGGTACGAGTATTTCCAGAACGTCGAACTGGGAATTGAACGAGCATTAGGCTTTGTTAGTTTGAAGTTAAATTACGGGAACTGGTTCATGGGCCAAATGTGCACTTGCTGCCGGACTTTTGGGAATACAGACGCATATACAACACAGCGTCAATTTTATTATTTAATATATGTGCACATGAGCTACTCTGGCTCGATGCATACGAGTCATTGTCCAGCTATTTTCGATTAAAATTTTAGTTTTCATCGTTTAGAGGACATGGAGCTACTTGAAACAATCTCATCTCACTGCGTTTTTAAACATACGACAAAAAACTTGATGAACCTCGTCTATTAGTAATTGTCAACAGTCCACATGATTTTCAACCGTAATTGAAATTCAAAAAATCAAAATCAATTCTTCAAACAAAAAAACCTTTAATCAATACATTCATGACAAATTTTATTTTTGGTACACATCACATAATATATTTTTTTTCGAAAATACTTCACATTCTTGGCACATGGAATAAATCATGAAAACGCGTATTCTTGTTCCCTAATACCTTCCTGATCGTTTATCCATTTACGTATAAACGATCGTCCTATACTTTTTCTTTCGTTCGTTGCTCCTCTTTTTTTGCTAACGTATATCGGTGAATTCTTCTTTTTCGCTCACTCCGAGAGATTGAAAACTCGTTTCTACCTTGTGATCCAGAGTAGATTGATCGTACCAAATACCAGAGCACCGGTTTTGCTTAGTACGTACTACGAACTCCTGATGCAAGCTTTTGCATGCATCTAAGTTTTTCTCATTTCTACAAAGGAGTGTAAGTAAGATAGTTGAATCTAAAGAGAGAGAGAGAGAGAGAGAGAGAGAGAGAGAGAGAGACGATGAGGACGACGACGATTGCGAAAGGGAGGTTTCTTGTTAGACCCCGTTCGGGGGGAGGGGGAAGGGGTATCGCCTATAACCTGGATATATATATATATAAATATTATTCAGTGTGCAAGGCAGAGCAGTCTTTAGCCAAAATATATATCGCATATGCACGATACCCGACAACATTTCGCGTTCTCCGTGGTTCCCACTGCTGCTGCTGCTGGTTGCATTATTTATGCGTTACTCGGCACTCCTTTCCCCCCACTCCTCTCTCATCCTTTCTCTCTCTCTCTCTCTCTCTCTCTCGTCTCACTCGACCGCGTTTGCGGAAATACTACTTTCGGAACTTCGAAAACTTCTGACGGAAACCACCGGGCGCGGCAAAGCGGAAATTTATGGATTTTGTTTGGAGTCCTTTCGCGCTATATATTGGGAGATGTGCATAAGGGTGAAGACTCTTCTGATGGGATAGTGAAAGAGGAAGTGAGGGAGAGAGAGAGAGAGAGAGAGAGAGAGAGAGACAGACAGACAGACAGACAGACAGACAGAAACAGAGAGGGTCAGAGAGAAAGAGAAAGAAAGAGTAGCTCTACTGTGATTTACAACCATAGTCCATCGTTTATATTCTGGGTGGCGCAAGGGTAGCGGGGAAAAGGCAGTATAATCGAAGGGGGTAACTCGTGAAAGCTCTGCTTCAGCTGATATCGAGTGCGGGACACGCGCCACGTTAAATGTATATAAGCGACACATGGTGTGCAATTTTACGCACCGTAGCATCTATTCTGGACCTTCTTATATATCTATATATTTACACACCTGTATAGGTAGAAATAAAAGTCACGAGTTTCTTCCTCGTCGGAATATATCGTGAGCTCTCTTTCTTAAAAAATCGTAAAATATATGAATATTTTCGATGCATACCGATAGGTACATATAATAAATGATCATTTTTATTCAAAGTTCAATTGATAAATGCTACTAAGTTACGGAAAATTTTTCTAATTCTTTCTGTTGCAAACTGAGCTTTTTGAAAAAAACTAACTATTTTTTATTATTTCTATTATTATTTTCTAAGTTGTTCTCAGTCGTGATAAGTCCTAAATTTATGTTTTAATACTTCATTGCATTTTTCCTTGGTGTATTTCAATTGGCTTTTTCATTTTGCTCTACTTTTGTTGAAGCCGTATGGAAGATCATGGCAAAGTAAAAATTCCATCGATCTATCGATTTCTCTCTCTCCTCTGTTATGTTCTTTTTAACTCCCGACTGCTTGCAGGGCAAAAAGATGGGAGTTATGCGTTTCACTGCGATCAGCTGGTTGGGGCTATTTCATTGTCACCACTTTTCTCCGAAACAGTGACGAACAGAGTCTTGACCAATTTTTGCACATACTTTCCATGTGTGACAGACAGTGTTCTTAGACATAGTTCGTTCAATTCTATTGCAAACTCGCTGAAATAATTAGGAATCATTAATGTTCACATTCAAATGCATTTTGCCATATCAAAAGGGGACCTTATAAGGTCATGCTCAACTATCGCGAACTTCACACCGTTGTGCGCTGCTAATTTCAATCCGAATCGACGCGCGTCTGTCCATGCAGTTCGTCTATATACATGTATATATTATTTTTTTTGTGTTATAATTCTTACCTAACGTCATAATAAAAAATAAAAAAATAAAAAATGATGAACTTTAAAAAGTGTGAAATAAAAAAATGTTTTGAAAAAACATAAAAACTCCCGACTGAAAAACTCCTTCACTTGAAGAAAACAGTATTAAACTTTAAAAAGTCTGAAATAAAAAAAAAAGATGTCGGGATTTTCGTCGGGAGATATCTCTAACCGAGTCATTGAATAAGAAGTAAAGACATCTCCCGACGAAAATCCCGACATCTATTTTTTTATTTCAGACTTTTTAAAGTTTAATACTGTTTTAAACTTCAAGTGAAGGAGTTTTTCAGTCGGAAGTTTTTATGTTTTTTCAAAACATTTTTTTCGTGATCTTCTTTGAATCCATTAGAATTTTCCTTGTTTACAATTCTGGACTAAGCGCAGCTTCAATTATTTTTAATTACAAATCTTGTTGTGCCCATCACTCGATCTAAGTCAGTGTTAACCTGTATGCATAAGCGCTTCTCAACATTTGGTGAGTATATGAAACTTTGATAACGCGTTCGGTGAATTTCAAAGAACATTCCATCAGTCAATTTCCGCCGTTCATTGTCTCGAGAGTATTCATCCAAAATACTCTGGAGCACATCCGCTGTACTCAAAAGGATGCTTCCGACTGATATATCAAAAGAACCGTATGAGAGGGAAGAAAGAGCAATGAGAGGTCAGCCAGAATAAATGAAAATTTGATTGCATTGTTTAATCGGTTGATATTAATATCTTATTTTTTCGTTGCATCGAAAAATTGTGCATTTTTTCGCACACATCTTTTATGTTGATTTGTTTTCTTTTTTTTTCTCAACTGGTACGATAGACACTTATGTACTTCAAAAGTTTCATCCAAACAAGGCCTACCCGTCGTGTTCTCTATCGTCGTGCGCTGAATAAAATTTCTTGTTACAAATGGAAGGGACAGACTCAAGTAGACGTATTTTTGAAAATTTTATTCATTCAGGAGTTATAGCTTTCATTTCGAATTATCTGAAAAGATGGGGTCACATGTGACGCCAATCTCAACCGTAAGGCTCAATTTATGAAATTGTGTAATTATGATCAATGTACATTTGGGAATGCAACCACTAATATACCCCACTTTTACGTAACAGATATCCCTGTACGTTGCAGTTATATTCGATAGGTTATAGTACAAATGTAGTTGCAGATAATATATATGAATATGTGTCTATGTGTGTGTGTGTGTATTATATACAATAAATTTATATGTTCATGTAACGATTGGCTTATGTATTCCAAGGCCTTCTGATGATGCCTCATAAGAGCTCCCTCGTTCATTGATCGTTTCCAATTAAGGGTACTGCAAAAGTATATGCGTATATCCTTGTGTGTACAAAGCATGAGAGTACGTACAAATTTCTGAAGCGAACAACGATCTCATGTTACGGATTCACCCTCGATCGTTCGTCACATACGCTTTTGCGTACGCCCTGGTGACTCTTGACGGTTGCGTCTCGTCGTCAAAGGGTCCATTTAATTAGCACCTCTGCTGAGTTCTATCTCCAATAGTTCGTAAATTCTACAGACGTGTGCAAATTCAAGCAGTCTGTCACGTGCAATATACAAATACATCAGTGCAGAGTAGACTATGAGCTAATTGAGGAACGATGTTTCGTTTAGTTTATTCATCCATAAACGAACCTCCGTGTTAACCAGCTGAAATGTGCCCTGATAACAACCAAACTTACCGCTGGAAGTTCGGTTCAAACTTCTCATATTATTTCTAATTTATGAAGCTGATAAATCTTATATAGAAAAAAATGTTTAATTTTATCAAGACGGATAACTAAAATTTCTTCTATTTCGTTATGTTATTCCGACACAAATTCTATTCTTCTGAGACCTGTGTCAAGGCAATTTTCTTTAAGACATATGTGTCCTTCCCTAAACTTATGTACATTGCAGAGAACGACAACGATCTTGAAAACGTAGATTTACTCGTGACAAATTGAAACAGAAGAAAAATGTTATTCCATTCTGTCAGCAACGAGAGAAAATATTTTACAAATTTTTTCTTTGTTTATTTTTTATTTGATTCAATGATACCCGAGAAATGTACGTGTATTTTAGTAAATTGCAATAGAGATATTATTGTGTATAAAAATCTCGATATTTTTAATCTTCCCCCATCAATAATGTGACAACAATTTGACGCGGTCATCTATTTTCCAATATTTATTATTCCTCTTGGTACGATAACTCGATAAAAAAGTGTCGATTCTTCGTAACATAAACAAGATAAAAGAAAGACAGAAAATATATTTTAGTATGCGGCCATAGTGGGTGTACTTTGTGTAAAAAGCATTTTACATTTTCACGTACATGAATATAGCGGCTGCAATGACGTAAAAAGAGCTTTTAATTTTTCCTGTAAATCTCGTTAAATCTTTCATTGCAGCAAAGAGAGACGCAGGAAGCGCAAGATGGACATAATGGTTTTAGGAGCTGCTGTTTTTGCGCTCAAAGGTACTTTAAGACATACATACATATGTAAGAATACATACATATGTAATTCATAAAAAACGATACAGAACGGTGAATTGTTATTTGTAATAGAAAATAATGATAATATGGTCTTGGATTAATACATAAGCATAAGCTCTATTTGGAAACTACCCTTGAAACGCCCCATAATATTCTTCCTGGAACTACTGGGAATGTTTATAGGGATTATAATCTGCAGAACATATAGTTACTAAGGGCTCGGGTTCGATGCGACAATGCATACAAACAAGCCGAATAACTTGAACAAGCAAAGCTTAGCCACAATCAGGTTTTGCTCAGTTTAACAACCCAACCATCACAAACGCTGTTACGTTGCGATAACGCCAGTTTATATTTATACACGAAATAAAAAAAAATAACAAAAAAACAAACAGCCATATTATTGAACAATAAAAAATTCCATTGCATCGGTAAGTTCGTGTTAGATTTTCGGATAAACGGCACAGTTCCACGTGATTCGAGTTGAAGTTTGAAAGAGATCTAAAAGAGCCCATTCACCTATTTAGATACGCATTGAATTTCAAATTCCAGTCCTTTTCCAATTCTTGGCGTCGAGACTGCATCGTGGCTCTGGAACATAAATGCCCAGCGGAATACAAAAATAAAAAAAGAGTCAATTATTTTTCTAGAGATTTTGAAATGTGCTAAGAGCATGCAACAGGGATGTGCGCTTTCGGCATTGTATTGCAAATAAATTGCCAGTCGTTTTGTCGTGCCTTTCCCTAGGGTCCACATCGTATTCGCTCAGTGCTCACATAGAAAGACTGAGTAAGACAGAGGAGAGAGAGAGAGAGAGAGAGAGAGAGAGAGAGAGAGAGAGAGAGAGAGAGAGAGAGAGAGATAAAAAGAGGGAGTGAGTGGAATTCGAAATTGGTGCACACCGATGCAGTGCACCAGAATATACACGCCGTCAATGTGCCTCCTCTGTTTGTCCAGCCTCGAGCGTTGAACGTGAGCTCGGCAAACGGTACGTAAATAAACGAGATCTCGTGGAGTAGCCCCTCGCGTAGACTGAAGGCGTAGAGGCTATGGTGCGAGAAACTTCACACTCGCATATAAACTTAATACGATATACATATATACATTTATATAGATAATATAAAGGGTATGTGTGAGTATGTTCCACGAAGATATATACAGAGAAAGAGTGGTTGAGAGCGCCCTGACCCGAGAGTGCTAGCGGCAAAGCGCGAGCTGAACAATTGCCGAGCCCCGGCGGTCATTGAAGCCGATTATACAATGAGGAAAGGTTGAACGCAAAAGCGTCGCTTGCCGACAGAATCGATTCGATGTTCGCAAAGATCCCGCGCAGCGCAAGCTCTACCAACTCGCATCTACGTGTATTAGGCCTTTCGGTAATACTCTTCAAACCACTTTGCGATTTAAAAAAACGTCTCCCTTCTCTAATTACCTTATTGATTCTCACACAGCTCAACCAAGTTTGTTCATCGCTATTAAGAAATGCTACCAAAATTAGCTCTCCCTAGTTTTTTTTCTTCAATCTAGAGTCGCGGTGGAGACTCGAGAGTCTCGAGACAAAAGTACATTTCCGAAAAAGAGTTCGCTCCAAGATGACCAAGATTCTTTACATCAAGGACCGCGCTTTCAGAAATTGAAAACTTTTTCGAATTTTTTGGCTCATTTCATCTACACTTTTAAAAGCTTGGTATTAGAATTAACACCGCATTTCAATACTACACTGTGGTCCATATATGGACCTATAGGTTCACTGATGGTGTTTGAAGGCTGTCGATTGTGTGGTGTAAAGTCAAAATCGTTAGTTAATTAAGAAAGTTCATAATTTATTCCCCCCGATATCGATTTTACCGATTGTGATTTTTCCGTGCTTGCACTCATTATCCATTGTATACCTTGGTAACGGCATAAAGCTAACGGGTGAGGAATACGAGCACAAAACTCACACCTTAAATTAACTTTTTATCGTACAGGTCATTACATTTGGGTAAAAAATGACTGTGTCGCCTCAACTTCGGTCTGCCATTGGAGAGGAAAGTGAATTCGTTTTTGAAAAATAATTACTCGAGACACACCCGAAGCTCCCAATACACAAATTTTGAACATGACATTTATTCCATGAGGACTTCGCAACTTTATATTCGATAGTACAAAAAAAAACTGATAACAGGACACGGAGGAAAGAGAAGTCATTAGAATGAACTACTTCACATCTTCATATTTTCTTCGAGAAAAAACACACCCACATTTTAACAGGATATATTATCTGTGTATGAACATCAAGAAAAAAGAACGGAGTCATATAATAATACAGAAAGAATTCCTCAACACAGTGTAGAAGAATAAATGACCCTAGTTTGTATTTTAACAATTTTTATTGCTTTTAAATCTAGGGTGCATAACAATGCCTTATTTAGACCGACTCCGCAGCAGTGAATGAGCCTGTGAAGAAATCGTAAAATTTGTTCGATCGGTAAAACAGTCTTCGATCACGCGATTGTAGGGTACCAGAGGGAAGGCTGCTTTGAAACTTGAGTATCATTTTCCAGAATCGTGTGCACGTGAATTTTCCTTCCATAAAAAACATGACACGCGAGGGTTATCTAAGACGGAAACTACTGGTCGTAGGTTATCATTACTCTAGAGCATTTCTGTCGCAGTTTTAGTTCAGATGTTCGGTGAGGAATTGAATTTTGAAGCAGTATCGATATGTTAAATCTAGAGTAACGAAGAACGAACGTGAGAGTTAGGGGCACATTCGCCTCGGAATCTCGCAGCGTGTCGAAGAGACTTCTACAATAAAAGGTTTTACAAATTACATTTCTTTTTTAAACAAAATTATATTGCTTCAGGGATTACAGAAATTCGCCTTGTATCATAGTAGTAAAATCGACACAGTTCATGACATGTAAATGGATTGGATAATAAAATTAATAATCTGTCGCTATGCATTAAGTCCACAATGACGTGACTTGGAATCACTGATATTGAAATGTTTGAAACTCCATAATATTTCAATATGAAAAAATATGACAACGTTGGCGCAAAGAAATTCTAACATATATGATAAGCTGTTGAAGTTGATTTTTAAAAGTACCGAAGTCCCTTTCAAGTTTGACCGTTGTATTGACAGCTGATTCAGTAACAAATTCAGTCCACTAAATTACGTCATCGTTTCAAGATTTCCTTTCCAAAGTTAGATGCTAAAATATAAAATTTATATGATGTAAGTTTATTGTTTACATTTATTAACAATATTACCCGAGATTAGAAGATCATTGAAACATCATTTTTTGGATAAGACTTCAAACATTTATTGACTAGCAACCAGGCGTTAGTATTTTCAAAAAATATGTCGACCATTATCATCTAACGGCATGAATAAACATTTCCATCAAGGCGTATTTCTTAGGAATTGAACAAACTTGAGGTTCGAAGTTTGAAATAAAAAATTAGCAATACCAAAGGTCATCTGTCTGAAAGCTAAATGTCTTTCGAGGAGAAATCCTCTCGACCATGTACGGCACGCGGAGCATTCGTTATATATAAGTTAGTAGTGGTCATGTATCGTGTAGTACGGACAGAAAGGGATGGAGTTATGTGGTGGGGGGGTATTGTGAGCAGTGCCTAGCGTGCGGTGAAATTCAATAGTGGGGGATAGAACCGTAGATTTTTAGATGTAACGCCACCTAAACGAAGGCAGGTGCACGGCCCTGAAGAGGGGATCATGTGGGAGGGGAGAGAGCAGGAGCGAGAGAGGGGATGCATTCGTACGGATGCTTGGAAGATATGGGGGGAAGGGCGGCAAGAGGAACGACGGTCTGGCCGGCAGCGCGCGTCGAGGGTGAGGTACGTGAATCCCGGTATGTTGTGGAATAAAGGTACGAGAAAGAGGGAGACAGAAATAAAAAGAGATGAAGCAAGAGGGGGAAAGTAGGGGCGTAAGAAGGGAGAAAAACTGTGAGCGTCATAGCATTGGTCATAGCCCGTCTCGGGTTGGGTGTAAGAGCGAGTAAGATGCCTGAGAGTTGCCCGGCAGGCACGTACCTGAAATTGGCGCAAAATAACTCAAAGGCCCGAAAGTTTTTTTTCCTTGGAGCCCAGTGAAAGAAAATTGCTGGGTCATACCTATTAAATGAAGTGCCTGTGTTTACGATTGCGAATTGAATGCCTCCAACCGATCTTCCGATAAGCAATTTCTACTTGAAAGAGAATAACAAAAACGACGAAATTGCTGCAATTCTCAGTGTAGATTTTTTTAATGAGAAAACTCACGAGAATCCGGCTGCTGCTTGAGCTGTCATTATACAGCTGAATTTTCAATTCACACAAATCAAACTGGCAAGTAATATCAATTTGATTTTAGATTTACAAATGCAACATGTTTGAATAAAAATAATAAAATTCGTAAAAGAATAATGACAATTTTTTTATGAGGAATGCGTGGCTATGTTGTTGTCAGAGTTCAGGCGAAGAGAGCACCTTTTAAACGAGCCATGTAACGCCGTCCCTGGTTTCACTTCTTTCTCTCTTTCCCCTTCGTCCATTCGTTCTCTTTCTCTCTCGAGCACATGACTCGTATCTTTTACGGTCTCTCTTACTCCTATGGCCTGTTACCCCTCGATATCAGAGTTGCGTACCAGCCCGCAGCAGCAGCCAGCCAGCCAGCCAGCCAGCCAGCCAGCCAGCCTTACCATCCAGCCAGAGCAGTGGCAGTTTGACGCCGGTCGCGCAGCCAGCATGGCTCGATCGTTTAATCAATTTTTAGTATCAAGTCCCATGAAATTCATCGAGCAAGTTTAACCGCGTTGGAGTGACATTTTCCTCAAGTTATCCTATACCGTTGGTGCGCACAAAAGTTTATTATTCAATTTAAACAAAAAAAGGAGCAAGAAAGAAGTCAGTAATGAAGGAAAAAATGCGACTCGTACAACACGTTCGAGGCAAAACATTGGAGAGTCTTGTTCAGCGTTCACATAAGATGTCTGTAAACTTACGTCGATTCTCCTCGTGATTCACCAGATGCTTTGGGAACTCAACCTCAAACATTCTCGAATGTTGGATTAATTGATGCCGTATTCAAATTATTGGCTGTCATTTATGAATTGTTTTTTTCGTTTCACCATTGTACAGATCGTGACAGAACGACGAAACGAGTTTGTGTTAACGTTGACACACGATATATCGTTAGTGTCATAAATAGTTGATAAACCACTTTGTGAATATTTGATTATTCACATGGCCGTATTTATCGGTGAACTGTAGTGAAATTCGTTTGCCTGAGACTTGCGTGTGCGAATGATTTTAAGTGAGCATCGTTTTCGTCCGATATAACATAATTTAGGCTGCTATCCTCGCAACAACGAAGTAAACAAAATAATCTTAAAAATAATCACAGCAATAGCCGTTATAATTATATTAATGAAAACAGCAATAATATCAGAAGACCAAGGCCAGACTACAAAGACACTTTTAGTCAAGTGTCCATTGAAAAACTCAAGACGATCTCTTCACTACGTCGACGACGGTGAGTTTATCTCTCTTTCTCTCCCTGTAATCAATGTAGAAGATAGCGAGTATAAAATATAATGCCGCGTCTTCGCTTTGATAGTTCTTGAGCGCGAGGCTTTTGTCTTTGGCGCGATTTCAAGGCACACTAGCGCGTGGTACATGCTTCAATGTTGAGGGCGCGTTGTATACAGAATACGGAGCAAAAGCGATTCTTTCATGCCTCGCAAACCAGTGACGTATCAAACTTTCCATCGGACCCTTCGACTCCCCTTTGCTGGAGGGCGCAAGCCTCTTTGATCATTTATCATCAATGACCTTTCAGTAATTCTTTTCGGCTTCAGTTTCCGTTGGTGCATCTGTCAACTCAGGCAATCAGTATTCGTTTCAAAAGCTCTCGAATGAGAACAAAAAGCTGCGCTGTTTTTACTCCGGAAACGTTGTGACTGTTATTCTATCATAATCCGTATGACAACTACTCGATTGAAATGATATTGATTCCATTAAAACTGTCAATACCGCGGATTTCAACTGTCACGAGAGACTGCAATAAAAAACTAGAAAAACATGTCAACACCGTGTGTTACATATTTGTGAGATTAAATCAATGACCTTTTATCATGCAGTTGAACTCGAAGTAACGCGACGATCGCAATCAAAACATTATGAAAATATCGATGAAAAATTAAAAACCTTTATGTTTTTTTGCTCAACGTAACATCTTTACTCAGAAGTTCCATTTGTTCATTTTTTTCATTCTCCATTCTCACTCTCATATCCTTCGCGTTTACGAACACCTGTTCGCGAATCTGCTGAAAGCTTCTAATTTAAGACTGCAACGAAAGTGCTTCGAAAGTCCACGAGTGTTCTTGGCTGCATAGTGCACCAGAAAAACGTGGACTTTTTAGACACTGAAAGCGAATAGAACACTCCAGATTAAAAGGCGACCTCGATACATGAGAATCCATGCTCTTTCGTATTTTTTTTTTTTTTTTTTTTTCACAACTTGGACGCATCTCTTTGTGACCCAAGAATCGTTCACATATGAGAACGTTTCAGTCCCTTTGATGTTGTACATGTTGAAATAATGAATGTCGAAGTCACAGAAATATGTAGGTCTGAAATCTTCTCGAAGCTATAAGTAACATGTCATCACAAGGGTTCATGAAAGCTAATCGATAATGATTTTGTATAATGCATAAAATTGCAACTCTCAAACTGTACATTTTTTTTTTGACAGTGATAGTTTTTGATAGTGATGTTCGTGCAGTTGGAATAATGCGAAATCAATTCAACAAAAATCTTGTATCGATATCTCACTGGGAGAATGTTTTTTTTTTTCCCCCAAACGTATGATCATTTAAAACTTCTTTATTTTCAAATACATTTTGTGCCATTATATAACGAACAACTGCTCAGCTGCTTTATGAAGATAACGCAGCTGAGCAGTTGATAACGAAGATCATCAAATTTCTTTCCCACGAATGGCGTTTCTTTTTGGTATGAAGATACGTGTCTTCCCGGTGTTGATACGAAAAAAATGAATGTCCGCATTCCTGAATAGCAGGTGTATTTTGGGGGTAGGGGGGGGGGGCACGGCACACGGAGAAATGCGACTTTAGGGAGAAACTGGTTGGCTTTAACTTGCTGCGTTCTCCTTTAACACGAGCGGAGTAAAAGGGTGTATATATCACCTATCCGGTGTGCGAACACCCTCGTCAGGACTTATTCGTCGGGGTCGCAGTAAAAATTCCGCATTTGCAAGCGAGGGGGGTTATTAGGTGAGGGGATTTTTTATATCTCTCTCTCTCTCTCTCTCTCTCTTTCTCCATCTTTCTTTACCCTTTTACGCTTGAATGAAAGAGAGAGAATGAGAGAAAGACAGGTAGAAGACGAGATGATGCAGGGAGGCTGGTTGGCAAAAAAAACTGCTGTGCAAGCGCCAGCAGTTGAAGACAAGGAGAGGATGGAAAGAGATAAGATGCGAATGAAAGTAGTGGATTGAGTGAAAGTGAGATAGAAAATAGCAGAAGAATTAATGTATAGCTGTATGCGACTACCCTCTCTCTCTCTTCGCAGATAAAAATATGCATGAATGTATGTGAGAAAAAAGAAAGAAGAAAAAAAATCCCGAATACCGGATGGGAAGATGTAAAAAAAAAAAACGACTATACTTTTCAAGAATTATGCAATACGGGAACGATCTTGCACCTGAGAAGTTCTAAGAATCGTACATCCGTAAATTCTTTTTCCACGTCCATACTCCGCTCTATACTTCATGCTTTCATTACAATACTAATTCGATATTATGCAGAAATTTACAAAAACAATGCGCATATCGAGATGACCACTTCATATAATTTAGTATCAATTATTTTAAATTGATTTCTTATAGCTGAAAAAAAGAATCATTCATCAACGATAAGTGAACGACGAGAATACGATTGTTTATAATTTCGTCATGTGGAATGTTGAAAATAATTTGCTCAAGGGAGAAAAATAATTATTGGACACCATAATTTAGATATATTTCACTAAACACTGCCTCAAATAACTTTTCGAGAGAAATTTCCAAACGCTGAGCTTGTATCATATTATTCGAAAGAGATTCTATGACGCACATTCCAATTACAGCGTTAACTGAATATTTTATAAGTCATATAAAGTATAGAACTTGGAGGATCATTTTTTTGAGAAACAAGACTCGAATGCATCGGTATTGCACAGCTCGTGAAACCCAAGATCATCAAAGAAGTGATTTTCCTGTCTTGCGTACTAAGATTTTCTCGACAGTAAAAGCGAATTCGTAAACCAGAGCTTTGCATTGCATAATTTAAGAACGAAGCTGTGAGTTTATACGCAATTAGATGAAAATTCTCAATATTAAAATTTTCACAATCAACAGCTTTTTGTGATAAGAGATAATTATAAGCCTGTAGACTATAGAAGTATCACGTTTTTGTTGGACCCTTTAAAAACATCAGTGTGCGCTTCCTGAGAATAAGAGAAGTGCAGAGAGATCCCCAAGAGAGGTAAAAGGGATGTCTCGGAACCGTTCCATCTCGTGGTGGAGTACTGCTACGATGCTGTATACTACGAGGCTCCGTGGCATGTAAATTCGGAAAATTCCAGGTCAGAATTTATGGTCACGTCAGGTATATGGTTTAGTCAGTAAAGGACAATCTTTTTCTAGAGTGTCGCATCGTTTCAGTCAAACTAACTGAAGGAGCTTCGCTGTATACAAAAAAAATTCTTTGGCTCTTTGGACAAACCCTGGAGAATAAACATGCAATCTTTTTCATCTCTAGGATTCCGCCAAATCTGACATTTTTCCATATTTACTGATGTAAAAGCAGAGATCCCTCGTGAGCTTGAATAAAAAATTTTATTCCATTTTCTTTATCATTTTATTATTATCATTTATTTTTCAAAAGCAGCCTCGGTGTTCCTGCAAAAAAATCTATGGCAACAACTCGCATTATACATTTCAAGAATTTAGTTCGTTATTTTTAAAACACATTATGTATGGGAACGGAAACTATTTCACGAATATCAATATTCCACGAAAAGCATGTATTCTCGAAACTTCAATTCAAAGCATCGCGTCATTACATGATTCAACACTGATTCATCTATCTCAATCGCAATATAAAAGTTTGTTGATTCGTGGATGTATCAAATGTGATAAAAATTGTAATTCATGACAGATAGTTTGATCGCGCGGCTTAATATTTACATCGATTGCTTCAGCAACCTTATATGTCAATAGGTTAACCAAACTATATATGTGACTGAACACGAGAATGAATTCGATATATATTTTTTTTTTTTTTTTTTTGCATTCTCTCATTAGTACAATGTCGTCTCTGTGAGTTTATTCATGAAGCAGTACTTGTTATAGAAATACAAAGCGACCATTGCCTACGACGTAAGCTGTCGAACGTAAAGGCGTATTTCGTAGAAGTTAATAATGCAAAGTGTTACTATTTGCCTCTTTTACTTTATTATTGGTATACATAATACTCTTTGCATATATTTGTATTAGTGTTTATACAATATGCACGGATGCATATTATTCTCAACTCATTCGCAAACGACACACAGTCGAAATAAATTTATTCGCATATAACACGTCTACATGAGTGGCTATAACGTCGTCAATAATCGATCGGCCTTCTGGTTATGATGATTAAGCGTATTATGATAAAAACAGCTGATGGACGAACGTCAGCAGCAAAATAGAAAAGCCATATCGGTAAAGGCGACACATGTCATCTTGGCAGTTTTTATTAGTCAAAACTGCCAAGTAAAAACTGTAAAATCATGTTTTTTTTTAATTTACTTCCAATAGTTTTTTTCTTGTAATTTCTAATGGTTAATCATGAATCAGAAATGAAAATAATTGATAATTATGTATTTTACCATATTTGATTACTATGTTACGAAACAGTTTCAATCCTAAAAGAAATTTTTATCACGTTTTGTGCTCAGCTAGTAATAAACTTTTTCCCATAAGGTACTTATGCATCATCTGTGATCAATATGATCGTATAACTTATTCGTTAATGAAAATAAAATATCATCTGGTTCGAGTGACATTTCTACTGATCGACGCGATATGAAAAGTGTTAATAATTTTATCGAACCCCATAAAAACATGGTGGTACGAGAAATCATAACAAACAAAATCCCTGACTCGCGATAACCGATATAAAATTTTAGTCAATTTTATGTCGCAAAATTCTTCCGATCCACACTTTGGTAGAGAGACCAATTTTTTTTATTATAATATGCTTCATACGCGCACTCGTTCGTGAAACAATAACTTGAATCGCATGTCGAATAAGCTCCTATAACGCTTGCGTATACTAATATGTTTTCGTCGCAAACGTGATTTGAAACGCGCGTTCATTATACGGACGCCCTTGGTAATTGGTTCGTCTATGATAATGATGGTGTTGCATAGGGAGATCGATAGCCCGCGATACTTCACGTAATAATTCGTTTTACGATGGACATCCGGCAAATTAACGAGATATAGCCAGAGGTTATACCGATACCAATATCGGGAAGAATAATAAAGGAGATATAAAGTATCGTCGATAATAAACGATCATTATTACGTTGCAACGAAGCACGTGCTTTCAATTAAAAACTACAACGAGAGCTCAGCGTAGTTTTACTAATTTTGTTACGGTGATCGAGAAACATGGAATGGGCGATATTCATATGGATATGCGTATTTCTGAATGTGTATGTGTGTACAGAGTACGTGGCAAGTTTGAAAACGTACTGATTTCCCTCGCTAATAATCGTTCTGACTTTATCACCTATTTTTTATTTATTTTTATATCCAACGATCGGAGAATTTCAATTTTTTTCTCCATATTCGCATGAAAATTCGTTTTGATATATATATTTTTTTTCAATATTCGTTATCGTTTGCAATGCAAAATAACAATCAATACCAATTCTACTACAGTCTTGTACTCCTCACATAAATGTTTCTAAATAATTTCATTACTTTGATAATTCAACGTACCGAAATAGAATTTTATTGCTGCCCCATTTATACCTCTGTTTCGGTCATTGTGGCTCGGTAACCTATATGATCGAAGGAATTTGCTGAAGACGTAAATAGAGAAGAGTAAAAAGGTAACCCGGAGAACCGGTAAACACGCATACCTGGTCTCGCGGCTGCTGTATTTCTACCTGCTGGTAAACTTCGTCTCCCGTAGATTAAACGCCATTGGTCCCCACACGAGGACCCTGAACGTGTTACCTGTAAAATGGATGAGCCACGCAAGTTCGGTACTGTTGGAAACGGTGGGGGAAACGCATCATCATCATCTGATCCGCTGTGTTGTGAATTCGGGCCTAGGGTCGACAGCCAACACCATTACGCGGTGGCAGAAATAAAAAGAGAAAGAAAATCAGAGGCAGAGAGAGAGAGAGAGAGTGGAACGTTTGTATATAGATCACAAATATCCCTCAGCGCGTGCACTCGCAGCAAATACCGCTCACGATCCGCGAGTAGGTCGAGCCACGCCCGTCGACTTCCATCGTTAACAGAATAGAAGAAGGGGAAGCTTCATGCTCCTCCTTTTGAACCTGCCGAAAAACAAAAAACAAAAAACACCTCTCAAATTCCGATCGGCCGATCATCGAGAATGCCTCACCGATTCAACTTCCAAATATTTTCATCTAAATAAGAAGAACCGCATGAAATGCGTTTCTTTTATTTTGACTGAAGGGAATTCAAAAAAATTGAACCTGCATTATGACGCTATTTTAAATCGTTTTTATCGTTCGTACAATGGAATGAAATGTTAATATTAATGGAAAAAGAACCCGTTCGTTTATTCCACGTTAACGGCATTTCTCTCTTGGTCAATTTGTCTGTTTTTTTTTCACATTCCGAAGTTCGATAAACCCGTTATAAAATTATAATCAAAACGATGAGATGGTATATCTAGAAAAATTTAATTTTCTAGTGCCACGGCGTGGGAATACATTGAATGAATTAAAGTTTCGTTGATGCTTCAGAACTCTAAACCAGAATTTTTATGACTCCATCAAGCTACTCGTCTCTTCATTTCATCGAACAGTAAAATACTCCCCACGAAGTCTTATTCACTAGAATTTTTTATCCTGCATTATATTCTTTTTAATTACGGTTCTATCTGAAATAAAAATATTTCGAAGTTTCTACATTAAAACTATTTCACTAACGTTCTAGAACTTGAAGGATTTCCCAAACGCATATATATATAAAAAAAAAAAAAACGGGTCTATACAACAGAATGAAACGACAGTGAACTTTTATTATTCTTTAAAAGAAATTTTCTTTCATCTTACTTCCGGGATTCGAGCACATAACCCACGCAGAATTGAATCAAGCTATAAACGTTGTTACACGTCGACTTTTATTGGATTACAGTCAGAAGGATGTGGTCTGCACTTTCGCAAACACGCATTAACGTCCGTCTGGGATATTGTAATCGAGGTATTTTCCGTACATCCATATGGAACCTGGGACACTTAGAATGTCACATACACCATACACAATATATTTACATCCATGTAGCAGGATGTCTGGAGTTGAAAACAGCGTGGGCATGATAAAGTCAAACATAGAGGCGGGTTTGTATGTCGTCTAGATACGGAAATGCTATATTTGCTGAGGATAAAGTACACACGAAAAGCGTGTGTAGCATCGACCACATTACGCCTACGTGTCTCATTGCGTACGTGTACGAGTCTTTGAACGTAAAATAAGGAGTCCGACACGTGTTCTACGTTCAATCTTCTCGAAAAACCCTTTGATATTGTGTATCAAAACGAAACAGCAGCTGCCTATGACGATGTATTTCGTGAGTTGTAACGTTTGACCGCGATACAAACGTATTCGCATAAATCTCCATTGTAATATATCTGTTGTGGAAATGATTCTAGGAGAGCGCTTATCGCGTATAATTGAATAGAAGAAAAAAAAATAAAAGATTTTTTTGACGTTCCAAAGTTCGAGACTTACCCTTCATCTTTCTTTTGACTCCATTCAAACTTCTTACACCAAATATTTTCGTACGGATATATCCTACGGAAATGATATCTAAACGTCATAATAAAAATTATCTCCAAATATATCTTGGCTCCGTTCAAATGTAACGGAGCTTTAATTCCATGACGAATATATCTAGGTTTGAATCTTCGTAAAATAAAATACTGAAGAGCAAACGGGAAAAAGGTTAGTGAACGTGACGTCAAGGCCTTGACCACCCGCGCTCGCGAGCCATCTCAATCGCACAAGCAGAGTCAATCTTTTGGTTTTGCTTTGCTCCCTTACTCTTTTCTCTTTTCTCGCCAAGTTGTTTCTTTGGTTCAACGAGCACGAAGAGAGCCACTCCTTTAACCGTGCGATCACGCACGAGTCTGTTCTGGAGAGACGTATCTCGCAGTGTTTCAAAGCATTGTGGATACTATAACTATATATCTTAACGTCGCGAGTTGGCACGTGCTATTGTAGCGGTTAAATTCTATATGAACTTACCTGAATTTACCACTGAGTAAAAAATATCGTGGATAGCATGATCCATTTGATTTCCGACATCAATTCGAAGGATTTAAAAGTAAATTGAAAAAAAAAAAAACATAATAATTCGAACATAATCAATGTCAACTGTAAAATTTACTTGAAAAAGATTCAACTTGAAAACAGAACGAGAAATATGAGCACCCACACAGCGGGGTACAAAACATACCCCGAAGAGTTTTTCCAGATGCTACACGTGTGCCTTTCTGCGACCATCCTCGTTCTCGCTTTTTCCTTCCTGTGCTCATCAATTTTTTCGTATCTTATTCTTCAGCTTTATTACTTTCGTGTCCTCGTCTCACGTTGTATTTTTGTCGCAGTGTGTACGAACGATTCACACCAATGAAGCTCACCACGATATCATCGGTTCACGTATCTCATCGACGAACCCATGAACGTAAAACTCACAAATGCTGCACATGGAACAATTCATTTATGTATGGAAGAAACAATAGTAATTTGGACCACTGTTCGTAATTTTCTATTCTCTGTAAACGTGCACCATCTTTTTTTTTGTCAAAAACGCCACAACTAATCAGTATTAAAAAAAAGCAGTTGAAAGCTAATCCGATCTATGAATGTGTTTTCATTGCACTTCTCACCAGGCTTTCCTCGCGAGTTTCCAAAGTCGAAAAAAATATGACCACGTAAGCATAAAAAAAAATTGCTTGACCTAACGAAGCAATAAAATCAGGAATGAACATCCAAACGAGATTTGTTTCCGGTCACGTATCGCATACACGTGCCTGAGTATATCGTCGAGGCCTAATTGTAACAGAGGAAAACCTGATGAAAAATTACTAGTATACGATTATACGCATCATCGAAAATCCTTTACATGCATGCGCACGTAGATCAGCACAACACATGTACGTGCAGGTGAATATGCGTTAGTGTATGTGTATCTACTCAACCGTTAGAGAGGTGAGCTTGCACGTTCTCATAAAAGATATACAGATGAAATGTGTTTGCTTAAAGAGAAGGACGGTGAAGGGAGGAAGAGAAGAAGATTCAAGGATTTACTGGTTGAGCATATATCTGAAAAACTTCTCGTTGTATAATAATCATCCATTTATAAAAACTGTATCATTATACAGTGACAGAAAGCATTTTTTCTCTCACAGTGGCTCGGTTTCACATCCATGACAAACAATTCGTATTAAAACACTCCGCCGCTGCCCACCATGCTTGGCGGTACTGCAGAGCTCGCAAGGAGCTACCGCAGACCACCACCAGATGTCGCGGCGCGCGACTTCCATCAGGTTTCAACGCACTAGGCGTGCAGGAGAAACCTGATGCAGTTCAATGAGAATTTAACTCTTTAGCGATAAAAATCACTGGGTACTCGCATGAAAAAGCGGTCATAATCAATAAACAATTTATATTGTTTATACGAAAGAACGATCGGTCTTTCGTACGTCTCCAACGGTTTTTATCGTTGGGTAGTTCAATGTGAATCGAACTCTCCAGCGATACAAATCACTGGGTTCTCGCTTCAAAAAGCGGTAGAAATCAATGAAAAATTTATATATTTTTTATACGAAAGTTCGGTCCTTCTTCACGTGTTGCACTGACCGAAAAAAGCAAGCCCGCGATGACTTTGGTGCGCGTGCACGTGTGTTAGCGTGTGTCAACACGCTCGAATTCGAAAGAAGGGGGATGTAAACAACGTATACAATGTATACTGTCGTTGGCATTCTCTCTCGAGACAGAATCGAAATTTATTTCGTAAAACACAACACTTTTCACAAATATCCACAACGTAAATGAAACTTCGTTTTTTCTTCCAGCAAATATCCCGATGCTGTATGAGGCTGCACGAGCTTCGTATGTCGATTGTCAAACAATTGAAGTAAAAGCTCGTGGACGCAGAATAATCAATATCTAAGAAATTGATGTTTGCACCATGAGGCGGAATTTTGGTGAACTAAAATTTGACGAACTCAGTATGTTGTCGATAACTTTTTTGAGAAAAATTTCAAAATGGAAATTCAACGTCAATTCAGCATGGACTTCGGTGCAACAAGGGTCAAAATGTTGCTTTCGATGTCGCGTGTGGCTTGACAGGCCAAAATTTTGATATGTTCATTATTATCAGAGTAATCGTACGATAACTCCAATGGTAACAAAAAATCAATTTTTTTTTTGAATTTCGAAAAGTTGAACGATATGGATAATATTTGCGTTCAAAAATTCGAAGCCGACTGATCCATCCTCTTAACGGTACGTTAATGTTTCGAGAGACGCGAAAACGATGAAAATTCCTCCGTGAGAAAAATTGAATTTTAGAACTGGGCCTTAAATCAAAATGATTCTAAATAATAAAAAAAAATTCATTTTGCAAAGGGAATTTCTACTAATTTCGACTCCACGTACAAATAACTTGAACATACAAATTAGGAATCGATAATACTTTCATGTGTGCAGAGATTTTTTCAAACTTCCGGAATCAAGTGTTGAATGAAGTTATGTTAATAAAAATGTCCGGCTCTCGTTTTTAATGCAAAAATTCGGCTGTTTTTATTGACTTTGGATTATTATGAATGAAATTTTTTTCACATTTTTTGCTGTATGGATCCTTGATTCGATATAACATTGTCTACGAACTAGAACGCACAAGTTTTCATAATAATTTGAGATGTATCATCGAGTGACGTAGCAACCTCCAGGTGCAAGTCTTGATGATTCGGGATTGCGAATTTACGAGGTTGCTGTACGTAGTACATGACGTGAGCTACTTGAGGATGTTAGTTGGAGGGTTTGGGATGCTTCCGCACGTTACACCCTTTGGGCCCTTCGCATGCCGTAGCTATTCGTTGTATACATCCCCAGAGGGTGTAAACTGCCTCGTTAGATCGTGTGAGACAAACGCACACGTGGTTGCCGAGAAACCCTGAGCGCAATTACGTTTGCCACATTGAGGGAGAGAACGCGGTAACTTGGGTGGATATGGCGAAACCTGGCAAACGAGAATCTCGAGGGTCTCGCTGTCTGGACCCCGAAACGGGTACTCGGTATCCGTAAGAGCTATCACCTCGAAATACTAGCTAAACCCATTAACACCGAGAGATGTATCGTCCTGTATAGGAGGTTATAACGATATATAACGATTTATACCTCTGCCAAGGGATTTGCGACAACAATTGAGAAAATCGAGAAATACGAGAACAAGTCTAACGAAACATATAAATATTACTATTTAGGATGAACCGTTCAACCGATTCTTCATCCAATAACTTCATACCCTTTAACACTCAATTTACTTCGAATAATATACAAATATACTTCAATAATGATAGAATGCTCTTTCCATGAAATATGGGAAATAAATATCGTGCATTCACTTCGAAATACTCGAGCATATTAGATATAGAAAATTTTTGGGAATATCTTTTGTCAACGGTTGGATTTTCATGTTGAAACATATTATTCCAAGATTTTTATTATCACGACAGCGCGGTTCCTCTATCGGAAAATTAAAAAGTCTTTTCCAAATTGAATAATAAAACAATACATTCAGAAGATTGTTGTATACATAAGTGAGATTTTCATACACTCGAAATTGATAAAGAAAAAAAAACGCACTCGTCTGAAATCTGAGAGGCTTGGAAGTGTACTAAAAACGTACACTTCGTAGAACCGCAATATCTTCAAACGATGCGAGCAGAGGAAGAAGATAACGAAACCGAGAGGGGCAAAAAGGACGAGGGTGGTTGAATAGAAAAGAGAAAGAGTATCTACTCTGTGCGAGATCAGATTCGCGCCGCGCTCGAGACTGAAAGAAGCACTTTGCTTTTCCACAAGAAAACGTGACACTCTTCCAACACTTCTGCAAGATCCTAGTTTCATCTGAACTCTCCTGATACACGCATACCTCCATGTTCAGGCATGAAGATTTTTCAAAATGATATATAGTGACATCGACTTTTCTCTCAAACCTTTTTCAACTTTTCCAATTATACTAAGACGACGTTCTGATCTATCCGGTACAAATCTTTTTTCGGTCGTGTGTATATATACAGAAATCATATCATTATAAACTTGTTCGAGTTGTTCCGTTGCATGCACTCCACATAAATCTATGAGCTTGTCGAAGTCTGCTTACTACAATTGTGTTTCATTCACTTGGAATTTTCGATCTTTCATAATGTCAATTTTAGACACTGAAGTATTATATTTCAAAAAAGTTGTGCCCAAATCATCGGAGACAAACTTCGGCGAGGTAAGCGGCTATAAGTTCGTCAAAGGACTTAGAGATGCAGCAGTGTCTTATATATATATATATATTTTTTTTTCTTTGGGGTATTGTAAAGCGGATAATATAAATAAAAAAGGGATTATCGCTCACCTAACCAAATTGAATCCTCTCTGACGAATTTATAGTTTGAACGATAAAATTATGGATCGTTCAACGTTATATTGATTCGACTCATTACTGGGAGATGTTTTCGAGCATAACAAATTATTTAGAACAAAACATGATTCGATAGGTTTTTCCTTTTAATGCCGAAAATATATATCTTTTTTTTTCTTTTTCTTCATTTCAGAATATTAAAAAAAAAGAGTCGAGGCATTTGAAGTCGCTTCGAGCAAATCACTCCTTCTGAAATCGTAAATATTTCAGAGCCAACAATTTACAGAAAACGTATGTGAGTTTGTATGTCAAGCATTATTAGAAAGCTGGCATAAGCTCGTTGGAGCGTATATGTCTATCTCACAATGTGTAAAATATAATATATATCTGCATGCCGGGAACATGATCCGTCGAGTTGAGAAGAGAAACGCGTCTGCGACTATGAATTCTCGAGGCATTTGTATAGTTCAACTATATGCAATAGCACAAAAAAATAAGCACAAATATGAAGTTGTTGGTACACATATGTACGCGAGTTATACTGCGAAGCGTTTTAGATCTTGCTGCATCGTCATCTCACCAAGCTTTTACGTCCATTGACACCAATCAACGCGGAAACGCGCTCGCGTTTCGTCTCCGTCGTTGACGACGTTTCTCTGCCTCTGTCGCAAATAGCAGCATCTTCTTCAATTACCACATACGTTACCGCGGACCGAGCAGAACTCGAGAACGTGCTCTCAGCCGTTCAAGCCAACATATATACGCGTACTCGTAGTATGGATCAAAAGTAACTCGCGTCTCTAGCCTATAGCGCTCCGCATACAAGTCGATGTGTTTTCTATCTTAGATACAATCCTCGTAATATTTAAACGCGTCACCGTTAGCGATAGGTTGCTGTAATGGCGTAAAGAGAACGACGTCATTTTCTAATTTTTTAGTGCAAACAGATAAATGCGTTTCAAGCGTTGAATATACTGACCTTTCTACTGCCCATGAACCATGGACGCAAAGTTTTCTTTTACCGATCTTTGAATATCGTTGTACAAATTGAAATGTTCATTTTGTATTTACTTACGCCTCGTACCGAGTGAAACGGAGTGGTTTTTGTCTGGAGAATTATAATTTTTAAGAAACTTCGAGAGATAAGATGTCAGTTGAACGTAATCGTGCAAACTCGAAATAATTATTTCTTTGATAAATTTTGTGCATTTTGCTACCAATTTCATTTTTCCTTGATTCATCAACCAATAATCTAGATATCATTACGTTTATATATAATTTTCCATTTCCCGACGAATCTATTGTGTTTAAAAAAAAAAAAAAAAAACAGCTTCTCGAAACAGTTCGAAGTAACGTTGAGGGAACATTAGTTTCGGAAAAATCATTTCGCACGCGCAACTTTGATATGGAAAATAGCGATTACGCAGTTCGATAAAACTTCGTTATGTCGCAAAACCTCCCACGCAAACGATAGATCGGCAGAAAATCATTAGGTTCATAAAACGTATGGCTGCTCTCATCGTGAATACATATGCGTGACATACATGCGCTGCATCAACTTTATTATAGCCCCACGCATGGTTTAGAAATATCTCCAACGATACGAGACGTATGACTTACCAATGGGATGCGTGTTTGTTATTTATAAACGTAACTCACGCTTCCTCTCGCGTTTCTCGTGCACGTCACCGTGTTTTGTATGCGTTCTTTTGTTTCGAATCGAATGATAGAATCATAAAATGACGTATAGAACGTGAAAGAATATTGGTAATATGTGTTCGCACAAATATCGTGAATCCGTATTAGCACTGAAAAAAAAAAGTGTGAAACATATTTTCCACGTTGATAAATTTGTTGAATGGTGCGTTTATAATCTTCATTGAAAAATTATCTCTGAATCTCTGAAGAAATTATCTCTGAAAATTACCAAAATTTTTAGAGATGACAAAACCTTTGCAAAAATAACTCAGTTAAAATTTTGTTGACTTTGAGAGAAAATATTAGTGATTTCATTTTGAAACAGTTAGATACAATCTACGATTCTACTTATGCGTACTCATTCTCCTTTGTAATGTACCGAATTCTAGTTTATTTGTTATTTTGTCATTTTTTTTCTTATTGATAACAATGTTAATTCCATCAACAGTAAATTTTAATTCAATAAATACAGCCTGTAGGATAAAAAGTATATATTTTCGCTCTTCTTTACTTACGCTTTTATACATGGTTTCGTGCTTTCTCTCTCTCTCTCTCTCTCTCTCTCTATCTCTCTTCCTCGGTCAATCTTTCTATCTATAGTATACTGTCAAAAATCGTTACATATCTCGTCTACCCTATTCGAGGCTTTACGAATATGCACATATATAGCGGAGTGAATGCTGAGTTGCAAAAAGTATGAGGAAGCCACAAATGCGCCACAACTTATTTTTTTTTTCTTTATGGCTTCAGGAGCCTATAACTTATGTCCTCCCTTGTTCGTACGATTTTCCGAACGTCCCACCTTCTCTTCGTCACTTTCGACTGCATATTTTTTGGCACGGTAAATCGTACACGGTGCTGGGTAGGAGAAGTTACTTTTATCTTTCTGTTCCGGCACGGAATAAACTTTCAAGCTAGTAAAATAAAATTTTTACGAGCCTTGCAACGGCAATGTATTTTTAAATATGTTAAATCGTTGAAAAATCACATCAGAAAATCGTTGACAGCAGTGAAAGAGGAAAATTTATCGGTTTTAATATTTTTTCAATCAATACTACAGTTAAAATTTCTTTCAAAAGTAAAAGAGAAATACGGCTAGTAAAGGATTGACAACTTTCGTTTATTCAGTACATATCCGTTGAACGTGAAAATTGAAAAATAAAAATGTAGAAGCTATAGGGTAAAATTTGTCGAGTATACGTTCGTAACATGCAAATTAGAATCCATGGTAAATTTTAATTAGTGGAGCTGCAATTTATGTACCCTGTGTGTTGTGTACGTCAGCTTGGACATCTACCTATAACTATATGTCCAAAAATAACTCGTTGATTTCGTATATATCGTGTTTGAGGATATTGCATGACAGTCGAAGCGTGAATTTTCCATATCATTGCTAAAGCATATTGGCATCTCTGTGAGCTCGTTATGATTCTGGCGTGTGTGCAACGAGGGAGGACACGATTCAACGATCTGATCGATTGAATTTAACGTCAATACCAAAATATTCGATCCTTATCGCTTTCACTTTGATTCGATTTCGATTTATATTGCCGTCAAATAACGCCTCCAGCAATATTCAGTAAGAGGGGTCAAGTTTGTCGTGCGCGTTAACATCGTCTCGAATTAAATGCAATTGACGCCTCTTTTGCACTTTTGCGTGCCAGAATTTTCCGGTTGATTTAAAAAAAGAACGCCAAGTATTAAAAAGTCGTGACCTTATCTATAAAATTACCACTCGAATTCGTTTCGCCATTTACAAAAATAAAAGCATATCATTTTCATCAAGCCAAGACCACCAAAAATGGTATATGAAATTACAAATAGACGTAAAATGCACGCGTTGTACATCTGTACGTATGTATTATACATCATTGCAAAGATTATACGCCAACTTGGCGTGCATGGTTTTCAAATGTCAGTTCGGCAAAGGAACGCTTCTTTCATTTGTACATTGAGCCATTTTTTTCCGCTCATTCGTCCGTCCAAACCATTTATTCACTCAGCCCATCTAATCATCCCTCCGAACCTATCTATGTAGAATATTGATTTTTAATCCTACTAATTGTAATCCTACTAATCCTACTTTAAATGTAAGTTCGGCAAAGGCCGAACTTACTTTTGAAAATCATGCACGCCAAGTTGGCGTATAATCTTTGCAATGATGTATAGTATATACGTACAGATATACAACGCGTGCATTTTACGTCTATTTGTAATTTCATATACCATTATCGTTATCGACTCGAATACATGTATTTCGGCGAATAATGGTTCGATTTACATTCAATTGGTCGGAAAATACTCGCAAGATATTATACTTTCAGAAAATGAAATTTAAAAAAATGGTTTTTAAAAAATTCTAACTATACCTTCCCCCTTAACATCGTGTTCATAAGCGCATTTTCGTACATTTACCTGTATGTACACATGTATATAGATTTGTCACGTGAATTAATGCTTACCAACTCTAACATATACGATGTGAACCAGTTCTCTCTCACTAAGGCCATCAAATAGCTCCAATTCTGCTCTCTCAAACTGTTCTGAATTTTCATCAACTATACACGGCGATGACTCTTGGGAGAGCTCTAGTTGTGACCTATTTCCGAGATTTAATAAATGTAGCCATATATATATATCGTCGTCATCAATAAATTACGTGTATATGATCTTTAAGACCTCCCGTGTGGGGAAAACGTCGTTGATGTGTCTCCTCGAGGATCGTCCGAGTTAAAGAGTTTGAGTAACATCAGTACTAAGATGGGTGACTATTGCGTCACATAGTGACGAAGAAAGAACATGAAAAATAAAAAATGAAATAAAAATACGTATCATTTTTTTAATCATCGACTTTCATCAAAGATTGTTACAACCAATTTGATTGTTTTGGATACTTGAACCTCACGGGGAAAAAAACGTGGACAAGTACATTGGTGGTCCCTTGTTTCCCTATGATATTTAAAAAAATCCAAAACGCCGCTTAGAAGAATACACAAAAAGTTACAAAATAAGTTACGATCTGTTGAAATATACGTGGACAAATACGGGAAGATTTACTGCGTTTCAATAAATTTTCAAATACGGTTTGATGTTGATAGAAAAAATAATAAAGTTCGGAAATTCAACTATGTCACCAACCAAATTGCAAACGTAAAAAAATTAGATTGTAAAAAAATTCTGAACGAAGTACTTAGCGAGTTCGTGATCATGATCTATACATTACGCTAATTTCATGGAAAAATCCTCGCCAAGTACTTCGTTCAGAATTTTTTTACAATCTAATTTTTTTACGTTTGCAATTTGGTTGGTGACATAGTTGAATTTCCGAACTTTATTATTTTTTCTATCAACATCAAACCGTATTTGAAAATTTATTGAAACGCAGTAAATCTTCCCGCATTTGTCCACGTATATTTCAACAGATCGTTACTTATTTTGTAACTTTTTGTGTATTCTTCTAAGCGGCGTTTTGGATTTTTTTTAATATCATAGGGAAACAAGGGATCACCAATGTACTTGTCTACGTTTTTTTCCCCGTGAGGGGATTTTTGCGATTTTTCAACATCCTGAACCTGCTGGTTTCTCTCAGATTAGAAAACCTCGGACTCTCATAACTCTCGCATAATCTTTCCTTCCATGCTCCGAGTATTTTTTTTTTTTTATTTTCGCATGCAAATGCATATATCCAGGTAATTTTTGTTTTGTTTCTCGAATCGCAAGCGGAGTTTTGCGAATGTATCCATGGAATTTTGTATCCCCTTTGCTTTCTCGCTCTTTTTCCATTGTTTTTCATCTCACCCACATGCGCACACTCATACATAAACGATACTTCGCTACTCCCTGGCTGTGCTATCGATCAGCCGGTACTTCATCACCACGGATGCACGGCTATGCCAACTCAAGCCAGCAATCCGGTCAGGCATAGAGTACCAAGAGACTCGTGTGCATATAGATCTATATGTGTATGATTTTGTGCATATGTACGTAGCATTACATGTATGGAACGTCGGGCAGGAGAGCATCGACATTGAACGGAGCTTCGCCTACTTTATCGCGGCATGAACGACGGTTACACACTATATATCTATCGTGCGTACATATTTGTGTATAAATACGATACCCATACACGTATTATCGGGGGCATTTCATCTCAAAAAACAGCCACAAGTATGCCATGGTTTTTCTATTCATCGCCTCACTCTTCACGAAGTTTATCGCGTAGCGTAACTTTTTTCAGAAAAGTGAATAAACATCGTCTTTATTTATTTTATTTTTCAATCGTTATTTTCATTGCAATGATTCGGGCCAGAACGAATTTCTCGTTGAATATCAAATGGGCTTGAAAATATAGGCCGTTCAATTTCTATTTTCATGTCGGTATTATCGAAGTGGACAATTTATACTGATGACCTTAATGAAGCTACAATTTTTGCTTCTTTTGAATTCGTTAATCTTGTTGTTGGAGAGTGGATCACTCTTTGTAATTTGACACTGCTATTAAGAAGTGAGGGCTACTTGTAACGCCGAGAAAAACGCTTTTTTCGGGATTTTTTTTCAAAAAGGTTTTAATATTCAGCGAAAAAAGTGTTTCGCGGTAAGCATTGCTGCTCATCACACTGGATAATTTGGAACCAAAAAAAAATTAACCGGGATCATTAGTAAATCACATTGAGCCCAGGATGGAAAATTCGGTAAATTGAAATCCTTTCGTATGTCTGGTGTTAAAGGATAAAGATGAGATGACATGTATAACCTATTGTGTTCCGGCGGGACATAGTGACCGGAATAAAAAATTGGTTGAATTAATAATGAGAAACGCCATTGAGGGATGCTGGTCGATTTCGAATCGTGGTACCTCATTATTTTGGTATCTCATCTTGCAGTTTTTAATGTCTTGCTCCGTATATTGATGCGTCAAGTACCCTCTCACTATCATTGATGGTTGTTTAATACCGACATCGAGCCGCACCACGTTTCTTGAAAAGTGAATAAGCAATCGTCTTATTCCATGTATTGGATCCACGAATTAACGACACCTGATACCGCAAGGTCATAATAAAAATTCAATTTCTAACTGATACTTTAAATCTGTAAGAAAGTGGACAAGCGCCTCGTGTGATTTTTCACGATTTACACAAAAACAGCTTTCAAAGCGTTTTTATCGTTAAACGCGATAATTTGTAAGTGACACCTGCTGAAAAATTCTCTAAAAAATGTACGAATCGAAATTAGCAATAGAAATAGCTTCATCACATTTTTTTGCATCAAATATTTAAATTCGTGTTCAATACATCCAAGAAAGTCCTAATGATTTCATGATGCTTCACGAGATGTAAATTATTTTCAATATTAATCTTGCAACTTCCACATCGTCTTTTCTCCCCGGTGACTTCTTATCTTCAGCAGGCTATGAAAGATGCAGGGAAGTAAGAGTTAATCGTTCAATTGCCATAAATGCACGGGGAAATGATTAGCAAATATTGACGTTCCGCGCGTGGTATAGCGTGGAGCCCTTTTTCTGTTGCATTTTATGCGTATCGTACGTAATCAAGTGTGATTAAATTTTAATATATGCACACACGCTGACGTATATATACGTATATTTAGGCCTATTCGCCCCATTCGACCACGGTAAACATGAAGAGAGGATCTGATGGGGAAACACGCGCTCATATTCAATACTCCCCATATGATCCGGTCTCCGGACTGCGGTCCCGCGTGTTACCTATGAGCGTCAATCGCAATTACGTCGTGCAAGGACATATAACAGGCAATATTGATTAACTGCGGCTCTCCGAACTCCAATGCATCATCGACGTTGTCGTCAGTTTTCATAATTTCTCGGTCAATATTTCGGCGTACTCGTGTGTAATTAAAGAGTAACTTTTGACTCATATAGTAATAAAATAAAATACGAACAAGCATACGAATAAAATTCGTTCATTTACTCTTTAACAATTCAAGGAGTAAATCGACGCAAAGTTTCGTAGACTCTGTTGGGGGATTATCGTTCAGGGCCTTTTGTTCCTTACGCGTGGATATCAAAGCCAAGTTTGAATTATTCATTGATCGCGTTAGACGATTTGTCGGCGTTGCAAAGGTAACATGCTACGAAGGTGCTATATATATATTCGTAACGTTATTAAGGATGTGGAATACAAAACACTTGGGGAATCGAGTTTTCGTGCTAAAACGTTCTGGCACCTTGCGATGTACGGTAGGACATTTCAAAGTGTTTGTACCCAGTCGCGTAAGATGTGTGAAACATTCAAACATACACACATACATGTATATATGATAAATATACACTATTTGTGTACGAGATCGCAGACGCTTGAGAATTTCCCGTTTGCCGCATGAGCGCCTGCATTGCAAGCCCGCGACCCTCTCGTATATACACCACCTCTGACTGCACTATATTTAGTCTCGAATAGTTGCGTATACGAGTAAAGCTCCACAGCAAAAGTTTTCCTTTCCCTCGCCTGCTGATTCAGCTCGATCGTCTATATATTCATGCGGGGGTGCTGGTAAAATTAACGTTTTACTATTCTTATTCATTTTCCTTTTTCTAATTCATCAGAAGGCATACATCCGGTTAAGTATCATTCGAATCGGATACATTTCTTTTTTCATGCAACAGTATCGAAATATATTACTCGATAAAATTACGATTTTTATTATGCTAAAAAAAAAATTGGTTTTCCTTCGCACCGTCTTTTGTAATATCTAATGATTTCCTATATTTCTTATCCGGACAAGTTGCTATCAACTTTTTTTTCATATACATGAGCAAGCGTTTATTGTGCACCATCGATGGAACAGTAGAGACAGAGAGAGAAAAAATAGTTTGGAAACAGCAAAAAAACACGCGGGCAAATCTTGGAGAAATGAGCCTTGGTATATAAACACTCGATACGGTCATCGACCTCTCGTATAATACCGATACTTGGGCGCACTTTCCAACTGGAATCGAACAGTGTGTGTATCTCCGTTGTCCAGCACGCGGATAGCCGACATTGCACATTGCTAGCGCGCCTGACCAGAGGCACCGATTATATACTATACACACAGATTCCACATAGATACCGCACGCGAGTACACACAATTGCAATGGCGCGATATATTGTGCACACAGGGGCTCACCTTTGCAGAAAGCAGAGGTCTATAACATTGATGCTCGTGGTTACACGAGTGTTGTACACATACTATGTGTATACATATATATATATAAATACGTATATATAAATATACACATATATCCGTATAGCAATTATCGCATTATAGATATACTATACGAGAGTTCATATTCAGCAACTCCAACCAGTCGAGTCCTTAACCACTCCGATATATTCGAATATGACATTTTGTCACGCGAAAACGTGTGCCATACACCAATGTACCGCATCAAAGTTGCAGAATACACGCGATAAATAGACGAAGATAAATATGGATATTTCAACCTAACAGATGCTTTGTTTCAGCGAGGAAAGCTGTGCTCGTACCATTACATTTCATATCGCAAACAGAAGAAATTTCGTGAAAAATTCGCTAATTAAAAAACTTGTTACATTCGCATGGAAAAAAGTCTTCCTGACACTAATGAACATTTTTCGAGTCGCGCTGCTCGACTCAATGTATTATCGGTGCGCTCGAGAGGTTCTATCTTTTTTCAAACTGTTGTTGCCTCCGAGAGTTTTTGTTTTTGTTTTTCTTTTTCATTTACATGTCGAAATTCTGCTAAACAAGTTTTTCCGAGCGGAATTCCTCCTACACAGACATGCTGAAATGGATACGAATCTTTGAATACTAAACTGGATGTAAGGAGGTAAAGATAAAATAACGTGCAGGATGGAGAGAAGGATAATGTATGATCTCGTAAATATGAAATATTTCGGTGCAAGAAAAGTTTTCGGTTTGCTAATCGATCTTCAAAAAAATAAGTAAAAAAGTAGGGTATATACATATATATGTATAGGTTATATATTGTTTATATACGTATGTATATGTATGAGATAGGATATGAGAGAAAAAGAGGCAGACTCCTCTGTGGCAGAAGCGAGAGAAGGTTGAGTATCACAGCCTGGTGCGCGCCTGAGGCGAGCGAACTGGCCGTAAATCCGGGGGTTGAAAGAAAGTTGCGAAAGAGAACGGAGGTTCTCTTATACATATTATCTGTATACATATATATACAGCATATAAAGGTTAGACGAGCGGGCGTCTCCGTGAGAGGAGGAATAAAATGAGAGAAGAGTAATAGCGAGACTTACGAAACGTGTATAGAAAATTGAGAAAGAGTACGAAGGAGAAGGAGTTAAAAAAAAAAAAATAACGGGGAAAAAAAGTAAAAGAGATGAAAAAAAAGGTGTAAGAGTCGGTTGGAAGATCGCAACGAGAAAAGAATGTAAAAACGTGGAAAATTCTCGAGATGGGAATGCCTCCGGAGTTTCCGGCACTGCTTTCCGGAGGTCCGCGCTGTGCATATGTAATATGCCTTCCCGTGAATATCTGTCCACTCTCGCATCCGGCAAAACCGTGAGGTGAAACAGATCTTGACACGATATTTATCAATTCGTGAATGACATTCAGCCTTCATCCATCGATACAATTTTTGTGATACGAATATGTTGATTCCAATGATAATGTATACGATAAATATATTTTTCCTGTAGCAATCTTGAGATTGGATATTTGCAAGCAATCCTGATTTCTGAATTATGTCGGTGCACTTCGTTTTTGTATAATTCATATATGAAGATTTTCAAATCAGTGCAACCCGTAAACGTGAGTATAATGACCAGCTTTTTTTCAGCTTGCCATTTAATCGTTTATATTTGAATATATCATCCTACGCAGTGTTTTAATCGCGTACGAAAGCAACGTTTTTGTGCCACTAGACAAATACTCGTGGTATCCAAGCTGCATATCCTTCATTACATAAAGGATATGCAGCTTGCTTCCTTCAAAAATTTGTTGAAAATTTACAAAAAAAAACCTTAATAAACATTATTGAACACATGAAACTCGCGTGAGACCAGACTTTTGTTATGATAGCAGTTAATATATAAGTATGTGGCGTGTGTATAGACGAAACACGTGTACAAACTGAGCACACTGTACACATATAGAATATGCGAGACTCGAGGAACGCACTCTAGAAACTCAAAGCAACAGCAATGAACTCATAGCGGAAGCAACAAAGTCTGAGATGCAATAAAGACACGAGAAAGATATGCAAGCAAGAACATACCAGTGATTACAACAACTAACGTTGCAATTTGGATCGATGCAATGCTATACGAAAGTTGTAATTTTATTATCACGAATTCTCTGTTCGTCTATTCGTGTTACGAGGAATCAATGCAATCTTCTCTTTTTTCCAATAAATCTAAAAAGCTCAATCGGCAGAAAAAAAAATCAATTGTCATGAAAAATACGAAACATGAAACATTGAATAAAGGATATATTTGTTATTTTGAAACGGGGTCGTCGACGTCATTACTACACAAAGCTTCTCTTTCTCTCTCTCTCTCTTTGTTTGTCACTTTTATTTCTCTCTGCTTCTTTCACTTACACGCAACTTCGTGAAACACGAATCCAACAAATGGAAATTATGACGAAGGCACGGTATTTGTTAACGATTAGTATGCAACGGTGCCGAGCACCGAGTCGTGCATCACTTAGCCACAGTTAGCATTCTTGAAAACATATATACATTCTCTTCTGTACATATATGTATATAATATAGCGACGAAATAGTATCGCGAAGAGGTCGTTAAAGACGAGTGCTTCTTTATGAATACGTCGAATCTGTTAAGACAATTATACTATCAAGTATTGAGGAATGCAATTGATAATCATTTTCATCTACGAATCAATTATATCCATCGATGACTCAATGAATGTTGAATTTTTAGACGAAAAAAGAAATGTCGTTTCATTTTCAATATGAGAAATCGTTGACTCCATCACAGTAGCTTCATTATTATTTTTTTAAAAAACGTTTATACAAAACATCGAATGATCGTTTGAACAGCACGTGAAAAGTTTTAAACAAAAGCTCAGTGAAGTATATCGTTTTTCTTTGTTTACATCAAAACTTCAGGAAACGAGTTTTTCAAAAATTTTTTTTTCCAACGTGGACAAGAAACATCGAGTTAGACGAGTGTTCAAGCAAAACATTCTAAAAGTTTCTGGGTTGGACGATAATTTTTTTTTTTTTTTTTTTTTATCGTGGTTCTCACTTATTTTCACACTAGGTCTAATACCGAGGGAAACCCAAGCAACTTTTTGGCAAACGAATTCGCGTGTTCTTTCGGTGTATAAGACATGCTACAAACCGATGGTGCACCGATCGAGCTTCCCCGCTGGTGAGCTAATTTGCAGACAAGAAAACGAGCTCTTTGTCGCTCTCCTTCTCCATTTCTCTGAGAGGCCCTCGTATGTATTATACAAACTCTGAAGGAGGTCGCAGATGAGTGTCACACCGATACAAACATGCACACCCGAGAAAGCCGCGTGGCCCAATGCTCTGACGACTAGATCCTGCGGGGTGCCAAGTCCCGTAATGGCTTTAGTTTTAATGCCCCCCTATCAGAGGCTTCTCTCGCTGCTTGCGCGCTCTCGTATCCCCTCCTCCTTTTATCGTGATTCAAGGCTTTCCTCTATAAAGCATGTTAGCCGAGGGGTTAACATAAAAAGAGATATGAGAGGTAGTTGATGTGGTTGCGTTTATTCAGTGGATAAATGAAGAGAGATTATCGCACATTTACGCGACGTATTGTGGTCCCGTTGATCCTGAAGTAAAAACTTTAAACGTCGTAATCTTTGGTCATTATCGAATTTTTCTTTCGTTTATAACACTCCTCCAATAACCAACGTACGCGAATAAACCATATGAAAATGTGCATCATTAAAAGGTTGCGATATTTGTTCTATTTTTTATAACGATGCACAACATGTTATTGCAATTTGAAGCCACAAAAATTGATCAGCCTCTGTATGAAATTCAAAAATATGAACTGTAGAATCCGGATTTTTTCGTTGTTTTTAGTAGCGTTCCAACTAAACTATAGTCAATATCGTACCGATAGCCAGTCGGTCGCAATCAATTTCGTCATAGTGCCCCCAAGCACTCGACTCGAAATTGAAATTTGAACAAACGTAACCGGGAAATCGATAACGAGACCGTCTGGTCCAAACTTATATCTGTATTCGTATTTGTTCACGTTCGTACACGAAAGTTATGAAAGACAGAAGAAATTGATTAATACTGTTCCTCTTGCGGTTTTACACAGTTTAGATGCTCTGAAACGCTTCCGAGTGCACTCAATTTTCCCAGCCACGCTGGACATCGGGTGTGTGCCTCGAAGCAATGATTAGTATCAGTTTTTGCGGCCGAGCCACACTTCAACAATAACAAACTCCCTCGAATTCGAGAACCGACACAGAACTTTTGAGGGACAGTGAAATTGAATAGAAAACCAAGACTAATTAGATTAGCAATTAGATTAATGAAACATAGGAAGGGCGGTTGGTCCGGTGGATAAATGCTCGGACTCGAAGGTCTCGGGTTCTCATCCCGCTCAAAAACTGATGAAAATTTGAAATAAATTGCAAGTCTTTTGCTGTAATCACGAATGAATCGGTTTCGACCTCCATAAATCCATGGCCAAAACACCTCTATGTGATGCATGTGCAGTCGGTTCACGGCGTTGATTATTTTCAGACAGTTCTCTTCCCGGAATGATTGTCCTCTAGCCGTGCACCGACTATATAATATAATAATCTATAATTATACTATATATATTATATAATTATAATTATATAATACTAGCTGTGCCCGCGGGCTTCGCCCGCTGCATAGGGCAGGCGCATCTAGCCATTTCTAGCTGATTATTTTTCCAAATTCAAATATTTTTTTTCAACGGATTGTGGAATATTTTACATGAGACAAAGGGTAGCGTCCGCACTACACCGGTGTGTGGGATTCATCCTCACTGAAAACCACACATTATAAAATATTTGGATACATGAATTATTCCGTTCAGAGTTTCATCAGTTTTATATAATTATGAAGAATGAGGAATTCATTTTTCTCGTATTTTTTTCGTCATTTTTTTCGTATTCCCGTAAAAATTAAGATAACAAAATTTCGTAGAACCCCAAATTCAGTTTGAATCATGATCTTGAATCCCGTGAAAGATTCATTGAAATCCGTTCAGTGATTTACGATTGAAAAAAAATCATATATATATATGACATATATATAACATATATATATGACATATATATACCATATATATATGACATATATATATAACATATATATAACACATATATATAACATCTTTTCTATATATATATGGTGATTGAGTGAGAAAATGATGAGGGTGAAAAATAAACTTTGGATACGATTTGGATAAAATCCGTTCTTAGTGAGCGTGTACGTAGCGAAAGAAGTATGTATGCCAAATTTCAAGTCAATCGGGCTTATAGTTTCGGTGATCCGGTGATGAGTCAGTCAGTCAGTCAGTGAGTGGTATTTCGCTTATATATATATAGATAATTATAATTATATAATATATAATCTAATAAATCCTAAAATTACAATTTTCGAACAATTAACCACTGTACAAAAATGACGAAACGTTATAATATATTTTAATAGATTATCGAAAAGTCAGATTGAGCAACGATTCATGATAGAAAGCTTGAAAAACTAAGATCGCAATAATAATTTTGAATCAAATGGTTAACAGAACTTCTACGGTTTTGAAGTGGTTCAAAGATCGTTGAAACACGAGTAAACAATCGAAAATGAACTTGAAAAAAAAATCATGAGGATTTTATGACCAAAAGTGCATCAATATCATCGAGGGACCATCAAAGTTTATATTGGACGTTGTGGGAGATGATGTGCTACGGATAAGACGCGATTCGATTGAGTTCCTTCGTCGTCGTCGTCGTCGTCGTCGTCAATATCTATCCCGTTTTCCTTACACCACGATTCCTAGAGTTAGCTCTTGAAGAAGCCAAGTCGACGGGCATGTGTCGATAATACTTGAGTTATACTAACAGAAGAGAAAAAGAGAGATGGAGTGCAGGACGTGATATGTAGGTATATAAGAATATTGACAGAGTACGAATAGTGTTGGAAGAGCTTTTGCAGGATGAAGCTGCTTGTCGACTTGACGGAAGATGCGGGACACACGCGAAAAAGTAAAGGCTTAAGGCGAGCATTTCGAAGATTCTCGGATGTCAAAAATCGAGATAAAATACCGCGAGATAGCGATCGAGTAAAACAAAGATTATAATGTCAATCGGGAGATGCGTCAAAACGCGACAATCGAACGAATTCTATTTAACGCGATAAAAAATATTTTCTCTTTCATACTTTCGAACGAAAACGAAATCAATTCATAGTTATTTGTGAAGATTTTATTCTTAATCACTTGAATTTAGGGACGAAAGATATCGAACAGACGAAACGATTGAATGACATTGTAAAAAGCTGGAAAAGAAGAAAAGTACGAGATTAAAAAAAGTAAAGCCACAGACGTTAAGAGGTGAATGGCTTTCTTCTATGTGTTGACGAAGACAGTGGACAGTTCGATAATCGAAGAAGATCCAATGACTCGTCGCAGGGATCCTCTTTTTCATTCTTTCCGCTTCGTTTCACTCAGCATTTCATTCAGCATTAAGCGAAATCGAAACATCAGAAGAACAGCAGAATTAGGTGAGCGGAGAATGGAGGGAGCGGTTAGATATATACACAGATATGTAGGATTCCAGAGACGACTTCAATTCAAGAAAACTTTTATCGTGTAGAAGCAGGATAGTTGAAAAGAGAGCGTATAATTAAATTCCTAGCACACCTAACATCTCGTACATCCTGCAGTCGTTATTTCCGGCAAAAAAAAAAGAAAAAAAAAACAAAAAAAGAATCAGCCGATAACTCGCTCGAGGACGAAGACGACGTCGATGCCATTCGTGAGTTATTGTAGGACCTAATAAAACAAAAAAACGTATATATGTATATATGAATGATTTTTCAAGCGAAAAACGAATCAGCTATTCAGGACTATATCCTGTGGCAATTCTTTCTCTCCTTCACCCCGATATTCCTCTCAACCGATTCTTTTCATCCGGAATCTCACTTTCTTTTCCAAGCACAAACGTTTTCTTTTTCGCCTCAGCCTCTCCAAAGCTGCACTTCTATGAGAAAACTGCGACCCAGCAAGCCAGACACTAGCAGCTTTCACTCCAGTACCCGTGAGGGCACGCGCGACCAAGGATATCAATATGCGCTCAGTGAAAAATGTTAGGTCAGCTCCGCGGAAACGAGGAAGCCAGAGAAAGACCGAGAACAAAAGACACAAGAGACTCGCAGATTTTCAGCGTTGCTTCATCGCTCTCGTTTCATATACACATATATGTACCCATGTATTTGTTCGTGTTGTGAAATGAAACCACAACTAAACTTTTTTTCTCGATATACAAACAGCATCTCCAGAGACGAAGAAGCTGCTGAGAAACTGGTGCATAAAACTCCCTTTTATTCCGCCTGGTGTCGTGCTCTGATAAACGTCCACCCGGTTTTATCAATTTATTCGATTTCAACAAACATTATTTGCATAAACGACTCGAATAAACACCATCCCAATCAAAATTCTTTCATTTTTTTTTCATCATTGTGAGATTTCCTTTTCGTATTTCGATCCAAGAACATTCGTAGATTGATTTTTAAACAGTGAACACATCACACCTGTTCAGATGGCAGTTTCTTATGCGCGGACTAATTGGAAAAAAAATTAAGAGGGAAAATTTAGTTCAAAATTAAATAGGATAAATTTTACAAAAATGATAATATGTATTTTGAATAGAAGTGAGCATTGTTGTTTGGCACAGGACTAGAAAATACACTGCGAGAGTAAAAAAATCTCGAAGAAAACTCTTTAACCAGCCGATCGAACGATGAAGAACTAACGTAAAAAAAATTTTCAACCGAGTGACGTGTGTATATAGAAACTTTTGAAGTTGCAACGAGGGTTCCTATCGACAAAAAAGAAACAAAAGGATAAAGGTAACGCGCAAGAATAGAAGGAGAAAGAGGAAAGAGAGAGAGAGAGAGCGAGTAAAATCGCGATGTAGAGATGCGGATAAGTTGTTGCAGCGTCAAGTCCGCTCCGGATGGGAGAGAAGCCTTGATTAATGGACTTCTTGTTGGTCCGATGTCCGGGGGTTGAGAAGGAGAAAAAATTACTTCGCTACACCAACAGGGATGCTCGAGAATACGGTCGATTAATTGCGGCGAGCCTTTCTTTTCCCCGTTGCATCTTTGTTATGCTCTCTTTTCCTTGGCCTTTCCTTCGGATCAGCTCGCTCTTTCACCCTCATTCTCGTGATCACTCTCCGCGCTCTTTTGTTTCTTTCACTTGCCTCAACCCTCTTTAAAGCGGACCGTTCCGCGTTCCGTTATTCGTTCCGCGGTACGTTCCTTAAGCGGTACTCACGGATAAACTCTTGGCTAAAAAATATTGCTAAAGTACAAAACAAAACAAAAACAACGAGCTTGCCCCATACCAAGCACGCTTTTGTGATCCTGTGTGTACTACGAGCCCTTGTTGCAACAGAGGAAGGTGCTTTTTATGCGCCCGCTCTCAACAAACCCTCTTCATCACCTTCTCGTTGACCGATCGATCTCTATACAAATTCCTAAGCCGATTACTACAATTGTTTTTTGCAACCAAAACGTTTCAATTTGGAGCACTGAAAAAGAAACGGCGAGACAAAGATCGTTAAACGAGAGAAAACAATATATCTCGTCTGTAAATTTTGGGTGGCTCGATGGACAGATTGCTGGATAGCCAGCCTCGTTTGGCTCATGGACTAATTCGACCATACATTGATTTTTAACTCCCGATTGCGCACACAGGCAAAAGCCGGGATTGATGCACCGGGAAAAAAAAAAAAAAAAACATTCGTTCGTTGAACAAAATCCCATTTAATAGGACGAAAATATGGTGGTTTCAATTTTTTTTTTTTTTTTATCAATGACAAAAGATTCAATTCATTCAATAAAAAATTAATTGGAATGACCATATTCTCGTATAAGAGAATAGGATGTTGCTCGGTGAACGTTGATATGACGTTAAAGCAAAATGCTTTTTTTGTTCTTTCATTTCTACCAAAGAAAATTCTTGCCAGTTCACTAATTGGTTGAACTAAATGAATCTCTCTAAGCCCTCTTTTTTGCTACGATTTTTCAAAGGAAGCAAATTAATTTTAATGGGATTCCATAATTCTGAGTATACAATATTCAGCGTTTTCAGGCCATTTGCATGAAAAAAAAAAGGAACATTTCAGTACAGAGTGAAAAAAAAAATTTTTGCAACAACTTTTTGTTATTTTATGGCGTTGCTCCATGTGAAGCTAGTTCCTAAATCCCAAACGTCGAAGAACACAGAATGACATAAAAGGCCACGTTCTCCTTCCTTCATATTATATATGTTCGACAATAATTTTACAAAGCTTTTCATCATCTTTAAAATTTTTGAACGCGAAAATCAATCTTGTTTTCTATATTTTCTGTTACAGCCAATTCCCCTGTGGCGATAATCGGAGATTCACCGATGCTGATACATTAGCAAGAAAACCGAGTGACGCGATGAAACAATTACTTGATGTTCAAACATCACGAGATTTGCATCAACCCTTATTGGCAGGTAAAAATAAGGAAGAAAATGGAGAGAAAATGATAACATTTCGAGCAATTTGATTTTCCGGAATATATAAGAACTCGAGCAAGTGCGAGAGCGAAAGAGAGAAAGAGAGAGAGAAGAGTCACGCAACGTTAAAAAATTTACGATCGCCAGTGAGGGTTCCTCTCTCTGAGCGAAGCGGAAACGAGCTAGAGGGAAAGAAGAGAGTTGAAGGGTTGAAATCCGGAGAAGGATTGTGCATCCCCTATATTCGTAGTGCTTCAGCGTATAACGAATGGGCTCGGAAAGAAGCGAACTGCCGAGCACCATCGAGAAGCGGAAGTGGTCACTGGGCATCCAGCTCGTCGCAGTAAAAATTGATTTTTCATTCGCTATACGAATGCAATCTCGAAGTTGCAATGCCGAGGGGAAGTGAAATCGAGACTTGGAAAACTAAAGCTAGGAAACATAACGTTGAATTTTATCAGATAAACGGGTAAAAAAATATTTCATGAAAATATATATTTTTTTTCTCCATAAAACAAAGGAAAAGAAAACTCATATTTCTGTTGTTATGAAATACCGATTGGATAGCGTAATGTTACATCACTTTTTTTTCCAATTTCAAACTTCGAGAAAAATTTCATTACGCTTTTGCTTAAATGAATCGTACAGTGTTCGAATGGAAAGTTGAAGAAAAACTTAAAAAATCAGTTATGAATAGGTATCTCCTCGAGAATACCACCATGCGATAGTGACTTCATATAATTATCGAGCATTCGCGGTTAAGATAAACGCGATGAACTCCGCAAAAACGTTTTATCGAACGTTGAAAAATAATGGATTACGTGAAAAGAGAAGGAGTGATGAAAGATGGTGCATCGCCCGGATGAATTGCCATTATTTTATTTCGACCATCAAAAATTCAAACGAGTTATCGTAAATAATTTTTTGGACTTTCCGTAGGATGTGTAATTCATGAAACTATAAAATAAATATCTCAATCTCGATAATCGTTCGAACGTTGATATGAAAATTTGAAAATCATTACGATAACAGATTCTTGTAAATACATATAGCTTAATTGTGGGGTGATGAAAGTAGAAGGATCGTCGAATAGTGTTTGGGTGTTGAATGAATAAATGAAGCATATTCAAGCCGTGGTTAAATCGCGTTAAGAAAAAATTTCAAAATATTTATATTCGTTAGCCCCGAGCGTTAACGAACTTTTCGAGTTAAATTGGTCCATCGGATGAAATTCGGCAAACGGTAGATGGAATCGATGCTGTGGAGTGTTGAAGTTGTCAAGGGTGATCAAGAAAAAGAACACCCTGGTAAGGACAACGATAACCTCGTTGAACTCGTCGGGAGGCATAAAAAGAGGACTTCAGGCCCCAATCTTGGTTTATGCCTCACGTCGTAGTAAAAAAGAAAGAAAAAAAAAAGCCAATATTCTCTCGCCTATAAACGTACAATTGCAACGCTTCGAGGATCACGACCTTAGAGTTTCCATAGCGTAAAAGAAAAAGAGAGAAGAAGAGCGTTAAAGTGCAACGTTGCAACGCGTTCTCGGGTAGACTGAACTTCGTTCATGCTGCGGGAATCGACTTCGATCACGTGAAACAAGAGTCAAAAGAAAAAAAAAACCAACTCGAGATGAAAATCCCTAGTAGCGAGGCTAGCTTGCCTCTTCTTGGATCGGTCGGACCTCGTTGCGTGGTCAAACAGGCCACGGTCAAGAGATGCGTCGCTGCGCTTTTGCTCGTCTCCGTCGCGAGCATATTCTATTACACCCATTACATCACCAGCAGTCCATTATCCAGGTAAATTATTAATTACATTATATAATGTGGGGCAATATGGTGATAGATCATTTCTTTGTACAGAATAATTTCGTCTTAAGGGTACTGCATGAATTATGCGATTAAAAAAATTACTGCAAACATGTCAGCGAGGCAAGAACAAGATATAAAACTTTCATGCTGATTGTCACTGTACTAATTGAGAAACTTTATGCGACTGCAATTCAATGCGTTCTTGATTGGAAATTTTCTTAGATTGACACATCAATTTTACGAGTGAAATATCATTGACGTGAATTGAAAAATTGCGTCATGCGCGTATGACTTCATTGATTAATTCATTCAGGAACTTTTGGATCATCAAGCATAATTATTGATCTCGAAATCGAAATTAAAAAGCGTTCTTCTCAAAGTTATATTTTACAAACGCGTTGTCAGCAAAAAATCCAATCATACAACTACCTCCATGGTACAGTTGCTTTCTGTAAAAAATACATCTCTTGCTATCATCCTGAGTGGTCGTTTTTTGATTGATCGATTTCATTTAATTGAAAGGAAAAAAGTGAATTTTTCGCACACAAAAAGAATCGTAAAATTTCAAATTACTTTTTCACATACTCAGCATTTTGTTTTTTTAATATTTTTTTTTTTTTTTCAATTCCTTCATACACATTCCACCCTTCTACCAGAATGACTGAATTTTTCTATTTTATTGTTCCATAGTTATCGTTCACATGCCATAAAACAGAAATATAATTTTGGAATATTTGTTACTTTGAAAAAAATATAAATTTTTTCAGCATAATATCCTAATGAAACCGCTCTAAAAAACATGAATCTATTTGGAAATTTTATACTGGATATCACGTCATGTGTACCGTGTGAGAAGAATAAAATAAAAAAGTAAATTAATTTTTTTTTTAACTTTTTCGAGCAAAAAAAAAACATGTCAGAGACAAAAAATTAAGCTGGAATAATCACAAATTCCATGTCAAATTTTCGGTTAAAAATAATTTTCTATCGATCTCGTTACCATGCTGTATATTGCCGGTAAAAAAAAACACAGGAAGGATAAAAAAAAAAAAAACATATAATATCGAGTTTCACAGACGGATATCGGAATTTCCCAATTTACACAATTCTCTCATACAAATCCGATCTATCCATGTATACGCGAGTTACGGGCTGTATATACTAGAGGGCAAAAGCTCACGTTACACTCGCATCCATCAAAATGTCTCGAAATTTAATTCGTAAATCGTGATTATGATCGTTCGTTTATCACCGATAAACTCGTTCGATCGCTTAGCCAGCAAAACGAAAAAATACTTGAAAAATAAATCTAGGAATTGTCCTCGAACGAATATACATTTACCGAACAATGACCAGCAAGGGTTCTCTGCTCCGGTATCGTTACGATAGCGTGACAATGTTCGCGACCTCGCGCCCATCGTTCATCTAGATTCTGTCATATGCGAATTAAAACATCGAGATATACAAACTACATAGCACGAAAAAACTACAAATATTTGCTCCTATTTTAACGAATATTTTCGTCAATCGTTCCGCTGATCACAAAAAAAAATGAATATTCTATCAAAGTTATGATGAAGATCCTGTCGTTGATGGTAAAATATATAGAAAAGCAGAAAAAAAAATTGACAACAAATTATCGATGCGGGTCCCAAACCCTTTGTGAAGTCGACGACCCAGACTTGTTGAATTCAACGTCGTGAGCATTTTTCTTTATGACATAAACCTTCGACACGTGGTATTTGATCTCACGAATCAACACTCATCACGATATTTGGTATAAATAAACTTCAAGCTCTTTCATCGTGATATCGCAATGCCCCGCCTATGTAAATAGATGTGTCGTCATACTCGGATGACAGTTTCGAGATGAGAAAACACAGCCTCCATGTCCTGCCGTTTCGGCAATAATTATATACATACAAACGTATGTGTGTACGAAAGATATATGTGTGAATAGATTCTTTGTTTTCTAGTGATTTCGACAAGGAATGATGTAGGATTGCTCTCATGGTCCGTCGAAATGTTCTCCGATGCTTTTGTGAGAGAATGAAGGAAAGTGGTAAGGGTAGAGCAACAGCAAACTTTTAGTTAATAAACTAGCGAATCGAGGGAAGCGGGTCACTTAGGGTAACGAGTTAGCCGAGAGCCCGAGTCTCTAGCTTGTTCGCTTGGAAACTGTTCGTTGCGGCGACACTACCTTCGACGTATATACATTTGTGTCCTATGTATATACCTACATCTCTGTCCACATCGTAGCAAGAGAGAGAGAGAGAGAGAGAAAGAGAGAAAGGTTTCGTGAATGCAAAGTTAGTTTTCCCTAAAGCTTTGCACCCCGAGACAGAAATGACTGTATATACGTCTACATGAACATATATAAATGTACGAAAACGAGAGATGAGTATCTTTGAACACCGAATTCATGCGAGATTCTCGGCTATATTCAAATTTGAACCCACACCTGTACATTATGCATATATCTATACAAATATACGTATAAAACTACTGCAAATAAACTATTCTATTAAAGTACTTCATTATACATCTTATGGGATCCTAACATCATTGCGGCAATGAGAAAACTTGGCTCCCTGAACCTTCGCCCTGAACGCATCGATGCATTTCGAGATCATAGCTTTTCCCTGCATGTATATTCGATTCTGATATTAAATGGAAACTGTGTGCTCTTTTTGGCAGAAAAAGAGCAAATTAGTTAACCAGACAAAGATATCGGACTCTTCAGACTGATTGTGAGTTTTACTCGTTATTTGATGACCGTAGATTTTCATCAATTTCGAAGATGATGAACGAATGAGAGTTTCATCGTGCTATAAGTTTTAACAGGGATAAATTTAATATTTCCGGTTTCATCGGTGATGAAAACTCGTTTGAACTTTTCTAAAAATGACGTTGTCCTTTATTTTCTCCTCCGGTACTTCAGATGTAAGCTGCTTGCTAAATTCATCGCTCAAAGACTGAAGTTTAAATTGCGTAAAACACTATCAATTACTCGAATAATTATTTCACCGCGAAATGTGATGAAACTTTCACCCCGACGAAACGAAAGAAAAAAAAGAAATTAATGCAACCCGCTTCAACCTTGCCCCATTGTTGAACGCTATGGATTTCAAATTTTTAAGCAAAGGGCTGTTCAGCCATGATGAAATTTCAGAATCTCAGTTTCTCTCTCTCTCTTTTACCAACTCACCCATGCTCTTTCTGAACCGAGTTTAAAACTCCCGAATAGTTTGTTGACTCGACAAATCATAGATACACTCTCCCGCTCATCAATGTCCAGGAAGGGAGAATAGAAAACTCGCTTTCCTGTAACGGAGAACACGAGGATCAATTTAACTTGAAAAACTTGAGGGTGTCTGAGGTTCAACTGAAATTTAATCTTACACTATCGATCATTTATCTTTAGACAGTGTGTGTAACGCAGCTACTAATTTCAGTTCCAAACTTCTCTCTGAACTTCCTCCTTCGCTTCTATATAAATTTTTCAATTTTATTGCATTCGATCAACTTCGCTAGGATGAGCGTAAGCAATTTTCTCGCAATATTTACACTATTTTTATGTATTCCTCCTCATTTCGTATACATTTACAGGATCAGCATGTATATCTACTAGTATGTGTCCATTGAACTTTCCCAAGACGGTGGAACTGTAGCAAGCGAAGCGTCTCGACGAAATCGCGGAGTTGCGGTTACATCTTCGAGAATCAGTGTTATCTATATTATATACATGTACCATGTATGTATATAACATCTGTATGTAAGCTTAGAGAGAGAGAGAGAGAGAGAGAGAGAGAGAGAGAGAGAGAGAGAGAGAGAAAGGTTGGACCTCGAAATACTACCGGATGTTTCTTGCACGCCCAATCACTGTCAATTCAAGTCGCTCTCACGCTTGTACAACGTTCTGTATGTCCATTATATATACATATATATATATTGGAGTATATACAGCTTCGGTTGCTTCGCGCTCACGCGCCAAATTCGATATCCCTACGGTTTCTCGGGTCTCGCACTTTCTCCCTTCACGTATTGCATATTGAACGCAACGCCCTTTTCATATATATACGTGTATTGCAGAATCATGTATCGTATATTATATGCTATTGTTACATAGCGTGTGCACGAGCGATTTTCACCACTGCATGAGAAAAGAATTGCATCGCAAAACCTTGTTCTCCCCAGTTTCATCGTCAAATTGACAGTGCTGTTAATTTTCCGAACGCGAATTTCCAGCGTTTTTATTCTCGGTGATTCGGACAGCAAATGGAATGGAATAAAGGAAGAAAATTAAAACTTTGATAACCTCGAAAAGATACACCCCCGAAACAATTAAAAAACCATTATGTTCACTTCAAAATTACCTTCAATTTATTCACAAAGAACTCACATTTCAAACAATTTCATTTCGACTATACGTCAAAACTGTTGATTTTATTTCTTACACTAAAATTTCGATTTTTTTTAATCCAGTTAAATATTTATTTGACGATGGGTCAATTTTGATGTATTCTTTGCCCTCTGGTTCTCATCGAATCCCATTTTTTTCTGTCGATACAAACACGATCCACGAGGATTCAAACATGTAAATATATCGTACGAGAGTTGAAAATTTAACGGATCGACAGTCCACGATTTCCGGTAGATGATAAACATAAATAATTGATACAACTGTGAAGCAATCAAGAATCTTGAGACGCAAACTAACTGATATGACACGCCAGGGTCGAGCACTATAGAGATATAAAAACAGTCGATCGTGTTATCTTCACTCAGTATGAGCGGACATTTTATATATGTTGCTGACAAGCACTTTGGGCTGATTGTAACATTACACAATTATACAGACTTCTATCAATTATATAGTTTACTCATTCATTCATTTTGAGCCCAAAATTTCACGCTGAATAAATATGGTTTTTATATTCACTTTAGAGACTACTGCTTCTCAAGCGTCGCCCTCATTACGTAGATCGTTGTCATTAATTGTAGCTCCAACGATTACTGCTTATTTACAGCTGCGTCACAAATAACGTGCCACTATTATAAAATTCATTTAATTACGAGAGTAAATTATACCCTGCCGTTCAATATCAGCTCTACGTTGACAGCGTATACTGAATATTACAAGCGCGTATTATTTACGTCCTTATACTTTAAATGTTAATGTCATTATCATCAGCCACTCTTCCGAACTTTGTACTCGACCCCATTTCATTTAACATTCTACCGCACCTGACAATAATGAATTTCACAACGAATCTATTAGATTTTAAATGCGCCGCGTGCAAAATACGACGAATTCGAAAAATTTCATGCAGGAGAATGCTGATTTGGGCTGTTTTGTTTTTTCTCGAAAAACTGCCATTCCGAAGAATTCAAAATGAAACTGCGAGTGAATATCTGGCATCGAATCGATTAATTTTTCGAAATTTTACAACTGTTACGTGACCGAGAAATAATATTAGTAAAATGAACCTCGTTGGAAATAACTTTTGAAACATTGATTTTAAATGAATCTCAACTAATCATAAATGAAATCACTGATGAATTTCGTATTCAAGGTGTATGAATATACCGAAGTGCTGACATGAAACAAGTTTGACAATATTTTTTTTTTTTTTTTAATGGTCTACCTAATCGAGTGATCATAGTTGTAGACGTTGACATTTTTTCAGAATTAATAACCGACTCGATATTGAAATTTGGTTCGAATAGGAAACTCCAACCGCTTTCAAACCATTAAACCTTTGAACTTTTCAACACGTGTATCTTTGACGAATTTATGTCAAATACTCAAAGTGCAAAACTCATTCGGTCGATATAATCGGAATCCCATGGCATAAAAATATAGGAGAGTTCGAAACTCGCTCCGATTCAAAAGGCTCTTGTGTGAATGACGTATTACAGTCGGTTTCACACACTCACGAGAACTTGGGATTCGCACGGACAAATATACAATGACGTACGCACGTGCGTCCTTTGGCAGAGCCCTTGAAGGAGAGAACACACGTATTCAAGCTGATGATGCCCCCATCATTTGTGGTTTACAACCATGAATTCTCGAGGGCCTACCCACTCTCCTATACATGCAAATAGGCATCGTGAAATCCAAAAGCCTCGATGGAACGCGTTCACAACTTCTGTGACCGGTACTAACCTTTTGATACGATGCCTCAATATCGAATAATCAAACACGACTCTCAGAGCCGATGCAATCGTAAGCCCTCGTTAGAGATTTTCGTGCGTGACCGAGTATGTGATCAATTAAAACGCTTCGTGGCTGATGAATAGTCCAAAAATTCGTAACAGCCTATTGATAAATTAATCACCCCATAAAGACAACTCGTAACTACGGATGATGTTCATGAAACTTTAAACTTCATGAAAAAATCCTTAGCCATTTATCTTCATTAATGTTTAATTCATCTTTTTAGCTTTTTACAGTGAACGAACGAAATTTTATTTTCGAAACATCATCCTGAATCTTATGCGGAAAGACGCAGAAATACAAAGGTGTTTAGATTACATCGGAACAAATTCTAAGTTCAATGAACATTTCATTATAGAAGCCTCGTTTAATTTTAATTTTCGGTACTCTCTTAACATCGTATACAAATAAAATCCATCCCGCAGGTCGTTGTTTAAATTTAGAAAAAAGTAATTATTGTGTGTCTCAAAAATTGACGTAATTTTCAAGCTTGCTCACACACTCCTGTGCATCGCACTTATTTTTATTCTGTATTTATAATCAACGTGTTTCAAAATTCTCTAATAATCATTTTAAAAAATGATCAATTTTTCGTAACATGAGAAAAATTGATGAAACAGAACTGGAGAGTAAGAAGAAACGATTTTCCAATGCAGTTTGATGATCCGATATGTTTGATGTAACGAAAATAGTTTGATATGATATTGAATTTTGGTAAAATATCGATGTCGGTCGTGTAATAAATGGCCTATGAAGCCGTGGACATTTTGCGGCTAGTTGTGGCGCGCTTGCAATGCTTTATCTACATTGTCACGTGGCACACATTCCGTGTGGAGTATGTGCTGTTGTGCATTGGATGTTTGCGGCCACCAGTTCGGGTGAACCTCGGAAGTACGCTAATCACGCTTCTAATCACGTGCCTGTGGACGAAATTAGCCCTCGTCGAGAGCCATGCAGCAAGTTCTTCCAAGAGTGCGAGAGGGACAAGCTGAGAGTAAGGTAGAAAGACAGAGCTCAAAGGAAGTAATCCGAGATGAGCAAACCGGTAACGAGGTTCGGAGGTTACAGCTCAGACGAGAGATCGCAAGCTATGAGATCCTCGGGCATGGTTGTTGTTTCGCGTATATCGTAGGTATGAACAATACCGAGCAAACTCTCTCTCTCTCGCGGTGTATATATAATAGGAGGAAAGTACTTTGCGGCTGTTCGTCCAACGTTCCACCGTAAACTAGCCACCCACGTTACAAACTTTTCACGAGCTCTCTTTCATAACTATAGATATATATATACGATATCTGTTTATATATTAGGCTCTCTTGGCCGTGGCTAACTGCAGTCTCGATTACGAGAATAAATACCGTGAACGAGTTAATTTTGTATGAATTAACCCTCGAAAACTCGAAATTTTTTTATACGAATATATTCAACGTTGAACGTATCAAGCTTGATTATATTCGCCACCAAAAGTAACATTGTGAAATAAAGCTGTTGGTTCAGGGACGAGGAAAAATAGTGAGGCCAGATTTCTTGGTATTGAGGATTAGAGAGATTTTTCTTATAAATATATTCATTTCAATAAATACGAAAATGGAATTTAATTCAAATGGGATAAATACGAAAACGAATTTAAGAAATGTTCTTTCGATTCTTTGCGTTATGATTTTGTACCTGGAGAAGTTATGATCCAGAGTAAATCGAATCTATTTGAAATTCGATACGTCACAGCTAAAGCTGAGGGTAAAGGCAAGTTTCTGAATAGAAAATATTTCTATTGAGGAAATAAAAATAGTCAGGCAATCATGATATCCATGTTGAGTAGCGATATATTTCGAATGTGTATATATCGATGGAACTCGATATCCAATAATATAATTTTTTTTTTTTTTTTTTTCACCGAGATCGAATGGCCTTGTTCTATGTGAATAGATTCACATGAACGCACATCTCGTTCGTTCGCGTGTATATACACAGACGGAGATGTGTCGCTAACAGGATAGGAGATGGGAAAAAGTGCTGGAAATGGTACGAAGTGAAACGATGCGAGAAAAAAAGCTCCTCGTCTATCTTTTATTTCCTCTCTTTTCCTCTCACACTCATTTCCTGTTTTCTCTTTCCTCTCTTTAATCGGCCAATACGTACAGCATGGTTGACCGATCGTGCTCCATTGTTTAGGGTCCCAATTATTGGACCCAATTGCCTTTTTTTAATAGAGGTTCTACGCTTCTTTTTTTTGTGTCCACCCCGACCCTTATTTCCCTTTATGATTCTCCCAATAGACTTCATGCTTCTGCAATTCCATCAACTTTATTTTTCTTTATTTGCGCATTTCGCTTTTTCTCATCGCTGATTTACAAGATAATATAGAAATTCGTCGCGAATATATTCCGCTTATACAGACTCACTGCATCACAGAGTTTCTTTAACAATCTCAATAACTTCTTTTCAATGTGAGCTCATATAAGATCTCTGACTTTTTTCGAGAACTCCATAAAAGGCAGAACTTGTCCAAATCTCAAGAAAATAAACAATAAATAATCTTGTTGTACATTTCTCTTGCATTTTTTTCACTCATTCTGACGGTTCTATTGATGTTAAGCTTTATTTTATTACAGCATTGAGCAAAGAGTTGATGCATTTTGATGGAATTAAAAACTATTGTTTTTGTTCAATAGAACGCGCGCAGAGTACACAGATAATTTGATCGCATAAAAGCACCGAATGAAGATCACTCAGAAAAATGATGACTACAGAAGTCATAATTTATTACTTTTTCAAACAACGTCAAAACATTCGTGGTTTTCGCAGTTTTTAATTGACTAAAAATAATGATTTTGATGTTCTTTACTATATCGTTATCGTAATAGTATCGCCACTGATATTTTTTTTCTCGATTCGAAATTCACTGGAAATTACAGATATGAATTATATCCCAATGCCAATGCCCTTTATTGATCATTCGAAATTGAACGAATTTTCAAAAACGACCATTCCAGATACAGATATTGTATTACCCAGAAGCAAGCACACGATCATAGCGCTGTACATGAAATTCGTACAGACAAGAGAGAACGATGCAATCGTAAAATTGTGCGTTGATCGTGACACTGCGAGTAGGACGTGTTGAAATAACTGTTTGACATACGACACACGTTCAAAGTACGATTCACGTCTGAATATTCAATGGATCGGCATAATTTATACTCCTGATGCAATATTAAACAAACACATAAATATTACGAATAAGTTGTCACAGGACAAATCCGAGACTACTACAATATGTCATTACGTTCTACGAGCTAATTATATTTTTTAAAATTTATAATTTGCTTCACAACGAATGCAATTCCATATACTAATCAAAACGAAAAACAATGAATTCGTGTATCTTATGTATTTCCACATTCTATTTTAATTCGAATACATTCCTTCGAAGATGAGTACATGTAAACTTAAAAAAACATTGATCGAGCATCGGCGTTTTAATTTTTTATGAGATGCATCATGTTCCGAGTATGACATCGTAAACACATCGTTTATTAAGAGTCATCGAGCGATGGCATACGCAGCGCCAGGTGCCAAAAAAGCAAACTAAAATTCTATTCTACCGGATTTCGTCGCGAATTTTATGATTACGCGAATATAAAAAATATCAAAAAATCCGGTTTAATTACCCGGTTCCGGCTGTGCTCCCTTTTCGGAGATCATATATCTCTTATCAACACAATAAATTAACAAAAATACAAGGCGCTTTGCTCGCGCCATGACAGCTTTTTCGCCAGTCACAATAATTATTTTATTACAAATTGTACACACATTCGCCACAACTGAAGAGACCAGAGCCGGATTCACGCCACTTCCTTGCACATTACAAAATTTATTTATCGCGATTTCAATAAAAACTCACAGAAAAATCCGGTAGAATACACACGAGCCGTCTGACGTGTGTCAGCGACTATATTTATACTATATATAGATATATTTTACTATGAGAGGCGCCACCGTCGATTTTGAGTTGGTCACGTGAGCTCGATGACTCTTAACGAAACGATTTGAATATCTGAAATGCAATTTGGATTTTTCTGGTAAACAAAAAGTCCAGGTTTTCGTTTTTTTTAATACAAATATCGTACAGATCTTTGTACACGGCAGCAAAGGAGATGTAAATGCATATTTGTATATATATGCGCATGTATATCTATTTGAAGTAAGCTGATCGTTTAGGTGGAGATATAAATTTACCTCTTTACCATGTCCCTTGAGGAAACGTCACGAGCTCTCGAAAACTCGTAGTACATAAGCCCATGTATTATATATATATATGTCGTATATACCGTATCATGATAGTGAGAGCTATCAGCGAAATCGACTTTCGATCAAACGATTTGGCTGAAGTAGAACTTTGCGGCTTAACTCGACTCTCTCTCGCTCTGTCGTCGACCTTAATCGGTCGACCTACACTCTTCTCAAACCCTCTTTCCTCTGCTTTTGCCTTGGTGTCTCTTCCGCACGAGAGCACGTCTTCATTTCTCGCTACGAGCTCTCCAAAATGTACACCCACCTTTTCTGTCTCTCTCCCCTCACCTCTCTCTCTCTTTCCCTTTCTCTCTTCGTGCGTTTTGCATTCAACGTAATCCGCTTGAGAGTATGCTTTTTATCATATAAACTAGACTCCTCGATGATAACTAAATCCAGACCGTTTCGAAGGATTATACAAGTTTTGGGCAAAAAAAACTGCGATTTCTTATTCAACCGGCTGCCATACACATATTGAGATGGAATATAAGTTACACGTCAATAGCGTTTGTGAGAGTAGTTGAGCTTTGATTTGCGAATTATTTTGACGTATTTCTGTCAATCGCAAATTTTTATTTTTCACTTCACTTGAATTTCTATTCTCGTCTGATAATGATAAATAAAACCACGAACGCGGGAGCTGTTATACCGGCTGTAAATAACATTTCCCCTGACTTCGTAAATAAATGAATCGCGAACATAATTTATTTTTACACGATATCCGATGTGACCCATTTTTTATTTATATTTTTCTATATTTGTCTCCACCGATGAAACATTTGAATTATGCATCGTGCCTTTTTTAATTTGCTCCGAAAACATAATTATTGGTGCATTCTGACTTTCTCGTATAGGAAAATATCAAACGGAATGATACTTTATCGAATCGTTATTCTTGGATTGTACGTACACTGATTATACGACATAAGCTATTTCAATTGAATGTGCAGTAGTTGTCGAAAAGCGGGTTTGCCTGACAGAAGAAACAGAAAGAGAAAGAAAGAGATAGGAAGAAAAATAGCATCTTCTGTACAAGGCAAAAACAGTCACAACCTGACACATGATCTGTTGAGTTTGATTCCATCAATTATACTTGTCTGAAGTCACTACCGCGACGCCAGATGAAATTCATTAAAAGCGTCGTTCATTGTTTCAACAACAATCGAGAAGAGAATAGAGGGAGAGAGAGGGGGAGAGAGGTAGACATACATACGTGGGCGTTCTCAACTGCAGGAACACAGCAAGAGCTATCTTCGAGAAAGTCGTGTGGTCACGTAGCAACATTTCCGATATTGAAGTTCCTCGAGGTTTCCTCGAGACCTGTGGCCTCGCGTGCTGCTACCCATCGCATAGAAACTTCCAGTACTAACATGTGTAGAGCAGTAGCCTCTTGCATGAATCTATATAGTATGTGCAGGTAAAACGTACCTTCGCCAGAGAGTCGTAGCTCTTGGGGACTGCTTCTTCTCGGTGCACTTATTCCCTTCGGTAAATCTCTCTTGGTTCGCCTGTACTTGAACTTATTGTTAGACGAACTCGTGTAAACCGTCACTTCATCTAGAGTATATTGTTGCACAAAGAAATCGACGTTATGCAAAGAGAGTCAGTGCTTTCATCAATTGGATGAATCTACATTTTTTTCATAAATAATTTTTTTCAGTATCACACTTTGATTATGTTGAACATATCATCAATCGATAATGAAATTGTTGACGTTAGACGTTCAACCATTTTCTTTCATAACAATTAAGAAAATTGACATTAGAATTTCTCATTCAGTAGGTGATACACTGTTTTTGACAAATTTTTCTGCGTTTTTGTTTATATCGATATTTCATCCCACAGCAGACTGAATTTACAAAAAAAAATGAATTCTTGATATCATGTTTAATCCCTGAATCAACGTTTTCGAGGCAAAGCAATTCTCGAGTACTCATTATATATCCTTCTTACGTGCGTATATATATATATTACGAATGCAGAAATTATCGAATCCTTCCCTTTCTCCAGTGCTCTTCTCCAGTCGCTTGACCGTGGTAGCGACCACGAGCTATAATGATGCATTAATTGCATAGCGCTTGATGCGAAATACATATAACTCTGTTGGTCCTGCCTTAATGGCACTAAAATCAGGTTTCTATGGCTTAGGGTGTGTAGGGGTAGCACACGCTAGAGCTACCATTGCCATCTGCGCTGATCTCACATGTACTCTCTCTCTCTCTCTCTCGCTTTCTCTTTATCTATTGGTACATGAATATTTCAAAGGTAAAATCAAGCGTATGAGCCCATAGGGTAGACCGCAAATTCCTCGTAAAGGATCGCAGAGCTTCAATCCACATTCGCTTTGATATTTCCATTCGGATTGTCCTTGTTAATTGTACACATTTCGCTGCATTGCGATGTCATCGACAACTGAATTTCATGATATATGTAACATACATATTGTCATTTTATGTATGTCATGAGTTCACCGAAAATTAGTGATCAAGTAAGTGTCTACAAACTTGCAATATGATGGGGAGCTGAAGATTTTCTGTCAGTAGCTCATTATTCGCACTTCAAGACTGTGGAAACTAATTATAATGATAATTCTTTATATTTATCGAAATATATACATATCTATGTACTTTGGATTCGATCGTCTGTAAGCTTGTAACGAGTAATTACTGAAAACAAGGATGAATGGCGTTTATTTTGATATTGTACGAAAGAATAAAATAAGTGAATTTTATTCCGAAAGGGCATTATAAATCGATGAAAACAAAATGGTCGTAGATCCAATTTGGGATTGCCAAGAAAGTGGGAATGGGTCATAGAGGAAGAGAAAGATATATAAAGCGAGAAGAAGAACTGGTTAAAATCAGTTTCGTCGTATGAACATCCTCGTAAATTACCGGAAGAATTTATCAACCGTCTCGTGGGTGTCCTGTCGCATCACAGAAGTTGTCACTTTTTTCTCGTTCTTGCAACGGTCAGTCGGGCGAACGATTTCTCGTTCCTAATTTTTTGCGACACTTCTATATCTGTCTGTCTCTCTCTCTCTCTCGCTATCGCACTCGTCTTATTTTTGCACGAGCCAGAAAAGCCTCGAGTCACCACCGATTTTCTTTTCCCACGTACGATCGACCTTAAAAAAAAAAAGAATTTCCGTTGATGCGGTGATGAACGACCGACTACATGGCGTATAGTTGGCAACCTCGCACAATAAAACAGCAACGAACCAATTTACTGATCGATCGTCGAACCGATAAACTATTTGAGAATATAGGGGAAGAAGAAGCGGGGACATGAAAAAATCAGACCCGGAAATCGCCGGAGGACAATGCGAGATGAAATGAGCCGGAAATTTTTCAACCCTGAATCATCCCTGTACCGTAACACTTTTCATTACAAATTCAATGATGCTAAAGTATGTGACAATCGAATTTTCCATTTTTTAAATTGCATCAATTATCGAATGCAGTGAGAATAAAAAAACAGAGCATTGTACATATGCGATTCAATGACGTTTTTAGAAAGAGAACATGACCGATCTCAATGGCTGAATAAAAAATCGTCAAATGTTTTTTCACAAAAATTATAACGCTTCAAAAATATTATCAAATTGAAATACATGTGATTAATGGAGGCATAAATATTATGCAAGTTTAAGCGTAGAAGGAAGAGCGCGCAGTGTCCGTTGCTGCTGATATTTAGATTATCAAATAGAACGGATTTTTTCAAATGTCGATTAGAAACTAAACGTTTTTCAAAGACAATAAAACGAATACACAATAAACATTTTTCGTTCATTTTATCTATAACAAACAAAATAGTTTATTCAGATTTCCTGTCATGCTCCATAATCAAAGTATATTGAATATCGACAGTTCATCACATTTTCAATCATAAGGTAATACCAAATATTTTATTGCGTGTTGCGATACGTCGACTCGGTTTGTTGACCCTTCAACGTTTAAATATCTCGCTCTGAAAAAAAAAAATAGTAAAAAGAAAAAGATTCAAAAGCAAATCGAGTTTCTTCGATATTTTAATCCTCGAGATATTTTCCCACATTATTTTTCGTATGTATCGGAACATCTTCAAGCAGTAACTCTGCGTGATATGCTAGTAAAACGTTTGGACATGAATGTATCGACTTCTTATCGGTTTATGCAAATAGTATTTTGATATGGATGAGTCATCGTTCCTCTATATTCTCGAGCGAAGCTAAAAGAGGGATGGAAAGGTGGAACGAAGAAGAAAAAAAAAGGAGGAGTCTGACAAGAGTATATGTATATAGAGAGCAGAGTGAAAGAGTATGTACTACGTATCTAAATGTATATATCTATATGCTATATACATAGATAAAGGTAAAAGAAAGTGGTGAAATAAGAAATTTCGCAAATGACGAGAGTGCAAGGGAGCAAGAAAGAAAAAGATGGAATAAAGGAGAAAATAAAAGGAGGGAAAGGGAGAGAGAAAGACAAAATTCGTTTCTCTAGCAAACGCATACTTTATTCAAGAGATGTCGGAGAACGTGCTGTTGGAAAATGTGGCTCAAACACGCATCAGATCTCATGCATGTATACTTCATAATATATAAAGTCCACTGTGGAAGATCATATAAGAGGTGCTTTCGTGCTGTAGCACAGTTAAAGCTCTCCGGTCCGCTTTGTACGTCGTAACGACGTGGAAAACGATTATCCCAATATCGCTACTAATAATGATGTGTGGCTTGGCTGCAATCATTTATGTTAAGTTTTATATACAAGCACGTTAATATAGCTTTGAGGAATAAGCTTAGAATGAGATAGAGCAACTGATTCAACGCGGGTATGAAAGAGAAAGAGAATCGGTTCTAGCAGGTTTTGCTATACTCGAGATATTGAAACATTCTCTCTCGCCCTCTAGCAGCAAAGCGATCATCCATTTCGCTCGAGAGTCAGAGAGAGAGAGAGAGAGAGAGAGCGAGAGAATGAGGGAGAAAGAGGAAAAGCAAGAGCTTGATCCCATATGAGAGCCTCGTGTTATGCTCGCTATCAAACCAGCGTTATCTTCTGAAAACTATGACTCTATCGCACGAGTTTCACGTTACGAACACGAGCAGGCTTTTCGTCTCCCTCCCTCTTCATTTTAACCTCCCCATCCTCCCTCTTTTCCTTCCTCTCTGATGCCATATATACATGAACACGCAAATGCACACAATCACAAATATGCACACAGACACGCTATAAACTCGCGTTGACGCACACTGCTTGCGATAGTGTATATCGTCGGTATACACCCCCTTGTTGCAGTCAAGCTCTCTTTCTCTCTCTCCTCTCTCTTCTCTCTTACTCTCTCTCTCTCTCTCTAATCTATCTCCCATTCTCTCTATGGCAAACGCACGAACTAACAGCAGTTCCTCCCCCGAGAATCACAAACATTTTCTCTCGCCCTCTGTCCACTATATCTAAAAATAAAAATCTATATATATATAAGCGAAATACCACTCACTCACTGACTGACTGACTGACTGACTCATCACCAGATCACCGAAACTATGAGCCCGATTGACTTGAAATTTGGCATACATACTTATTCCGCTATGTACACGCTCACTAAGAACGGGTTTTATCCAAATCGTATCCAAAGTTTATTTTTCACCCTCATCATTTTCTCACCCAATCACCATATATATATAGAAAAGATGTTATATATATGTGTTATATATATGTTATATATATATGTTATATATATGGTATATATATGTCATATATATATGTTATATATATGTCATATATATACATGATTTTTTTTCAATCGAAAATCACTGAACGGATTTCAATGAATCTTTCACGGGATTTAAGATCATGATTCAAACTGAATTTGGGGTTCTACGAAATTTTGTTATCTCAATTTTTACGGGAATACGAAAAAAATGACAAAAAAAATACGAGAAAAATGAATTCCTCATTCTTCATAATTATATAAAACTGATGAAACTCTGAACGGAATAATTCATGTATCCAAATATTCTCTAATGTGTGGTTTACAGTGAGGATGAATCCCACACACCGGTGTATTGCGGACGCTACCCTTTGTCTCATGTAAAATATTCCACAATCCGTTAAAAAAAAATATTTGAAATTGGAAAAATAATCAGCTAGAAATGGCTAGATGCGCCTGCCCTATGCAGCGGGCGAAGCCCGCGGGCACAGCTAGTACACTATACCGACGTTTTTACGCAGCATGCACCAGTCGAGATACATATGGGTGATTCCATACAAAACTAAACAAAGATTTATTTTGCTTGAAAAATTGCCTATATCACCTCGTTAAAAAAGTATTTGCGCAATTCAAATACATATTGACGCACGACTCATAAGTTGAAAGTTATAGTCAAACATAATCACAACTTATCTCAAGAGAGAGATCGGGAGAGATCTGTTAATCCATTTAATATGATCTAATTCTAATGAGAAATATTGAATTTTGTGTTTTTTGTTCAATCAAATTCTGACTATGTACACAAATGTAATGAAATCTCGCTCATCTGTTGTTTTTATGACAACCTATAGCGACCGGTGTCCATATATACGCACTCATTCCACATTCGTGTGAGCTCTGCAGAACCACGTATACGACTGCTCTTTGCTAGCGCACCAATTTCTCTCACTTATTTATATTTTATTTTTTTCTTCCATCTTTTCTCTCTATTTTCCGCTTTACCTTTATTTCTCTGTCATAAATGCGAAAATGCCTGGCTCAGTAAGGTGCATTAAAATCGTGTTTTGAAGTCAACTTCAAGCGAGCTTGAGACGAGTGTTGCAATAGAAACAAATTTTTACAGCAACATTTTTATTTTTTTCTTCACTCTTGTCAACTTAACACAGAGTTGTGAGATGAAAGAGCTGCGAGTGTAAAAGCATATGTGAAATGCTAAAAGAATTTCAAGCAGGATCCCGAATCGCAGCTTTCATTAAGTGAGGTAAAAATAAAGGATTACGTCCATTTCACCCCCACAGTATAGAGCTTTTGTAAAATAAAAAATTCAATGCATTAAATTATTTTTCTCTCCAACTTGCCATATTTTGTTTTGCAATCGTTTCCACCCATTGCTGAAAATAAAACACTCACCGTAATGATGTTTTTTTTTCCCCTTATGGCAATCGTGACGTAGAGAGTTTTCTCCCAAGTCACCCAAGAAAAAATTTACAATCGGCTCAACATCGGCCAAGTGTGACTCAGGCCAATGGTGAGCAGATTGTACATTTTTTTTCTAGGCCAGTGGTTCATAACTACGAAAGAAAAATCATTTACGTATCGTTCCCTCTTTCTCGGAAAATAATACGAAAACATAAGACACGCATTTATTTACTTGATCAAAAAATCATCCAAAAAAATTCATTTATTCCGAAGATTTCGTAATTGAAGCAGCTTTACGTAACGTTTTGATAGTCGTTCTTCCTCGTCCAATTAGACAAATTATCGGCAACTATGAAAACTTTCATTCAAACCCTTCGATCGAATGAACAAAAATCCGATCAATGGCGCATTCCTTTATACGAGAAACACCCAAGCCTTTTTGCTGAACCACAACCAAACATAATTTGCAAAATTCTTTAGCGTTCCATCGAGATTTGTTCTGCCGAGATTTCTACCTAATTTATGAATATTTTTCGGGTGTTCGGAAAAACTACGAAGTTTCTATACTTGCCCATTCGGTGAGCTAGCAATGCCAACTGATAAAAACTGCATTATAACTATATGTACAAACCTTTCTTCTTCAAGTTTTCATTTTGCCTGCATATGCGGTAAATAAACGTTAACAAGAAGCAACATTTTTTATGAACGTAACGTGAAATTTTGATGTATATTTTCTTACAGTTTGCACAGCACGGGCCATTGCGCTTTTATAGGGAATTATTATCGTGTGTCACAGTGAAATTTACCTTGACGCAGTCAGTAAGAATTTCAAATTGAATATTTGGACAATCATCATATCGACGAACTGTTTTAATAAACGTTTCTCATAGACATGAAAAAATCTACGTGAAATTTCACTTTAACCATGCAGTTTTATAATCAATATTCAGAATAATCAATTGACCCGGTAGAATGAAATTCCACTTCAACCATGCAATTTTATAAACAATATTCAGAATAATGAATCGACTCGGTAGAATGGCCCATATGAAATGTGATATTTTCGTTTATTTTCATGAAAGGTTTTTTCCTCATCATTATTGCTGCGCAGGTATTTTTCCTATTTCGATTCTCTCCGTACAGTCGCATACACGCATACACTGAGAAAAATGAAATTGTAAATTCAACAAATTTTTTGTTGGTTCGACAAATTTTCTGTTGGTTCAACAAATTTTTTTGTTGGTTCAACGAATCGTGGCGAACAAAATAAAATTTGTTAACCCAAACGAAATTTGGTTCATTCAAATACTTAATTTTCCACCACGACAAAAATATCGTTGAATCAAAAAAAGTTTTGTTGAATCAACAAATTTAATTTGTTCGCCACAATTTCAAATTTTTTTTCTCAGTGTACGATACATCTCATACATCATGTTTAAATATTCAATCGGTAGAATATTACGAATAAGAAAGATTTAATAATTTATGCATAAATAATTGCCACATAAGCGTGCTTATATTCGGCACAGAGTTGAAACTGGTACATCGATGTTGACTGGCATCGTGTCGTGCCTCTATTGCTCCAACATAGGGCCCATTATAAGCACGTATTAAAAAGCTATACGGTCAAACGAAATGCCCGATACGTGCAAATATCAAAACGCGTTTAGTACAAACTTTGAGAGGTGTATTTTGAGACGAAAGAGAGAAACATTAGGTATGGCGATAATACTAGCGTTAACTGCGTACGGCACGCGAATCCACTATACCGCAACACCCGTGAGTTCACAGTAACGACGCTATAAATCACGTACAGAAGCCTCTAACGTGGTCTGAAGCTAGATAGTTTCAAGCACGAGCCAGAATCTCGTCGAATGTCCAAGAGCAACGAGAGTAATTGGAATACCGGAGGTTCCATATACTCTCACATTTTGTACGATCGAGCTTTTTCACTTTTTTACGATATTCCAAAAAAATAATTATGTTCTCACTCGAAGATGATCGATCATTGATAGAAACAAGAGCCTATTGGATTCGTATTTTATCGATATCACTTTTGAAAGGCAAATAATAAGGGAGTAAGGCAAGATATTGAGAGAAACAGGAGCACTGGCAAATTTATTTCTTGCTGCAATTTACAAAGCGTCTAAAACAAGTTCGACCCTCCCGGGACCTCTCGTTGATTCGAAATAATAATAATTAAGGATATTGCACGGCCGATAATCGTGCATCACATTCGCAGCTGGGCACAACATTCGTTCTCGCTTCGATTTGAGTTAAATATATCGAGGCTAAGAAATTTTTTTCAAACAAATTTCGTAACCATCGAATTCAAATTATTTTTTCCATTATACGTAACATTCGGTATTATCGAGCTTATACAATCCCCGCAATAAAGTACGAATACGTCACAGAATTCGAAAATAGAAAGAAAAAAAATGAATAAATGAAATAGTATTATTTGAACTTTGTATGAAAGCGGACGTTAAAGTTGATTTAATAAACATGAGTCCAGGACTGCTCGCTGAAAATGCTCGGGGCAAAAACTCTGCATTACCCAAACGCTCAATGCGTTTTTATTTCGAATCGAAGCCTTGTTGGAGGTTAAATTTTTTGGTCCAGCATGCACACGGTATCCGGGCACATGCTACAACAAAAAACTACCCTTTATTTCAAATATTCACAAGATTCTGCGAAAACCATGCCAAAAAATTCTCTGCCGTATGAAATGTTTTTTCTCATTACTTTAGCTAATAAATGAAAAATGAAAAATATACACTTCTACACACAAAATGGGTTCGATTTCCCATACTTGCAGAGGAATGGTCACTACTGCGGAACACTGGTGCATCAATTTTTTATATTCCTGAAAGAGAAAAATATACAGTCAAATATCTCCGTATTTACCGTGCCCTTCGAGTCGAACGAGGGAGAGTGCGTTCAGCAAAAACCGATAGCCACCGGGTCGCATGAACATCCGAAAGCTCGAAAGAAGCTTCTGCGAGAATATATATAAACATATTGATGGATTCGTGTACGCACCTGTGTATCTACTATCAAGCGCGATAAACGCTTCGATGCAACCGAACATTGAACGCCCGAACTCTTTGAAGAACCAGGAAATCATGATACCGAGCTTTATAATATCAAGAGACGCGGTAGCGGCTCGACGCCAAGTATTAAAAGAAAACTACCGCGCAAATTTAAAAGCCAGCGCGAGCCCTGCCGCACTCTTATATACGCGAATATGCCGGTTTTTTATGTTTATACGTGCGAATAATTCTAGCCCAATCGATACAACATTTTTTCTTTTTTTTTTTTTTTGTCACTTTGACAAAATATGCATCAAGAGAATATATTCGAAGAAGAATGTATCAAAAGCTTTTTTTCAAACCTAAATCAAGCGACGAGAGGAAAGCCTTATCCAATCGAAGATCAAAGAGTAGACGGAAAAATCTGACCAACGAGAGGAGAGAGAAATTGGTGATGATGGAAGAGGTTTCAGCCTAGAAAATCTCATGTTCGTACTCGTAACAGCGGCAGATTTATTTTACCATAAACTTTAGTTTCGACTAAATTCTTAAGAGCGGTTAGAGCGAAAAATCGAACACGAGCTGCTTTCAATATGTCCAACCTAAAAAAAAAAAATCAATTTACGAACATCTATTATGAATTTTACGAGAACGTCCATCGACGAAACTTTTTTAAGCCAAGAATTGAGCACAAAAAATGGATTCTTAATGATAAATTATTGGAAAACTCCGTTCGATGCTTACAACACAAAGGAAACGATGCCTCAATTTGTTAGTAATTGCCTCACAAGAGCTATCCGACCAAGCTGAAAGTAACTCGTTACTAAAGACCTCAATTGTCTGTTTTATTTCCTCGTTCTTAGATCGTCCTTCACAAAGATGTGCTCTATGATAAATCAGAATCGATGAATCTCTCCGATTCTCGTGAAAGCAGACTTGGCGAGGGAAGATAAAAAATGAAGAAGCACTAACGTGCGAAATGAATTTTAGATCTGATACGCCGTTAGCAAAGGGGATTTGCATATTTCTTCGATAAAAAATTAAAAAAAATGAAAAAAAAAACAAAAAAAAAGAGATAAGACAGATTCTAAGCGATGTTCCGTTGACGAGAAAAAAATGTATTCGATTTAAATAGTCGTTAGACACGACAGGTGACCTTCTCTCTTTTCCTATCTCTATTTTTCACCCCATATTCGTATCTTTTTTTTCATGGTTAGTCAAAAGTTTTTCTGCCTTGTTCGTATACGTATCGATAACCCGCTTCCGTGCCGCTATATAATTGAAATACGTAGAGATCCTTCATCTAAAATCTTGAATTTATCGTTGAAACGCTCGATAAGACACGAGAGTAGATGCGCTTCAAGTAGTTCGGGATCGGGTGAACGCTCTCTTCCGCGGCTTTTATCAGTACCTCCGGACGGTTCATTTCTCAAGAACCGGCGTGTGCACCATGAGAGATAGAAGACCTCGCCGCAATCGCCTCGAGAGTTTCCGATCATTTTTCTTATCCGCACCGTACCAGCGTTCTATCGATTAACCGATTGGCGAAAGAGCGTTTCACGTCTCTGGTGTGGCAACCACCACCCTCTCTCTCTCTCTCTCTCTCTTAACTCTTTCCCTTTCTATCTTATCGGGCTTTTACGCGCTCCATCTTCACACACGTTTTGTCAGCACAAAGCGACGATATGACCCTTCGCTTATCCATGCATCCATCAAATTTATCTTCACCGTACTTAATCATCCCTTCTCATCTTATTACACGGCGCTAAATATAGATGTATCCTTTTTTACTCGTATATGCACCGTGCTTTTTCGACAAAAAAAAAAAAAAAACGATCGCCGATTCACACTATCCGAGAAAAATGTGACACTCGTAAGTCTCCAGATTTGTATATATACAAATCTGTTATGCAAATATTCAAATAAATTAATAAATATAATTAAAATAATAAAAAAATAACAAAAAAATAATAACACAATCAACCAATCTGTCACAGCAACAACCAATCGGTCACAATCAACCGAGTGAAGTATGGCGCAGATGTTGCGAGTGAATATAGTTATGGCAGCATCACCTATTGTTGTGTCGATATGGTTGAACGGTGATTTTTTGTTTTTCTAATTATTCTTTAAATATACAAGCAATCATACCAAATTACGACTCCAAACCACGTCCACCGGTAATAGAACCTGTTTCTCCAATTTGGTCAAGTAATTTTCTGCCGTTTCAACAAACATATTCTGCTTAAAAAATTCGTGAAAATCAGCTGATCACGGACAAACGCATAACTCCCGGCTTTTGCCCGAGTGGGCAGTCGGGAGTTAAAAAATATAAGCGACAGAAATAATAGACGTTTCGATCGAGAAAAGATTGATCAAAAATACTTTCGACTTCGACGGAATAATGAAAAAAAAAAAATGTCTGCGATAAATAAAACAACGTCCTATTGACTAGCTTTTCGACTAACATTGTTATGTTCGACTTTTTACAGTCTCATTCATCGAGACACGAGGCCGGAACCTTCGATAAGATGCTCAACTCTGAGAGGAGCAACAAGACTACCATCAGCACCGGATCATCGGAGCGAAGCTCGTCTCAGGATAGATCCAAAGGTTCTCGTGTTCGTCGAGACTTTGTATTCGCGACTGGGACGTGAGATCGCGGAATTACTCGTATACAACAGGATAAAGTGAGCATAAGAATCATTATTTTTGCTTTCATCCCCTTTCATGATTATCGAGCGTTAATTCGACGAAACAAAATCGATATTCTATTAAATTACTAATCATCCATGCGATACAGAAGCATCATATTTCAATCGTAGACATTTTATTTCACTAACGATGAGCATTCCTAACGAATGCTACCCTCCTCCAGGTCCAGATTAATGGGCACGTTCAAGATCGAGTAAGTAAATAATGGTGGACGCAAGTATGGTTTCTGTGGCGAGCCTGTCTCCCCCGTAAACTCTAGTGCCTCGAGTTTCACGCGCTTTGACTTGTGTTCTTTTTTTATTGTATTTTTTCTCTTTATTCATCGTCTTACACTTTTCGCTAATCTCTTGAATAGGACTACCCCCTCCAGGCTTGTAACTGGGTGTTTGCCCGTCAAATTTATAAATAAATAAATGAATAAATAAATAAATAAATAAATAAATAAATAAATAAATAAATAAATAAATAAATAAATAAATAAATAAATAAATAAATAAATAAATAAATAAATAAATAAATAAATAAATTACGTATTAATATTATCGGCGGTACGTTTATTTAGGAATATAATCATTGCGTAATGATAAAACATACTCCAAAAGAAATGACACAGTCGAAAATCAATCTGAAATAATGAACACAAAATCTACTCAAGCCACAACATATACGACACGATAATACGACTGATGAAATCATTTCATATGATTTCATTAGTAAAATTCCATCAGCGATTTCGAATTCGTTGCAGGAAAGCTTTACGAATTAATATGAGTTTATCAGTGAGTCTGTTTTCAGTGATTTCGGGTAAATTGTAGTAGGACCGTGCGCAGAGTCAATATTCGAAATACGAATGTGTACGAAATTGATTTTTATATGTGCGATGTTGGAGAGAATTCGAGAGAGAAGAAAAGGGAGACAGAGGAAAAATGCTACTGGGTATAAAATTAGTACGGATTGCGCCGAGTATAGATTCAGTGAGCGCTAATTATTCCCCGTTTCATCCCCTTCGTGAACCGTTATATTACTGGTTGCAACACTTCGCTACGACGATCAGGCATATCGGAAAATGCAAACATGGAATGTACTGGGTCCGTGCGAGAGAATAAAACCACAGAGATGTCCAAAGGCAGGAAATGTGGGAGGAGACAAATGTGCATAAGCCAATATGTGTGTATGTATGCGTATATATACGGGTAAAACCCATTGGATTATCGCACGTAATCGCTCGCCCGATATATCGGACCGAATATCGTCACTCTCTCTTCGTATATCTATATTATCGGATCTGGATATCCGCTACTGTATTACAACCTTTTTTTTTGGTTCATTTTCACTGGGACAATCAATTTAAGGAAATTATTCTTTTTTGGATGAACTTGTTTGCAAAGCAAATGAGCTAATAATTCTTTATTCCGTGAAATCCGAATATCGTCATTGTTTGCCCATGACCCGCGTGTTTCGGATTTATACGATAAACGTATATTCACAGTAAATGAACTTTTTTCATACTCCATTTCATGAATTTATTGTCTTTTTCTTAACCCTATAATTTTTCAAAATATTCATATATTTTGATAAGATTTTACGGAGTTTAGCTGATTTTTTTAAAACAAATTGGTCGAAATTAAAAACAAATAATGTTCTCGATACGAAAGCCCTTGTTGTTTTTATATTAAATATATTCGTTGAAATGATTTGGAATTTAATTGTAATGAAATTTCGTTATTGAACAAGTATAGCAATATAATATTCACTGTAATTAAATCGTCAGTTGATTTTCGCTTCTCGTGGAACTGACACAATTGCGAACCAAACCGTTTCTATAAATGTTACATGCTTGACTGGTCGAGCAGAAAATTGATTATTTAATCGCTCTCGTTAAACCAATAAAAATCTTGTTTTTCGTTGCTGTAATAAAGCTCTCGAGGGGAGATTGAATTTGCGAGAGTTTTCAATTCCGTCGTTTACCACTGATTCAATCCAATTTTAGGTTCATGACAAAGACTCACGTGAACGTTGAGGACGAACATTTCAATTTTTGTATATTCACTGCAAATTAATTGAAAACTTTTATCGTTTCATATGTGGAAAAAATGGTGAGCGAGAGAGGCGTTTTTGGCTTGCTAAAAAATGTAGTATACCGACGCAGTCGAAGCATTAGAAACGAATACGTTAGAAAAAATTAGGTTAAAACGTCAAAGAGATTTTTTTTTCTCTTCATACGCAGCGCAGGAATATTTTATTCCTTTTTTCGCTTCGCCGATGAATATCGGATAAATTTCCAACACCTCGAGCATATCAATTGCGATTTCCACGTTGCATTTTTTTATTTTTTTTTTTATCACTCTCTTTTTTCATCTTCCGATATTCGTACAGCGTTGCGTATGTGCACTGTGTAAAGAAGAGAAAAGTGTAGTACGATTCGAGAGATTTACATGAATTCGCATGTGCTATACAGCGGAGGGTGAGGAACAACCCTCCCGGGGATGTCTGTTCGACGCGGTTATGTTACATATATACATTTCCTGCGCTCTCCGCTTCTCTATTTTTTTTCTCTATATACATCGAGCAATGCTACTAATATACACGAAATACTCTCGGTATTTCTCCGAATTTTCATTCAAAATATATTCAACGCAAAACAAATCCCTCTTTCAAAAACTTGATTGTTATGTAAATTCGATGGATTTTTCTTGCTACCGTCACGAAAAAATTATAAATCACTAAAAATAAATTTAACAATTATAAAATTTGAAAGATATATAATTTTCCATATTTTCCTAACGAGTATGTTTTATTATGCGAATTTAAACAAATCCCTATTATCGTATTAAACCAGATTAATTATGTTTCAACACATATTTTCCCTTCTTGTTCTACCTTCACGATAAATTATCTTTTGTATTCTATAAAAATCATGCAACGGTGTAATAAGGAAGCGTTACTCAGTTTTTTATTTTATTTTTTTTTTTTCAAGCAAAAAAGAACCGTGAAATATAAAAGTCGAGACTACTCGAGAGATGAGAGGAAGATTATTGAAATTTTCCAGTTTCCATTGCACAGGCACGTACTGGAGTGAAAATAAAATTATTCGGACCGAGAACAAATCGACTTTGGACTTTGGTGCTAAACGATATCCCAAGGGATGAGGCTGTGGCATCAAATAGATGCATAGAGACGATCAGCAAACTAAAAAAAAAGGCAGGTTCTGACTTCACAAAAGGTTTATCTGACTTTAACCTTCCAGCGTTGTGCGCGACTCCAGACTATCAAATATATCTATATTTTCTGCGCTCCACGCCCCCCCACCGTTCATTAAGATAATCACCACAAACCTGAATAAATTTCAAACAGAAGCACACAAAATAGAAGCGAACAGAAGCGAGCAGAACAAACGAGCAACGGGGAATCCTTTCTTATATTTCGTTTGCATATGACTTTGGGTTAGGAAGGAACAATGAAGGAATTAAACGAATCACATTTTCCACTGAAATGCAGCCTGAAACAACCAACTATAATTAGCAAAACTAATTCAATCGCGATTTTGAACTCTTACTGTTGAAAAGCACTAAAATTGTTGGTAAACGTTAAGATTATGAGCAGCCCCTTTAGAAAGCCGGCGGGGGTGGGAGCAGGTTCCTCCAACACGATTCCAAAGGGAAATGGTGGCGATCACCTCTCTTTCTTCATATTTGTCAATTAAAAAAAAAAATCCTTCGAACCAAATGTCGACATCTCATGTGTGAAATTTTTTATGGAATTCACCGATGGAAAAGATATATATTCCCAGGAGAAGTAACTCGCTTTGATGAACATCGAATCCGAAAATATATCCGGAAATAAAAATGTAAATTTGAACTGAAACAATTAACCAATGGGGTAAATAATCTTGCAAATGAATTGATCTGTTGAACGTAGCGCTTGAAAATTGAAATTTAACATATTTTATGAAACAAAACTCGAGATATAATGTTTATAGCGAAATTTTGAATGTAAATGACAATCGTAACAACTTTTTCGTCATCATTTTAGCTGAAAATTGATTGAATATTCGGAAGGTATAAACGCTGAGGTAAATACGATTGTCCACACAATGAGAAACCACCGCGATCATTACGCGCAAACACACGTAATATATATACGTAACTAGTACGTTCGCACTTCACACCCTTCGGTGGTACCGGAAACAACGGGGCGAGACTATAGATGTTCGCTAATGCGGCGTTGCCACATGTGTGTCCAGTACAAATCGATCGATTGGAGTCATAAGGACGTACGAGACGAGTACAATCGGACGAACGTGTGTCGTCTTTGTGGAATCGAACAATCAAATTCCAATATATCCTCGAGCGATCAAGTTTACAGTGACACAGACCAGAGTTCGCGGACATCGGATATTTTGAATAAATTTGAACGTAACAGTGCGAGGGCTTTTCGTTGAAACCGTCGTTTTTGGGGTCCAATTACCCTCTGTCACGTATGTACCAATTGCACGCAAGATCAGCCTCGAAACCTCACCTCGAAACCATTAAGGATTAATCCGAAAATTTATAAGATTCATCAACATTCGTGTCCCCGAAAATATTTTCGAGTGTGACGTTCACATTTTACAAATCGTAGGAAAATGCATGAAATTTCACCTTCGTAACAACGAAATTTTTTTTTTTCTTTTCTTTTAACGTTGCCTCATTCTATTTGAAGAATTTCAGTACAGGCGATAAAATGCTGCCGTGCTAAACCATTTTAAAAACATAAAAAATTTCAAAAAGTCAAGAATTTTATAAAATTTGGTGAACATATTCTTTAGTGCCAAATTTGACAATACAAACTTTTTCAGATTTTTCTTCTACACAGTTAACGAGTAATTGAAGACTAAAGTTCACGTGTATAAGCATTGAGTTTCCATATATATAGGTATACACTTCGGGCATAAGAAATCTGCTTTAATGCATAATTACTCGATAACTAAGTAGAAGAAAATTTTGAAAAAATTTGTGTTTTCGTACTTGATGTTCAAGAACATTATCACCAAATTTCATTAATTTTTTAACATTTCTCTTGTACCGAAACTCCTTAATTACACATTTACATGGTTTTTTCGAAGATGCAACGTGGGACCGATTTTATTGTTGTTTGATTCGGTGTCATGAACGAAATCTACATGCTCACAGGTTCAGGTTAACGTAGATTGTAAAGTGGCTGGATTGAACAATGTTTTCTTTCGAAGGGGGCTGTCCAATGTATTATTGTTGCACGAGAGTTCAGTTTCTTTGTTGTTGGTGCACATGGCAAACCCAGGTTGAAGGAGAACAATAAAGACTTTCTGGAGAAAAGATACAACGAAATAACTGCACAAAAAAAATAGATTCGCACGCGGGGAACAAGTCAGGACTAAAACAGGCCAATGATAAAAAAATCAATAAAACAAAACCTGATTATTCTCGAACAAAAAAGATTAAGAGTGAATTTTACTGGATTACGAATACACGAAAGCTGATAACATATTCGGGAAAAGTTAGTTCTTCGAATGTTGTAGTCGGGGAAAAATAAGTATATTCTTTGCGTTGAACATAATGCGGCGATGGTTGGGAGAGAACAAAAAGAAATTGGGGCTATATCATTCACCACGGTTTTTTTTTTTTTTTTATTTCAAGAGAAAGGGTAAAGGGAGCAGGCTGTTGCTCGCGACTAACGGAATTCGAAGAATTCAGAGATTTTTGTGTGTATACGGATAATGGTCTTGTCGGATTGGGTGCCCGGTACATTTGGACGATTGCTATATATTCGAGCAACTATCCCGAAGTTTCACGATTTTCACGAGCTTTAGCTTTCCTCGTTGTTCCCTTTTTCTCTCCTTCTCGCCGCTGAATGTGGTTTGAATAGGAAAAAAAAAAAAAGAAAAAAAAAAATAACAAAAATAACAAAAAGACTACACCACATGTACAGGAGAGAATGCTTGGTATCTCGCTAACGCGGAGGAAAAATGAATTAGTTGGCTCGGCCACTCGGGAAATAAAGTAGATATTCGAGCCTCAGGTGGGCAATCGCGCGGTTTTCGCGCAGGCTTTTCTCACCACTGCACATTACAGTGCACTCCGAGGTATTACATACTCCGCTCGTATATTTTTCGTCTATACGTATACGTATATATATATATGACTCGACACGGACGACACGCGCACACAGAAATATTAAAATACATTTACAAAGCTTCAGGATACGTATACACACACGTTTTGGCGCTCGGAACGAGCTTGAATAATAGAAAACATTTCTCACCCCAGTGAGTCTCTCTCAGAGCTTTACGAATTGTTTTGACGCTATTTTTACGATCCGTTCGATCAAATTAATTTTATTTTCGAAACACGATATTCGTTTGCGTACCTATTATAAAAAGAACAATTGGAGGAATGAGGTTCGTTAAAACTGAACGAGATACTCATTGGACCGATACGAAAAACAAGGAAAATCGATACGGCTGCAAATTGAATCTTATTTTAACCAGCAATAATCATTTGAAAAAAAATTACATTCATCAAGAATAACGTGCTTCCCTTATTTTCCTTCGAATATATTTAACTAGTAATAACGAACCGTTCGATAAAGTATACCTAACGAAAGGGAGAGAAATCGCAGCATTGAAAGCCTGCTGCATTTTAAACGCTAAAATAGTTGAAGTTTGCATAAGTTTTGTATGTATGTGTGTGTGCGTGCGTGTGTGTTTATTCATTTCATGTACTTTTGCAAGAGAAGATATATAGCGAAAGCAGATTTTACAAAGCCTCGGGGATATTCTTCGTCGAACAACGAGAGGCAGCTGATGATCCAGTAAGGAGATTAAGGGGCTGTTGAATCGGAACAGTAGAACGGTGGAAAAGCGTTGAAGTCGTCTCACACTCTTGTTTCCCCCCCCCCCCCCCTCCTCCTCCCTCTTCGCCCCTCTTTCCCGACGGTTTATCATCGCTGAAGAAAACAGAATTTCCGAGGCGTTCTCTCAGTCTCGAAGGCGCAACGACCAACCCTTGCCATTTTCCAAACCAGCTCGTTCTCGATATAACCAGCGAATTGTTATCCTCGTTGAATGCTGCAACGATCCCCTGATAGTACGCAAATATACGTCGATTTCTTCACTTTTGCCCGAACAAAGGAGCCAGTGATAAATTCTCGCGTGTTGAAATTACATAATTCAATGACGAGAAGGCTCGTCTTTTTTCCTGACGAGATGCTGCAATACGGAAGAAAGATTTTCGTGTATAATTTCTTTTCGTATTTCATCTCCAAATCTAAATTGAACCTAAGAATTATGTCCATGAGAAATCGGTTAGAAATTTTCAAGAAATCGTATCGCTGTCAAAAGATAATCTGCAAAAAATGTTCATTCTAAATCCCCCATATATTTATATGCGTACATGAACGCGCACGTAAAAACGATCCTGAACGGGTAGAAAAAGAAAAGAATTGACGCCCCGAAATGGTTTGAAACGAAAATGATGATAAAGTACATATTATCGGATAACGAATGACCCGAAGGGATCGAAAATTTGGGGGAGAAATCCCCGAAAGAAATTCAAATCTTTACCAAAGGCTTTCAGCCCGAGCGAGCGAACGCATTTCGCAGTCCGGTGTTACTATAAAAAAGAAACGTGACTTTTCTTATTCGCGAGAAAATCCATTTTTAGAGCTGCGTGAGAGGCGATATGATATCCCTCACGTAGAGGCTCCAAATTCTCGAAAAACCGTACTTTATATATTATACTTATGTAGATGCATCTTATACGTGTGTGTATATATATTTGATGAAAAGATGTCGGAAAATCTATCCGACCATCCCCCACGCTCGTCTTCGTTCTATACATCTCTATATTCGGTCCCCATTCAATCACGAATGACTTTTCACCCGTGCGATAACTTTCTCTCATATAACCCTATCCGCGAAAAGCACCGCTGAACCCTGAATCACGTTTTTTACATGTATAAATACGGTATTTAACTACATACATACGGCTTTTCATCATTTCTTTTTTTTCTATTAAAAATTTGCTACATCTTTCAAGTTCTCTCGCGAACTCTTTTACCGCCGCATCATTACTTTAAGGGAGTTCATCTGGTACCGAGAAAGTCAAAACCCAAAACTGTCACGACTACCGTAGTCGGCTCAGTATGTTTAGTGTGTTTAACCTCCAAAGTTTAACCTCCTTTTTCGAGACAAATTAATTTATTCCGAACCTCATAAGTATCGAAAGGATTTTGTGAAGTGGTAAAAAGATTTTTTAGATATTTTTTAAGAATTTATAAAAGTTTCGTACGAAACTGTTTGTCAATGCTTGCGAATTTCATGTTTACAGACGGGAAAACCACAGAAACGCATAAGGAACCGTGTTAAATTGGAAAATCTGTTTTTATTAATTTCTCTCAAACAAAGTATTCTAAGGACCTGAAATTTTGACAGGTGATCTAGTTGATATTGATAATTGTATTAAAATTTTTTAATCAATATCTGTTTGTTAATTCGATTACCAGATGAACTCCCTTAAGACTCTTTTTTTCTTAAATCTCGGTGATTAAATTTGCGCAGCCTTGCGAACTGTATTCCAGTAAGTCTGACACTTTTCGTCGCGACAAGAAAATCATATTACTTCCAATGAAATGTAATTTTTATTTTTATTTTCAATGGTCGCTCTAACTCGTATGGCAAACGGCGCGCAAACGTACATCATACAAGTGGCTATATGTAAAGCCCCAAGATCCTTTCTCCAACCACGCTACCTCAAACATGCTGGCGGAAATGCATTTTTCCTCAATTTCCCTTCGAGCAGCTCTCTGGCAAGCCGCATCAAACAAAGCGGCGTAATTCTCACAATTTTAGGCACATAGCATTGTGTATCGTTTCGTCTAGTTCGTTCTACCAAAAAGGAAGTAAACAGCAAACGACTTCAAAGACTACTGAATTCCAAAAGATCTAGGAAACGTTCAATCGATGCAGATGCGCGCAAACGGAGTCCAGAAAGAAAAACAGTCTTCGTCACAGTCTCGTATATTGCAGCAAATATGTATACACACTGGTTGAACATATGCATCCACCAGAACCTAAATATATTGTAGAACTGGTTTGTACCAGATGTTTAATTGAAAATTCATTGCTGCATTGAGATAAAAATAGATGAAACCGCCTGAATCAATGGATAGAAAGAGAGCAAACATGAGCCATGGGAAGAGATTCGCGGTTGTAGTATCAATGAAGACTGAGAAGTAATGAAGAAAAGGGAAAGAAATACACAAGAGTTTGGAATGAAGAGTTTCTTCGACGTGTAAGCTTTGATAAAGTTGGGGATTGATTCTTCAGGACAAGAAGATTCGTGAATGAAGGGCTCTCAGCCTGACGTTTTCTTGCACCAATAAAGATCCTCTGCGATGTGCTTGGGCCTGCTGAAAAGGAACACAAAGAAAATGTTATCTGACAAAACTTGTCGAAATTGGTGAAACTCGGATTTAAGAAGAAGAAGAAGAAAAAAAACGTTAAGCGAAAGATAAAAATCTCTTTTTCTTTGTACCGGGACGTAGTCGAAGAAGCCAATCTTGCAAAACATCGCTCTAAAACGTAAGAATAAAGAGTGACAGCCTTCAGCAAATGCAGTGTGTGCTCTGACAGCAAAAGTGTGTTTCATTTTGGATTCATCTCTTTCTTCGCTTTCTTCCAAGTATTTCTCGTTGAAAAGTCGCGAATCATAGAATACCGTAGTTTCGTTATGTGATACAGATATATAGCAGCGTTGAAAAAAAGAAACGAATAAAAGACACTGATGCAAGTACGAAGAGCAAGTCTTTGTTGAAGCAATACATGTGAAAACGTTCCAGAACCACCCACCCCTCTCTATAATGTATACAGAGATGAAATAGGACAATGAGAAATGCTGCAAGGTGAAAAGGAATTTATATATTTCTACTTTCATGCTCGGGGAGTAAGACGTAACCCTATGAAGTTTACGGAGAGAATATTGGTTCTCCGCTTCTTATTCCCTCTCTCTCTCTTTTTCTCTCGACACGTTTTCTTTCGCACGGGTTCCGCAAATTTGGTCGAGTATTAGATCGAAGAGAAAGTAGCGTAAAAGAAGGTCGTGAATCGTGGTAAATCACACAGGAAAATCCCTCGGTACTGTGCCAATGGCAATATACGAAAAAGGGCACCGTCGTTGCTCGATTCCGGGGAACCCCTCCGTGAAATCATTCGAAGAGCAGAGTACCAACGTCCGGACGTTCGCATTTTCCGGTATTTCATTCATCTCCTCTCTTCCTTTTTCTTCCGGATCCCCGTTTTCTTTCGCCACCATTTCCATTCATTCCCGTTGTCTTTTCTCTTTTTATCACTCCACTTATCCCACCATAGAGAAAAAATCGTTAAAGTCATATCGTCTTGTTCTGACGCTTCCGTAAGATTCCTCGAGGTAATATATCTCGTCGAGATTTTTATTTCAAATTCATCGTTTATAACCTTACCGTTTTTTCTACTCTCAATGATTTCCTTGTGAAATTCAAAAAGTTTCGTAGAATACGCACCAATGACATATCCTATGGAAACGAGATTGGAAAGTCATATCCTCTTGACGTTTTTACACTTCTCTGTGTTTCGTATTTACTGGTAATTTATTGCTATACTTGAGAAAAAATATACGACATCTTGGCGCAGCTTAAGGAGCAGTGATTGAATGTATGAAATCCGGAGACATATCCTCGGTATACTTTTTATATCGTCCTTTTGGTTTTCTTCGTATTCATAAAACCTCTTGTTCCACTCTTCCTCTGATATTCCATAAGGTGTGTGTCCTTCAAGTTGATCCTCAGGTATTGCATGCAGATCTCTCGACTCTCCGGTGAATTTACATAGGAATTTGACATATATATGTTCGAGGAAGCATCCCCGAGGACGCTCGGAATACTTTGCTAGTGTTCCATTTTCCTTCGACCCTTTCTCAGCAGCTGAATTTTAGCGAGAACGCGCGTTTCTTGCCTCCACAAAACAAAAGAAGATATTTTTTTGCAACGATGAGAGACAAAGCGAGCTGTAAGAAGGCGCAGATCTCTGGGGAAGACGAGAAGAGGGGAATCGGAGAACGAGTATTTGCCATATATAGCTCATGCAAGATCCTTCATGAATAATTCCGCGAGCCTCGTCGCTTCCTGAGAACGTACCAGTATATCCGGCCGTGAAATCTAACGAGGACTTCGCGGCTACGCAAACATGTATATCGATTGGTTAACTGGCAAAAGGTCGTAAGCCTCGTTACTTCGAATGTCCTTGGGACGTGCGAGTTACGCCGTTTTAACAGCCACTCTCTCTCTCTCTCTCTCTCTCTCCTAATATGCGAGCTATTGTGAGTTGAGCAAAGGCCATCGCCAACAGCACATTTTGTGGGTACAGCGTTTATCCGGTGAACCCTCGTTGGGTCCATGTCCTGGAGAGTTTGCAACGAGAATTCGAATCATCAAGGGCGTAAAACCGACACGATTGAACTTCTAATCTGTACAGGCCGCGCCCTTTTTATTTGTTACTCATCTACATGTTCCTTCCTTCCTATCCTTGGACTTTCAGAGTCCATATATCATATCTCATCAAAGTTTATTCTCTGACCCTTTAGCCACGAATTTCCTTTCTAATTTTCCCGGGATCATGAAGCAAATAATACGATTATTTTCATTGTATTATTTGCCCTGAAACATGTCAGTTTGTCTATTGATGTTTCCTTCGAATTCACGCGTTATCTTACTTCGTAATTGTACACGAAAGAAAAATGGTATAAAAAATTACTATGTTATCTTAACAGCCGAATGATCATTTCGTGTCGGTGAGAGCTTTCAGAGAAAACATTGTAATTTATGCCTCGATTTAAATTGAAATATCAGCATGTTTTCGCAGATAACTCTTGCAACTACGGAAAGTTCCTTATCGCTATATTATTCGACATAATTTCAATGAAAATGAGAGAGTTTTGCATTTACCTTGAAATCACCGTAGTTTATTTATTTGAAAATCTTCGAGTGAGCGTTATATACCGGATACGATTATCCAAACAGTGGCCCACAGGACGATAATAGCCGTGACTTATTATAACTCGAGTGCAGGCCCACGAAGAGTCGAATGCATGGGATACCAAAAGAAAAAAAAAAGAATCGATTATTCATGGAAGACGAATAGTCGATTGTCATTTGTCGCGACTACGAAAAGCGTATAAAAAAAGGATGAGCTTCGGAGACGGAAGAAACGCTGATGATCGTCTTTTCTCCACACCTGCATCGTCTCGTGATTTTTAAATATTCAGAACGCATATATGTGCAATGTATATATCTGTATATATCAGAATTAAGGCAAGAGACACGAATGTCACGTGTCCACGGAGCACGACCTGGGACATCGTGGACGACGGCAACATCACCAGCACTTTTGCTACGTGATTTGAATGCCAGAAGGAGCGCGAGATTCGTTTGTAGCGGCTCTTGTAAGGGTGAACGAATATACCGAGAGGCTCCGAAATACTGAGATATATATTATAGACCTATATATGTACATGTAGAAATCACCCTTGGGATTACTACTCATATATATGGGAACTGATCCCAAGAGGGTGCGATCGTTCAACCTACCTGTCCTCGTCTACTGGCTCAACGACGAGATACAAAGTAATAGAATCCGAGCTCAGAATTAATTGAATCAAATCAAAATTGCTCGTAAAAGTCTTCTTTGTGCCTTGAATCTTGTTCAATGACTAGCTGCTAAATATAAAATATATATGTAGAACGGTGAGTAATGAAAAGAGTGAGTGAAGACCTATAATAGAGCTAAGCAGAGATTGAAGTCATTGGATTTATGGGGAGAAAAATAATTTTAGTAATTTCATGGAAAAAGGTATGGTACTTTCACGTCTAGGGTAGGAGCAACGTAATATTGCTCCGTTATCGTCATTGAAGGGAATGAACGAGCGATCAATGTATTATTGCTTCGTTCTCATTGTTACAAGAAAGGAACGAGCAAGCAACTTATTATTGCTCCGTTCTCGTTGTGTTACAGGAGGAATGTGAACGTGTGACTCTTGCTACATAATTTACCATTAGCCCAGTATAATTTAAAAACGTGACTCGAATTTCTTTCGATTCATCAAAGTTTCAATTTATTCGAAAAAAAAATGATAGCCAGAGAAATGTACCTGAGAAAATACAATTTAGCTAAATGTTTTAAAAGTGTGTGATTATGATTAAATTCGTATCAGCAGGATATGGAGAGCCAGTCAAGCCAGATCTCACGACTGTCCGGGACGATGCTGAATCGAGCGTAATTCGACAGCGACTGTTAAGAGTTAAGATTATTCTTTTACCTTGGGACAGCATGAGTTTGACCACAAATTGCGAACTCTTATCTTCCCAGAAAGTGTAAAGTAGCCAGTTATAATTTGCTCTGAGGATCGAGAATGACCCTGGCTAGGGGCCTGGTCAGATAATCATAGATCAAAGGAGACTTTCAGTACTTTTTCGCACTTATGGTTCTGGTTTTCTTTCGTCGCGGAATTTATGAGACAATGTAATAATGAAGAAAAAGAGGGCAGCGTCAACGTGGGAAAAAATTCGAATGCCCCTTCTACCATTGAAAATGGTAAAGCATTATGACGTATATACTCAATTAATGACATTGTATAGCTGGAAGACAAACTACAGAAAAAATATATAGGAGAATCCTTGGTTTCTGTCTTTCTATTTCTCTCCGAATAACGGAGCCCTGAATTCTCAAGGGGTTGAGACTTTTCACGAGGCATAGAACAGCTGTGGCTCTTGAAGATGCTTTCAAATCAGTTATTCCGTCTCTCAAGATACACCGAACCGTATAGTTGAAATCCAAGCAAAATAGGAAGAGTGATGAAAGAGGACGAAAAATGAACGTCCAACTTCTGGATGAAAGAGAAAGGTGAAAACCAGCTCGAACAGAGCGAGAGGAAATATAGAAAAAAGTAAATCTATATATATATTTGTGGATCTATACATAGGTAGGCTCGACAAAAGGACACCCTCGCTTCCTCTTCCTTTTCTGATGCCCTGGTTTTCGCTATATTTCGTTTTTCGTTCCTTCGATTCCTTTTTTTTCTCCTCTATCGTATGATAAATATATAGCTATATGTATACACGAATAAAAAATATTCCTCTGCCAGCGCAAAGTCTAAACTCCCTAATGGCCTCGGAGCCAGGTCATATCGTTCCCCCCTACAATCCTACTTTCCATAATAATAATAACGATAATAATGATTCTCAGCATTATTATAAAACCTTCCTCTAACACCGTTTGCCAGAAATTTTGTCTGCTGCTGCGCATCCTACCGAATTGAGTTCAATGCTTCTTATCTCTCTCAAGAGTTTTCCAACAAATTCGATAATTGACGTTTTCGTATTTACGATTAGTACGTTCAACTTTTTCTTAACTCGTTAGATCTTTTTGCATTTTCATAGGATTCTTTAATGCATCTGAAATTTATAAAAGTTGCACAAATTATTGAAGTGGGAAGATGAAACTTGGTGAAAATAATGATAACGCCGAGGGAACGTTTTCGCTTGGTGGAGCAGCAGGATTTATTCGGTATTACGCCGAAACAAAAACTATGCCATTCCTCTTTTCCTTTCAGCTATATAGAATATCGCTGACAATGCAAACCACGTTGGACCATATGTGTGTATAGTACCTACCTATAAATGTATGTGTAAAATATACAACAAAGTTTGCGATTGCTGCACTATTAATTGGCCTCATTACCAAAGCTCCTGTTTATTCTAATTATATGAGAAGCAACGAGGTAAAACTGCGAATTCAACATCGGCGGTAAATACACATGCAAGACTCTAGAAACACGAAAACTGTGATAGCGAGATGAGAAAAGCCGTGAATTTGCGGTTTTCGGGTGGAAATCCTGGAATCGAAACGATACTGTGCTTCGTTTCGGAGTGAGGAAGCTAAAAATCTTCTCTCTCCCCACCCCCCACCCCCCTCCCCTTCTTTCACTATTTCATTTACTCTATCTAACCCTTTCTACCTCCCTTTCTCTCTCTCTCTCTCTCTCTCTCTCGCTTTTCCACTTGTACACCGGAAAATACGCTCATCAGAAGGAAGAGAAATGCGAGACGAAGAGCTATACAGGAGGAAAACATGCGCCGCAATCTCCGGTGCAAGAGACGTGTTATTCCGAGTGAACGAGAAATTCGCGAGCACGATGGCGTTGAGCTGATTCGTACACCACCTTTTCCGGCGTGCATGTGTATATACATGTATGTATAAATGAATGGACCAGGGAGGGTGTCTGCAAGAGATTTCGCGTAATTCGATGTTTTGCGCTGGTAGAAACTCACCGTTCCATATTCGAGCCTCACCACTTTCCTCTTCGGGTCCACCCTCGGTCCCGCTCGCTTCCGTTATCTTTCTCTATCTCTCTTCATTTAGCTGGTCGCTTTGTAAAATCAGGAAGCGTAGATTCCGTACAGCAACGATCCTCGGCTTCATCCTTCGCAAAAATACACCCCGTCAACTTGTTACCGAAATTCCCCCCAAGGGATTTCAGCCGTCTGACTGCTGCGAACGATCGCGTTTTCGCGCCAGTCTCGATACAAAAGAATAATGAAGAAAAATATGAAAAAAAAAAAAAATCATTCAACCTCGATGAAGAATGTTGTACAATGACTTATTAATACTCTGATTAGAAAAAAAAATGTACAAAACTTTCAGAAACGAATTCTACATCGTCGTCGTGTATACGTTGTACGAAAAAGTTTCAACAAAAGATCGAAACGTTGTAAATTGTGTCAAATGGTAGTAGCAATTGACGTCAATAGACTTGGGAAGCGTTAATTTCGAGTTCGACACTCAACCACATCTCTCAGTTTCGAAGCCCTCAGAACTTTGGACTCTTATCCCATTGAAGTTCGGAAAGTCCCCTATTGCAGTTTCATTAGCGCTTGCACCTGTAATGGTATTTAACAATGTACTTAGAGCATTCTATATCTTCCCTCTATACCTTCAACCATTTCAGATCTTCTGCTGAAAAATAAAAGTTATCCACGCGATAAAGGTACTGCAGCTGAGCGATCGGTTTGGACCGTTTTTATCAAAGAAATAATAATACTGAATTCAGCAGAATTTTAATTCCATTCTCAGCCAGAAAACTTCTTTATTCGGTAAAAAAAACTTCATTTTATATTCATTAGTATCACGTAACTCGTGAAATGTTTTGAGAAAAACTTACGAATAAATGTTCCGTTACTGACAAACGGACCGACAGGAAAATTGTTTCAGAAAACGATCTTTCCCCCAAGATTTCTTCAACATTGACGGATTGTCAGTTTTTGATTGTGAATACGATTATTATTGAACTAATCGTCAGGAAATTTCTCGAAAATTTGAAAAAAACAATTGAAACCCTTTAACAACTTCATTTTGTGTAAAGATCATTTGTAGAAGTAACTTAAAAATGTACAATAATATTTTTCGATAAAAGTTCCTCTTTGCAAACATGTTTTTGAAGTTTCGGACCATAAGAAATGTTATTTTTGTCCGGTGAATGGAAAAAAAATTGCAACAAAAAAGGGATTAACGCCCACCGCGAACAACACTGCGCGCACGTAAGATATTCTCAGTAATGCGATTGTATAGACTGAGTAAAATGCGAAGCTCAAAGCTTTATTAATGAGGACGACTGGGTGACACTGCGGTGGTTTCATTAGCAAAAAGGAAGAGGGACAGACAAGGAGAAATGGTGAAAAAAGAGAAGAGAAAAAAACATGCGGATGAAAAATCCAATGTTCGCGAAATTAGATTGTGCGCGTCGCGAGTAGTATATATCAACGATATCCAAGGCAGACGGGGTGGGGGGGGGGGGGGGGGGGGGGGAGTGATGCAAAGCAGCGTCGGTGAGGAACATGAGATTTTTCTGCTCCGCTGTCTCTCTGACGTTCTGGTGTATCGGGGCTGCTGCATCCGCGACTATATTATTTGACGTGAGCTCGTTTCGCGAACGGAATAAAACGAGAAAACAAAAAAAAAACATTTCTGCACGTGTATTTATATATACGTATAAATGAAATACATTTTATATCAGAGGTGTCCATCACGGAGATAAAAAAAAAAAAAAAAAGCCTTGAATAACGAAGAATCAGGAAAAAATAATTTGAAACAATATACGAATATGCAGTGTCGGAGGGTGAACGATCTTCCATTATATAAAATATTTCAAATTATCTGAAAAATGTGTAGCTCTGATTAAAATTTGCATACCGATGAAATAACACCTTGCTACGTTTTTAACCTTTAAATTCCATCGCAAAAGATATCAGGTTATGATATTTTTCTAAATATTTCATCACAAGTAGAATTTTCAACGATTAACGAAAAACAAATGCAACTTTTTCAGGATCGGAGTATTCTTTCCATAATTATCGAAACTTTTTCATCCTGTTCGCAATGAAAATTCAGTAAAATTTATCCAAACGTCATCAGTCTCTTCGCATCAAAGTCTATTTAAATCATTTTAAAAAAAGCCAACTGTATGACATTATAAAACTAAAAAGATATTTGGAAAGACTCTCAAATCCTGATGCATGTGAAAAAAAAAAAAGAAAAAAAAAAGCTTGCATTTGGCTCGTAACAATAGTGATTCCATGCATTTCCGAGAAATGACGTCGATTCATCAAGGAATAAAAGAGATAAAATGAAATGTCAGAGGAAGAAGGATTGCGTATATTCGTGAAAATGTCGATGGCGCTTCATACATCTAACTTACGATAAATCTGGTCGAGAGAGAATAATAAAGAGATATGTATCTGTAATGTGTAGATAACGGAATATATATTGTATGTAGATATGCGTACGCGAAAATACATGTATGTACGTAATAACAGAGAGACGGGATACTCTATTGCATATACAGCGAGCAGAGCACTCCGTTCTTGATTACTTAATTAACTTCGACGGTCGGCTCTGGTGTCTTTGCAGGATTTGATGGACGAGCCATTAACGAATGAGGCAGTGAGCTCTCGTACGCTGTGATGGTGCCCATACTCGGCTTCACCGGTATTGTGGGAAAATTGCGTTAAGAGGAAAATATATAGGGATATATCGGTGCGGATCTATTCATAAAATATATCATCATCATGGTCCTTCGCCTGTTCTCACTTGACAGATTAAAATTGCTAAAAATATTCTTCCCTTCGAAACTTTTCACCAGTTCCCACATCGCAATATGTGCATATGATAAAAAAAAAAATTGAACTTAATGCATCTTGTAACTTTCACGATTATTAATTAATCTTCTTTTTTTCTTTTTTTTTTTTGTACTTTCAGATACAAAGTGGAAGTTGCCGGTAAAAGTCTTCCTGTCCTTACGAATCTCGATAAAGGACGATATGGGGTTTTGGTATTTGAAAATTTGAATAAGTACCTGCAGATGGATAAATGGAATAGGGAATTATTGGACAAATATTGTCGCGAATATTCCGTTGGAATTGTTGGATTTGCACCGCCCGGAGAAGAGAGTCTTGTCGGTGCACAGCTCAAAGGATTTCCGCTTTTCATACACACGAATCTTAGGCTCAAAGTGAGTTTCAATATCAACGTTGCTAGCTCGATTTCTGATGAAGTATCATTGGTGATTATTCGTTTATTAATATCTGTCTGATTAGGACGCACAGCTTAATGCAGCATCGCCGATCCTCAGGCTAACGAGATCCGGGGAAACTGCTTGGGGACCTTTGCCTGGTGGCGATTGGACGATTTTTCAAGCGAATCACAGTACGTACGAGCCTCTCGCATGGGCCCACAGGGATAGTCTCGATTATCCAACGAACAAAAGTCCCCTAGCAACTGTCATACAGGTATATTAATATTCCATTGATTTTTCAAATATTAATGTAAAATTCGTGCATTTCATCACTAAACAAAATCTTCATCTTGTCCAAAACATTTTCTCGTTATTAACTTGATTGATGGATTACACTCGAACTTATGGAAATTGTAATTGCTAAATCTTCTACTTTTACTAACCAATTTATTTTATAGAGAGTACATAAAAAAACTGCGCGTTTTAATTCATTTTTATTTTTATCTCCTCTCTCAAATATCTCGCCAATATTCCACTTTGCACATTGGAAAAATTCTGCTATCGAAGATTAATTTAAAATCACCGCATGTGCAATTGCATAATTGAATTGTACCGAATCCATTGAATCAAATTCTCCCATCAATTGCGAGATAAAATTCAGGAACTTTTCAATCTAATTGACGAATTCTCTTTAATCAATGCACTTGCATAATTATTTTTTTTTTTTTTTTTTTACGATAAATATTCATTAGCATTGGTTTCGATGGAAATAAAACCGAAGGTCTTCCTCCAATATTCGCGATCACACTCTGGAGTCCATCATTGTTTTTTATCCGGTGACAGAACAATCATTCGTGCGAATTTGCAATAGCATTAAAGTGAGTCGGGATAAAGACTCTGGGAGAGAGCATTTGAAACGGAAAAAACTAAAGGCTAAAACTAAAGAAACAATGAGTGCGAACACGTATACAAGTTTTTTTTTTTTTTTTTTTTTCAATCAATCAATTCCAGAAGAGTTATCGGGATAGACGAGTTAAATCGAAAGATTAACCTAGTTCGGCGAAACAATATTTCTTTTTTTAAATTATTAAAATTTTTTTTAAATAACTTGATGTCAGATTGGCTGATACGATAATAAGATTGCTACGCCAGTTTCATCGATTGTGTGACGATCCCGAACAGTTTTGATGCAATTCCTGCGGGCGCATTGTTGGATTTCACATAGTGAGAAATCAGAATTGAGCCGTTTTGAGCAATTTATCGTTTCTAAAAAGAAAATCAATGAAAAAATGTCAATCTTCTCGGACGGAATATCATCAATGGTGACCGCAGTTGAAGCAGCCCCTGAAAAATAAAAATAAAATTCGGTCGCTTTTCGGAAAAATACTCAAACTGCATAAATATCCTAATTTTCTACGCAGACTTAGTTTTTGGGTGCCAAAAAAAGATCATTCAATTGCTGAAACTGTACGGCATTGGTCCTGCTTGAAAAAGAAGAAATTTCATGGCATTTCAACGATGCGAACTTTAAAATCTTTAAATGTAACTTCGAGGCTCATTCCTGTAGAACAGTATTGAAACCATTCCAGTCTATGGCTACGCAGTAGTAAAACAATTCGTGGTACTGTATCTCGTTGCTTTTACGATGGTTGAAGAATTCGGGATTGCAGGATTCTTGGATTTAAATCGTAAAGCGTAGCAATGTCCCGAAATATATCATCCCTTCATTTCTCTCGGTCTCTGCTTTTTGTTTTTCCGGACTCTTTTCTTCAAAAACGTACGACGACAAAGTCGGCCTAAAGCGGAATTTGCTCGGTGGACAGTATGAGACTCTCGCTATTACAACAAAATATTTGTATAAATTGTCCTCAAGGAGTTAAGATGTTAAGAAATTAATCAAATTTGGTGATATTGTTCCTCAACATCAAGTACGAAAAGACAAATTTTTTCAAAATTTTCTTCTACTTAGTTATCGAGTAATTATGCATTAAAGCAGATTTCTTATGCCCGAAGTGTATACTTATATATATGGAAACACTATTCTTATACACGTGAACTTTAGTCTTCAATTACTCGATAACTGTGTAGAAGAAAAATCTGAAAAAAATTTGTATTGTCAAATTTGGCACCAAAGAATATGTTCACCAAATTTTATAAAATTCTTAACTTTTTGAAATTTTTTGTGTTTTTAACATGGTTTAGCATGGCAACATTGTATCGCTTGTACCGAAACTCCTTAAGACCAAAAATCCATCTTGATTGCAAGAATCATTTTACAATACGAATTGAAATTCTGAATTTTTCGAAAACTCGTTTTCATCATTCATTTATTTTATTTCCCCATTTAATTAATTACTCGAAGAATTATATAAACATGTACCGGTAGTTACAGAATTTGATTTATTGATCGAATGAATAATGCATTTAAATAATCCAGTTTTCCATTTGCTCGTCGAACGATAATCAGTCATGGTACGTTGAAAAAAAAAAAGTTCGATTGAGTTTACGAGCCGATAAATTTATTGAATAAACAAAACAAAAATCATTATAAATAACGAAATAATGAATTAAATATTTCATACCCAATTACTCGCAACTATAATTCATCCAGTAACGCGCTAAAAAAAGTATATTTTACGAGTAAGGTGATTAGTCGGTGACAATATGATAGTGACGATAAATTAGCATAAACCGCGGGTATTTTTTGGAATGTTGTAACACGATTAATCGCGTCATTCCATCACTCGTACGTCGGATTCGTGAAGTTTTTGTTGTTTGTTTATTTGTTTTTTTTTATCCTCCACTAGTTTTCAGCTTTATCGCATCAAAAGATCGATAACAGTGATGCGATAAATTGTTTCTCGAATATATGCATACGGTGGTGGTGGTGGTGGTGGTGGGATGATGTGAGCAAAAAGAGGATCAGGAAATCGCAGCGGAATGATATACGCGTTGTTTCGAAGGCAACAGTACGATATATATTTTTGTTCTCCATCGTTTTATTCGTTCTTTGTACTGGCTATGAGGGATGTCGAACGATAATACAGTTTGTTCGGTACGTACGAGTGATTCGGAGAATGGATGAAAAACAAATTGTCGATCGAACATTTGGCGCGGGTTTAGGTATACATATTTATATGGGATATAGGAACGCGATGAGCGAATCGGCAAAGAGAGCAGAGAATGAGAGATACGGAGGAAGAGAATAGCAGCATTGCTCATTAATCCAATCAACTTGGTGGCTGATTGGCTCCTGTTTTAATTACCTCTTGAATCGTCGGCACGATCGACGAAGGGGTTCGCGGAGAGGATATATAGAAGCAGGGAGTCAGAAAAGCTCTGCGTCCGGCAGCAGCGCATCGCTCCGCACCTGTGTGAGCACGTAATGAGGTTATCAACGAGGATTATTATGATTGTTTACTGCTAACAAGCTCACTTGAAGCGCTGTGCACCATCCCGCGGTGGGCGGCTCTGCTATATTCACGAGACCGTGTCGGAATATTGGCAAGAGCACGGTCAAGATCTAACGCCGCGACGACCCCAAACGATCTAGAAGGGAACAAGCGCTCGTGAGGGATGACGAGAAGCGTTAGGAAAAAGGGAAACGAAGAAAAGAGGGCTTCGGAGGAAAAGGCGATGGGAGTTTCGCGACCGATGCAATTATAGCGGATCGCCAAAGCGTACTCTTCTCTCTCTCTCTCTCTCTCTCTCATCCTCTACGCAACTCCATCCATCCACTCTTCCTCTCGCCCTCTTTTTCTTCTTTATCTCTTTCTATCCATACTCCTCTCCGTCATAATTTACATGCAGACTCTCGTGAGACATGACCGAGCCCCGCAACGAGATACTCGGAATAAAATTACGCAGGCATCTACCCCACCAAGTATTTTAATTTTTAATTGGATTTTTTTTTCTCGGTATCATACTTTTTTGTTCTTTATATTATAGCACCGCGTTTTGCGATACCTATTCTTATCGGATTGCCCGGTTTTTGTGTTATCTACAGCTCTTCCTTCATGCGATAATTGGACAATTTTTCTTCAACGAGTCTTTCGACTTCGTCGTAGTTGACAATTCTACTGATTCATCTATAATGGCTTCGTACACTCTTTTTTTATTTTTTTTTATTGATATGCCAAAACTCAGTATAAGAAAACACACGAGTGCAGTCATCGGCATTTTCATTTCTGACGTCATCGTATAAAAATAATAAACTCACTTTTTTTTTTTCAAGTAAAAACCTAAATGTAAAACGAATTTCGAAGAATTTAGTTTCTTCGTCGTCCGACGCAATAAAGTAACTATTTTTGAAGGTTTGGATGGTTGTATTTTAATTGAAGGATCATGGAAGGTACGATGGAATTCAAAGGGTGCTGTTCGGTGGTGGACTACGCTTCTGGCTTCACAAGCTGCTCCTTCTCGACTCGCTGTCCTATCTCTCCCACGGGCAGCTCAGTCTCAGCCTGAATCGTATGATACTGGTAGACGTGGACGACATATTTGTGGGTGAAAAGGGTACGAGACTGAAAAAGGATGACGTGCTTGCACTTTTGGCGACCCAACAGAGAATACAGGCTCTGGTACCAGGTTTCAAATTCAATTTGGGGTTTTCCGGGAAATACTTCCATCATGGGACCTCAGAGGAGAATTGGGGGGACGACATGCTGCTCGAGAACGTCGACAGGCAAGAAATGACTCATATGTTGCTCGTATTTACTCAATTATGATTATTAAATTCATTAAAAATATTAAAATTTCGTTTTCAACGATGACTCCTGCAATAAGTCGTATTTTCGGATCTAAAATTTCATCTCTTTCGACACGATGTTTCATTACTTTTTCGACAATATTATATCATTCGTTTTTTATTCCTTTTTAGATTTACGTGGTTTTCCCACATGTGGAATCATCAACAGCCCCATATCTACGAGAATGTAACACATCTGCAGTTGGACATGACGTTGAACAAACAATTCGCGAAAGATCATGGCATTCCGACCGTAAGCGGCTACAGCGTAAGTCCCCATCATTCGGGGGTGTATCCGGTCCACGAGGGCCTGTACGAAGCGTGGAAAAAAGTTTGGAACATCAAAGTAACGAGTACGGAGGAATATCCGCATCTGAGGCCAGCTCGACTACGACGGGGATTTATTCATCGTAATATCATGGTGAATATTAAGGAGTCAGGGCTACTTGTAAAGCCGAAAAAAAACAACGCCTTTTTCGGGATTCTTTTTCAAATTTTCAAAACCAGATTTGTATAATTTTTAAGTGGAATTCTTTTGAAATGATGTACTTTGACAAAATGTTTAAAAAAAAACGATTTTTTGAAAATGCTGACTAACTCTCGCCCCTTGAAACAAACAAAAAGTTCAAAATATAATTTCAACGTGTTGTGAGGAGAGTTTAAAACGAGAAATTATCTTGAATAAAAATAATGACATTTCGTGAATGGTAATATGTTGATGAATAAATTTACCCTCAAGCTGTAAACAATGTATTTATTTCGAGCATATTTAACAGAGATAACTTGAAATTCTTTTCAATTGGACGCTAAGAGAACTTTGAGATGAAAATATTGGCCAAAGCAATCGGTTCATTTGCCGAAGAAAAAGTGCCAATAAAAGTGGGATGACGAAGCACCTTTTTTTTTTTTTTCTTTTTTACTTCAATCATCGAACAATAGCACAAAGTTTCTCCTGCGAACAAAAGCGGCGGGGCAGCCTCGAAGAACCTCGTAAAATTAATCGGCCATTTGAATAACCGTAAAAACTCCATTTTCCTGTCCAATTATGTTCGCCTAATTGAAATTTTTTCTTCATCTTTTTGTTTCACTTTGTTATTATGACTTTTTCGTACTTGTTTTTTTTTTTTTTTTTTTTTTATTTTTTTCGTACAAAGGAGAAGAACATTCGCCTTTTATGATGGGATAAGAAAAATAATTATTCACGATTATACGCTTTTCAGGTCCTGCCAAGACAAACTTGCGGTCTGTTCACTCATACCATCTTCATCGAACGCTATCCGGGCGGAAGGGACAAACTCGACGAGTCCATTCAGGGAGGAGAATTGTTTCAAACTATCGTTTATAATCCTGTGAGTAAATCGAACAAACTTTTTAACAAGCGAAACGATCGATGGAATCTTTTTTATTTAATGACTTATTTTTTTTCTTGTAAAATTGCTCGATGCAAATGATTTATTACGAAAGGGTTTACAACATTTTTTCAACGATATGTCATTCTGTCATTTTTTTCTTCTAATATAAATGAACCACTATCAATTAAATAAACGAATAATCAACTGATGAATAATTTCTTCGTAGATCAACATTTTCATGACTCACATGTCAAATTACGGAAACGATCGTTTGGCTCTCTACACCTTCGAATCGGTAATAAAATTTATTCAGTGCTGGACCAATCTGAGACTGTCGAGTGCACCGCCGCTTCAACTTGGCGAAAGATACTTTCAGCTGTATCCAGAAGAAGCAGATCCCGTTTGGGGAGTAAGTGGCCCATATGACTTTTTGTTTTCAATTATGTAAAAAAAAAAACGATTTGCGATATTCAATCTTTGGATGAAAATAAAGTATTTAATCGTAGTTACAATTGAATCAAAATTTAATTCAAAAAGATCAAGACTTTTTTGCCGAATTATTCAAAAAATTAATTTTTGATGATATTTCAGAATCCCTGCGATGATCCGCGTCATCAGAAAATTTGGTCTAAAAGCAAAATGTGCGATCAATTACCGAGATTTCTCGTGATAGGGCCACAAAAAACTGGCACTACGGCTCTCTACACATTCCTGTCAATTCATCCGGCGATAAGCAGTAATCTTCCGAGTCCGGATACCTTCGAAGAGATTCAATTTTTCAATGGCAAAAATTATTACAAAGGGTTGGACTGGTGAGCCGAATTTTTTTTTTTTTTTTTTTTTTTGTTTCTTTCACTCTAAAAAGAAACGTCAAACAACAGCAGGAGAATAAGTATTTTTTGAAATCATTCTCAAGATTGTAGGAACGAGGTACAGTTACAGATTTTTTGGATTTATTATCGACGTCAATCTTTCTGTCAATAAAATAAAATTTCGTTGTCTAGTAGGAGAAAAACTATTTCGATTACCAGTTAAGGAGAGTGGCTACATACGACAATATGATAAGAATTTAATAAAATTTAGTGATAACATTCTTTAGCATCAAATGCAATGAGACAAATTTTTTCAAATTTTTCGTCTACATAGTTGTCGAATAATTGGAGTTTACAATATGCAAAAGATATATCTATATATATCAGAATCCTATGCTTACGGATGTGAACTCTAGTGTTAAATTACTCGAAAACTATGTAGAAGAAAAATCTTAAAAAATTTGTATATTCATATTTAATCGAAAAGAATATGCTCACCAAATTTCATTAAATTCTAATCATTTCGAATTTTCCTATGCTTTTGACATGGCAAAATTGTTGTGTGTAGCCAACCTCCTTAATCTAACATTCTTGAGATAAATTTTTATTTAAAAATATGGTATTTCCGTTGAAAATGACAATTTTTGTCTTGAACTTTTGAATTTTATGTAATTAAATGAATTCTGACGATTTGTTTTTCAATGGAAAACCGTTGCAATCGGTAATAAATAAAATTTGTAGATTTTTTGTAGAAAATCCCAAAATTTAACGATAATTTTTGTACATAATATTTAACCACTTGACAGTGGAATAATTGAAATGAAAAAAAAAATGAATTGTTCATTATTTTATTTTGATTGCAGGTACATGGGTTTCTTTCCAGCAGCAAAGAACGAGAGTTCGCGTTATTTGTTTGAAAAATCAGCGACGTATTTCGACGGTGAATTGGTACCTCGACGAGCTCACGCTTTGTTACCACGAGCAAAATTGATAACGATACTTTTGTCACCGGCGAGAAGAGCTTATTCGTGGTATCAGCATACTCGTGTGCACGGTGATCCAGTGGCGAATAATTACACGTTTCATTCGGTGATAACTGCCAGTGATACGGCGCCAAAACCGTTGAGAGATTTAAGAAACCGTTGCCTCAACCCTGGCAAATATGCTCAACATTTGGAGAGATGGCTCTCGTATTATCCGCCACAACAACTGCAGATTATCGATGGGGAACAATTGCGACAAAATCCGGTCGAGACCCTCCACGAGCTACAAAGATTTCTCAAAATAACACCAGCTTTCAATTATTCTACTCATTTAAGATACGATCCGAAAAAAGGATTTTTCTGTCAAGTCACTAACGAGGATCGAACCAAGTGTCTTGGTAAAAGCAAAGGGCGACAGTATCCACCGATGGAGGACAGATCTTACAAACTCTTGCAGGTTCGTCTTCCGGAATTTACAATTTCGAGGCTCACAAATGATATTCCTAACGAAAAAATTTACTAAAATCCATTCATGATTTGCTCGCATGATTTTCGAATGGAAATTAATTTTCAATTACAAATATTAACTGAATTTGGACTCAACCGAATAGAGTTGAAACTTGTTTTATTTTTTCAATGATTTTTATTCAGCTTAAGATTATCCTATCTACTCAGCTGGTCATACTAATCGCTAAATTAAAAACTTATGACTATCCTAATTTTGAATACTTTTAAAAATAATAGTTTTTAATTAAAAAAATTTATATTTCGATAACTCTCGAATGAAACTGAACTTTGAATAAAATCGGCCGGATCGGATTCTTGAAATTTCAGTCTGAATGCCATTCGAACTCGTTCGCATTTCATTTCATCTTTTATTCTCATTTCATTCGCTAATTTCGAACGAATAAAAATTGTAAATTCACATAATCTCGATTCTTTATGAGACTGAGTCTTAAAATTCGGTCTATTCGACGATGACAAATATGTATTTTGTTCCCAAGTAGCTGGAGTGCTCTGAACACTTCTTCTTTTCGATTACTCATTTTTTTTCTCCTCCCTAACCCGAACTGTACCAATTTTTTCACTAAAATTAATATTTTTAGATTCTTATGCAGCCAAAAAAAACATGATTTTTCGTAACTATTTTTCATGAACTCATAATAATGATTTTTTTTTCTTCTTCATTTTTCAGAGATACTATTTATCACACAACACAGCACTAGTGAAGCTTTTGAAGAGACTAGGCTCAAGAACGATACCTCAATGGTTGAAGGACGATTTGACCGATACCGTAATGACTTAGCAAACGCCAGACGTATGAAACGTACTGACGTTTTTACGATTCAAAAGTGTCACTTCCGAGACGTCGATTACGCAAAATGCGAGCACGCCTCAGGGAGACCTGTAATTAATTGTACATTTTTTATACATTCCGAGCTGGGACTGTAAATTCCTAAAGAAGAAGGAGAAGAAGAAGAAGAAAAGTTGAGGTGAAAGCAATGGCTTGTACAAGCCCAGGCCTATGAAGAATCCAACTTTGGGGGTAACTGGCCTAAAATCTCGAGCGGCGATCAACCAGAGTTTTTCCAGTTATTCTCGAGCTCTATTTATTTGTTAGCCTACCGCGATCTGTACGTGATTCAACATAAAATCTTTCGAAACCAAAAGAATCTTTTTTTTTTCCACTTTGAAAAATGGCAAAAAGAAATGTTGCAATTTTTTTCGGGCTTCAAAATATTCGAAATTTTTATAATCATTGGATGAGTTCGTTTCGAAAAAAAACTGATCGTAAAAACGCTGTTGAATAAATTGATAAATGGATCGAGTTCGATATTAAAAGAATAATTGAAAACTCTGGAATTTATCGCACAGCCAATAAAAAACTAGTCATTGGTAAACGTCTCACGATGAGAGAGTTTACCAGCAAGCAAGCAGCTGTTGCATCGAGCATTTTACAAGTGAAACGAAGCGATGATTCGTATAGAAAATATATATATATATTTTTTTTTGTCTAAGGGAGAGAAAAAATCTCAAAGAAAACATTTGTCAGATTCGTTACTTTCGAAATGGGGAAAGAGAAAGAAAAAAAAAAAATGAAATGAGTTGTTGTGCTGCGGGCATTCTTGAGCAAGTGCCATCGTTGTGTTTCTCACTTGGCAGCGATCGTTGCCCGAGCCGATCGATCGTATGACGTCCTGATTGAGAAAAAAAAAACAAAACAAAAAAAAACTGTGCGCCTCTAATTTTGAATATTTTACAGTCGAACAAAAATCTCTAGAAAATATTGAAAAAAAAAAATGAGAATAATTTTCAGAAGCAAATGATTTTCACATGCTTTCGTGAAATTGAAAAGTGACGTAAAACTTCTTTTTTTTTTTTTTTAATTTAATAAGGAAAGGGATGTACAGAAATGTCTTTAAAGTACATTCGATCGTTCTTTAATATTTTTCAACCTCGAGAGGACTCTCTGATAAAGTGGCCTAATGATACAGAGGTGAAAATATCGTTGCTCGAGTGCTGGTCGTGTCATGAAAAAGTAAAAAAATATATTTAAAAAAAAGAAACAAAAAAAGTATCAGAATCGAGCGGCAAATTGCACTTAGCTACGAGTTTATGGCAAAAAAATTAAAACAAGATCCTCAAAGAGCTTCTAACTCCGTATATATAATGAAAAAAAAAAAAAAAAAAAACAAAAAGAAAACAAACAAACAAAATAAATAATCTATCGGACCAAAAAAATTCGGAATCGAGAGAGAAAGAGATTGAAGTTTGTAAAATTGTGAGAAAATAAGAGAAAAGTGTCAAACGTTGGGATCGCATCTGTCCAAATCGTCCTAAATGTTTCTCCAAGGATAAAATCTATATATCGTTAAACGCGATTCGAATTATTCGCGTTAGTGTGAAAACCTCGGTATTAGGCAATTCGACCTATCGATAATCCATTATCCGTCGTCCAACTTCAACATTTTTCTATTATTTTACTTTTTATTCGATCAAAATTATCGAGTCGTCGAATCGCACGGGATCGTCCATGGTTCTCGCGGATAAAAAACTTCCGCGAGTACCACCAATTTCGGTAACAGTGTACGTTATTCTCGTTGTAAGAATATTGAACGATTGTAATTGATATTTTTCATATTTACGATGAAAATGAAAAATTAAGCGTATCTTGAGAATGTTTAAAAGCTTTAAATGCCAACCAAAAGTTGAATCTACGTGTTGATTAATCAGGAATTCTTGTAATACCATTTTCGTTACCATTTTTCTTTTTTGTACGTTTTTTTTTTTTTTTTTTTTTTTTTTTTTTCAACGATCATTCGTTGAAAAATGTTTCTAATAAATTTACGTTATTTGAAAATGTTAATTCAGACAGAATCTCCATAATAAGGATATTCTCAAAATTCCTGTTAGCTATAACTTTTGAATGAGAGTACGAATCGAGCTGTCACTAGAAACCAAATGATAACGAGGAGTAAAAACGTACATTTAAATAATTTGGACGTGATTTAGATATGCTCAATTTTTTTTGTGTCGCATAATGAAGATAATGATGATGATAATGTTGATAACGATCAAAATAATCATGATTCCGTGTATATTTTGACAATACTATTCTTGTTACCGATCCTAACGCCGGATACAGGGCGTCCATTTGTAAATTTATTGTGAACCGCGCGTTATTAAATTAAAAAAAAAAAAAAAAAAAAAAAAACATTTCTATAACGAATAGGATCTTTGTGGAAAAATTTATATGCGAATGAACAAAAAGTTAACCTCGACATAAATATATATATATATATATATATATTTATATAATTTATATTTTACTTATTATTCTATATACAAATAATGTACAAATTGAATTTATTTCATTGCCATATATTTGACGAATGTACATCATCTGGCATAATATTTTGATAAATGCCTCATTTGTACTATTGTTTGACAGTATTTATGTCAAGTACGAAAGAAACGATTGTTGCATATAAATTTTTTCCATCAATATTAAATTGTGTAAAAAACAAAAAAGAAATTTTCAACTGTTTGAAATCAACGTCAAATTCGAAAGTGTATTTCGAGAAAAAACAAAAAAAAATTTCCAATTTAATTGGTACCGAAATTCGTGCATTTGGATCAACTCCGATTTCGAGTTCGACGAAAATCTATTTCCTCGATCGGTACCGCACAGTTTTTATAACCACGAAAAAAAAACGTAAAAATTCTTTTTTCGAAGGTGGTAAAGAATCTGCAAATTAATAACGCGCGTATGTTCTATATGTGTATAAAAAAATAACAAGAAAAAATGAAGAAAAAAAAAAATCGTTCGAACGATTTACGAAGATGCGATTCCACTGCCCCTTTTGAACTGGCGAGTCCCATCGCGTACGTAGATATGAAAAATTAAAAAACGACAAAAACGATTCCATCATCGTATTTTGAATTTTAGTTTGTACATTTGTTTGTTCGATCGATTTTTATTCGCTATTCATTTACGAATTAACATTTTTTTAAATGAGAATTATGATGAGAGAGATTGAGAAACGAGTGAGTGAGCGAGTGTGAGACGAAAGCGTTAAACCGTGAAATCATCATGTACAAAGTTCAATAATTGTCGACGACGAGACGAGAAAAAAAAAATGAATAAATAATAGAAAGAAAGAGAAATAAATGAAAACAAGAAGATTTCCGCGTTAGTCTCGTCGTCGAACGTGCCATTAACGTCAGTTATCTTTTGTAAATACTCATATTAATTTTCATCTCGGTGATGATGAGCCTGCGAGCGTCTCCTTTTCGAAAATAAATTAGTACAAATTTTTTTTTTTTTTTTTTTTGTTTCTTCACTCTTCGTACACATGAGGAAAAAAAAAAGTACCACGAATAAAACGAAAATAACTGAATTTTGATACTTAATTTTTCGGCCTTGCAGCGCCGACGGCAACACCCGCCCGTCCACACCGTCGTCGACTGACAATAATTACAGCCGACGCCAACCAAATTTCGTAATCGTTATTATCTTTTTTTCTATTTCTTTGATCAAAAAAACAAATCTAATTAACTTTCGAGCATCAAAAAATTGGAAAATCTCTTTTATTTTATATTTTCCAGCTTTCGAATCAGCGAATCCGGTTTTTTTTAACAGTTTTTGTTTTTTTTCTTTCTTTTACCTTCATTGAGTACACACGACTTTCATAGACGCCGTTTAATCGTTTAACTTACCATCACGTGTATTGTAAAATACTGTAATAACTGTACGGATAAGCGATAAGTTCTAATAAAAGAAAATACTTAAAAAAAAAAACGTAATATTCAATGATTCGCTCGATCACGAACGAATGTTCGTCAGCCCGATCGTTGTTTCCATCAATCCGAGAGGAATTAACTGGACCGAGTTGCTCAAACATTTATTCGGAATTGCCTCAAACGTTTCATTCTCGCTGTCCGATTCCGTACTCGAGAAACTTCGTACATTCGGTCTTACGAGAAATTCGACACTCGGGTCCGTCTCGTTTATCGCATCCAATCGCAAATTCATACTTTTTTTAGTTCTGTGAAGCCTGAAAGTTTCACTTCGTCGCTTGAAATTCATCTCCGAAAAATTTCCAATTCTCGTAACATCTTTTCTGTTGGAAACAAAAAAAATGTTTGAACTTCTGAGAATCAAAATCATTGCTCGACCGCACACATTTTCATCGCTGAAATTGCACCGATCAATGGAAATACTTTAAAGATCAAATCGGAATGATTGTAAGGAAAAAAAGCGTTGACAGATAAATACGAAAATGATTGACTAAAAAATTGTAAATGAATCGATCGCAAATAATTTTTAATAGAAATCTACTGATGTAAGTTATTTGAAGAAAAAAAAACAAATGTAAATACTTCATTTCGACAGACGCCAAATCACCGAATTTGTCGATCAAAGAATTTTCGTTAATTTTCAAAATTTCCATGGACGAGTCTCCGGAGCATTCGATTCCTGATACTTTATCAAAAACGCATGAATTCTTGTCCGCATTATTGATCGTTTCATTCTCGTCAGTTCCCAGATCGTCTCCCATTGCCTTTTTGTTTGCTTTTGCTTGGCTAACAGTGATTTCACTATTCGATCTAAGAGTGTGAATTTGTCGTGATTTTTTAACTCTCTTCGAGCGAGCAACGACGCTCGGGCTCGAGGTAGAAAAGAAAACTTGGGATTTCGTTGTTCTTCGAATCCCGTGAAGAGGCTCATGGGGCTGATGGATTTGAATCGTTGGACGTTTTTGATTCGAAAAACGGATGTTAGCCTCGTCGATGTTCTGGCGAACTCGAGCGGTGCACGGTTGAAGATAGAGAATTTCTCCTTCCGGAAGAAAAAGTCTCTGCATGTGTGATCTGAAACAACGAACGGCACGATTGAAATTAAACGAGGAAAAAAAAGAAGATTGAACCGGTATCCGGTAACGAACAATTTTCATTTTTTTAATATATTCAAACGGTAATTATAATTCAAAGAAATTTTCACGTTTTTTTTTTATGGCCTTAAGGAGTTTCGGTACAAAAGGCAAAATTTTAAGAAATTAATGAAATTTGGTGATAATGTTCTTTAACATCAAGTACGAAAATACAAATTTTTTCAAAATTTTCTTTTACTCAGTTATCGAGTAATTACGCATTAAAGCAGATTTCTTATGCCCGAAGTGTATACCTATATATATGGAAACGCTATGCTTATACACGTGAACTTTAGTCTTCAATTACTCGCGATAACTGTGTAGAAGAAAAATCTGAAAAAATTTGTATCGTCAAATTTGGCACCAAATAATATGTTCATAAAATTTTATAAAATTCTTAACTTTTTGACAATTTTTTGTGTTTTCAACATGGTTTAGCATGGCAACATTGTATCGCCTGTACCGAAACTCCTTAAGAATCGTTATTATTATTTTTTTTTAACCAAAGACACAGACATAAGAGAATCAAGAAGAAAAAATGTTTCAACGACGAAGCTGTCGTGAAAATGAATATTCGGACATTAATTTCAGACAGTGAATAAGGTTTGAAGATAAAAATGAATAAAACCAAAAGCCATAAATTATAGTAAATTTGCACTCGTATTTTCTCAAGTCTCGAAGCAAATAAAATGGTCTAATCAATAACAAAAAAAGTTGTACGTTTCCGGCTCCCGTGTTGGTTTATCCCATGACAATAAAAATCTAATGAAATAATAAAATAGAGTTGTTTCCTATGGGAAATAAAATTACCTGGAAGGTCCTCGATCGGCGGCAACGATGGCTCTCGAATGATTGATGATTTCGGATCTATTTCGCAAGAGTCCAAGACGCTCGAGGAATCCAAGCAGCGATGCGACTGGTACGGTAACCAGGGCGACAATGGCAACGAGACAAATGAGGTGCCAAGTAAAATTGACAAGGATGACGATAGGATTTTCCATGCTCGCTGAAGTCGTGTGAGCAAAAGGAGCGAGAAAACTTCCAATTAGGGAAGAGAATAAATGGGTCGCAACAACGTTGCAATAATCTTCTAGGGCACTTTGAAAAACTTGTCTTGAAACGATGTAGTGTATTATGCCACCGGTACAACCGAGGCCGAGGCACAATAGAGGATTATAAAAGAGTACACCGGCCGAAACGACAATCGTACCGGCGATCGAAGCTTGAACGCATCTCATTACCGTCCAGTAATTGAACGGTTCTCTGCTCAGAACAAAATGTAGCGCAACGACAACGAGACTGCTCGATGAAGCACCGAGAAGATTATTCACGATAACCATCGATATTTCTTTTTTCGATGTTCTCGGATTATTCGGAGCGGTGCTCGATAAACAGAGACCCTGAAAAACTCGTAACGAATCATTTACATTTACTTTTTTGTTTTTCACTAATCATGCATGCAAAAATTATTGCACGAGCTTTTTATATCGGGAGAGATGAAAATTTTATTGCAGTTTTAAGCTACGACGACTGTTTTTTAATTTCCTTCATTTTAGTTCGTTTTTTTTTTTCTTTTTTTTTAGTTTTAATTTTAAGGGAGTTCATCTGGTAATCGAATTAACAAACAGATATTGATTAAAAAATTTGAATACAGTTATCAATATCGACTAGATCACCTGTCAAAATTTCAGGTCCTCAGAATACTTTGTTTGAAAGAAATTAATAAAAACAGATTTCCCAATTTAACACGGTTCCTTATGCGTTTCTGTGGTTTTCCCGTCTGTAAACATGTAATTCGCAAGCATTGACAAACAGTTTCGTACGAAACTTTTATAAATGCTTAAAAAATATCTAAAAAATCTCTTTACCACTTCACAAAATCCATTCGATACTTATGAGGTTCGGAATAAATAAATTTGTCTCGAAGAAGGAGGTTAAACTTTGGAGGTTAAACACACTAAACATACTGAGCCGACTACGCTAGTCGTGACAGTTTTGGGTTTTGACTTGCTCGGTACCAGATGAACTCCCTTAAGATTAGGTTTAAGATCAGTTTGAGAAAAATTGGACCAAAAAAAAATGAAGAAACTGGCGTCTTCAGAAGACGCCAAGAAAGAAACGAAAAAATAAGATTCGTTTTGCCATTAAAAATAATCAATGGGAATAAGATTCGAGTGAAAATATATCATGATCCAAATTGTGTTTGTCATTTTGAGAAATTTCGATATCTCAATTTTTTACGTAAATACAAAAGAAAATAAAGTTTAACGATTTCGTTCAATCTACAAATTTGAAAACTCATCGATAATCAAAAACTATCGATGAACGAAAGAATATCGAATTATCAGTTTAAATAATATTGGAAAACGAACAAAGCGAGCGATGGCTGAACGCTCAATTCGGTATAGAAAAAAAGTTACAGAATTTTCAATGGTATGATGATAAATTTAAAAAAGTAAAAATCCATCATTCGATTATTTTATTCGAAAAAAAAACTGAAAAATTATTATTGAAATTGGAAAAGAATCGCGAAAATACAGTCCATGTAACCAGCCTGATAGCTTATTTTTTTTTTATATAGAATCGAAAAAAAATGTATTCCTTATCTCTTCTTCTCTACACATTATATAAAAAATCAGTTCGGTAAAAAATATTTGTTCGTTTCACAATCGTAAAGCACTGAACCGATTACGATGAATCTTCAACGAGATTAAAGAACGAGGTCCAAAATGTAATTTGTGATTTTAAGGAATTTCCTTAGAAAATTTGGGTGGCTACATACGACAATATGATAAGAATTTAATAAAATTTAGTGATAACATTCTTTAGCATCAAATGCAATGACACAAATTTTTTCAAATTTTTCGTCTATATAGTTGTCGAATAATTGGAGTTTACAATATGCAAAAGATATACCTATATATATCAGAATCCTATGCTTACGGATGTAAACTCTAGTGTTAAATTACTCGAAAACTATGTAGAAGAAAAATCTTAAAAAATATTTATATTCATATTTAATTGAAAAGAATATGCTCACCAAATTTCATTAAATTCTAATCATTTAGAATTTTCCTATGCTTTTAACATGGCAACATTGTTGTGTGTAGCCAACCTCCTTAAATAAATCGATTATTTTTTTTGCCTTCTCACTGTACATGAGACCCAAATTAAATTAGCGCTTGTAAAAATCGATGAAAAGATTGAAATTGAATTTTCTCATAATAAATATTGTGGAGGTAGCATACCTGAAGGCCGAGGAGTATAAAAAAGTAGCCAGCGAGTGCTGTGCCTGCTGAATCAGTCGGAATGCTCGCGTCATCGATATCCCTGAGTCTAATAATTCTTCTGCCGAGTATAACGCATCCGACATAACCGGTGAGGCTTCCAACGATGTGAACAATCGCAGAGCCCCCGTGATCCAAAAAAACAACGTCATACCCGATAAAATTATTTCGAGCCATCCAGCCTTGAGGGGTCCATGCCCAATGAATGACAAAAGGTTGAACGATGCCGGAAATGATGAAGCCGATTAAAAGATAGGCGAGCACGTGAGTTCGGCCAACGAGGCAACACGTGTAAATGGCCGATGCGACGATCGTGGCTTGCCATCCTACAAGTATTTCTTCCTTGTCGATGCTCTCTGCTCCGTCACCGATCCATTTACCATTTCCTATCAAACCGCCTGTATCGCCGTTATAAGCGATTACGAATCCGCCGATAACGTAAACGATCGTGATCCAAAAAAAATCGAGGATATTATGAAGCAACACGAGATTTACATTGGTAACTGGTATACTTCCGATTTGAACGAGAAAAAAGCCGATTCTCGTTATTATTGTCAACACCAATATTATCAACGAATTGTTTTCCTTCGGCGATACAGATTCTACGGGTGAGGCTTCGGCTTGCCGAAAATGGGCGTACGAACGACCAATTTGCTCGTTTAAATCTAACGCACTAGACACAGACATTACACGATTCAACTTCACTCGGACACGCGAGACCTCTACCGTTACTGTATCGAGAATATATAAATCAAACGTTTTTCGTTTCGTTCATTGTAACGCGATGACATTCTCGGGTACGAAGTTTATGTCACGCGCGCATTTTGACAGCTCTTTCCGCCTCGAATTTTTTCGTCGATCTAATATGTTTGACAGTTGAGGGACGTTCTTTATTGGAACGATAAATAAAAACGGTTGGAAACTACCGCAGGACACTAAACAAATCGCGCACGTACAGCCGAAAAGCTTTTCGACAGTTTTCACGTTTTTTTTTTTTTCAATTCAATCATTCAAGTTCATGGTATTTGCCGTGTTAAGATTTCAGATGAATTTTATTGTTTACAAAAAGTGTGAATTCTAATTGAAAATATTTGAAATTCGAAAGAAACGATGATCGTTTCGTGAACACGAGACGACGAGCGATGCGAGGTTATATTTACATGGCCTGCAACGCTGTCCACGCGAAAACAAATAACATGAACGAAAATATTGAGAATTGAACACGAGAGGGTCTTGAGAGATCGGAAACTCGGTAACGGGGTCATTAACAGCTGATCGGCAAAGGTTCAATGATAAAAAAGGTAGACACACGGGAGGAAATAGAGGGGAGAATTTAAATGAGAGAGAATAAAAGAGAATAAAACTGTTGAGGAAATGTGGGCGCGAGCGCGCGCGCGCGTCGTTTGTTGTGTCGACGCGCGCAACTAAAAGTATTATCTTCGGTTGATTTCGGGAGTTCTCGTACGGGGGGAGGGGTATTCGCGACTCGAGCCGCCGAGTCATAATGTGGTAAATACCGCAGGGGACTGGTGGTTCGGGTTTGCGGTGCAGCAGTCGCGCGCGAGCGGCCGTTGGGCCGTATTATTCGAGAAATCAAATCGACTTAACATCTATCATTTAAATACACACAAAAAGTGTAATAAACAAATAGTCCGATAAGTGTTGGAGAGAGACAGCAATAAAAAGAAGCGGGCAGAGAGAATAATTGCGCAAACTCGAGGAAGAAAGATAAATAATTATAAGGAGAATAGAAGAAGGATTCTCTCGTGGCGCCGGGGCAAAGGAAAGTGGAGGGGGAAAGAAAGGAAGAAAGAGAAAACGCGCGCGCCAAGACCGCAGTGGACAGGTGTCTCTCTCTCTCTCCCTCTATCACTCTTTCTCTCTCGCACTTTCCTTCTCTCCAGTTCTCGCTCTTTGTCCCCGCGAATATAGTTTTCGGTGTGCGTGTCGAACGTGTAACCGGCTAAACATGGCCGCCGCGGGTGTAACGTGTCGTACATTCGTCGTTCTCAGATTCGAAATTACTCGTGCACTTGGTATTGCGTCTGTCAACACACCGAGGAAATATCGAAATGTGAGTTTTAACCGTTTGACTTATTTCGATAATAATCAAACACATGCTCTTTCTTTTTTTTTATGTCAAATCCTTTCAAATCAATGGCAATTACTTACACCGCTTGTTTTTATTTCTACGAACGATAAGATCGGTCTGTTTACTTTCTGGAAATATTATTTCAACAGAAACGATCATAACAATGGCACCGTGTAAAGACCAACAATTTTCTTGTTCTTAAAAACCGTTTATTATTCCAACTCGTAGCAAACCTCAAATCTCTGTTATTAGCATATTTATGAATTTCGTTGAAATAACAATCGTTATAACGAAACCATAAGTTCACCATAATGAATTTCGTTGAAATAACAATCGTTATAACGAAACCATAAGTTCACCATAAAATATGATGATGATATTTTGAAGAGAGAAAACTTTTGACACTCTTGTTTGTGTTTCACCGACCGGTGTTGAAAGTATCGCATCGTATGTCAGGCACGCGCCCTCGTGCAGTAACACGAAGGACATGTAAACATCAGGTCACCGCGCGATGTTCCGGATTCCAGCCCAGTTTCTTTTCCTTTTTTTAAACATACGGAGTTCCGATTAATTGTTATCCAGCTTCGATCGCTCGAATACAACAAAATATATCTATTTCCAATAATTTTCTTAGTAAGATTTCTAAAAAATATGTTTTTAATCAGAATTCTTTGAAGTTTGGAAAACATCTCAATAATTATTCGTCATTACCATCTAGAAATTGAATCAAAATACTTTTTTTTTCAATTTTAATTTCATGCAACGTCAGAAAGTTTCTTTGTGTCGTCCATTCTGACGTTTTAACGATGAAAAATATGGTAAATGATTCGAGAAGCAATAAATACATCGAAATTTTAGATTTATGGTTATAATCCGATAAATGCAATTTGATAATAAATATTTGAAGCAATTTATCGCTTACAGGAAGCTTTGAATAATAGATTGTTGATAGTGCATCGAAAAAAATGGAATTCGTAGAATTTTCTATGAAAGATTGAACAAGTACAGGGTTTTGGGTTCGATGATTAAGCAACGTCGAAATAAAAAAATTCAGACTAGTCGTATATCATGAGCTTTTGTGGTTGGATACAGACTGATGTTAAATTTATGTACCGCGTATAGCTTATCTATAGAATCCCTGCTCGTGTATATATATATATATGTATATATAGATCATGAAAATTACATTTAAGCAGCCCTGACACTGTGCAACACGCGTTAAGGGCAGAAATCTTTGTGTGCATCGTGTGTGGATCGAGTCAATCATTAAGGGAATGGATCAGTCAGTATCTTGCCACCGTGAGTGCGAGAGAGATAGCTGCAAATTTCGAAAGTGAAATTCTCCAACACGGTTTGTCTGATTAAAAAAAGGCCCTGTCAGCGGATTTTTGCCATCGTCCTGCGTCCGCTGACAGAGCCTTTTTGTAATCGGTCAAACTGTACGGAAGAATTTCAATTTCGAAAATTCGAAGTGAGGTTAGGTGACTGATCCATTCCCTTAATGAACGTCGCGCGAACTTCTCTCTTCCTTTCTTTCTCTGCCGATGAATCAGAGAGTTGTTACGAGACAGTAATTTGCCATGACCGGCATTGTACTCGCTCTCGGTGTGGATAGCTTACGTATCCCATTCATAGTAAATCGTTGATGTCATCTCTTTCGTATACAGCATCGAAGCTGCTTTGCATCATTGAAGTGCAGCGTGAATTTTTTACTTGTCATTCAAATTAGCTACTTTTTTTTTATTTTTTTTACTGATTTTGTGTGTGAATTCATAAAAAGATGAAAAAAAGAGACATTCGAGCTATTTTCTTAGCCTCAATTTCCATGTGGAATCTTTGGGCAACACGAAAAAATAAAAACGACTTCTCGTAGGATGTTCTTTGAAAGTCTGATCAGGGGAATAATTTTCTTTTGATTTCGCAACGACTTCATGTTTCGTGGAGCTCTCGCACTGAGAAAAAAAAAAAAATTTGTTCATTGAACTGAATCCATTTCGATAGACGAGAATTTTGTAGATCCAACCATTTTTTTTTCGTTCAATAACCAATAATTTAGTTCGTTCGAGCGAATCATTAAAATTTCTTACTTATTAATCAACCGAATCACCGGAATCAAATGATTTTGTTGGAACAACTGTTATTATTTATTTTCTTACGCGTACTTTTTAAATGCTGTAACAAATATTTGAATCTCTGTCATCAAATCGAGTAAACGTAAATCGTTGGAATAAATGAATGAATTAATTTCATTTCGATGGAATTTTGTTTTGATTTTTTTTAATTCGAATGACACGTTTTTTTTTTCTCGATGTGTTTATTATTCACTAGCTGCGCCTGCAGGCTTTATCCGCTGAATCTATAGCAGGCTAGCTTTTTTTTTGGCTTTTTTATCAAAATCAAGATATTTCTTAAAAACAAAAACACATTTTGAATCTCGTGTGAAAGATTTTTCGTAATCGGTTCAGTGTTTTTCGATTGTAAAACGAACAACCATTTTTCAGGGAACAGATTTATATAGAAGAAGAGATAAGGAATACTTTTTTTTGGACTATATTTTCGCGATTATTTTTCAATTTCAATAATAATTTTTTCTGAATAAAATAATCAAATGAAGGATTTTCACTTTTTTTAATTTTTCATCATTTCATTAAAAATTTTGTAACTTTTGTTCTGTACCGAATTGAGCACTCAGCCATCGCTCATTTTGTTCGTTTTCCAATTTTTTTTAAGCTGGTTTTTAAGCTTTTAATTACCGATGAGTTTTTAAATTTGTAGATTTTGATATTGTAGAAAAATTTGAACAGATTTTATGTCGAGATTTCAATATTCCCTATGTGTTTTCTCAATGGTCTTTCTATACAACAAAATTTCGGTTTTTTACTTTTTTATTCAAACGGGACTCATAACGAGAAAGAAATTGAATATTCCTTCGTGTGATTTTTTTATTGAACGATTCAGACATTTTTATGTAACAAGAATTCAAATTATAACACCCAGTTTTCCAATATGCCTTTTCATGGCTGGATTTTTATACACTCTTGCTTCATACACTTTCCATCATCTCGGCCTTACTCTCGAGCACGTGGTCCCTTTCCAACGAGATTATGTACTATATATAAACTGCTTTCTGTACAAAGAATTCTCAGATTAAAACTGGAGAGAAAGAGAGCTAAAGAGGAAAAAAAAACGCGAAGAGTTGATCTCGACCTTCACCAGGGATTATATCAAGGCACAATCACGAATATCCCTTGTAATACCTTCACAATCTTCAAAAACAACATCTACATTTGTTGATGGACAAATTTAACTCGAATTTAGCCTCCGAAGGTCGAATCATGAATGTCAGACATTTTTCATCCGCAAAAAAAAACAACATTCAAAATCTTTAATCAGCACACCGGAAATTTGCTCGGAACGAAAAATTCATAAATAATTATACAAAAAATGAAGATTTTCATTCAGTTTCTCTTATTTCGAGGCACGAAAATATTATCGAAATATCTTTTTATTCAGGGTGTCAAACGATCTGAAAAATCATGAAAAACCTTAAATGTCATGAAAAAAATTACCATCAAACCTGATTTTTACAAGGTCTCCGCAGTTTTTATGATCATTTTTGTATTTTCATAATTTTGTATGTAAATTTTGAAAAAATTCTAACCTGTTCCAAAATTCAAAAATAGAGCTGTTTTTGATGTTTTTTTTTTTTTCTAAAAACTTCGTAATTCCCTAATTATATCAATGAATCGACGAGACAAATCAAATTATATCGACTGGAAATACCTAAATATGAAAAAAATTCACGAACCGAGTTTTCTTTTTTCTACAAATTTCTCAATATTCGTATATTTTCTGTTATCGTACAACATACACACATTTATTCGAAGAGCAGAATGGAAATATTGAAATTCTGAAAATTTGCATGCTCTCATACACCAGCGAGGCATTCACAATGTCATGAAAAAAAATCCATATTGCTCGCCTTGAAAATTCTTAAAAGTCATGAAATTTTAGTTCTGGTAAAAACTAAAAACTCTGTTATCTCATCTTGCAAATTTTACTTTTAAATAAAACTCAAATTCTACTCAATAACAGCGCGCCGATTCATCACTTTCATATTACCGATAAAAAGTCCAATACTGAAAATATTTCAGTCGAATTTCCGTCGTTGGATGGTCCCCGCCGAATTTTTTAAAATTCGGATTTCGTAATCAAAGCCCTCGCCCAAACCACTCGGTTACAAGAATTTCTTGATTACAATTTTTTCTCTCACGGGTCTTCCTGTCCTATACCGGACGATTGATAGCTTCATATTACATTCCTGAATGTACATATAACGCTCATTGAGGTATCTATTTAGTAAAGCTTCAATTTATAACCAATTCTGTGCGATCACATCGATGGGGAACCTCGAGCGTTTTACATGCGTGTCAATTACACCGAGATTAATCAGCTAGTTGTTTCCCATTTCCCTTCAATACAGTACTATTCGACTACCACTACTGTACCAATTCGTTTATGTCCGTATCTATCTTTCCCCTCTCCCTTTATCTCTCTCTATTTATACACGCACAGAAAGAAAAAACGCAAAAAAGAGATTACATTATGAATATATGGGCAAACTGATTATGTCCTATAGTTTTGAGGATTCGTGGAAGATTGTCAGACGTTCCGGGTCAATTATAACATTTCTGCCTGCTTGTTTCAACGAAATTTTGACACTTGTCTTCTCGCTGACATTTTCATAATCACTATTACATTGGTACAAAAAATTTGAAAGATAAATTTTGTACTAATTCGCAGTGTCGTTCAAGGTACAATACATCTGCAAAATGATCTGAGACAGAAAGTTTTTATATTTGAAATAAATATGAAATAGGTGGAACCCTGTAAAATATCACATTTTCGTCGATATTTAAAAAATAGGGAGACAGAAATCAATAAAAATCTGTTGAACGATGAATAAGTATTGTACGATTATTGTCGAAAACAAATTATTACATTTCACCATAAATTTTTAAAAATGGGTGATAAAATTTGTTGGGTTGGGTCTATCTTACAATGCATAACCTGCCGATGACGTTGAGAAGTGGAGTTAGAAGGATCCGAGAACGGTACAGGTTCCGCTAAAAGTTATCGACTGCAGACAACAGAACTATCCAAAAAATTGATTTTATTTTAGTCACTGTGTTACATTTCGACTTTCAAATAGTCAAATATTTTACGTATGCGTATCGAGAACAAGTAATTTATTGACTTTGTAAAAATTATTGCCGATTGTGAAATCTTGAAGTAGATTTACTTTTGAAGAGAACTGTCTCTCGACTGTTGAGTTGCAATGAGAAATTGAAAAGTAGTCGTTTTCAAGTTCGGCGAAATTTTTTAGTGTATCCAGATTATTTAATAATTTAAGCTTGAAGTAATTCATTTCTTCGTATTCTTTTATCATCATTTTTATTCGATTTGATAAGGGTATCACGAAATTTGGAAAAAGATTCAATAATTCTAAGTACTCTTGATGGATATTATCGTTGTGAAAGACCATGAATCATGTTTTATAATAAAGCAATGTTCAAAAAATAATAATAATAATTTTTTTAAAACCATGAATCATGTAGAAAATATTCGAACACTGAAAACAAAATTTTGTTGAAATATTCAAATATTTTGTTGCACGTATTCAATAAATTTTTTTTGTTCAGTCAACAAAATTTCGAATATTACAACAAAGCTTCTTTGTACCGAAAGAAAACTTTATTGAGAGGATAAAACATTTTGTTGTGTCGTCAAAATATTTTGTTGGAACGTATTCGACGAAATATTTTAAGGTTTCAACAAAATTTTGTTTTCAGTGAAGTGATTTTTTAACTCCCGACTGCCCACTCGGGCAAAAGCCGGGAGTTATGCGTTTGACCGTGATCAGCTGATTTTCACGAATTTTTTAAGCAGCATGTTTGTTGAAACGACAAAAAATTACTTGACCAAATTGGAGAAACAGGTTCTATTACCGGTGGACGTGGTTTGGAGTCGTAATTTGGTACGATTGCTTGTATATTTAAAGAATAATTAGAAAAACAAAAAATCACCGTTCAACCATATCGACACAACAATAGGTGATGCCGCCATAACTATATTCACTCGCAACATCTGCGCCATACTTCACTCGTTGATTGTTATATTATTTTTTTTTATTATTTAATTATATTTATAACAATTAATTAAAAAATTATGAACTTTAAAGAGTGTGAAACAAAAAAATGTTTTGAAAAAACATAAAAACTCCCGACTAAAAATAGTAGTAAACCATAAAAAGTCTGAAATAATAAAAAATAGATGTCGGGATTTTCGTCGGGAGATGTCTCTAATCGTATCATTGAATAAGAAGTAAAGACATCTCCCGACGAAAATCCCGACATCTATTTTTTATTATTTCAGACTTTTTAAAGTTTACTACTATTTTTAGTCGGGAGTTTTTATGTTTTTTCAAAACATTTTTTTTCCACTAGGATATATGAAAACAAATAAGTTTCTCGTATTTAGGAAAGCAAAAAAAAGGCCGCTGCTCTAAACCACAAATATGTTTCTTGTACGTAATTTCTTGTGATGTGAAAACGCGTAAAGCTCCTCGGCGTTTATTACCGATTGGCACGACATCAAAAATGCAGACATTAGGAAAATGGAATATTACGAGTTTCGCGAAATTATTGTCTCACGAAAGTATCGATCGGTTGGACGGAGAGAAGTGTTTATTAGTATGAACAAGAGTACTTAAAATTTAATGTCGACGTCGTCTGACGCTAGAAAAGCATCGGTTGTATAAATATGCACTTTTACTGAATACGTTACCTTTTACACACACACACACACATACACATTTATACAGGTACAGAACCGGATTTGCTACTTTTTGAAGGTCTTTCGGGTTGCACACAAAAATGATTTGGTGACGGGAATGGTTACGTGAACGGAGCCTAAGTTAAGGTTCCATTTTTTTATGGTGATCGAAGGTCGTTTATCGAACTTTCGTCATCGAGAGCCGAGCCGAATCGAATTTTCGAAATATCGTATCACGAACTAGCTATTTCGATTGATTTCGGAATTCTTTTATAAAGATTCAAAATAATTCCGTTATGTAACGACTCTTTGTGAAGTCTGGGGCCAATTTCTCGCCACCCGGAATATTATTCGGCGGAAGTAAGTGTACTTGTCTCAACTTTTTTACAGGATCTATGCTGTTTTTTTTCGTGGCTCAGGATTGAGAGTCAAATATAGTCGAAATAATCGAAAGAAACAAATATATTTGTTTTCCATCCATCCATTATTCACTGTTTTTTTTCTTCACACGTATTCTTCGTCTTACTTCTTGTTATTCATCCGATTTCCGATGCTGCGCACTTAAACCCTATAAAAATGCGAGTCGAACGAGACACTATACCGATGAAATCGATCAATTATTCGTCCACAAACTCCAAACTTTGTCAAATATTCATTCATAAAAAAAAAAAAAACAAATTTCCACTCAGTCTCACACACTTTTCTTCATTTTTTATTCTATTTTATTCTATAACTAACAAAGGAATCGTGTAATAAAATTAAAAAAATTTAATAGCCATTGCAGATTTTCGTTTTTACGAGCATATTGAATGGATATGCAGGCGAAACAGTTGGATTCCCACTTTATGAGGGTAGGCTGAATCGCAAATTGGAGCAAGTATATTTCGTGAACGAATTTCGCTCGTGTGCAGAATGTCTATGTGGTTTGCATAGAAAGGTCGTTAACTGTTTGCCCCAGATGGGGACAGTGTCAGCTGATTCTGTACGGTGTCCAAGTACACTGAATTTATTATTTGAATTAGACATTTTATTGACGAAACGATTCAGAAGTTTTTAATTAAAATGAATATATCGAATTCGTTGAGTGGTTGATCATTTCTGTTGCCGAATTCATCACTTTCGGGAGAAGAAAAATATGTTGTCGAAAGCTCACGAATGATCGCTATCCTAGAAATTGTATCGATAAACTGAACTTTTATAATCCACTTATCAGCTTTCTTCATTTATATTCCCAATTTTATTCTAATGGAGTTTTAATTCGAAAACGAGAGAAAAATAAGGAGAAAACGTAAGTAAATTTTCACTTATTCTTGACGCTCTTGGATCCTCGTTGTCAGTACCATAACGAGGTATCATAATGAGATTCTCGCTCGGAATTGGAGCAGAGTCGACCTTTCGCGAACTCGTGCTCCTCTCCTTCTCCACCTCATTTTCTATATCTCTTTCCTGCAGCACATCATATTTTACGATATAATATTGTTTATTGTCGAGAATTTAATCTCTTTGGTTTTCATATTAATACGAAATCGTCCGTGAATCATCCATCTAATCTATCAGAATAAAAACGTGCGTTGACGTCCAAAATATTTCAATTAAAACATTTTTCTACAGATTTCAATTTCGTATTCTCCGATCTTTAATTTAACGAACTATTGATCATCAGCTTCTTTTTTATCTCGGTCCTGTTCTCGAAATTAATTTAACAGCTACGATATAAAATCATCAATGAAACTATTCATTCAACTGTTTTTCTTTTATTTTTCTCCCTTTATTTACCGTTTATTTATTCGTTTGGTTGTCATTCGCTTTGAAACTGATACCGAACCAAATTATCACTGCGAAACTCAATTACGGATCGTAATTTTAAACATGCCCCGTCCGAACGAATGACTGGTTGAACTTGACCCAGAAAAGACAGCGCTACTCATCGTCGTGTGTATATTGCACGAGAGAAAAGGAGACAGGGATATAAGGGGTTATCGCAGCACGATCGACTTTATCGAGGTGTGGCTCATATGGCAGGCGTATAACCAGAACCAGAAAAAAGCTTATTTCCGAACAAGCCGCGCGAGAACCAACATTTATTATTCCGCCTGGTTGGATCGAAATCCGGAGGATACTCCATCACGAAAAAGTAATAATTCAAAGCATTTGTATCCACATTTGTTTCCTTTTGTTTCGCATATTTATGTACTTTTGGGCGGAGGTAGAAATCGTTATGTTGAATCAACGCGTCAAATTAATTTCGATCATAATTTGGACTGGAAAACTTATGCTGGAATTGCTGTTGCTTTAAAATATAGATCTCGACGAATTAAAAATCAGCAGATTACGGCCAACGCATAACTCCCGTCTGTCTACCAATGCTCTGCCAGTCATAAGTTAAAAATAGAATTGTTCGTGATAAGAAATTTTTTCAGCGATGAATTTTCACGAGTTTACGCATTAAAAAAGCCTTTGTCAGACGAGTGCCAATGTGGACGGTGTTCCAGAATTATTTTCGCGTACACGAGCATCCATTGACTTGATATTTATTGGAGCGAGTATCGCGTCAGTTTCGTCATAAAAATATCAAAAACATCGATATGTTTTTGATGAAATCAATTTCCTGAGGGGTTGCTGGAAGATGTTTCCTGGAGTGTGCACAAGAGATGCAGGAAACGTCTCTCGACATCCCCTCAATTCCATATGAGCTGCCACAATTATCGTTCAATTATTCAGTGTGATAAATATTTTCAGATCAAAAAAACGAAATCCTGAGAGAGTTATTTTATGATTATTTTCTTGTTTTTATTTTTCCAAATGTGTTATTTCGAAGTCAGGAGATTTTACGTTTTTTAAAACAATTTTTATCAAGCTATTCGATTTCATCAGATTTTTTTCGATTTTTCTCTTTCTATTGGTCTTTGTTGCAAGTAAATTCGTCCAGCCAATCTTGGGATATGATAATTAAAAAAATATATACTTTCTAAGGTGGTGAGAGGCTTACGGTCATTGGTGAACAACAGTTTCACGAATGAAATAGTGAAAAAAATGTTAAAAACTTGCAAACTTATTAATTATTCACTTATTCATCAACGAAAACGTTTCCCATCGATCGAACTCGAAAGCTTTTTCGTTTGTTTTCGACAAAGCATTGTTATGTGAAATTGGCACTTTGCTTGAAAAGAATAGAATTGTACCGAAATCCCTTAATGGGACCGAGTTGTCCCTACCATTAGGGTGTTAATTATCGAGCCCTCGAAAAGAGCCAGAGGAGTGGAAATAAAAAGAAAAAAAAATAATTAAAAGCTTGAACCCCTTAACGCGGCAAACTCGCGTGGTGAAAAAAAAAGAGATTTATGGCCTCTGTAGAGGGCGCGGTCGGAAATGAGCCGATCCTTTAAAACTTCGTTGTTCAGGAATTTCAAACAACTCGCGTATTTTTTAGAAATAACTTTCCTTCCGAGCGTCGTTTCGATCGAAAACTTGATTTTTAAGGAGAACGTAAAGCCGCGAATTGATAAACGCGTTCAAATAAATCACGAAATCCGATAAAGTTCCGTTTTATCTTTCCGGAAAACTCCGAATCGCTACGGTAATCGTTATTCGAAAGTGGAACTTTTTTTTCTTGTGGTTATAAACATTCCGAGATTGAAAAAAGAAAAAGATTCATTATCTCTGATCTCGTATTAATCGTCGCCAGCGATTCTCGCGAATTTGAAAACTTTACGAATAATACTTCGGAAGACTCGTGTATATGACTAAAATCGATAAATTTTACATCGCACAGCTCTTTTTCTTGCCCGCACATAAAAAGAAACGACACAATGCGCACATGCGTTTAAAACATATAAATCTAGTCGCTAAAATAAGTTTGAATGCTTTCCGATGAAAAACTACAAACCGATTACGATGAACCTCTCACGATAAAAAAATATTATGATTCGCAGTATATATTTGTGGTTTTACAAAATTCTGATATTTTGCTTTTCAACTCCCGACTGCCCGCAGGGCAAAAAGACGGGAGTTATGCGTTTCACTGCGATCAGCTGATTGGGGCTATTTCTTTGTCACCACTGTTCTCCGAAACAGTGACAACTGTCTTGACCAATTTTTGCATATACTTTCCATGTGTGACAGACAGTGTTCTTAGACATAGTTCGTTCAATTCTATTGCAAACTCGCTGAAATAATTAGGAATCATTAATATTCACATTCAAACGCATTTTGCCATATCGAAAGGGGACCTTATAAGGTCATGCTCGACTATCGCGAACTTCACACCGTTGTGCGCTGCTAATTTCAATCCGAACCGACGCGCGTCTGTCGCGTCTGTCTTTAAAAAGTGTGGAATAAAAAAATAGATGTCGGGATTTTCGTCGGAAGATGTCTTTACTTCTTATTCAATGATTCGATTAGAGACATCTCCCGACGAAAATCCCGACGAAAATCCCGACATCTATTTTTTTATTTCAGACTTTTTAAAGTTTAATACTGTTTTCTTTAAGTGAACGAGTTTTCAGTCGGGAGTTTTTATGTTTTTACGGAAATTTCCAAAAAAAAAACGTCCAATATTTTATTCAATTTTCAAATTTAAAGACGCATCAGTAATTGAAGAATATCGATTACCAAAAAAAGATGAATCACTAATTTAAAAGGAATTCGAAAAAAAAAATGATTGGTGACTGAGATTCGAATTTATCTTAAACCTTTTACCCAAAGACGCACACACACACGTACATTCGTGTTATATAATTTTGAAATGAAATGGTAAAACTTTGGTCAGCTGAAGTATGCACTTTTGGAGAAAAACATTTCCAATAATTTTCACAGCCAGTGTTTGCTGTTTATTTTTGCAAGATTCGATAGGATATAAATAAAAATTGAGAAAACATATAAATTTCAAATATTGAAGAATATTGAAAAACTGTATGTTTGATTGGAGCGACAGAAACTTTGATAAAAATATTTCGCATTTTCTATCCCTGGAAACTTTATCACTTGAAACGAAATTTTTAATTTTTTTCAAAAATAAAACGTAGAAACCCAAGAGAATTAAACTCGAGAGCTTTCGACTGAACCGCGAAAAATATTTTTAGCCATTTCGACCGGTACTCTGGAATTTGTCGAGTTTTTTTTTTCCACGTCTCGTAATTTTAGAACTATTTTTTGTGCTCGCGATCCGGTGCCAACTCGCGAAAAAAATTGTCTGCGAGAGGATCGTCGCCCGGAAAATGAATTTCACAGATTCTCGTGGCAACGTTGTAGTGATCCCGAGTGATTCTATAGATCCTTCGCATGCTGCTATTATAAAGACCTTGGAAGCGAAATTCACGCCGGGATGGAGTCGGAGTTCGAGAAACTCAGATTTAAATTCGTGTGGTTTCATGGTGGCCCGGGCGTTAAAGCAACCTCGTTGATTGTGTGATTCGAATATGTGGTAGGAATATTAAGAGCATTCTGATTCTCCTAGCCTGATCTACGCGGCCAAGGCTATTAAACTTTCTCTTACCAGTTTATCCCGAAATCCTTGCTTCGCGACTCTCAATTAGCCAAGTTTTTGTCTCGTTATCAAAACACGAAACATACATAAATATGTATAACGATGTTTCAAATACTCGCAAACTCGATGAAAATTATGGGAAAATCATTAGTTTTCCATTTCAATGCTGATAAAATTATAAAAGTTCACACCGCTCAGACTCATCGAACGTTGTGTGTTTTCAATTGCGTTCAAAATTTTTTTTCGGTTTTGGTATATAGACTCGACGGTAATTGAATAAAAAATGATTAACAATTTTTCGTAGCCCAATACAAAAACGGATGATGCGATGCAACAAAGGAATTCCGTTCTATATTATTTTTATGCAAACTCGAGACTCGAGACCACTCAGGAAGAATAAGGATCGACGAAGGAATCGACGACACTTCAAAAGATAACAATATCCAACCCGGAAGATACAATTAAATAATGATTCGAGTCATTGATTCGTAATATTATTTTACTCCGACGCTTTTGCCAAGTTTTTTCGTGCCTCAATAATTGTTTTTTTTTTTTCTCTCTGATATGCAGTCAACATTTACCGTATACGGCTTGTACTTGCGCCGATGTATATATGGCGTCATTAAAATCGAGCTCAATAAAAGCACGAAATAAAGATTGAATACACGCGAGAAGTAACGGTAAGCCGGAAATTGTCGCGAACGTGAAAGAAAAATTTATGATTCGCAATAATATGTATATACGTAATAATATGTAATAATACGTATGATAAGAAAGAAGAGTATTTTCGACGAAATTACATTCTTCGACCCCATTATTCTTCGTTGAACGGCTTTTTTTAGTCTTGCTTCTTCGAGCTTCTTTTTCTCGTGTATTTTTTATCAAGAATATCGATGCAGGCGTCTGAGATGCATCTCTCTATTTTTACACAGAGTTTACGTACTCAACGTTTTAATGATCTGCGCAAGAATATAAAAACGAGTTTATGAACGGAGCATCGAGTTTCTTATATGCATATATATGAGACATTTTTTTTCGAGATGGAAATTTTTGTCAGTGCCATTCGATCGGTCCATTATAATCAGGGACAACAAATTTAGGCTCGAAATATATTTTTTTATTATTATACTGAGAAAAAATAAAATCCATTTTAGTTGGATGAAAATATGGTGGATTCGACTGTTCTTTCGTTGACTGAATTGAATCATTTGCCATTTCAAAAGAAAACGTAGTCGAATCCACTATATTTTCGTCCAACCAAATGGATTTTGTTTTTTTTTTTCCTCAGTTTACTATTCATATATAATTATTGCGCGACCTATTCAACGTTATAACCGCTGCGTTTCAAAATTTTATAAGCATTGAGAGCCAAATTGAGGTGGAAAACTTTCTCTTCCAATAATATTTTGTCAATTGACAGCGCATCTCTGATCCGCATCAATTTTTTTCAGCAACGCGTACTAATTTAATTAGACAAATAATGATGAAGAAAATTATTCCTCTGATTAAAAAATCAACAACTACGCTCGGATCAAAACAACGAAACAACTGTCAAAACTCAACGTGCACTCGCTGAACCAAATTTTGTATGCTTTTAATCCCTGAGTTGTTTCCGTGCTTGAACATGATAAGCAAAACGCAAGAGAGGATGCGCCATCGAAGCTCATAACCGAAATACTCGTTCATATTGTAAGTTTATTGAAAATTCCCATTCGCAGACTCGCATTCGGTTGTTACTTTTTGTAGTCCCCCGATACTGCCAAAAAATATTAAATAATTCAACTTAAAAGCTCGCAGCATTAAAACGATGAAAACTCAAATGTAGCAAAGGAGGAACGACAGTTAAAGGCTCGCTTGATGATATAACAGGCCTCTTCTTTATCAGAGAGCACCCTTCATTTGATAGCTAAACGACAGGATCCGGAGGATAATTTATGCATAAGAACAAAATTATTCAAGCCTTAAGTTGAACGGTAAGGCGGGAAAAGGGCTCTCTTCGTGTTTACGTTGTTATCACAGAGTAGAGAGCTGAGAGATGAGAATTCGAGAGAGGGTTGAAATCGCATGGGGGTGGCAGCGAATGGTGGTGCTGGCTTGTCCAGGCGGTAGTCCGCAGACTGCGGAGGCTGCGACGGGCGCCACGTGCATCGATCTGCTACCCCACTCTACGCTTTACTCCGCACCCGCCACAGACGCGACGCTCTTATATACATATATCTCTCGTACTCTCTTACTTGGCTTTTCACAAGCGAAAACGTTACTATCTCGTTTGCGAGAGCTTATATGCGAGCCCCGGTTTCTGCTCCAGTTTTGTTGTTGAGAAACGGGCCCGAGCCACTCCAAGATCTCGCTGAGCAGAAGAATAAGAGGAGCAAAAAATCGGTACGAAAACCAATTTCGTTTGCCAAAAATTCGCGTCGAAAGTCCTTCATCTTACGACCTTTACTGTTTCCCAACAAAATAAACACCCTTCTGTGTGCGCTTGTCCTTTGAAAAGTTTTCACTCGCGAATTTCTATTCCCGAAATCATTTTCATAAGCTCGAATATATATTCGAAATATTTTTATACATTATTTTCTTCGATTTATCAGCTATTTTTAGAATTGTCATTCGAATCGTTCTGAATTTTATGGATTGATTAATATTTAAAGATGAACAAAAGTACAAAAAACTCTTCTGTCCCGATTCCTTTTTTTTTTTTTTTTTTAATTTTTTATTCTTTTCTTAAAACAAATTCTGGCTCCTTCGTCGACGTCGTCCTCGACCCCGAGACGCCAACGCGTCGCTCCGAGTCCGAACCCCTTAGCGTCGATCGTTCAACGTTGAAATATCGATGAGAAGTTTTTTTTTTCACTCTCGAATGTCTTATGTATGTATGTATGTATTAAAGTTCGCATAGCTGAAAATCGTGTATCTCCATGACGCCCCAGTTTCTTCCAGGAAGCATTTGGGCCCGGAGCCAGAAAAAAGTCTTGAAAATTCAATGGGAATTTCGACGCTGCCTTTTATGCTAAGGAAAATAGATACTGACGAAATCGTGTCTCGTTAGACGTCGTTCGGTATTTGCTCGAATTATTATTTCTTTCTTTTTTTTCTATATCGAGATAGAAAGTCAATTTACCTTTCATTTCAAGTGTGCATTCGATATATATTTTTTATTCCACCGTCGTTTCTTTTTAACTTTTTTTTTTTAAATCAAGTATTGCGTCGTAGGATGAACAAATTTGCTAACGAACAAGAATTTAGTTGTGAATTGTTAGTCCAGTTTCGAGAATTCATCGATTCAGATTAGATTTTTGTTTGTTTACATTTTATCCCATCGAATATTCCTATCTCGAATTTACACAATTTCAGCGAATATTGACTCGAATCAACCAAATATGATTCTCATGAAAATATTGATTGTTTGCTCATGAATCATAATCACTAGCGGCTCTTAGCCAAGTATTTTGAGTTAACGCTTTTACACGGGGATTCTCACGAGTGAATAATGTGTGCAAAGTGTTTTCGCTCCGACGATCCACGTTCGATGAAAAAATGTCGCATATATCCCTTTGTAGTTGAAATTTTAGTTGTAACAAAAGGCGATAGGGTCTATGATAGTACAAAATGATGCTCTAAAATGCTTGTTAAAATGTTGAAAATAGTGCAAGCTTCGTAGAATAAGGGTAAAGTTGTCAGGGAAGGCTGCATATACCTTCTATTTTATGCACACTCAGTAGTCGAATTCAAAGCCCTTTTTTATGTTCTCTCGGGTCATGTTTGCCTTTGCGAAATAACGAAAAGGTTATTTGAACAAGAAACTTGTGGTGAAGGCGTGAAATACGATTTTCTGAATTTCTTTTTTGCCTCATTTTCTCTTGACAAAAAGAGTTAAACTCTGATACAGTCTTGGGAATAAAGAAACGCTGATCGTAAAAAGTAGCGTCTACAACACACGCATTTCGATTTATATTCCTTTTTCTCACCGCTACTTAAGAAAACTCACTAAACTTCTTGATAGCTCTTGAAAAATCGTTTCGCGTAATACAGTTTTTTTTTCTTTTTTTTTTTAAAGAGAAATAAAACAAACCTAATTCGTTCACGCTCATACCCGCACTCTTTTTTTTCCTAGACCTTTAGAGGTCAAAAGCACCCTCCAATAAACCCTCATCTTTTCAATAATGAGAATAATCTGAAAGTCTAATAGCACTTTGATATTATTCATATGACTTATTCAGCGGGCTGCCCTTGTTAAAAAATAAATGGATATATAACGAATATAGTGTGTATAAACGAAAACATTTACTCGAGTAAAGTTATGCTTCAGCAGTCGTTCTTTCATATCATATAATAATGCTTAGTAAATCGCATGGCAATTTTTATAGTGGTTTGCTCATTACTCATGCATGAGGAGAAGAAAAAAAAAATTCATGAATATAACAATGCTTTTTTGTTCTCCCTTCTCCAGAGAGAATCTACATTTTTTTCTTTCAAAATAATACGACTTACACTGGAAAGTTGAGAGAAAATTTTGTTTCAATTCGAAATATGTACAAGAAAAAAGAAAGACTTGATCTCATATTTTGTGAGCGGAATCTTGACTCGTAAAATAAATTACGATTTTTAGGTTGCTGAATAATGAACCTTAATTGTTTTCTCATGAAGGTATTTTCGAGGGTTGTTTTTTTTTTCTTGCTGTTTACTGAAAAATGGTGCCTGCTATCCTCTTATGCAACGTGCATGTAGAGTGGCTCGTACTTTCTGAAAGAGTCACTGCCGCAGGAGTCAAGCAACACCAAGTGTACAACTGCACACTTGGGCGACAAGAGTTTCGCAAGAGTAAAGTAAGCCAAGCTCACTTTTCTCCTCTTGACGTCTAACGCCATCCCTTTTGTCATTTGTCTATGCCGGTGTATGCGCGAGACTTTCCGTGGTAAATTAAAAGGTTGGACACTCCAGATCTGCCATTTTTTTATATCAATTTTTACATCGTGAATCTTGCGACAGAGAATTTCTTTCGATTCGTCAAATTCAATGAGCCCGCGCGAAAGCGAGGTATGGAAATACAGGATATTGGGTTATTTCATTTCGGAAAACAAATTTTTTCATTCCCCGACGAAACGAAGTTTGCTTCTTTACTCTTTTTTTTCCTACAGCATGATGAAAATTTTTAAATCAAATGTCAGTGACAGAGTTACGGATTTCGCGATTTCGTATCTCTCGAATACGTCGTACTATTTGCATTTTCATTTTCCTCGGTACCTACAAATTCTACCGAAAGCACGTTTCCGGATGTATAAATCATTCTAACTTAATATTGAGAATATTTCATGTCTGAAATACAAAAAAAAATCGAAATACCTCTCGGATACAAATTTCATATCATCTCCAAAAAAGTCGACGTTTCTTTACATCCTGCTTCGTACATTATTATTAAAAGCATTAGAAAAAAAAAAAAAAAATTGTGCATCCAATTCCGTAAAGAGTTATGGACCTCCCGAAAACAACCTGACATATCTCATATATTTGCATATATATTTACGGTATTCGCATATCATGCGGAAAGCAGAATCTTCCACCCCAACGAGCAGGGATCAGTTCATGAGAAAAAGAAAATCTCGAGTTGCTTTCCCCCTCTGAGTTTAACTTTTTCTTGACTATAACACGCTTAGATATCCATAGTTTTTATGCCTTGAAATTCTCACAGTCTACTACGCCACTCGCTTGAGTTCACGAATGACAGCAAGAAGTATAATACTCCGAATCGACTTGAGGCCTCAACCCTCGCTCTTTTTATTGTTTCTTCGAAAGTCTCGTATCACGGGAAACGTTCAATTGTAAGTTGCGCCTCTCTAATCACGCTACAAAGCTCAAAAGCTTGCCTGAAATTGCAACGAACCGCACCGATACACCACAAACGATGGATCTTTACAAGCGCGTCGTGATAACCCCTACCAAGAGCGTAATTAATTTCGTTTTCGAAAACACCAAAGTTTCGTAGATTCGTCAAATTGTTTTGAGCAAAGTAAATATGCTCCAACAAAATCTTATTAATAATTACAACGCTATTGAAAAAAAAAATATATATATATAGGGGACTATGGGGCAAAACGGACATGTTAACGTTTTAAGCCAATTTAATCGATGAGCATATGGTCTTTCAATTATATTTGAGTCCCAAAATTGATTTCCATTCGTTGTTTCTCGAATTTCGAAAAAAAAAAAATTTGGGGCAAAACGGACATTGTCTTTCGGAGGTATAAAAAATGGAAAAAATTTTTTTTTCGAAATTGAAACGTTTGAAGCGACTTTTTCCGAATGGAATATCAACTCGGTAATATAAGAAAAGAAACGCGACCACTTGGAACCCCATTCCTCGGCATGTAAGAAAAAAAAATGAGCCAAATCTTGAAATCGCATTTGGGCCAAGTTTTTGGGTCATGCAAAAAATGAACTTTGAGTCCACCGTGTTGGGGTATAATTGATTTTTGAACTGTATTGGAGTCCCATAATCGATTTCCGGTCCTAGTTCCCCGGATTTCGTAAAAAAAATTTTTTGGGGCAGAACGGACACTAACCTTAGAGATAATAAAAATTTAAAAATTACGAATACGTAGATTTTATTTGCTGCAATAAGAAAAAACCTTTTTTCCTTATTTTCTTACCGTGATTATAAATTTGGTTTTCAAATAAGTCGCAAACGAGAATGAATAGTGAGCAGAACGTAGTTTGGGATTGGCGTCAAAATTTTATGAAATATATAAAATTTCGGATTCGACGTGTGTTTATTTTGTTCTAAAACTTGGATTTTTTGTGCATTTCACCCTAGAATTCAACAATTTAAGATATTTTAGGGTAAAAAATTTTTTTATAAATTTTATAAAATTTACATTTACATGTGTCCGTTTTGCCTCCCGTGTGTCCATTTTGCCTCGAAATTCACTAATTCAGTCTGTTCTCGAGTAAAAATGTAATTTAGGCTTGAAAAAAAAAATGTATGAATTTTACAATATTTCAGATTTTGAAATGTCCGTTTTGCCCCGGATTTCAACTTTATGGGGCAAAACGGACAGGGTGTCCGTTTTCCCCATATTCAGAACTTGATACTTTCATTTACTTTCTAAGACAATTTCATAACTTGATACACCTCATTTTTTATTCTATACGATTTTAGGCGCGCGCTTCATTCAATCAACGATATATCGCTCCTCTCATTTCATCAATCTGATATTCTCTTATTATTTGTTATCCACGTTTCTGATATTTTTTTTTTTCACTCGAGAGCTCATCAATTGTGCAAATATGCTTCGGCAGCGGTTCGATCGAACGTGCATATTATACTCGATGATATGATTTTCCATGTGAATCGAGAGACACGATCGAGCGAACGAAAGGTTACAATGAAAGAGAGAAACTTCAGGAGAAAAAAAAACAAAAAGAATCATTGAAACGTTTGTCTCTTTCTCGTGTGTCTCACTTCTGTTAAATGGGAGAGTGAAATGAATTTTAAAAATTCCTAAAGATAAAAAAATTTGACATAGATCGGCCCGTAGTAGACGTACACATATGTGACAGATGTAAGCTCCGCTTTTTTAATTCTCCGAGCGTAAAGCTCGTCGGTATCACGCACAAGTGTTATTCACCGATTGCAACGTTTTATGACAGTCCCACTTGTGCGGGATGAATCTGTAAAAAAAATGCAGTCATAACCATATATATATATATTTTTTTCGATGCCAACAAAAAAACATTTCTAGCCTGCAGCCTTCGCTCATTCCTCGATAACTTTTTATTCCTGCGTTTCTCCGCGTGCCCTCTGTACTCGATCTTTTTTGTCCAGTTACGTCTTTTTTTTACTCCCTCCTTTAGCTCTACAAATATTTCGCCTCGAACTAGCTCTTCAGCGAATAACGGATAAAAACGACACGATGAAAAAAAAAGAAAATAAAAATAAAGCAGAAGCGAAAAAAAGAGGGAAAAAACATAGGGAACTCGCCAAAGGCGGATGAGTTTGTCAGGTCGAAAGTTCCCGGCGTATAGCCTGTGCGCCACACAACAAGAAAAGATGAAACGTGTGTTCGAGCACTTGCCGAGTCCTCTCTTGGGCAACCGACAGACTCCTCCTGTGCTTTGCCGTACATCGTACATCTCTCTTGCTCTCTCTTCTTCTTCTTTTTTTTCCTCTTTTGTATCCCAAAAAAAGTCGTGAATCGTCCGTGACGACTATATGGCATCCTCCCCCGTTTGACCCAAATGCACTCGGGCGAAACATTCTCGATAAACTATCGGCAGTGATTGGCAGCTTGAATAAATGCCAAGAATCAGGCATTGGCATTCTACTATGTTTCTCTTTATTTACGCCCCATTTTATTTCATGTCTCTCTCCTTCATGTCTAATCAACGTTAGTATCGCGTCGTTCGTGCCGTTCTCATACAATCAGTCTGTTCTCCAACAGATTATTTGGATTAAGATTAAGATCTCAGGTAATTAATTGTCACAATCAATTTTACAAAAAAATCCAAAGCCTCTGGTGAAGAACGGAGCTCTGTGAGCGCGCGTAAAAAATGAGCCAACTTCGGTTCCAGTTTTATACGGTTACTGACTTCACATCCTGAGAATCGATTGAGAACTCGTCGTTTTTATTTTATTTTTTTTTATTATTCCGATGTTAATCGACGTTTAAACGTTTTTCCGTTAATTATTATAGTGACTAACAGACGTGACATATTAAAAAGTGTCAATGATTTTCGTAAATATAGAGTAATCACGCGACAAAACATTTGTCCGAAACTATGAACAAATTATCTTTACCTTGAAGAAACCGTACAACGGTCACCGGGACACGCGCGAATGTGCAACGACATCGGAAAATTATTATCAGCATTTGACCGTAGTTTTGTCGGGATCAAAACCGCAAAGGGAAACCCATACGGAAACGTATATTTCCGGTTATTTTTATCAGAAAATATACGACGTGAATACGCGAAAAACACATCCTTCCATAATGTTTATCTTCGACGTTCGTATGTTCGTTCGAAAAATATCAGGTGTTTTGATACTACGAGGCTTGGCTCTTTCGACGCTGCTTCAAAAGCACATTAAATTTATTTGAGCAACTCGCGTTTGAATACGCCGATCGCGCACGTCCTTCCTTATTTATTTTCATTACAAAATAATTTGTCTACTTTTTTCTTTGCGCAAAATAAACTTGTGATTGAACCATTTTCCTCAGCGTCTGAAGCTGGGTTGACAACAGACACCTTTAAGGAAGTTTTGCTCGAATCTCAAAAAGATGGCAAGTTTTTGAAAATTTAATAGCACCTTCCTGAACATATTCCGCGCGTACCAGCAAAATTTGAACAAGATTTACCATCTACTTTCTGAAATAAAAAATCGTAAAGCTACCTTCAAATTGCACAGAGTCTTATGGATATTACTGTTTTGGCGGGAGAAATGACTCGATATCATGTAGTAAAAAAGATGGTGGCTCATCGCAAATTCGATCAAGTATTGACCTATACGTTACAGTGACATGGAAAAAAAAATGGACCTGATGCACCATGTGTTTCATGAGATATAACGAATGAACTTATGAAAATGCGTCGAATTCCTTGGGATATGGCCGCACGGCCCTTGGCGCGGCAACTGAACAGAGCAAAAGAGAGAGAGAGAGGAAGATAGAAAATGAAGTTGGCAGCACTGCGGCTAGCCTGTGTCCCTCAAAGTAGAAACAGAACTTCCTTGACGTGACATTTGACTTTATTCTCAATATTTCTTCAACGGGATTCGAGGTGTTTTAAGAACAGCGCCTTCTATTTCTCTACGAAAAACTCGCACATTTTGTGCATTCAGATTTGGACGTAGACTAGTTTGTGATTCTTTTGAATAATTCGCGGTTGAATATTCTATAGCGATCGGATTATGTGAAAATAGCACAATGCATACCGAATCAAAGTCTCTTTTTAACCTGGAATAATCAATGCGAACGAATCGATGAGGCACATTTTCCCAGAGCAAAGACTGCGCCTCTATCCTCTTTGACATTGTGCCATTAAACCGTTTAATTATTCAAATAATCTTTTGGTTCGTGCGGCATAAATGGCAGGTGTCTCGATCCGCTGTGGAGGAGAAGCTCGATCCTCAAGGAGGAAGAATATGCTTCAAGAAAATCGCGATGAATTATCTCACTCGGCCCTGACCCATTGGCCCTGTGGCACTCGCAACCCCGACGGTTTCTCCTCTAGAATTTAAATAGCAAAAGGAGAGCTACGATCAATGAAACACCACTTCATTTTTTATTTCTTCCAACAGTCGGGCCCTTGTCATCTCATTACGATATTTCGATAAATATACAATTTATGATTCAAATTAAATCTTTCTCGATAAAGCTTTCCATGATTTTGAAGGTTGCATCATTGAAAACCGATGTCAGAATCCTGTAGCCTCCAAATCTGCATTCAAATTTTTGCCGACATTAATAAAAAGACTTTCAACGATCGGAATTTCTTTGATTTCCGGTCAAATTTTTCTGTCTATAGTTTCATTCGGTAAAATTTCATTTAAATCGAAATGAGATTTGCTAATCATCGGAACTGCGCGTCAGCAAAAGTTTTGGCTCTTTCCTACCATAAAAAAAATCGATTTGGCGTGAGCTTTTTGCTTATAAAAATAACTCGTAATCGTTCGATATAATTTCAAGACATATATTTACCCAAATTGACAATGCCATTCAAGGCCCAAACATTCATTTTATAATGACAATCGAAATATAAAATAATAGTGCTGGTGATTGCATCTCAAAAAATGTCCTAAAATATCGTTTCGAATATTTTCGTACATCTATTTCGAGATATTTTTTCAACTGCTCTTTCTCTCTCTCTCTCTCTCTCTCTCTCAACTTTTTTCTTCCTGTAAAGATTTGGTAGCTCGAACTTTGACGAGACGAAAAAAAGAAGAAAAAAACTGGTACAAATGAAAAAAAAAAAGAGACGATGCTCGACGACGACGACACGAAGAGTCTGTCTCTGATATTATTAGGATTTAAAATTTTACCCGGGAGTTCAACATCGGATTTGGCTATTAAGTCGCCGAGACCGAAGAGATTTCCGCCGCTGATGGTTTTGCACGACTTACAACCGTCTCGCTGATGATATTAAAGCTGCTCGACGACGAAATGGTCACAGAGAAGCTTCTTTGACCTAACGATATATACGTTTCTCTAATAAAATCGCAATGTTTAAAGACAACAAAGTAGTTCTGAAGACACTAACACCCACGAGTATACTCTCGAATAAACGATGAGCAGAACATTCGTAGAAATAATAACTCCAAATTATTTCTCGGAAATGTCATTTTCATTGCACTCCGATAAATTTGCAAGAATATAAAGAAATAATTGTTCGTCAACAGCCTCTGCCAAAATAACAAATTTCGTTAGATTCTTTCATGAATAATCGTGACGTTTCCTCTAAAATTTTACTCGGCAAAACTTTTTCGAAGATTGTTAAATATGGGTGTGGAAAAATGAAACGAGAGGATGAGATATACGCGTTGATTGATGTACACGAGTCTCTGACATCTCAAACGAAAATAACCCGATTAACGTATGTCCCACGTCGACATTCACTGTTTGGCGCATAGCCAAAGTAATAGCCTATGAAGCTGACGAGTGTCTGGAATTTATCCTTTAGAATTACGCATTCGTGAGCAGCCCGGCCCAGAATTTTGAATCCCAGCCAGGCGACAGTGAAAAGGAGTGCGAGAGAGGAAAGGAAGCGGAAAAGGGGAAAAAGGAAATTGCTAATAAAAATAGTTATTAAATGCATCCCTGAGGCTCGTGGAGGGATTTGCAACGTGTACCTGAAAGCCCTAAAATTTCATTTCAAAGTAAGAATATTTTGGCTACCGCGGCTGTGCATTTTCACGTTATAATTATAATCATTTTTCCGGCTGAGATTTTCTAGTTCGTCGGGAAAATATTCGCTTGTTAATCTTACCAGAAATTTCGCATGAGATAAAATTCTTTGGAATTAGTATCAACTAAAAAATACACATTGGAATAAACATATTTTGCTCAAATTCAATCGCAGTACAGAAACATTAAATGGGGAGCGGGGGGAGGGGCGCTTTTGTGTGTGGCGATTAAACAAATTTCAATAAAGCAGAAAGCTTTTTTCAATTACGCACAGAGCCGAGGGTGATGTACATGCAAAATATTCTGGAATAAAAATAACCAAAGGATAACGAACGAGCTTGCAGAGAAATTTGATTCGGGCGTGCGAAAAGGTTGCAACAATTTTTATTTAAAAAAATGGCAGCAGTTTGAAGTGAAATGATCAGAAAATATTGTAAAAAAATCTAAAAATATCCAATACGTGAAGCTGATTTGATATCAACATTTTGTCACGTGTGCTGCTCAAAGTTTCAAATATAAAAATCGACGCCGGTTTAAAAATAAAGAAACAATCGGGGAATTGTCCATCAACGTTCGCTTCGATTGCAAATAAAAGGATTCGATAAGACGCGATTATTAAGAGAGAAAAATAAAATGAGAGTAGAATGTGCGAGGGCGAGGCTTGATAGTTTTCAAATGGTCGTGTTTTACCGAGAACTCGTACATGTTCGTGTATTTTATTCTTCAAATAGATATACGATGAAAGGGACTTTTCTCTGTCTCTCTATTTCTTTTATTTTCAAAAGAACAAACTGCACACGCGATAGTTATTTCACGCGATAAGGCAGCTGTGGTTAATTCGGTTCGGAGCTGTCAGAGGGAATAGCCCAGAACGAGAGCTTTAATACATCCCCCAAGTAAAATTGTTCAGAGAATTTTCACGGAAACAATAAGTTCTCGTCGCTCCAAAGAAATGCTTTCCGCTTTGGTGATGGGCCTTTCACACACACGCGACAACTCTGCTCAAAGAAGGTAGACCCAACCGGAGTACTAAAAACAATGCTGATATCTTTATTTGTAAGCTTCGCTACGAGAAGCTTATATCTTGAAATACACAGGTCTGACAAAGTAGATTATTTTCACATTTTGAGCTGATTAAAACGAAGGGATAGACATTCAAGAGGAAATGCTTGTTGACAAGTTTATTTCAAAGGTAATTTACTTTTGGATTATAAATCGATGAATTCAAAGAATCAGATTAACTAAATCCATGAATACAAAGTGCGAGATTGATATAAAATACCTCATCCAAATTCTCATTTATATTCATACGATTTTTTTTCGAAAACAATCAATATTTGTTCACCGACGAATTTTATGCAATTTTTCGTTTGGTTAAACGTATATAACAATTGGATATGCGATTGATCAATAGGACACCATTTCATTTTACTATCTTTTCTTGAACCAAGTAGCACCAAGATAAAAGAAAAGAAAAAAAAAAGGGACTACGCCTTCATTTCCGTAACGAGAATTTGATTAAAACGGTTCTGAGGAGTGGCCAAGCGATTTGAAACTTTTGATGTTAAACAACTGAGAACGTCGTTCGTATCCGGCCGAAAGTACACTCGCTGTCATTATGGTCGTGCAAGTGCAATAATTGCTCACGAAAGGTCAATGCAACTGCTGCACGCAGTAGCAATTAAATTCTCTTCCAAGCTGTTCCATTTTGCTACGTTCCACTTCAGCCTTTTTCTTCTTATCAGTAACTATAGAGATCGACAGCTCTTCTTATCATTCTTCATTATCAGGGTTGAGACACACCTTACGACTGAACTTTTTTCCATCTCACTGCACCTTCGAGAGAGTACATTATTTATATACAGAATTTCTCGTAACCGTGCAAACCCTCGATCCTCATGATGTTCGCCTCGAAGAATAATAACTTAATAAAAAAAAATAAATTTTTGCACGTAAAAAAAGTTACCTTATTTGAGCTTTTACAATCTTTTTTTCCACCATTTTAGATCTCCAGAGACTTTTTTGAATATACAAAAGCATAGACGAAACAAAGTACACACGTTCAACCGCTACTCGCTTTTATGAAATATTTGAATGCTTCAAACGAGACAGAAAAAAAGGAAAAGACTGCTTGAAAAATTGGACAAAATAGGCAAATTTGAATTGTATAAACTTTTCTACCAAAAATTGTCGTTCCGCTTTATCCATTGAAGAATATACTTCGCACGAATGGCAGAGTCGAATTTTCCACCAATTGAAGTGTCGCGTTAAATGAATTACGCCAAAAAAAAAATGAACAATAATTGGCTTTGCTGGGAATCGGAGCAACACTTCGGCCGGATAGTTTCGTTCATTATCTTCGCTTCCGGTAGTCTGTTGAAACTGTTATAAATAACAAATATATATTATATATATATATATACATAGAACGGATCCGAAGTCCCTCCGGTAGGACGCACGAATCAATCGGGCACATGATGAACGTACGTCGGTGAGTCGTTCGCTCGTGTGAACCTCCCTATTGGCGGGATGCTCGATGCTTTATCCATCAACGGCCACAACACAGACGCATCGTAAAGGGAGGATTTTCTACGAACCCCTCACTGCATACGAGTTTTTCAAAAGCTCCCACAAAAGAGCTCTCGTGTCGTGGACCATAAAATTTCCTTCGAAAATACTTTTTTTACGTGACGTAAAAGGAAAAGAAAAAAAAAAAAAACCCAACATCTCGTCGTGCTTTTGACAGATTGTTTTCGGAACCAACGCAACACTTTTCCATCAACGATGAAAATATTTGCGTTAAAAAAAATTCCTGGGGGGTTTTTTTTTCTTCACTTTCTTTTGATCATTTATATCGTAAATGAAAAATTCAGCATGCGGTGACAAAAAAAATGGTTGGTTATTACTTCGCTTTGTTATATCTTCTCATACTTTTTTTTTAATAAAAAAAAACTATTAAATGAAACAGATATAAATAAATCATAATAAAAATGATCTTGATATGACAAATCGTCTAATTTTATCAGAAAGAACATTCGTGTAAAATCTAATTCATCGACCTCAACGGCAGCACTTTCATTCTAATTTGCTCGGCTTGAACGGCCGTCGAGAGTAAATGTGCCATTCATAAATGATGGAGTCCTACATAAATTCTTAACGCGTAAACCTTCCGCGTATGACAAAGCAGAGAATGAAAAATAAACGTTCACTGGAAATGTATGCACAAGAAATGTGGAATAGTGGTGCACTCCCTTGCGAAGTCTCTGCACTTTCTGTTTTTTTATTTTTTTTTTCCGTTTCCACAGTTTCTACACTAGAATCGAGGTTTATTAGCCGCGTAGCGTGCCGAGCACGACAGTGATCGTGACAAAAGTTATCCGACCCAAAGATAATGAAGCAAAGGACATCTATGGACAGGGCTCGCTGTAAAATGATCGAGGACTATTTGATACACGTCAGTACAAGAGAGATTTCCTCGTCGAATGGCTTTCAATCAAACTATCGAAGAATGCTCTATAAATATCGGTCAAAACATGAATTTTCCATCCATCAAGATCTATGACTTGATTAATTATCCAATAAATCAATTCGTGATCATAAAAAAAAAACTTTTCACATTCTAAATTAAATCAAAGATTTTTTCTTTCTCTCTCATCATTTTTTTTTTTGTACAATTTTTCAATATTCATCAAGTGTGGATATCCGATGAGAAAATATTTGTATCTTATCGTATTTACATCTTGATGTTCAAATAAAATGATTTTATTCCGCAAAATAATAAGAAAAAAAATTTTTTAACCTGAATGTTATGTCTTCGTTGCAAGGTATGATCGAAATTGATGATGGAATAAGAGGTAAGACATAAACGAAAATCATAAAATCACTCCGTTACCAATATATCATGACGACCCTTTGGATATCGAAGCTCCGAGCTAGATAGATCGAAAGGCTGCTCGATGTTACCACGAAATAGTACGTTATTGAAGCGAAAGAGAAAAAGCACATGACACACTTACGGAAAGGGTATTGCGACATACGGATTTTCCAATGTCGCATATGTCGAACTATCATTCGCCGGATAAGAGCTCAGCTCCGAAGAGAAAATCGAAGCTCATGAGATGGCAAATTGAAAGCATGGGCAAAATTGAATAAAGGGGGTTGACAGACTATTGATGAAAAAGGATGAAACAACATACCGAAGGAGGTGAAAGATGGAGAAACATGTGCAAGCTCGATTGCCTCGTGATAGAATTGTGAGAGCTCGATTGTTCCACGGTAAATCCAAAGCTTTGCTGAGAGCTTTCATCGCTAGATGGGCCTGTGTATCGAGTTTGCCAAATATTTCCGGTCATCGAATTTCGAACAAATCGTCTCAGTCCATACATATATATATATATATATATATATATATGTATACAAGCAAAAAGCGCAACACATTATCGAACTCGAGTGGACTACGAAATTGGCCTAATTCGATATTAAGTTTCCCCGAATATTACTCGGCTAGTTGACGATTTTCAAACCCCGAATTTCAGACACACTTGACCCCAATTCGCTCAGCTTGATTGCCACGTGAAACACACAAACGCTGCACATCAAACGACCCAACTCTCAGCATTTCGGACAGATTCGAATTGATTATGGGCTAATTATAGACTTTGGAATTACGATAGCTCGATAAATTATCGTATTTCGATAGTCTTGAAGGGAGTTATGAGCTCTTCCCCTTCTCGACTAATTGCTTACTTGCCTGACTTTCTTAATTGCCCGACCGGGCTGTGATTACGGATCGCGGAGCTCCTTTATTCACGCGAAGCAAAGTCTTAACGATCTTGCCACAAAATGTTTCGTAGTTATTGTCCAAGTTTCATTTCTACTCTCGAGGCACTTTACAGATCGTTTGTTTAACAGTAGAGATCCAACTAGATTCGTTGCTTTCATTTATTTCAGGAAACCACTTGGTGCAGGAGGACTATCTCCCACAGAGGATTGTCAACAACGAGGGGTGCCTTTGCCCCAACCCTGAGTCCAATCCTCACCAAGGATTCTCATGATTACAGGGATACCAAGAACAACAAAGACTCGAAGCACTCGAAGACATCTAAAGACGTCGCGCCTGACAGCACGACAGTACCTGGTAAAATTCTAATCGGTCCTATAATTTATGTTAACATTGTAACTTGATGCAATTCACGTTCTCGTATGCTTATTCGGAATCGCCTTCGTCCAGTCTCGATCCAGTGACAAAATTCTTTTGTGCATGAATTTAAGAAATCGCCCAATAACAAAAAATTCCGTACTCAATAACAATCAAAAGTTTTTATATGAATTATTCGGTTTTCCAAATATTACGAAAATAATCATCGAATATTATTTTGTTTCTGTACTCCCCCAAGATTTTTTTTTGGAATAAAAAAAATCAACGTATCATTTATTTTGCTTCTCTTCAAAGTATACACGAACCAAAATGTTCTGCGGTAACATTTACTTCCACATCCCCATCTCGTCCGCGCAAGCCTATTGTCGTAACGCGACACATGTAATTTCACGTTGTGCTCATCTCCTCAAGCTAGGATTTCACGTGTCACATTGCTTGTACCGGAGCCGGATTGAGGTTGATGTCTCGTCATTTATACTGACAATGGAAATACACGTTTCAAGTTTCATGTTATAAAGTGCTAATAGAATTTTCGATAAACAAATAACTTTTTTATTCAATTACAAAACCAAACTCATCCTATATATATTATACTTCAAATTGGATCAATTTTCACGATCCTTTGCTCTGACCGTATATATTTTTCTCCCTGCGATAAATGTCAACAGCGATGCGACCTTTTCATTCCCTCGATAGCTCCGTTTTGTGTTTTCCGACGTACCGTAAGACCATTGTGGCAAAGACACTGGGTCAAGTACGACGAATCAATTTTATATTTTCAGGACGGATGCCCACCGGCAGTACATCTTCGTTCTTTCAATATTTAAATTGAAGTATTAAATGTATTTTTACGAGCCGCCTGAACGAATACCCAGCGTTTCTTCCTGTCCGTTCCAACTAATCCTATAAAGCGAAGATCGTTCGATACCCTTTGTCGAAGACCAGCGTGCACGCGTACATCGTAAAACCAAATCTGGAAATATAGTACGTATCTTCTCCGGTATTACGTTGAAATATTTTATACTGCGATCTCAGAGTGGTCCTATAACAATTGGATACGAGATACGAATGAAGTGATAACTTTTATTCTTTTATCATAAAAAGATTACCACTTGAAATGATCGTTATAATTTTTGCTGCGTTATACGCGAGACGAATTTTGGGAGGTCGAGTCAGTATCATTGCCAAGTAAATGATAAATGGCCAGAAAAATCGTAGTCTTATTTCGGCCAAAAATTGTTCCACCAGAGCTGGAATGACTCACGTACGACTGGCGAGACCGCGACAACCAACGGACATCAGTGTCATTTGCATTGAAGCCTCTCAGCCAGAAATAACTTTGTGAGTGCTCCCGAGAGCGAAGTACTCACGCCAAGCACACATGCACATTTACTTGTATATCTTTGTGAGCATATCTCTTGCACCCTCGCCGATAGGATCGTGTTTCATTTAACTCGACAAGTCAAACTTTGCTGAAACTTTTACGTAACAACGAAATAGTATATTTTTCTCTAGAGATATTTCGATAACTAGGACCAACGGGGGAGATTAAAAACACCGCGAACCACTCACTACGTTTTTCATCATTGTAGTAACTATACGAGAATGACGTATGTTTATTATTCAATTACGTTTATCAATATAGTGAGCATACTCTCTTATTTTCATTGCAGATATAATTAAATCGCTGTTCAATTATTGTATGTCATTAAACTTGTTACTTCATTCGATGATACATCATCATTGGGCCATCAATTATTTGAAGAAGAAAAAAACACAATTGTTTTCGTTTTCTCGTTCTCGCTTAAGTCGAGAGAATCCTGTAGAGCTGCCAAAGTAAATATAAACATTATTCACCGACTTATGTTCTACCAATCACGTTTCCCAAAAAGCCAAACCATGCGGCACTTAATTTTTCGTGTCACTCAGCACATTATACGCTGTTGGCTATAGTAACGACTCGTTGCAGAAGAGAATTACTAGCACGGTCTTTGAACCCGTGGATGTAACGAACCCGCCATGATCAGATGGAACATCGATTCCTCATTTGTCATTCAAGCTGTCTTCGAGTACTTCGAACTCTTCGAATTCCATTTTTCCGAAATCCGCGTTAGTTTTCTTCCAATTGCACTCGTTGACTTGCCATCGGGTTAAAGCACTGCCGAAACGATTGACGTAACCTGATTTTCCGTCACTTATTTTACCGAGCTTGAAGTCGACCTTGAATCCGCCATTATTTTCCTTCGCATCATCTTTCTTAGGTTCCAGGCCTATCACTACCGGAGGTTCTCTCTTTGTCTCATTCATCGTTTCATCATTATTCTCGTCATTTCTCTCCTGGATCTCGATCCGACTGTCGATCGTTGTTATCTCTATACTCGGCGTTTCAGCGATCGTCGATTCCCTCAGATTCATACATTTGTCACGATCAGTTCTCATATTTGTTTCACCCCGTGCCTCCAAACGAGATCTACGCTCGATAACGCGTCCCGTTAATTCGAGCCTGCTGTCACACGAGTTACTTTTAACCAGACGAAATTTCACGTAATCCTCGTTACCGAGGAACGAACGCTCGATTCTGTTACCGAGTTTGCAGCTCATCGGTGATACGAGCGGTCCGTTACACGTGTTCACCACTTTTCCACCATAATACGTAACCGATGTTCCGCATTCACGAATCTTACGGAGGACATCTTGGGAAACGAAATGTCCGGAAACACGGTCAGTCTCTCGCGACTCGTATTCGTCCCTCAGATCAATTTCCTCGTCCTCGGAAGACGTACACTGTGCACCACCGCTGCCTTGATCCGTGTCCGGATAGTCACTCGAAACACCGGAACTCACGCTGCCAGCGTCCCAGTTCTGCAGTTGACGACGACGTTGATGATGATGATGATGATGATTGTTCTGTTGGCTCGCGTGACGATAACGCGCCGTTTTCTTGCCCGTTGATCCCGTATCGCTCGGCGACGTATTCCCACTTCTGGCTTCGAATGATTGCGCTAGGATTCTTGTTTTAGTTTCGCTCTTTGTACTCTCCGCATCAAGTTTAGTGCTTTGGTTTTTTCTATTCGGAGTCATCTTGTCCAGGCCCTCGAACAATTTCGTCAGATCTTTAGCTCTGCTGGAACATCGCGATCTGAAAAATTGTTCAATCGTTGATTTTAGTCAGGTGGGTGATGAGTGGACCAATGAAAATGTCTCAATTGGCCTAATTTCAGCTGGAAAGATTGTAAGAACATATGTTTCAAGGTTCGAAAGGTTATTTTACCTGCTGGACGATTGAAAAACTCTCTCGTTTACGTCATCCAAAGACGATCCTTCGATTCTTCTGAGATCTTTCATGCTAACGCTTTTACGGCTCTTGCAATCATCCCCGCTGGCCTCATTCGAGGAGCTTTTACTTCTCATCGTATTTTCGAACATTCTACGAACGTTCCTAACCGTATCTGGATCCGGCAATTCTTCATCTATCAGCTCTTTGTTGACTCTGTTTTAAAGGAGAAAAAGTATCGATCCATGATTGAAAAGGACTTGAGTACCGCGAGAGTGAAACTCGAGTGACCTGAATATCGACGTACCTGATCGGATGATAAAAGAAGTGTTTTCTCAGCGACGACTGCTTTGGGCTTTTAACAGAATTTTCTTTGTCGTTGATATTCTTATCGGGCCTCAGATCGTTATCGATTTTTCCATTCACGCATTTCGTTATGTTACCCGTGCTTTTGGAAATTCCACTTGGTCTATCCCTACCACCAACCGATGACGGTTTTCTTTCAATGGTTTCCGCTCGTACTGGCTCAATAATTACAACATTGTTATCCATCAAGAGTTCCTGGAACGAGTATTCCCTCAGGTACTCCATCAATCCGTCGTACGTAACGTCCCTCTTGTTGACCGCATTTCCATATATATTTTTTCCAAACAGACGAGACTTTACGATCTTGTAACGCACGTGATCGAATTCAGGAGCTGCATCGTTCTGTGTCTCAATCGAATCAACGCAGCTACGCGATCTCGTTAAATTAGTCCTGGATTTTCGACCGGTATTTACTGTTCCGCTGTCCCCGTCGTCCTCCTCCTCTTCCTCATCCTCCTGATTAATTTGATCCTTTGAGACCTTCTGCGATTTATCCGTAGGCTCCAATGCTTCGTCAACGACATCGACACCGTCGTCTATCGATCTTCGCCTCGTATCACTACCGCAATCAGAACCTAAACCGAGATCTGAACTCTCTGATCTCGCCTCAAAGCCCAAACTATCTCGGACCGCGTTACACGCTTTACCAAGAATACTCGATGTCTCTTTTACTATCCTCTCAAATCTACCCTCGTTTCGACGATTCCTCGATGCTTCTTTGCCCAAACTTTTTCGCTCAAAAAAATTTCTCGCTGCCTCCACATCCGGCCTCTCTGAGCACAATGATTGCTGCAATTTCAATGCTTATCACAAATCTTTACAACATTTTTATATATTCTTAACGATATTTATTCATTCTATTATTATTCCTAGCGCACTCCGTAATTGCTATAGTTCAGACGAAACAGAACGGACGTTTACTTTCATGGATGCGACCATAAGAACTGATTCGATGGGAAATGGGACTGTAATTTACATCGTTATTACGATGTCAAATTCATCGATTTTTGTTTCAATGATATTCACTAAAATAAGTATTTTTATTATGAAAATTTGGAAAAACTCTTACCGTTAGGTCTTTCTCGGTGTCTATGACAGATCCATTATCTCTGATGTTTGATGCATTTGTACGTTGGCGGGAATCAGCGCGTGAATTCTTTGGAGTTGGTACGTGATCGGAATCTTTGCTCATGGGAGTTTCACGCGCGACAACATCGATCTCGACGACGCTCGTAGCTTTGCCACGTCTCTTAGTGACCTCGTTGTCAACGACCTTGAGAACTTGGGGTCTTCGCGACATTTCCTCGGATTCTTCGCTGTCGGATATCCAAATAGATTTGTAATCCTCAGCCTCCTCTACTTGAACTCGATTTTTCGTTGCAATTTCTTCGAGTGTCGTAGTCACCAAAGATCCGACATGAATCGCTTCGTTTATTAATCCCTCCCCAAGGACATCCTTGACACTCGATGTTCCACTCTCGGTTTCCGTACTCGAAGGGCTCTCGTCTTTTGAAGAGTTCTCCTTCGCTCTAACAATATTGACTTTTTCTTCAAACCGATCCTCCTCTCTCGTAGCTAAAGTTTCACTCGGCAAAATCACTTCGCGATCTGTGAATCTCACCGGCGAATACGACTTTAAACTTTGCCAAGAGTCTTGCTCGTTTCGTCTCTCGTGAAATTCAACAATCTCGGGATAAGATTTGCTCGGTTGACTCTTGCATTTCTCCTCGTCCGTAAAATTTTTACCAAATTTCGTACGTTCAATCTTGTCACGCGTTATTATCTTTTTTATTTCAATCTCTTCGATCTCTCGACGACTCTCGCTCAATTTGGAATCGCCGGTGAGCTCGCCCTCGGATTCTTCGTTCTCATCGTCGTCCTCTTCCTCATCATCCTCATCCTCGTCTTCATCTACTTCACTCGATGTCGCACCTTCGTTTATACCTCTATCGATGAAATCTCTTCTTCGATCAATCGATGAACCGTTATTGCTACTACCAAAGTTACCGAAGTTGCTACTCCGGTTATTGTCGAAATTATTGTTATTCTGATTTTGGCTGCTCGTACTCCGAACATCCGACTCGTTATATTCCAATCGCACCTTCGACAGCGGCAACAAATTCAGCACGTCGAAATACTCCAACTCGTCGTCCTCCTCTCGCAATATACTGTCGAGACTCCGGTGCTCCTTGCGCTTCCGCTTTACCTGATTTTTTTTCACAATATCAAACAAGAAAAATAAGAATTATTATTTTTTGACAACTCATTGTTCCGACGTTTACAAGATAAATGGAACTTTTACTTCAAGTGAGTGCCATTGTTTTCGAGTGTTGCTAGCTAATGAATAAAGATCTTGATTTTGGTAAAACGTCAAATTCGTTACAAGTCTCCCCTACATTTTTCATCACAATTTAATTTGTCCTCTCTTGTGGTGAAGTCTTGGAGGGTGTGTACTGAAATAGCATTCGCTTTTCTTCGAGCATCAAAATTCCGGGAACTCGCGCTTGTTAAAACGAGGAGATATTATTTCTTTTTTACTCCGATGATATAATTTCTCTCCCTTTTCTACTCCGAGACTCGAGACCTTTCGTGCCATGAATGAGGATGAGATATAAGGATGGGAAAATATTCTCTCGGAGCGAGGCGAAAACCACGAAAAGTTGGCAACCGCGACCCAAAAAGCGAGGTAAACGAAATGAAAAGGAAAAAAAAAAATAAGAGGATGGGAGTGAGATTATTGCTCGCCTTCGGTATTCCTCACCAGAAGTTTTCCACGCTTTTTCAGATTGCTATCATTTTTTTGTTCTCTTTTTTTTTTCTTGCTTTCATCATTTGACCGTCCAACTTTAGTGGTTGATATAAAAGTTCGTGAAGCCCAAGGGATTATACATGCAGAAACACCTTCAACTGACTCCGAAGAGCTTCTGCTTCGTCAACTTAGCAGGTAACCAATTAGCCTAATGTACATGACGAGCCCACGAATCTCACGAACGCTGTACAAACCCTAGCATCAAGGATCCTACTAACGAACGTTCATTCAAATTTATCGAGCGGACAAGGGTCGTTTTTTGCTGCAGGAACCATTGAAAATGTGTGTTTGAAAAAAAATGAAAGAAATTCTGGTTCATTCATCGGGTTGGGTTTGATAAATTCCTGGAAAACGATCGTTGGACGTGATTTAACGAAAATGATTACTACTTTTTTGGGATAACGAAATCTTAGCGGTGAAAAGCTATAATGGCAAATCATAAAAATTCGCTCATCAACATTCGTAACTTCAAGGTTCATCCGAGCTCAATTGTACGTGAAAAACTTGAAAAAATAGCGTGGTATATTGTTTCGTTTACCTGAGTATGTATAGAATCGACATTGGGATTTTCATCGATGATAGGCCAATTGTCCTCAACGATTTCGACAAGGCCGCTAACCGTATCAAGGTCTTGATGGCTTCTGTATCGTCTCGGTGTTCTCGGCCAATCGAGAATATTCAAACGATCAGGATCAGCGCGACTGGTACGACCGTATAATGGTGGATCAGGGAGTGAGGATAAAGCTGATGGTATGGAATATAGCTCGCACGTGGAGTGCGAATGATAGGATCTTGACTCGTTAAATCGATCGTAAGAATCCGAAAGATGCTGCTGGCTCTTGGACAATCTGTAAAAATCGAGTCTTTTCATTTCCTATCTTTTTATTCTTCACCATTTTGTATTCATATGCCTTATAAGACTCGAAAAAGACACCAATGAATAATCGTGATAATCACCTGTCCTTAAGGGAATTGCGATCTATCAGCTTCGCTCGTGGTATCAATTGCGGCCTCCTTGGCAATTCCAAATCCGGCTCGCCCAAATGGAATTGACACGAGCTCGCATCTCTCTCCTTATTCGAATAATCCTCCGATATAACGGCCAGGCTTCGGGTTCGCTTCAGTAATTTTCGACGATCCTGGCTTTCACCGTTCGCTCCCTCGTGAGATTCGCATCGACCGCTCGATGCCTCCCTACGATCATTTTTCAACGTGCTTAACATTTACAATTGTAATTAATCGACCAACATTTATCTTCGGGACTCAAGGGATCTCAACGACCGAAGGGTGTTATGGAGAAGCACAGTAACACGCTCCCATACGATCCCATTTCAAAACGACATTCTACCATTTTTTTAGTTTAACAACGCATTTTTTATTTTTGTTTATTTTTAGTTATTTCGAGTTACGAATTTTCTGCCCAGAATTCTTTCGATCATCCCAAATACTATTGTATTTTGTTGCCTGAACAAAAAAAAAAAATTTCTGATTACGCGCAACGAAATATTTGAATATTTCGACGAAATTTCGTTTTCAGTGATACAAATAAAATTTCATATCGAAGTATTTTCATCAAAAATTTCACGAGATTCGAAGAGCTTATTGATTTTAATCACATTTTTGTTTTTATGGGTTAAAAAAATATTATCGATCGAAGATCAAGACCTTTTTATTCCGATACTTATTTTTTTTTTTTTCCTGAAATTCGATGAACCACGAGTGAGTTGGGTAAAAGTAAAAAAATCATCATTAGTTCATATTTTATGGGATATAAATTTACTGTTTTTAAAATACAGACTCGTCGACACCTAGAACGTCCAATGAAAAAAAAAAAAAAAAAAAAAGTATAATACGTTCATCTCGATATTTTTCCATCCAGAATCTTTTTACATGTCCAGACATATAAAAAAACAAATGCCAATTATAAATTTCAAGCTTCTGGCATAATAATGTTCGTCTCCGGTCATCATCGTAATCAACATTATACGCCGACAGGTACATTAAAGAAGAGTTAAATGTACCTGTGTCTAATGAAACATCACTAAAGTGCCCTGGCGATACATGAGTCACGCTCGCTCGTTATTCTTCCTGAGAGAGCAACGAAGATTCGTGGCGAAAAATAAAGTAGGAAACAAAACAGCATATATATTATTAGTTCAAGGTTGGTATAGCGAGAAATTAACGAAAAATATGCAACTCGCGTATACGTTCATGAATATTGTGCAATATTTCTTCTTTTTTTTTTTATAAACGAAATCAGCCTCGCAACATCGCGATGAAATCTCTATCACGTTACAAGATTTTTTTTTCGTCGTATTTGCATTTACGCAAATATGTCATCGACGTTTGCGTTTATATAAAAAAAAAAAAAAATTGATCGAATGCTCTGGATCACGAAAAGTAACTTACAAATTACCCGGAAATCCGATTGAAACTTTGTGCACGCGACATTTTCGTCAACACGAAACAGCGGACGATATGCTAATGGAATTTTTTTCTTTCTACACGTTCCTCCGTGGACCGAACGTGTAAGAAAAATGTGCAAAATCCAATATTCTTCATCCAGCCGAATATTCATTTTCAGATAATTTCTTTGACGCTTTAATCATCTGTTTTATCCCGGTAACGTGCCCAGAATTTTTAATTCACGAGAAAAGTCTCGTTTATCCACGAAAATATTTTCAAACTCAATCTCGAGACAAAATTTATCGTAATAATTGCTGACGTACCGAAAACTCGGGATTGAGTTTGAAAATTGAATTTATTGTTTCTAATAGATCCGATTATGAAATTTTTTATTTCGATACTCGTTGAAAATTAATTGGGTTAACACGCGCCACGGCTAAAAAGTGCTGAATAAATTATACAATTTTCATTTTTTTAAATGCTATTATTCGGTTTCATCAACGCGATATAATTTTACCAGTAAAAGTTGGTTCTTCACCGGACAAATTTTCCATCCTTCGAATTTCCTTGGAACGTTATTTCAATATTTCATTCGATAATTCTTTTTAACAATTGTCCCTTCATCCCTATGATTTTACGATAACGTTCTACTGCAATTTTTCTTCATGCAGAACAAAAAGAAAATTAAGTTTGCTATATAAAACTATATGATACTAGCTGTGCGCGCGGGCTTCGCCCGCTGCATAGAGCAGGCGCATCTAGACTATTCTAGCTGTGAATTTTTCCTATTTTAATTTTTTTAATTTAATTATTTAGATACATAAATTATTTCGTTCAGAGTTTAATTGTTTGTGAATCTACATAAAAAAAAAAAAATTAAAAAAAGTATTTTGATGTTACCTGAGCCATCTTTTTGCGTTTTTTTTTCAATTTCAGACATAATTCTTCAGTTTTCTTCTGGACAAAATAATCAAACGAAAGATTTTCGTATTTTTAATTTTTCATAATTTCATTAAAAATGCTGTAACTTTTTTTCTATACCGAATTGAGCATTAAACCACAGCTCATTTTGTTCGTTTTCCAATTATCTTCAAATTGGTAAATCGTTTTTTTTATTTATCGTTAGTATTTAACTACCGTTGAGTTTTTAAAATTGGAGATTGAACAAAATCACTAAACTTTTTTTTTGCAATTCTGTAAAAATTGAGATAACGAAATTTTACTGAACCACAAACTCAGTTTGAATCGTGATCTTTAATCTCGTGAAAGATTCATTGTAATCGGTCCAGTGGTTTTCGATTGAAAAGCGGACAAACATTTTTTAGCGAACAGATTTATATATATAGAGACTAGAAATCAGATTCTTTTCATTTCAAGATCGTCCAATAAGTTATACTTTAATTTTCGATTCTTCGATGTTAAAAAATCACATTCGAAGTAGCTATCTCTTTGCGTTTGTGATTATACCGTCGACGTTTCTACCCCACCTCTTCTGTTTTCCTCACATGCACATTGTCTAGCATCCGGGGCACCTGAGCAACGAGAAATTTACGTAATTCGATGAGAAGCCAACGAGTTATCGTAACAACTCTGGAGGTTCTTTTGTAATGATCTGTAAGATAGTGCAGTTGCTTGCACGTGTGTGCCTGTGTTTGCATTTGGAATTTTCGGAGTGAAGACTCGCAGAAGAGATGCGTCAATCGTTGATTCGTAAAGATAAAGTTTGCAGCGTTTATTGCCACGAAGAAATTAACGTTTATTCGCGAATTTTAAGAACTTTTATTGCGCAAAATTGTAAATCAGATTGAAACGCAGACAAAAAAATTCGTTCCATTCTTGTGCAGAAAAAAAAAAAAACAAAATAAATCTGGAGTCGTAAGATTTGAATTAAAATTGAAATAAACAAATATGATCAAACCATTTTTATATCCCATAAAAGTGAAATATGTGCATACAACCAAGTCAAAACAATAAACAACAATAATTTGAAAGAAATTCTAAATTGCGTTGATCTTGGATTATGAATTTTGATGTTTGACGAAAATTTTTATTTTCATTTTTTTTTTCAATAGCTGTGCATCAGAATTTTATACAAATTGAAGACATGAATAAATGATAATTGAAAAAAAAAACTAGAGATTTCAATGACTTTTTCTTAACAATATAAAAAAAATCAAGTTTCCTGGTTCATAAATTCGACGAAGAAAATCCTGTCTCAAAAAGCTACGTTCATTAATAATGTTCTGTGTCGCGTTTTGTCCTGCGAGCGTTCTTTTTGGAATACGTATAAAGGGGACTGCGTGGCCCGTTGAATTCGAACAGTACGAGACGAATTGAGAACGCGAAGCGGATAAGAGAGGATCACCGGTGCATCGGTGTCGGTACACAATTTAATCGTAACTGTACAGAGCAAACGCCGAGAGAAATAAGAGAAAATAAAATGAAATTCTCTTCTTCTTCTTTTTTTTTCGTTCGTTCTCTTCGGTCACTGACAGTAGATAATGGAAGTTGGACGACACAAAAGACGACATATTGTGCGACAGATATAAGATTTCAAAAGGAACTTTCGAAATTAATTTTTCCGCTATGCTCCAAAGAAGAATCGCTGGTCTGTCTTTTCTACTTTTCATGTCGTTCCGTTCGTCGCTTTAACAATTGAATTTGCCTGATATTAGAGTACGATCGGGATGAGAATATCTCAAAAACAAATTTAATCATTTATGAGCCATAAAAACGTCGATGAATAATAAATCGTGACTTGGAACACAGAAAAAAAAAAGAAAAAAAAACAAATTAATCGTAGCGCAGTGAAAAAAAAAAAAAAAAATTATAATTGCATAATCAGAGAAACGACGACGTAAACGACGAAAAACATTCACAAATCAATGGTGGAAATGTCATATAAATCACTTCTCCATCGCAGCTGTTTGAAACGCCCGTTTTTCAATCGATTGTAAAATAGCTATAAAATGTGTCCTGATTAGTGTGCAAAAACTTTTCTCGTGAGCTCGAGACCTGATAAAAATTAATTTTTCAATTATCAATCGAAGCGTTGAGCCTATCGAGGTTTATACAATTCTTATTTCAACCAAATGCACCATTTTATTTTTTTCTTTTCAATACAATCGATCAACTCGAACGAAAATCGTCATTGCTACGTTTTCACTATCGTTTCTCGTTGCAAAAAAAAACGACAAAGTTTTATCAGCTCACGACAAGAAGGAAACTAATTGTACGTCGTGTCTTAAATCTCTACTCTGGTCTTTCGATATTTAGCCACGATTTTGTTTCTTTCAAATTTCAAACTCATCTCTCATCGCAATTACGATTCTAACAATAACCAACTGTCAAATCCTATTTTCAGTTCTTTATCATTGCAATTGAAGACTGCTCGAAAAACCGTAGATCAAATGCTCGATTCCGATTGTCCAGAAATGCACAGTAAAACGATTTTTTATAACGGATAATTGATAAGAAAAAAAAATATTAAAATGCCAAGGAAGCTCTTGCAGGACACGTTGCATTGTGCTTTTTTTTTTTTTTTTTTTTTTTATCCTCAACGTTTCGTACATGTCCCGTTCAACATCCGGCTAATAAAAAACGTCACATGTGACCAATACAAATTCACACTTTATGGATCCATACGTATATACATATAATTGTAATTTATATATTTATCTCGGTTCTTCCATCGCGCTCAGACCCCAGATCGATTATACCAGTGACAAGTAAAATATGTACACGAGTACATAAGTACGTAAGACACGTACGAGTTCCCAGAGGTGTATCATCGCTTTATACCTCTGGGCGTATGTGCAACGCGATGACAAAGGTGAAAGGGAAGGGCTTCTCATAGCACGTAGTAAAAGCATCGAGACAGGAATATCCTATCACTCTCGAGGACCGGAAGAAGTTCCGGAGCTCTGAACAACCGAGCAGAGTCTGACGTATTCGTATAGCTTTGCCATTCTCTCCTTAATCCAATATCAGACTATGTACCTCTATTATTTTCATGCGTGTACACAAATGTATATACATGAGCATGAAATTTCGTTTCTGTACCTATTCCTTGCTGCGACGATCCTGAAACCCCTCAACTTGACAATAGAACAGTTTAATAATCACTCCAACGTTCTTTGTCACTTATTCAAAGCTCAATCCTCGCACTTCTTACCATTTTACAATTCAAGATATTCAAATTGCTAGCAATTTTCGGATCAAATTTTATCGAATGCTGCAGCTTAATGGCGACGTGAAAAATGGACTCTAAAAGTGCATCATTTTGCATCTTCAATCTCTTCTGGTGCATCGCCTATTATTTCTTACTTATTTTTTTTGCTTCAAACTCGATAATTGGAAGTTGAAAAAAAAAATGTTTTTGCGATCGATATTGAAGTGAAAATAATAATGTCGACGGTTATTTCATGCTCGCGATCTTGAACGTGGATTTTAGCATTCGAAAATAATGATTTCAGATCAAAGTTTAAAAGACTATGACGAAGGCCGCTCGGAATAAAGAAAACCTAAGAAAAGAGAATTGGCTGATATTTGACGTACGTAACAATATCACAGTGATGATTGACCCAGTGAAAAAGACAAATCACAAGGCCTCTCGCGATCCAATGAGCGAACAGCGTGACTAATATACAACTTTTTCGCTCATTCACAATTCTACCAACTGTTTTTTTTTTCTTTTTTTTTCGTTAAACGTTGTTTTGAAGGATGAAACAAAATACAGGACTCGACGAAGCGAGTACACGCGAGCTGCATACTCATTAAGAAAAGATGGAGATAAAATAACACGAAATTATGGGAAGTGCGCAGAGGGGGGGGGGGGGGGGTGTCTGTCATTCGAAGAAATAATGTAAAGGAAAAGTTAAAAATGAAATTCATGAACTCAAATACGAGAGATGAAATCGACAAAAAAAAAAATAGATTCGTTGGACTCAAAATTATAATCTTTTTTTCTATAATTGCGGTGAACTTGTTACGCTCTGCGTACAATTATATAAAAAGTTTTACCGAACGATGCTAAGCATCTCGGAAATTTCTTTTCCGATAAGTAAGACGTCGATGAAAAAAAAAAATCCATTGAAGGAAAGAATAAAAATCTTGAAAAAAAAAAGTACTTTCTCCCTGGAGCATCTCGATTTTTCTCTCAAGAAATTGAAGCAAATTGACAAAAGTGATGAAGGAGAAGAAGAAATATCGGAAAATGATTATGAGGAGATGAAAATATATTCGCATCAATCACACTCACCCTAAGAAACTCCGTATGAAATTCTCTTATCGCTCATTATCCCGAAAAAAAATGTTCTTCTTCTCCTTATCAAATCTTCTTTTTCTCTTCTATTTCTGTCTCTGTTCCCATCTTTATAGGATATTTATATTTTTTTTTCTCGAATATCGTCTGATCGATGTAACGACTTTTTCATCAGGCCATCAATTAATAAGTTTGAATAAATTATTATGAACCCTCCTTCTCCAAATATTGTTCTCTTATCGATAAAACATAACACAATAATCACAAAATTCGCACTCTCAATCGAAAAACCATTAATTCGTCAAATTATTCGGTGTGTACGTTCGTAACGAAGCTCGGCAACACTTTGTCAAGATTTCTTACTTGACCACGGGTTTCTATACCCCGTAACCGAGACTCTAAAAATCCGTGCGGAAAGAACCACAAAGTGGGAGAATCCGACAAACGTCCTACAGACTTGTAGCTCAACGTTGATGACGTCACTGGCCAGGAGCACGAGACTTACTACTCATGACATTTGTAATAATTCAAACGCAAACTCTCCCCGCTCCATCGTTTATTTTTCTTCACGGTATTTTCATCTTACTCTTCTTTTCGATTTAGTGGGAGTAGGCGAAAAAAAAAAAAATCCGAAAAAAATTTTCACCAGATTTTGTGGTTCAAACGAATTAAAAAAATTATCGTTTCGGTCCAGCGATCGAACGCCGACATAATTTTTCTGTTTTTCGATCTTCGTATGTCTTCATTCTCCTCGTGTGTCTTCATTCGTTACCAAAAAAAACTTGCTCGTCAGCCTCTCGTCACGGACTCGCGATCCAGACGTCGTTGTCGAAGGTCATCATCACTAAAATCTATATAACGAGCTTCCTACCTCATGCTTTTACCTTCTGACCCATCCTCACGTGAAATGAAAATGGACGACGCGTGTATAACGAGGCACAAATTATGCGACGACATATTGTCGTGTATTGTTTGTATATTTGAGTTAAGACATCGGTTTCATTGGCGACGAAGGATAATTACATCCAGATAACCGAATATCCGGTCGACTCTCGTTTCAACTTTTTCATTTCTTTCGAAACTGCCATCGAAACCGTGTTGAACTTAAAAACTGTTCATCGGTCTACCATCGCGCAATGGATTGCTCAAACAGCTCTTTCGTTGTTTGACAAATGATAAATAATGTGAAAAATTTGGTGTAACGAACCAAAAGGAAATTTGAAATATGTACATGATCATTAAAAAAAAAATAACTCTGAATCGTTCAAGTATAATTCAAGTCGACGACATTACTTTTTAGTCCGAAATCAGACGTTTTATAGCCCCTGCATCAACTGCCGAATTTTCGTAACACTTTATTTAACTTCCGACTGCCTGTAGGGCAAAAAGACGGGAGTTATGCGTTTCACTGCGATCAGTGGGTGGGGGGATATTCCTTTGTCGCCAGTTTTCTCGGAAACGGTGGCAATTGTCTTGACAAATTTTTTACATCACTTTCTATATGTGCCGGACAGTGTTCTTATTTGTAGTATGTCAAGATTCATCACGAACTGTTTTGTTTATTTAACTTTAACGTTATAAATCGTTTGAATATATAGCAATATGACCATATATGGCAGTCTTCGATCATCGACTACTTCATACCGTTGTGCGCTGCTAATTTCAGTCCGAACTGGCGCGCGTCTTTCTACACAGTTCGTAGTTCGTATTTTCGTATACATATTTTTTTTCGGATATCATTTTCATCTAATGTGACAAAAAATATGTACTGTTGTGTATTTATACCATGTACTACTACTAGCAGCACTGGAAGTGAATATAAAAAAAAATAATGCAAACATTTTGCAATAAAAAATAATAGCCATAAACTTTGAAAAGTGTGAAATAAAAAAATGTTTTAAAAAACATAAAATAACTCCCGACTGATAAAATCGTATAGCTTGATGAAAATTGTTTAAAAAAAAAAACGAAAAATCACCTCACTTCGAAATGTCATATTAAAAAAAAAAAAAACTTGGAAAAAAAACCAAGAAAATAATCATTAAAAAATTACTCCCTCAGGATTTCGTTTTTCTGATCTGAAAATGTTTATCAATGAATAATTGAACGATAATTATGGCAACTGATATGGAATTGAGGGGATGTTGGGAGACGTTTGCTACATTTCTTGTGCATACTTTAGGAAACGTCTCCCAACATCCCCTCAATTCCATATCAGTTGCCATAATTATCGTTCAATTATTCATTGATAAACATTTTCAAATCAGAAAAACGAAATCCTGAGGGAGTTATTTTTTTATGATTATTTTCTTGTTTTTTTTTTCCAAGTTTTTTTTTTAATATGACATTTTTTTCATTAATCAGAACAATCTCTTTGAATTTTTATATTCAATAAACTCAAATGCAGAGCTTCGTTGACCACCAAAAAGCCTCACTCGATTCAGAAAAAAAAAAACAAAGAACATCGTCGTACTCAATCATCATCTTATTCACGTTGAAGTCAATCGATTAATCGATCGTTCAATCAGTTCTTTTGGCAGTGGAATCCTTGAGAGGTTATTTCCATTCGGAAAGCTTTTCGTAGCATTTTGTGAAGATAACAAACTTTACTAGCCTGAGATTTAAGTAAAAGGGTATAATTTTTTTTTTTTTAATTTTTATGTCAATACAAATTTGAGGTGAAAATATTTTGAAGGAAGTTATTTCTTGTACTTTATACCGAGGTATATCTGAAATTTGCGTTGTGTGTCAAGGCCGTGATCCCTCAAGCACAACGTTCCAGCAGTACAATTTGTATGATCTTTGTAGCATAGCACGAGTTTTTGTAAATCTTATTCGACGAGCACGTTTATATATCGCGACACTTTTCATTCGATTTCTTTCCAATTTCGTATTCATTGAATAATCAAGCAGCATCTGATCCACATGTTCGATAGAACTCGAAAAAAAATATAAATTTTCAATCGAATCCATTCAGCTTTAATTAAAAATATGATTAATCGAGTATTAGTTGCTCAAGTAAAAATGTAAATTGTAATTGTCAAGTAAAAATGTAAAAAATCATGATTATAAAACGAATTCTACTTCAATTGTGAAATGGTTCGTCATACGATCGCCATCTTTATCAAAAACCCTAATTAAATCCAAATATAAAATTCACTCGGTGTCTTCCTCATCCTTAGGATATTTTCACAAGTTTCATGTAACGAAAATACGAGTTTCGAGTCGCTTAGAATAACAGTCGAGTAAGAACCACTAATTGTACCATTCGAGCTCTAACTCTCCGACCTTTCTTTCTCGTGCCATAATTCTTTTAGTGCCCATTAATTTTATGACATTTTTTTTTTTCATTTAGACCAATATATATGTTTTGTATTTGAGTACCATTTTACGGATAGAGGAAAAGCAACTCTCATCTCATCGAATATTTTTTTTTCTACTACCTGTCATCGAGACGAAGAAGAAGAAGAAGAAGAGCAAACAGAGCACGAACCCCACTAATTGCTCGGTCAACCAACATAATTCAATCGACTCATATACGTGTATATACGCGCCTATGAATATACGAACATTTGTGTGGAACTTTGACTGGAAAGACAGCTCGCAAAACTCGATGTCTTGGAACCATAATTGATTAGGCACTCAAACATCTACGTCAGTTATATGCACAAACAGATAAAATTATATACGAATATCGGCGCCAGGGAGTCACACTGACAAGCGCACACTTTGTCGTAATTGATCTTGGATCTGGCGGTCAAATGAATTTGGCGAACTCTCCTGATCTTTCACAAATAGATCGAAAGTGGTCCGCATCTCATTCAGTCTTTTCATATATACATTTTTTTTCTTCTTTTTAATTTCTTTTCTGTTTTTGTTTTTCGCATTTTGTCTTAAATTTCCTTGAGAAAGTTGTACAGATTGATTCGCTTCGCGATACATGTTCTTTCTTTTATTTCTTTCGGGTGATCAAAGTCATGGTCTCGTGCCCGTATTAATCGCAACCGCGTACCGGTACACATGCGTAATTCGAGAAGAGAACCAAAGAAGAAAGTGACTGAGGTTCACAAATGACCTCGCTGTATCCGATTACGCGACAAGCAATGACGGCTTTTTGTGTACGTGAATATTGTTTGAGTTTTTTTTTTTTTTTAATATCAGTTTTTCGTTCGTGGGGACTGATTTTTAGTGGCTATCGATCCGCAGCGAGAAACGAACGAAAAATATATACATGAATTCGCAAAATTACTACGGTCGAAGGTGTGTTCAGGTTTGATAAGGAATCAAGTAGAAACATGATGCGGTAAAAACTTTTGATCGAACCAACAGTTATTTCATTGATCCTGCAACTGCAATGATGGAGAATCACCTACCATACGGAGAGAAAAATATGAAAAAAAAAATGATCGTGCTTTGCACATAAATCGGGAAGAAGAACTGACAACATGAAATAAAGTAATTAATTATTGTAGCACGGAAATGAATTTTTTATGTAACGAGCCACAATATTCATTGCTTTGTTTCAGAATTTCAAATGTTTTTTTATACCGGCTAGAATTATTTAATTGTTTCGGACCAGAGCACGATAATTTTGTGGTATTTTTCTTCTTCCTTCACTCTACTTTTGGATCGACCGAGATCTTCGTTCGTCGCGTTGATTACACTGAAAACAAAATTTTCTTGTAATATTCAAATATTTCAAAGCTTCTTTATACCGAAACAAAACTTTATCGAGATGATAAAACATTTTGTTGTGTCGTCAAAATATTTTGTTAAACGTATTCAACAAATTATTTTTCAAGTTTCAACAAAAGCTGCTTGTTTTCAGCGTATGAGAAAATTGTTAACGAACTTTCGATCTTTCGATTCCGCTATATTTTTGAATGGAGGTAACTCTTAATCGACTTTCGATTTCCTCCGTTAAACCGCATAAACTTTTCAAATATAACCGCAAACCAGACGCTCGTGTGCACGGCCATCAAACATGCCAATTTCATCCGATTTTGTTGCTCCTTTTAGCTTCGATAAACACACATGTGGACAAATTTCTCTTTGCCTTTTTTTGTGCAGTTTTTTTTTTTATTCAACTTTACTCGTCTCAGATTTCATGCGCAAATCTCAACTATTTTCTGCTGTTGTGTTTATTTTATTTTATTTTTTCTTTTTCTTTTTCTTCTTCGAACTGCAACGGTGAAAATAGTCTCGGTGCGATGATCTCGTCGTGCTGACGATACCCGAAGTCATCTAACTCTCGAGATCCATCATGCCCATGTACTCATATAACTTGTTCGCAAAACATGACAAAATCACTATATCGCGTTGCTAACTCGTTGCTCTCGAGAAGTTTTATAATTAACGCTAAATGGCTCATCAAGAGCTCTTTGGTGACGCTCAACGAGCCACGGACTCGAACACGAAACGAGAACTGCCTTTCGCTCCGCTGAGGAAAATCATTGTTAGTTCTCGGTGCCAATCGTGACGACAAAATCCTCAATTCATATATGGTACGGGGAAGCTCGCATACTGGGAATATACAACGAAACCTTTTTTTTTAATTTTGCAGAAATCTGCGAAGTATTAACTTCTGGATAACGATTTAGAAAAGATTCGTTTTTTTTTTTTCTTATGTTTAATGAAAATTCACAGGCGAGATCTCGAGAAGAATAATTAACGAGCAAATAAAAATATTTTCAGGACAAATCTAAAGTTCTGTCTGAATGCAAAAAAAAAATCGTTTTACGGTAATCGATCAATATTTTTATAAATAATATACCAAAATTTGAAGCATCGTCAATCGTTTGGTTTTTGAGAACACAAAAATGTGAATGAATAACAACATTTTTCTATTGAACAGTATCAAAATTATTTTTTGTTCGAATGAAACTCGCAGACACTTGTCAATCGACTTTTCTTTTTTCAGGCTTCATTGATAAACTTTTTTCGATTTTGTGACAAATATTTTTTTCGTTTTATATGTTTTTCGAATATATTTATCGAGAGAAAAAGATTCGCTTACGCTAAAATTGCTCACTTTCACGTGCTTGTTTTTTTTTTTCGTTTGTTTTGCAGTGACTACAAAAGCGAAGCGCGTTGAACGAAAGAAGCACGAAAAGCTCAATGGTAAGTGAGCTTTCTGTAAAGACAAACTTTAACATTCGGAATGGTGTTTTCTCCTAAAATCCGGTGTGTGTTTTTATTTTATCTAATTCCTTGCTTAAGCGCACGTGACGACCTCTTGCGAACTAAAAAAAACGCTAAAGAACCGCAATTTTATTTTCACTAATCAATAAAAATTTTACTTCTAATTATTGCATAAAATTCACGATCATCGAAAGCTGCTCTCGCCTCATTTTTCATCCTCCTGACATCGACGGAGTTTATCGATAAAAAAATATAGATTCACAATCAATTTTTTTTTTGTTTTTCCATTGAAAATTTTAAGTCAATTGAAATTGCATTTACCTTCGATACACCCTCGCGCTCTTCAGATGATCCAAAAGTTTTTCAAATCACAACAATTCTCTTTTTTCACCTCATAAATCCCTCGTCACAGCACTGATCGATTGTTCGCAAACGTAGATTATAAAAACATGAAGAACTAAGAATAAAATGGAACTGGTAGAAGCGTCGCGTTCGCACGCGAAATATAGCGCAGGGTGCAACTTTTCTTACTTTCGTCACGATATCGGACGTGACGCGTCGTTTTTTATTTGATTTTATTTTATTATTTTAGCCCCGAGCCGGAGCATATATCAAGGCCTTGAACCCCTTGAAACTCAAGTCTCGATTATAAAACCCCGCGCGCGCGAATATATATATTCATCCACACATACGTGTTCGCTCGTATACAATTCACATGCACGTGTCATACGTCTGTGTGAATCCATGAGTCGGACGAATAATTTTATTGCGATTTACGACGAAGCCTGCCGGATCTTTCGCACGTATTTATCCGGGCTTCTGTGCCTGTGCGAATCAAAAGGTTCGTGTGGTGCACGCGTGTGATTCCCACGATATATTACAAACGCACAAAATGTATATTAACCGGCGACTCGAAAGTGCATATACGAACTCGACGGCCAACCAACAACTGTGGCGGGCTCTCCTCTGTCACCTGCCACTTGGCTTGTACCTCGCCCTGTTGACCATCGTGTGGGGACCGACCAGGTGAGTCCCTAACATGATTCATTCGTCAACGGTATACATTTTTAGCCCCCCCCCCCCCTCTCTCTCTTTTTCTGTACCTCTATCAATAGAATTGAACAACTTTGTGCCGATATTACTTTCATTACTAATGATAAACTTCATTTTTTATCTATGAGGGTAACAATACGACATTATTCTTCATCAAGGTGGTCCGGACCAGATTTCCAATGGTTTTGTTTCCATCAAAACACCATATGAAACCAAGAAATTTTTTTAATCCTGTCAAGGGATTGCGTTACTCGTGTGACATTTTTTTTTTACAAAATTTTCTTACAAATATTTACAAATGAATTTTGGTACACGTGAAGGATATGAGAAATATTTTGAAGCGTTTCATTTGGGTGGAAAACTGATTATTATTGATAGAAAAGTTTCAGTCAAGTCGGCAGTAATTTGACTGAAAAATGGGCGATGAAAAAAATAATGAGTGCATGAAATTGAATTTTCAAAGGAAGCACAAGAGTCGATTCTGCTCATGAAATTCTGCAGTTACGCTTCTAATCTGTTTTATAATTACAAAAGAAATGAGATTTTATTCGTTACAATATTGATGTTCGATTCTAATTTGCATTTTCTTATCATCATCGAATCGGATTGTTGTATTCATTCATGGTTATACGAATTCTCCAAGGCGCTTCACGTACGATAGAAATTCCGAAAAAAAAATATTATGGAGCATGAGTCCATAATATTTTTTCGGATTTTGGTGCCGTTGTGATATTTCTCCGAAAGCTTTTCCTCTCATATACGAGCACGTATCGTTGTAATTACATGGCGCTGAATTATAGTGGAATAGAGCACGAAACACGCAATCTTTTGTGGTGGATGTTTTTTTATTATTTTATTTTCTTTTTTTTTTGTTATTAATTCATCAAGGCATTTCGTATACAGTAAAACGAGCCAGGGATAAAAGAGATGGAAAGGAAGTTACGTGAACTTCGCGCAGAACGCTACGAGACTCGCACTTTCGACGCTTCTAATGTTCATAAAGCGGTATTATAGGGCATTAAGATAGATAAATCGCTTTCATTATCGGTGGAATAGTCTCGAGAGAGTCCGTAGAGAAATGAAGTTTCATTGAGGCATAATACTTTCGTGAATTATCATAACTCAAAATATTTATACAAATATAAATATGTTATCTTGGTCGACGTTACGTCGCTGATATTTGGCAAAGAACATGACGTTTCAAAAGTGCCTCGTAAAGAAAAATATAATCGAGACTTTTATGGACTGTATTTTTTCCTTGCGTCAGTGATATATTCTTCCGGGGTTTTCGCCCAAAGCCTCTCGTGCACGTCTTTCTCGGCTGGTCGACTCGTTTCGTTTCCGGTTAGATCCGACCAGCCAGTTGGATCGCTATCGAAGTCGACAACCCTCTCGGTTCTTCGAGTATCAATAATAGTCAATAGCCCGAAACGTTTCATTATATTCTATGTGCGAAACGATTATTAACAGCGTGTCTGTATAATCGGTCATCGATCTAACTATTTTTTTTTCCTCCGCTATAAGTCTGATATGAAAATCTGATTAACGAAACGTTTGCTGAAAAAAATTTGAATCTGTTTTTTTTTTTCTTCGTCTTTCAACAGACACTTTCGATGAATACAAAAATGATGAATGTTGCATTTCGATGTTACAATTTTGTAATGGAATTTTAATAATATGGAGAATGATACTTCGTTCAAGAGAATCAACATTCGATGGGACGAGTCATTGAACGAAATCATCAAAAATGTTGTAGCCCATAACATCGATAATGTTCAGAGAAAATGACAGTTTTCCATCAGAAATTATGGACTTCTAGTCGTGTAAGATTGAATTTTTTTTAAATGTGAAAATGATAACATTACGAATGAAATTTATTATAGAACGTGATAAGCGTCTCGATAACGAGCACGCGTTATATAAATATAATTCTCACCCATCGCGTGAATTCTCCGCTCTTTCTATATTCACGAATTCCATCGTCACTTGGCAATAAACCATTTTCACCGAAAACATTTTACTGGCGTTAGCCCGGAGCTGAATTTTTTTTCCCTAACCAGGATCCAGCGAATTCTTCTTCTTTTTCTCGCCCGGGAATCACAATTTTTTCATTATTTTTTTTTTTTATAATTTTGTTGCTTCGTTATACTTTATTTACCGTCCAACCACAATGACGTTTGTTTTACTACTGACCAGTCAAAGTAGATACTGTAACTGCGGATGGTGAACGACGTAATCGTGAAAAAAAAAAAAGAAAAGAAAAAAAACATTTTACACACGCACTACCATGGTTCGTGAACATTAACAGCGAGTATTGTTTCCCGCGTTGTCGTTGAATTTATATCCGGACAGGTAAATTCCACACGGTCTTCTTTCTCTTTTTTCTCCCTTCTTGTCCCCTTTTTTTTCTCATTTACTGCCAAGAGAGCAACACTCGCTCCTGTTGACAAAGCATTTTTTGTTTATTTCAACAGCAGAGCGACGTTTCATTGACTCCCAATTAATGTTATCATGAAGCCTCTAACCCTTTAACGGCCACACCTATTTCTGAACGGCTTAAAATCTGGTAGTATAGCTGAAAAAGGGTAGACCATGAATGTTCAACCATAATTTTATCGATAAGGGCCTGGGAAATAGTGTTTTCGAACTGTACAAAATTTCCTGCATGGACGGTTTTACACTCTTAGTTCGAACTATTATTCCAATTCAATAACGAATCTTCAAAGCCTAGTGTGTCTAGTCAAGCTTCGTTTATCCAATTCCATCAGAAAATATTTCTAGAATGTCCATTTTCTTACTTTTTTGATCGAAAACGGACAGCAGATGCCAAGCATCGTATATTTTCACGGCTACATTATCGCTATATTGAAATAATTCATATGTTTACGTTTGAATTTCAAGCTATCCTGACACCTGGAGCTTTATCTAGCATGGATTGATAGCACTGCAAACTAATTCGTCCGCTATAACGTCTTCATGTTTTTACAGGCGGGGTGAAAGTAGACGTAGCAAATTTGCTACAATGGCAGCTAAAGGGCTAACAGAATCCCCACCTCTGTCCTGTACCAAATTTCAAAACGATAGCAGGTCTTTGAAATTTTAATAGCATCTTCTTGAACATATTCCGCGTGTACCAGCAAAATTTGAACAAGTTCGACCATCTACTTTCTGAGATAAAAAATCGTAAAGTTACCTTCGAATAGCACAGAGTCTTATGGCTATTACTGTTTTGACGGGAGAAATGACTCAATATCATGTAGTAAAAAAGATGGTGGCTCATCGCAAATTCGATCAAGCATTGATCTACGCGTCACAGTGACATGAAAAAAAAAATGGAGCCGATCTACCGCGTGTTTTATGAGATATGACTAGATGGAAAAATCAGGCTGGTAGCATTGCGGCTACTACATCACGCCTGTATTTGAGAAGCTCCGAGCAAAGTTCATTTTTATCTAACGGGAATTTAAAGGCAACGACATGTCTGAATTCTACGGAAGATACGACGAAGCTTCGTTCTTCCGTTCGTCCGCTAATTAAAAATTCACTTTGTACACCTTTACCATCCTGACGACTCTGGACGCACTTTAACAGCCAACGGATGCAACATATTGTGCAAGCACTAAAGCTTTCGCTCGTTTTCAACTATACACATATTTTTGTACCTTTTATTTTTTTACGATTCACGATATCACAATCGTTGAAATATCGCTTTCATATACGATATAAAATCATGGTTATAGAAAAATGCGATATTTCAATGTGCGTCAGTGTGCTTTCACAAACTAGTGCACTGGAAAGTAAGGCAACTCTGGAATAATTTATCCGTTCTCCACTACATTACTGTATCAATATTTATACTCAATACATTATACGCGTTTCTTTATTAGCGCTATTATTAGATAATTGTATGTTAAAAATCTATTTTTCCATTTTCATATCCGCGTGGAATTTTTGCTCTTACAAGAAATTCAACGAAAGTAGAACACCGGTAACCGATTTTTATGAATATCAACAAAATTTCGATACAACATTCAAGATCGAAACGATTTTTTCGTTAAAAACTTGTTCCATTGACCGAGGATCGAATTATTCGTAACTCTTAGCTCCAAAAGCGGTGTTTTGCATCAGGAAAAATTGAACAGTGATTCTGAGTCGTGTCTAAAAAGATTTTGGTTGAAGATAACAGTCAGAATCGCCGATCGTAATCGGTCTGTTCGTCCCGTGAACAACAAACATATTGAATTGTCTTTGTAAACATTTTGAAGCTCTGCTACAACGTCAAACGGTCAAGCGGCATGATTAGTCGCGCTTATCAAAACATTGCGAAACGTTTGAATAAACAATTTAGAGAGTTCTCGCGTGTTTCGTTAGTTAACTAATGTCCTAAAACGATCGTAGAATATATACAAGAACGTGTCCTGGAAAGCAAACGCCTCCTCTAACTGTATATATATATATATATATATATATATATATTGAACAAAATATCTCGATCTGTAAACTAGCGTCTGTTAGTTAATGCAGCATGTATACGAAAACCAGTAAAATTCGATGGTAGTGCAGAGAGAGATGTGCTAATGTCCTGAACCGTGCACGAAACCGCGCGAGCGACGGTGTACGGTTTGTATACAGCAGTAAAACACACGTATAACACGGATATCCGGTGTTCCGCTACCCCGGCCATTCTCTCATCCTTCTGCCTATAATGTCACCTGCTTCTCTCACCACATTCTTTGTATATAACTCCGTTGCTCCTGACAACTCCGAGTATAATACTTTCAGAAAATGTCGCAAACAACGCGACGATAAGTAAGTAAATCATATTTTTATCTATTTTAATTATTCTCTGGCAGAAACAACATTTTTTATATTCTCAACGGCCTCTTTATCCATCGATGCCATTTCAAATTCTCATTAATTGAGTCAACAAATAAAAATCATAAAAGAAGAGTGTATAATACAAAAAAAAATGTTTTGAAAAAACATAAAAACTCCGGACTAAAAATAGTAGTAAACTTTAAAAAGTCTGAAATAATAAAAAATAGATGTCGGGATTTTCGTCGGGAGATGTCTCTAATCGAATCATTGAATAAGAAGTAAAGACATCTCCCGACGAAAATCTTGACATCTATTTTTTATTATTTCAGACTTTTTAAAGTTTACTACTATTTTTAGTCGGGAGTTTTTATGTTTTTTCAAAACATTTTTTTTATTTCACACTTTTTAAAGTTCACAATTTTTTAATTAATTATTATAAATATAATTAATAATAAATATAATTAAGTAATAAAAAAAAAATAATAACACAATCAACCAATCAGTCACAGCAACAACCAATCGGTCACAACCACACTGAGAAAAGAGAATTGTTGAATCAACCAAATGGCTTCGTGAAATACGTCCAATGTAATATTCTGTTATACTAAATATCAGTTTCATTAAATGAAAAATATGTAACGTTGATCCAGCAACAAAATCCACGGCAACAAATCACATTTGGTTGATTCAATTGGTATCTTTGTTTAGTGAAATAAAATTAATAATTCGTGCAACTGAACGATTTTTTGAATGAACGAAATATTTCTTTCGACGTATTCTACGAAGCCTTGGTTAATTCAACTAAACTCTTTTCTCAGTGCAACCGAGTGAAGTATGGCGCAGATGTTGCGAGTGAATATAGTTATGGCGGCATCACCTATTGTTGTGTCGATATGGTTGAACGGTGATTTTTTGTTTTTCTAATTATTCTTTAAATATACAAGCAATCGTATCAAATTACGACTCCAAACCACGTCCACCAGTAATAGAACCTGTTTCTCCAATTTGGTCAAGTAATTTTTGGCCGTTTCAACAAACATTCTGCTTAAAAAATTCGTGAAAATCAGCTGATCACGGTCAAACGCATAACTCCCGGCTTTTGCCCGAGTGGGCAGTCGGGAGTTAAAAAGATTTTGAAATAAAGTGAAATCGAGTTGATCAAAGAAAAATTTAACCAATCAGAATCATCGAATTCGTTCCTCTTTTAAAATAACTATTGCCGCATCGATCAATTATGCCGAAAGAATGTTTCATCTAATTTGACTGATCGTTGATTCAGGTATTCAAAAATATCTCTCGAGACTCTCGAGATATTTTTCATTTGGTATCCGTTCGGAGACGATCTATTGATAAATGATTCGACAACGTTTAAATATCTGCGAACTTTATGGCGGATTTGTAACTGCCCAATGGCCCATTTTCCCCCTGCCGCCCTGTTTCCCTCTGCTCTCGTGAAATGTCACGGATATTAATACGTCCTGTTGGAATTCCATATATCCTCGAGTGGATCAGTTTGATCGAATTGAACAGCTTTCGAATGATCAATAATTGCTGCTCTACGGAAATTCATTCCACTATATGAACCGATATTACTAGCATGAACGTATTCCAGTTATGTTACGAATTTATCTTGCCACTAAAATTGTACGCTTATGAAACATCGCATTTGACGAATTTTCTGAATAGAATATTACCACTCTGGCGCACTCTGTAATATTACAACTAAATACACTGTAATATCACGCTGAGGTATATAAATTCATCGGTTCGTTAATGCATATTTATTTAAACGTAAATATAATTCGTTCACAGCATCAATTTTCGATTCGCGTACGTACATATTTCCAGCGAGAATTGAAGTACAACGAATTTTCACCATTCCCGGAAAATATCGCTGATTATTTCGCGAGCATATTGCGCAATTGGAAAGTTTTTCATTTCCAATTATCCCGCGAGCAAATCATATTTTGGTTAATCAGCTGAATTTGTTGATTATTTTTTTGAAAGGGCAAACCTTTTTTCTCAACCGAACAAATATTTACATTTCAACACGAATGTTTCGAACGATTCCGAAAAAAAAAGAAATGTTGTTCATCGAACAAAATTCCATTTAGTTGAACGAAAATATGTCGAATTCAACTGTTTTGTTTTTTTGTTGATGAATCAACTGAATCATTTGCCATTTCAAAAATATACAGTCGAATCCACTGTATTTTCGTTCAACTAAATAGGATTTTCTTGAGGAGTTTCGGTACAGGCAATACAATGTTGCCATGCTAAACCATGTTAAAAGCACAACAAATTTCTAAAAGTTAAGAATTTTATAAAATTTGGTGAACATATTCTTTAGTGCCAGATTAGACAATACAATTTTTTTCAGATTTTTCTTCTACACGGTTATCGAGTAATTGAAGATTAAAGTTCACGTGTATAAGCGTAGCGTTTCCATATATATAGGTATACATTTCGGGCATAAGAAATCTGCTTTAATGCGTAATTACTCGATAACTAAGTAGAAGAAAATTTGGAAAAAATTTGTCTTTTCGTACTTGATGTTGAAGAAAATGATCACCAAATTTCATTAATTTCTTAACATTTTGCCTTTTGTACCGAAACTCCTTAAATTCGATCAACAACATTTTTCTTTCTCAACGTCATTGTATATTTAGACTGCATTGTTAACGATCATCACGATGTACGAGATTTACTCGACGTATTGCATATTCATGCGAGGAATCAGCTGCGATTGCTTAATCGATTATAATGCCAAAAAGGTGGAAGTGATCGAGCGTTGATGTACCACGCATAAATGCGTGTTTATTAATCGATTTATCCATTGTAACATAACACCGCGTACGTCAGTTCCGTACGTGGAAGATCCGACACGGCTTTCCAGCTGTGTATTGTAATTTTGATCGAAATTTGCAAACGCATTAAAGCGTATCCCAATGGGAATATTGTTCATGGAATTGTGATTAACGATTAAATTTTCACACGAAAGTCATTTGTAACAATAAATTCATCGGTGAATGTGAAATCCGATTAAAATCGTTGAATTTTTATGCTCGATTCCTAATCACATGTGCGAGACTTTCAACCGCAAAAAAAAATCTCTGTGTACCATAAAAAAAAAAAATCGGAATTTTAGTGCTCATCGTACATGTCTGTTTGTACGTATTTGGATTAAAGTATAATAATAAATGTTTCAACGTTGAATGAGGTGCGTGTAGAATAAAGGCGATCAGTTTTTTTTTTTTTTTTTTTTTTTTTTATCTATACATCCGTACACTCGTGTATATACACATATGCTATATCGTATGTAAGAAGATGAGTTTTCACGTAAGTTGAGCAACTAGATCACGTCCACGTACTAATAAGCGTTGCTTGACCGTTGCAACAGAGTTTGCCAATTAGCGATCTCGTTCATTATAAGGCGCAAAACGAGATGTTGAAAAATTGAGAAAATACGAGTACGCGACGCTATGAGATTATCCTCAAAACTCTCTTCTTTTATATTTTCTCAGCAATGATTTGAGAAAGACAACGTCGTACAATTCACTCGAGTTTTTCACTGGGCATTGCTGTATACTTGGTTGGTCTCGTTTTTTTTAATTAGGACAATTTAAATCGTAATGCTCCAACTGACATTTACGTATTCTTTCGATTTTTGATGCTCGAATAATCTTCTTTTTTTTTTCATCACACAATTTTCAATGCTACCGATCGAGAGTAGTTTTTTTTTTTTTTTTTTTTTCATGAATCAACGTTTCGGCAGATCGTTATTTTAAATCGTTTGAATTGTCCGAAGATAAAGATTGAAAAATCATCGATGAATCTAGGCTTTCTCGTAGTTATTTTTCAATAGTAAAATCCTTATTTCTCGACACCGGTTGTATACACGTTTTTAGAGACTGTACGAGAAGTGCGTTTCGGCGAGGATTGATCGAAGCATTGTTTAACGATGAAAAGCTCTCTGATTGCTAACGAAAATATTATTCACATCCCTGCACTCTTGTTCATTCGGGAATTAAATTTTCAATTAAATCCGGAAAATTGGTTGAGCTTTTACGTAAACGAACGGAAATATCGATGTAAACAAAGCTGCGCAGCCAACGTGTAGATTATTTATCGAAAAAATTTATGGCATCTGTGGACTCGATGCGATTCACGCCATTAACTCTTGTTCATGCATTCTCGTTACTATATTTTTATACTCGTGCACCAGTTATACGCACCAAGAATCCAATGGATGACAGAAAACAAATCCGAAATCGTCGAAACTAACGCAACGATATTGAGATGTTCACGTAGCCAACAAATTTTTTTTTTTTTTTTTCAATTCCATTCTCCATAAACGTATTATTCTTTCACTTTCACTGATAGGAATTGAAATTCATTCGAGTGTTTTTATCCCAAAAGCCTTTCTCTACCATATCGGGAGACAATCACTCAATGTTTTTACAATAGAAATCTCGAAATGATCAAAGATGAAAAATTCAAGGTTCGCGCATCGAACGAATCAATTTTTTAATAGTTCAAAATCTCCGGAATATTTTTTTTTTTTTTTTTCAACTCACGGTATTCGCTAGAGATTTTGTCTTCAACATTTTCTAATCCGTGCATCGAAGTTGAAATAAAGAAGAAACTATGAAAACTTCATACGTGTACATACAAGTTGGATTGTTGAAAACTTGGGAATAACGACGAAACTGTGTAAACTGAAAACTCTCTGCATACGCAGAGGAAGGCTAGATGGAAATATAACCACTGGAGATATGAAACTCAGCAAATTTCCGGGTTCGTTTTCCAAGGCTAAGAGCGGTGTTGAGGGATGCAATCGTTAAATGGAGAAAGAGTAAGTAGCGAGAAGGGGGAGAGAATGAGATAATGGAAGATATTGAGAGAGAACGAAAGGAAGAAGGAAGGGGGGGGAGGGGATTCAAGAGCCTATTTTCCGATTCACTCGAGTTGCACTGGAACAAATACTGTTCTCTGTATTCGACGAGAGGGTTTGCTAACTCTCGAGAGGCTTTTGTACCAGCCACAGGGGTTAATTCGACCCCGGTATTCCAAAGCATCTATCTATGATTCGAATGAGATACGCGAGAAAACGAATTTCCCAACGAAATGAGAATTCGAGCTTTTGTTTCATTTCCCAACACACATCGACCTCTCTTCTCGATAACGTAGATATATCAAGGTTTAAATCACGTTTTTGTCTTTTTTTTTAGCCTATCACCAACGGTGAGTGCTAATTTCAAAGCGAACATGTGTTAGCTGTTCCATCGATCGATTTTTTTTTTTCTTTTTTTTTTTCGTACAGATAAAAATACGATTCACTCGTATAACCAAAAAAAAAAACTCACCTCTGACCCTGCTGACGTTGTCTCTCGTGCATCCAAAGTGCGTCACCGAGATTGTGAGCACTGCTTTGTACTCCTCCCATTTTTAACGAATTCACGAGAATCTCTGGTATTCCGAAAAACCTTTAATATAAACGTTATTATTTCATCTCGTTAATCAAACAAATTCACAAATATCATATCGATTCAGTGACTTAATTTATATTATTATAATAAATTTATCGGTTTTATGGTAATAGAAATAATAAATATAAATAAATTAACACAAATTAAACATTTTTTTTTTTTTTCACGAGCTCATTACCTCAAACTTCATTGCATTTATATTTCTACGAATTTATTAACAATTATTCCCTTTTAATTCATTTATTTTATCATAACGAACGTCTGGATGGAAACTGATGATCAATTCAATTGAATATTATCAACGAACGATAGACTCGGATCAATCGAATTATTTTCAACCGACAAACTTAACGAACGAATTATTGTTTTTTGAAAAAAAAAAAGAAAGATTCAATTTTATTGCACAACCATCCAAATGACGAAATGTGTTTTATTTCTTTAAAAAAAATGCTAGAGAAATTGATGGATCCGTGCTACGGTCGAGTACACTCAACATCGTGATCGTTTAACGCTATAAAACGATGCATCGCTCTATCGCATGTTTAAGACTTTCGCAAATGTATGTAACAATGTGTGCGTATGTTTAAATCCGACCACCTCGGAGCTCGAGACCTTTCGTGGTTCTCGCCTGGCACGATAGGTGGCTCGCGTCGCCCTCGTTTCTCGTCATCGAAGCATCTCCGGAGAAATCATAAAATCGCGGCGCTCAACAGTGTTAAATAGATTTGTGAACAGAGTTGTTCCTACGTTAACTTTTTCCGGAAAGGGTCTTAACCACCAGGTTTCGACCCAAAATTGTTACGAAAATTAATTTTACTCTTCGAATATCGAGATTTATTCGGTTTCTCGATTTTTTTTATTAGAAATACCTAAATGACGATTTGATGATCAGTTTCACCCTTTTAATTGATCTCGAGTCATTCGTTTTGAGGATCGACACTGTATCGTCGACAACTGGAGGAAAATCTCTAAATTTGACACTTTAAACTTTGTTGTATTGTTATTTATAGACAAGCAAAATTCTTTTGACGCATTCCCATCATCGAACGACGGTTTTTTCTTTGAACCCATAAATTTTTAATTTACAAATTGCTGCGAGAAGCTACAGAAAAAAAACTGCACCAGATTCTAAATTCTTTTAAAATACTCTTTATGAAACTTTCATCCTAATGACGATTTTAGCAACAATGGAACTTGATATTACATCAAAGTTAAACAACGTGTTTCGCAACTTTGGATAAAATAAATTTTTGACAATGTCATCTTCGAATTAAAAAAAATATTTGCTGATAAATTGTGTACCTGAATTATTTTTGACACGCGTTAATCATAAATATTTTCCTCGTCACACGAAAGAATCCATTGGTTTCTACATGGCGCAGTGATTTTTTCCTCCACTACGTCACGTATTCTTTAGCACACAATTTGAGTACACACATCGTCGATCAAAAATAATAATGGATCGTTCGATTCAACCAGAAAATTCCAATTTCGTTTTACAAATTTCTTTTATGTTTTTTAATGTGCAATTAAAATTTCGAAGCATGTATTCTTGCACGGTGAACTATGTACTTATTAATTGTTCACGATCTCACGATCAACTGGCAGTTTGAGTGTGCCAAAGAAACACGAGAGTTTACGCAAAAGACAGGAAAGGAGGGATGCAACGATTATACTTCTTCCACCATGTACTTTCTTGCCACTTCCACAACTACATGCCTATGTACTAATGCTCATAACTCGAGCACTGCTGAGCAAGAGTCCTAATTACCTGGCTCGTTCCAGACCGAAGTACCATTTCTCCCGGCTGGAGCAAGCATTTCGAATATAATTTTATTTATTCATTCTCGCGAGACAAATATTCATTTGAATGACCCTCGAATTTTTTCATTTTTTTTTCGACCTTGCATAATCCCATTTTTTCAACTCAGAATTCTCGACCAAAAATTTACACATTTTTTCACTTAAAGTTTTTAACGAGCACCGAGAGAGGCTGTTTTTTTTTTTTAAGGAAACTGATTTTCATCCTCGTAATGCTTTAATTCGTTCACTTTTTTTCGTCGCCCCAGTGAATCCCAGCAATTTTCGTTCTTTTTGGTTTCTATATTAATGCACATATTCCACAATTGCATGTACTGCTATTATTACTATCAATCGACCCGACATTTTCTGTCATTATTTTTTTCCCTTTCTTTTCTCCATTTTTTTTTTCCCGTTGAAAAATTGTAGAAAAATGTAGAAAAAATTTTTCCACGTTTTCCTTCAAATAGATACGATATCAGTTGGTATAAAAATTAAACTATTACGAAAGTTCTAGACTATCGAAGTTAAATTCTTTGTCTGCCCTTTATAAAAAATTCCGTGCGAATTTTCCTGGTTTTTTTTTCTCCCCCTGAATCGTTTTGTTTTTTATTTCTTTCAAAGGATTTTTCATCTCAACGCAAAATTTTTACCACTATGCAGAAAATTATTACATTATATATTGATGAATATAAATTTTCATTGTAAATTATTGAATTTAAAAAAAATAAATAAATAAATAAATTTATAAAAAAAAACGAATATAATTTAATAAATTTATTTTATTTTCACATTAAATATAAATAACTTCAAAAACAGAAACAAAAATTATATTTAATAAATAAAAAAAAAAAAAATTTAATATAATTATAAAAAATATATATTATTATAATAATTATTACTATATTATTATATATTTTTAATATCTGCTGGATAAAAGATTCGTCATAAGTTCATATCTATATGCAGATCTATATATTGACGACGCGTATTCTTGCGGTTCCGTTCTGCTTATCACGTAAAGAAGATTCACCGCGTATGGTGGAAAACCGTCGGATTCCGTTCTCCACACTCTGATACCTTTCCCATATCAACGGCTTCTAACGAGGTTATACGGCCTGAACTCTCGAGACGAACGCGCATGATTATCACGCGAAACGCTTCGCGGAAACGGTGCATGTTCATTTTTTTTTTTTTTCGTATATTCCTCTTCCATCGTAGAATGATTTAACGTTTGACGAAAGCATCATGAACGTGATCGAAAATTGAAACTCGATCGAATAACGCCATTCATCAAACCCCTGGGAAGACAAAAATTTGGAGAAATTTCAACGTATCTCCTAAACCAGTTCGAGATGTGATCGCTATTCCAAAAAATGTTCTCAAATTTATTAATTATTTACAGACAACATTTTTTTTACTTCCATAAGAAAGTGAAGAAACGTTGCGTAAATGATTTTTCCTTTTTTTTTTATTAAATAATTTGAGTTTTCTTTGCTCACAAACAGAATATTTCAAAAGATAATGGTTCGAGACGATAAAGTATTTCTCACGATGCACATTTTTCGTCCAATTAATATTTTTTATATTACTCAATGTGTTTCTTTAATTATATCTATTTTTTATTTCTTTGTTTTCAGATGTAATTGTTGAGTATCATCGTGGACTGCCAAGAATCACTGTACCATTGCCCTCGAGGAAAGAAAAATGCATTTTTACTCTAAAACCTATCACGAACACCGTCGCCGATTTCATCGACATGCTGAAGCTCGAAGATCGGGGAATCGACCGAGCTGTAATCATGACGATAGGTCAGTACTTTTATTACGCTAATTATTATTTAAAATGGTACTTAACGATACGTAACTTTAACGTTTTACAGACGGAACTAGAATAGCTTGTGGAAACACGATAGAGTCTCTTCTCGAAGCTGATTTTAAATTGGTCATCAACGACGTGACTTACGATGTTTCTCCACCGAATCAAGAACTTTTTTCTGCGGTAAGAATGCGAAATAACCAGTCACTCAAACACAAATTATTGTACATTTTTTTCATTATTTTTCTTTCAGTTTCTTTGAAAACCAACTTAATGAATAAAACTTTCAAAACTTCCGTTAACGGTAGTACAACGAAAAAAAAAAAATTTTAATTCAAGTTTGCAAACTGAATAACAATAAAACTTTGTTGATTTTTATAATTCGCATAATTTCACTCAATTTTTGTCAGCGAACTAAATCATTGATATGATTTTATTGAATTTTTGTCAGCGAACTAAATCATTGATATGATTTTATTGAAATCAAAGTACATCATCAAATTTGTTGCTTCATCTGTTTTTGTATTTACGTTGCAGGAAAGCGTAGATCAACTCGCGGACGTTAAAACCGTTGTAGGACAACTATATCAGTCACTAAACTGCCATGAACACAATTCTGTGCTGGAACGAGAAGTGATGGCTCAATTGGAACAAGTTATGCTGGAACTGGAGCCTCTCGAACTGGTAAACATTCACGAATTGATGAAAAAATTAAACGAGAGTGTCAAAATAAGCTCGAAACTAAAACCGAGAAGTTCATTAGTTCAAAAAAGAATATTTTAATATTTCATCATTTGAGAAATCACAATCAGAATCAAAGTAACGAAGGTCACTCTTGCCATATCATTAGTTTCTGAAAATTTATTTTGATTCATCAAACTTGTAAATCGGAATAAATGAAGAATAATGATGAGACGAAAATTTATTAATCAAATAGAAACGTCAAGAGCTCGAGGCTTCGGCCGAAAGAAGAGCAAATATTCAGCCCTGGCTCGGTTTGGTTGCAATGGCTGTGCAATTCGGAATCTTGGCGAGATTAACCTGGTGGGAATACTCATGGGACATCATGGAGCCCGTCACGTATTTTGTTACTTATGGAACCGGCATGATTTGCTACATCTACTTCATCCTCACGAGGCAGGTGAGTAATTGAAAAGCACCACTTCCGAATATACTAAATTTCTAAGCTGATGATAAATTTTACTCAGCTCTAGACATCTCGTACATTTTTCATTGACTTAACTCCGCCTTAATAAGTATTAAATAAATGTGTTGTTCAAAAAGTGTTTTTCTACGTTTTCTTTTTTTCATTCTTATCTCATCACAATCGTGACAACAATTTAAAGTCAATTCAGTTTTTCATAACGAATTAATTAGCCACAAAAACATGAAAAATGAAGTAAGAAAAAAGAGGTTTATATCGATGTCACTGTTGAAAGAGTTTTATCAGAGGTCCTCGACAAATCTTAATCGATGATTCACATGTTGCAGGAATACATGTTACCGGACGTGCTCAACAGGCGATATCTCGTAGTGCTTCACAAGAGAGCGAAAAAGATGGGTCTCGATCTCAATCACTACAATGCCCTTAAGGAACAGGCCTACGAACTAGAGACAACCCTTAAGATAATACGCGGTCCTTTATGGAAGCACAAAAATTTGGTCGAGCAAAAACGACGTGAAAGATTAAGATCAAGCTCGAGCAGCAGTTCTTCGAGGTCACCGAGCTCGTCGCCTAGTCCCAGTCCAAGTCCAAGTCCTAGTCGTAAAACTACTGCTCACACGTGAATCCCGATGAATCCAATAGGCGAACGAAAAGAGAAATATTGAAGGGAGAGAAGAAGACAGAAAGAAAAAGATACAGTAACAACATTAAAATATTAGCGATGTACGAAAAATAACGTGAATCTCAACGGATGGTTTACAGTGCCGAAAACGATAATTTCATTGCTCTAGAATAACGAATGAAGAATTGACGATTTGTCGAAAGTATATGATATACATCGAAGAAACAAAAACAAATGGAGTTTTATGATAGTAAAACTAACGATGTTACCGATCGCGATAGACAAAAAAACAAAGAAAAAAAAACACATTTTGAGTCGAATTTAATGTCCTCGACACGGATCTTGATGGATTCACTCAACTACGACACAGTCACCACCCCACTTCGACCAAAAATCAATAATATTATTATTATTATTATTAAATTCGTAAAAATGTAATGGGAAATACGATTGAGCGTTAATATTTTATTCTCACGTACTCAGTCACTCTGTTTTCGTTACTCATATTTTTAATGAGTTCGTTATATAAATGATCCGAAGTGTCATCTGTCAAACATTTGATCTTTTCGAATCTCCGAACAAACAGCATGAAGAAAATTGACTTTTCTTGTTGAATTAAAAAATGAAGTTATATTTGAAAGTATATTCGTTCGGGCCAACGATGTTATATTTTTTAAAACTCGCATTAAGTCATGAGTTTTTTGAAAGATTTAAAAACTTCGAAAAATTGTGTTTTTTGAAAAAATAGTGACTGAGTCCATGCGGAATAGCATTCAAGATGCTTCGAACAATTTATCCTCACGATTTAAAGTTAGTCCTTAAAAACCTTCGATAGGGTTATTATAATATTACGAAAGCGAGTACGGTCGAAGGTCCCATACGAATTTCATTAGTTTAATATCGGGCCAACACTTTAAAGCCAATCCTAAAAGATTGGCTAGCTCAAGGCTCGCAACGAAGAAGAAAATATATAAAAATATTTAAAAGAAAACCAATTGAAAGACGTTGAACAGGAAGCTGAAAAATTTTCGCGCGATACGGGGGGCTACATTCGTGGTATTGAAGTTTTTATCGTTGAAATTCAACGAAAGTTCCCTTTATTATCAATTTTTTAATTTTATAAATTATCTACATTTTTTTTATGAATTCACTCAGTGGGCCCCTGGAAAAACACACACACACGAACAAATGAAACCTTCAACCAATTATCGTAGCTTTATCTAAAAAAATAATTAAATTTAAAAAATAGCGGTATAAAAACGCCATATTCCGACACTAGTCGACGATTATCAACTATTTACAACACGCAACCTCATCATTTGTATTTATATCCCTTGGAATTTACGTAAACTTGGGAAAAAAAATCGAGATAAAAATATCGATTCTTGATTTTTGGACGTACACGTCAGTTCCATATTCGTTTCGATCGTTGAAATAAATTTTCTACGGTTGAAACAAATATAGATTATCTCGTTAATTCGAGAATTAAAATGATTGACTAAACGAATTGTCTGGTACAAATTGATCAACTTTTTTGAACTAAGTCACACGAAATGAGAAGATTTAATTGAAAAATCATCTTCACGAATATAATCATGTTTTGTTCGTTTAGAAATGTGCTTTTCCCGTCACACAATTTTACAGAATTGACATGCAGCACAAAAATTGGAGCAGTTTTTGGACAATGAGTCGAAAACTTTTCATGTTTCTTCGGTCCAATCTTTCACATTACACATCGACCTTCGACCAGTGTTCTCAATTAATCCAACATTACAAAATCATGATATACATATATACGGGGCAATGAGGGTTGAATTTATCATTTTTGTTTGTGTATCGAAAGAGAAAATCAATTACGAAAACTAAAAAAAAAAAACGTTATCAATGTACTTAATACCATTACATCACGAAATTATTGAGGATTAAATATTTTCAAGATAATATCGACAGATTAAAATCCATGAACTAATTATCAAAGTAAACAAATATATTGGAAATAGTTATATAATTTAGAAACCAAAATTCATTCAGGATTCATGACTCAGATTCTAATCAAATCTGATTAATGATATTTCAGTTTGAAAATTGTATATTCGGTCGTCGAATTTTATTTATCTCATGAATCGACAAATTATACCCCTCGAAATACCGACCGATCAATATCATGACTCAGAATAATAATCAAGAAATTCTCGTATCATTCATGCTTCTTTGTTTACTCTATTTTTTCGACTATATATATTTCTTGATATTTGTAATCAACAAATATTTTTTCGAAATATATTTCATCCTCGATAATTGAACCTTAAGACTTTTAATGCATTGTCAAAATTTCAATTGTTTTTCAACTCAATCTCAAACTTTTATCTACATCTCAACGATTCTGTACCACTGCGAATCAATTTTCAAACACTCTTCAAAAGTTTTTCCTCTGAGAATTAAAAAATTTAGCCGATTGCTACCACTCACTGCTGTAATTAAAATTACAATATCTACATACATATACTCTCTAACTGAACGAGTTTCTTCCACAAAAGTTTTTGTTCCAATGATACGTAATGGGACGTGTCATTTCAGTTTGTTATCATGTTTCAATAGAATTTTCTCAACATATTATTTTTTCAGCGAAAATTCAAATCATTAATATACCTTTTCTTCAAATTCATTTTTATTCTAATGATAAAGTGACACGTCCTAAAATTGAAACGTACATTATGAATACTCTTTTTCTAAACAAATTATGCGTGATAAATTTTAATGTCGCTTCGTACAAAATGTCTCATCACATATTCATCCGTCCGCCACGTGATCCGTAGAGTCCGTCGAGCGGCTCATTGTTGTCTCGTTCTTTTTCATTTTTTTCCCTGTTTTTTACACTTATCAATTCTATGGCGTTTCTATAAACAAAATAATTTTTAAAAACAACGGCTATATTCATCACATAAATTTTCATCACGAACACTCTACGACGTAACATGACAAAAAAAATACCAAAGTTCATTGAAATGATTAGTCAATCATTACCAAAAGTACCTAATACCAGTCATTTCGCAATAAATTCTGGAACCAATCGAAACGATATCAAGGAAAGTTCGACGAAAAAATCAATGATCAACAAACTGATCAATCGGTCGAGTAAATACCCTTATTTCTTCAACAGATTCGAATAATGAAAATTTGCTTTTTCATATGAATTTCCTTACTGAAAAAAAAATGACACTCTACTTTTGAAAATCGTTAGAAAATTAAGAAAAAAAAACTTGGTTTTTTTTTGTCATGTGATGTCCTACTACGGCTTGTAAGAAAAAATCCTTTTTCCTAGGAGAAAAGAATTATATATGTATCACGCATTCTCGCGTTTTTGCACTATACGAGAAATCGTTTGTCGTTAAATTTTTTATAAAAAAAAAAATATATATATATATATATATATATATATATACATGTATATCTTTGCGCCTTGCTACTTAACGTGAAAGAACAAAAAAAAACTGTCAACTATAAACTCGATGGTACTGTAGTGCGAGTAGTCTATGTTAGACCCAGCCTCAAGAGCATCGCACAATCCTGCACTCGCAGAATACACATTATTAGAAATTACTCCGAGTACAAGTTTGGAAAGTAAATTTCATTGAACGCATTCAGCGTCAGAAAAGGCAGATCTATTAATATATCATACACGTTCGTTCAGTTCATCGACAGCACTTCTATAAAGATTTTTCCAGTCTTTGTGTATCTCCGCAAGTTTTATCATTTTTTAAAATTATTTTAATCGTTTCTTCTTACGTTTTTACTTAATTATTTATAATTTAGATCGCAGAGTGTCGAATAAAAAGTACGACGACAAAAACTGTATCGAAGAACACTATAATAGTATTTCTTCTATGGAAATCTTCGTTCCAATTTTCAAAACAACACACATCCTTCAAAATTATGATTACGACGAAATTGATCAAAAGAAAGATTTTTTACGTTTGCGTTCTCGGCAAACATTTTTTTTTCTTTTTCAAATCTTTAGTTGAGACCATTCAATGAAAATTTGAAAATTATAATATGTTGCCTTTTTCGAGATGTTAAAACGAATTTTCCGTAATAATTCTGTAATGAATCACGAAAATTTATGATAATAATGAAATTTATTGTTGTTATAACGTGACAATAACATTTTCACATAATTATTGAAGAAAATCAATTCTTGTTGTTAAAGCTTTCAAGCTTTGAATAACACATTTCAAATCGAAATATATTGGTATGAAATGCACAGAGAAAAAAAATGGTTGATTCAATAGAAACTGATGTTATTGGAAGAGTTTTGTCAATTGAAATGCGCATTTCTTTGGCAGAATGATCGTGCAGTCTGATGAAAAATTAATGTGTTTGTTCAATGGTTTATGACATTATGATGATCATATATTTTATTGGCACTCCATAATGAGAGATTTTGTTGTCCCAATAACTTTTTTTGCTCAGTGTGTTTGGATGGGAACGTAAATGTTAAATAATCATGAGATGGAATGTGGTTTTGTGAACTTTTGGAATGACACTCTTCGATTAAAAATTGAAGCTCGTATCGAGAATTATCTCCTCTTTCAGGCCCATTAACTGAATAAACTCATACGTCTTATTTATAATAAAACCGAGTGATATTTTGAAGCTTTCAAACGAGTGTGTACAATTTTTATATATAACGTTACGATATTGTGTAATATTTTTGTCAGAGTTAAATGTTACTAAGTCTTTTTTGTCCACTTTAAGAGCACCCATAGAAAGAGGAATAAATGAATATAGAACCTCGCTCGTTTCGGTGCCAATCTTTAAATGCGTTTGGAGAGCGCTCGTCACGCACAATTTATTGAATTACTATTGTTATCGATGAAGTTTATAGCGAGAGAAAAAGGCTCATGGAGTAAAAGAAAGAAAGAGAGAGAGAGAGAGAGAGAGAGAGTGTCGTAAAGTGTGCGTTTAGATGTGAAAAGGAGAAAAACGAACAGAATAAAACAACTTCCACGTTATAAAGTTCCGATCGGCGCTGCGACCATAATCGATAAATTAGCCAATAATTTGTCTTTATTTTTATTACAAAAGTCATCCGAGTTTTGTAAATAAATATATATGTGTAAATGTATATATTCGTGAATGATTGAGCATCATTTTTTCATTGGCAAATGGTCTGTCGTCATCGCGCTTTTTAACGTACGCCTAATTATTAATGTTAATTAGATAATCAAATTATTGTTACTTAAAAACCGTTGTATATACACATATAAAAACAGCGACGAAAAAGACTCCGATCTTCGATCACGTGTGTCACTCTCTAAATGACGGTTTCATTATATCGATCAATATCTCGGAAACCAAAAATAAGGAAAGATGTGACGATCGCGTTCGTTTAATAATTCTTCGATCGAAGATCCGATGATGAAAGAAAATAAAAAAAATCTCGTCAACTCGTCTCTTTATCTCTCTATTGACGATGGCATCAAAAATTTTGACGAGCTTTTTTTACACTCCTCGTGCATAAACATCGCTCGTATCTATCGAGTGGAAAAAAATTCTTGTCAAATTTACTACGGTCCCGAGAATCTAAAATGAAAAAAAAAAAAAACGAAAAGAAAAAAAAAACACTCACTGTCTGTATATATAATATACATTATTTCAAATAAATGCATAAGTATTTATTCAACATCTGTGAATCTTCGATTTAACATTCTTTCAGTATTATCGATAAAGTAATATATGAAGCATTCCAGACCAAATTGGCCCCTGCCAATTTCATTCATTTTTCAATATGATTGCATCGAGTCTGAAAGACACCCTGATTTTTTTTTTTTAGATTTTTATAAACAACCCTCGTGGTAACGAAACCCTAAATGGGCTCATTGATTGTTCAAAAATTGTCAGGAAAATTCATTCGTGGCATGGTGAATTCGAGCTTCCCCTGATTGATTATCATTTACTATGATGTAACATGAGAGTTCGTGGCAAAAAAAAAATTTCCCGTCGTTTTCCAGAAAAGTCACTAAACTTAAGAATTACCTTTTCCAATAAAGGTTGTTCATAAAAAAAAAAAAAAAAAAAAAAAAAAAACTAAAAAAATTCAGTTTCTTTTAGACTCGATGTACTAATCATATAAAAAAAAATGAATGAAATTGGCAGGGGTCAGGGAAAAAGTCTGCCGGTTCGGCGTCGAATCTTGTGTATACCTTCACATCGATCCAACTGACAGTTGGTCATGGATTTAAAAAATGGCTACCTCATTCGCGAGAATCCACATTAAAAAAAAAAATTCAACATCGAATCAAAAAGGATTCTTAGTCAATTGAACGAATATCATAACTGTTTGGAACTTAGGAAATAGTCTTTTGGTGATGCAGAGCAACGAGAAGGCTGCTGACGCTTCGCAAAGTATCAAAGTATACGTCAGGATTTTACCACTCTTAAAACGCTGTGAAAATTGTGCCAAAATCAGTCACGATAAAAAAGTAAATTCAACGAATTTGATTTTTTAGAAATTTGCTCAACTCAAATCAGTCCGTTTTCTTATGAATTTTCATGTTATTTTCAAGACTATTTATCTGAGATGCTTGCAAGACATGAAACAGGACAATATTTCACAATTCAGGGATCCTCGCTATTGGAGTTTCGTGACGAATGGAATTTTTTATTATTCCTCTCAAGATGACATTTATCGCGAGACCACCAGCGACATTATTAATAAGTTAATAATCAAATTATTTCAACGTAAATAACGATGCTATATATTCGTTAAGAAAACAAAGTCGTTCAAGTGTTTTAGATGGTGCGAATTTCGTGCTGGTTAGCTGCGGACAAACGGGAACAGGAAAGAGCTTCACCAACGGAGGATTTCGAAGTAATTGGGAGGTGAACGAACCATTTTGACAATACCCGAACAAACGAAAAACACCACCAAAAATACAAAACTTGAACATGAAATATAAGAAAAAAAAATCAAAGTCTCATTAAAATTGGAAATCGAAAAAAAAATGTTCATCACACCCAGTAAAAAAATTACTTTTTAAGCTCGAAATTGAAATTACGAGCTCCTTCGAATAAAAAAATTTTTAAAAAACATGTTTTAGCACAGAGGAATCGTGCCGAGGCTCCTGACGGATTTGATGCTTGAAAAAGAACGTAGAAAACGTACAAACAATATCCAGTACAGTCTGAGTTACGTAGAATTTTGTGGTAGACAATTAAAAGACCTGTTGAACCCAAATTTCACGAGTTCTTACAGTAATAATAGCCGCGATGTATTCAAGGTAACTGAAAATCCTACGATTTATCACGACTCTTTGTTTGTTTTTTTTTTTTTTTTTTTATTTTCATTTTATTGGTTCTCTTAATAATGAATTATTTTTTACTCAGAACATTAGCCAAGTGAATATAAAGAACGAAAAAGTTGCTCTGCAACATGTTTTCCAAGGTGAAGGACGGAGAGCTCAAGCCAAAACGTCCGAATATCCCGTTTGTAACTTGGGCACCTCGGTTATTACATTTCACATTCAAAATACGAGCTTGATTACATCCTGGGCGGTTCATTCGACCTCTACGGTACAACGAAGTTTACAAACCTTTCGCAGCTTAATTAAGCATTCACTGGCTTTAACAGCGTCAAAAAAACTTTTGATTTTTGTACGCTCTCGAATTCAATTGTTTTTTTTTTTTTTTGTTTTCGTGTTTTTTTTAAACTTTATTCGAATAATGAGCAAATTTTCATCGTCGTATAGATTCACATCGTGGAAATGGCCGGTATCGATAACACGAGAAACCTCAACTGTCCGAAATCAACGCGTGACGTTATTTCAGCTAATTCGATGAAATCGGAACTCGAACAGTTCTTCGTTAATTTTGGAAGAGTCGAAACAACGCTAAGCTCAAACTCACGGTCTAATTATTTCTTAAAATACTTGGGCGATGCGTTGAAATTTAAATCAATAATACGGTAACTTTGTCCTGGTGTTGCAGGATTTTCAACCATTTTTTTTTTTTTTTTTCAAGTTTTATATCATTTTTTGATTATTTTATTTTCATAAATATTATTGATTGATTGTACTATAAAAATGGAAATAATCGAAAATGTTTTTCAACGTCAGTGTGATGAGTTGAGGCAACTTTTGAAGATCAGTTATTTCTAATAGTTAATATTACATATTTAGAGGTACGAGATGTAAAATTAGAGTGAAAAGAATTACTGTTTTCCTCTTCCCTTCTTTTATATAATTTATCATTTTTTTTTAAAGAAAATTTTTCAAACTCGAAAAATTGAATTAAAAAAAAAATGTAGTATTTAGGAGCACCTTTTTAAAATGAAAAATATAAATATTTTTCAGTTTCATAGCCCACATCAAAGTGAAAATGGATGATCTCGATGTTTCGTTGTCGACACTTCGTTTTGTAGGAAATATAGCGAAAGTCTCAATATCTCAAGTAGCATTCGATGCGAGACCTCAGAACACAATGTTTGTAGAAAAATTGGAAGATGACGTCAAACGACTGAAGCGAGAATTATACATCAATGAGATGTTCTTTCATCAAGAAGCTTCGATGAACGTTTCGACACAAAGAGCACAACAGATTCAAAATGATTTTCTTGATTTCTTAAATGGAACGATTTCCGACTTTGAACTCATCAGTTTTTCTCAAACTCAAGTTCTGACAAGGATGATGAAAGATTTTTATACGAAGTGAGTCGTCGTATGTGTTGAAATAATACATTTTTTTTTTAAACTTATTTTCTTTATTGGATAATGAAAAATATTGCGATTGAAAAATTCTCATATTCTTCGATTTTCATTACGTTTTTCAATTGTCCACTCGTCGTTTCCATAGAATCACAGCTGAAAAAGAAAAAGCTCAAAAGGATTTGGAGAACTGCGAGAACGCGTTGAAAAATGGCACTCGCATAACCTCCAAAACGAGTAGCCACGATTCAGCGAAAGTTAGTTCCTAATTTTGTATCTAATTTTCCACTATTCATGCGTCCTTGGAATTTTTATTTTTACTTCACATTCCAAAGGGTGCCAGCCGAAAATATTCCAATTCAAAAGACCTTCGATCGGTGCCGAATAGTGACGAAGACATCGGGAATTCCAAAGTGGGATCTTTAGAAGCCAACGGTTTGTAATATTATTCGGAATTTGAGGGGTTTTTATCGATCGAAATGCCAAATTAAAAAATCGATAACTCGAATTTTTAATAATTACAAAAAAAAAGTGTATGCAGAAATACAAATCCAAAAAAAAATATTCCATTGTTGCCGATGAAGAAAAAAAAACAAAATCCATGGACAAGTTGATTCAATTGAAAACGAGAAATAAATTAAATGAGTAGGAAAAATGAAAATCAGTATCTGAAAACGAGTCAAAGATATTGTTCTTTTTCTCAAAATCTTTTAAAGGCATTACTCTGGGGCCAGGACTTTCAGAAATTCCAGCTACGACGAAATTGACGTTTTCCAATTTAGCCATCGAAAATAAACCAATGGATTATATTCCTATGGGAAAAAAATTGTATAAAGAAAACGAAGAAACGTCCACGAATGAGGAGTTCGAGGATAAAAGTTTCGAAATGGATGTGCGAAAAACGTTTGAAAGATTGCAAGAAATACTAAAACGTTTGACCGCCATGAATTACGTATGTTGACCCTTTACTTCACTGGCTTCACTGTAAATTATGAGGCGGACAAACGTTAAGAGCTTTATAAATATTTTCAGGACGCTGGTTTACCAGGGAAAAAGGGTTTCAAAGAATCAATTGTAGTTCCAAGAACAAAGCAACAAAAAAATCGAAAATAAATAAGCATAATTACAATTATACACATTCAATTTAATCATGCATGTACGTAAATATAAAGATATCCAACATTTTTATTATCTTCGTTTTTATCGGCTGGGTATCGCGAATTCCCTCATCTGTTTCGTATTTACGCACAAATGAAATGTTTATGATAGATACTTTATAAGAACCACCGCGAAGTTTTCTCGGGCCAGCAGCGACAGGGAAGCTGTCGATGTACTTGTCCCGAGCACGGTCGTACATACAGGTCTGGAAACGACAGTAGCATTGCATAGGCAGCATGTGGGCCTCTTAATGTCCAAGCTTTTTTTTCTCACCGCTGCCACGGCATGGCGCTGTGATAGGGGGATGTTACAAGCTATATACAGGGCTAATTTAAACCGTAATGTTCTCTCTTCACGTGTTCTCGATATTTATTTCGTCAAAAATTATATGGACGTGAACTTGGCCGTCCGACATGAACTTTTCAAAAGTTTTCTGATTTCATGCAATCGTTTGTAGAGTATTGTGAGAACAAAATAAACGCTTGTGAGATGAGTTTATCGCGAAAAAATCAAAAATAAAAAGTAGCGTGAAATTAGCCCGCCCATTCTACTTTTTTAAACCAAATGAGTCTAATTGTACGTAAATCAATGCGAAATCGTTTGTAGAACATGAATATTACAATAAAAATGTTTGTAAGACGCATATTTTTATGAAAAAGAAAAAACAAAATTTGCACAAGTTTTTCCGAACCAGTCAAGGAAACTGGTGTGTACCATACGGGTCGCAACTGATTTTTGAAATGCTAAAAACGATAAAACTGATTCATAAATGCGAAAGTATATGGATGGTCTGTTGAACTGATTCAGATGTTACCACTGCTGGTCTATTCCTAAATTTTATTTTATGAAAAGATTATATAAGAATATTTTGGAATGTTAAAATGGAAAAATTCTACAGACCAAAAAAAATACAGTATTCATTCCTCATTTCATCAATCAATCCACGGTCAGTAAGAGAAAAAACATTTTATCCTTTAAAGATTAACGATTGAAATGGAAATCGAATTCTTTCAAAAATAATAGTTCAAATCAAAGAAAGCCCAACAGTTTGATACTGAAAATTGATATGCACAGAAATGAAACCAATAAAAATGATGGAATTATGTACTCACTCGTCGATGTCTTGTTCCCCTCCTCAATAACGAACCTACCTTTGGCAAAACCGAAAAGTCCGCAATTCCGAAATAGTCCGCACAGTTAATATCCACTTCCGTTGCAGGACACTCATTGCAGTTGATTAATTTCCACTCGATTTTTCCCAAATCCTGCATGATTCTGAATTCAGACGAGCAGCAGCAGCGTCGTTTTTCCAACGTTGAAAACGATAGTTCATCATAGTTCAAAATTCAAATGCACTAATTCACACAACACCAATATTAACTTTTTACACTTCCGAGATAGTAAACGCGTGATTAAGACGTCAATATTTTTTTTAATTTCCACGTCAACAAACTTTTGCACGGAATAAAAAAATCTATTCAATATTTCTTTGTTCCGCTAACTCAAAAAATGTATTTTTCTTGTGGCAATAAACTTTCTTTTCGCAATTGAATACGGTCGGTGACGAGTGACAGAAAGTGTTATGGCAACTGGTGCCACAGTTTCGTGGAAAATCGTGTGTGCTCACGTGGGTGCACGCGTGCACGGGCGCTTGCGTTCTATTGTACTATAGCAATTGCGATAGTAAAAACTATTCGCAATGCTGTACAATAGCTGCGGTTATACAAGCCTTGCGTGCATTGCGTTGCGTTGCACCGTTTGCAGCATCCGGGTTATATGCATGGACCTTGCCTGCGCGACTTCAATATGCGATACAGAAACTGTATCGCGTTCGGAAACAGCAAACTACAGAGTAGATTTATAGCTTTCGTTCCGTCATTCTTGCCGACAATCCCATGGCTTTACGGCCTGCGTGCATTTGGTGCTTTGCGTTGCGTTGCGCGACTCGCATGTATGGTTGCATCTTAGCTCCGCTTGCGAACACGCGTGCGTGCGAGCATACACACGATTTCCGAAACTGTAACACAGCCGTCACTAGACTGTCTGTCACTCAAAGCCCTTACTCACGATCTCGCATTAATCGTGATTCGCTCAAATATTCAAAATAATTCATCCTATAATTTAGCACGAAAAATAATATCGTGGGCAAGAGGCTTTCCTATCGACTTGTCGAATATCGCTTGCGAGAAGAAAACTCATTGACAAAAGAAAGAAAAAATTGAAAATTCGTTACGATTGACAAACGAGCGAATTGTGTTTAACGACCCTAATATTCTTTTCATAGCGTTTTCGTGCATGGTTCGTTTTCGAGAAATCGCGCATATTTTTAACCTCTTATTTTCGTGCATTTTTTATTTTCAAAAATCGCGCACATTTTCAAGCTCTAATTAACGGAAATTGCGATAAAAAATTATGTAAAAATTATAGATTTGGATAGTTTTAATAATAAAAAATTTTATCACGATTCAGACCGTTTAAAGTATTTTATATTAAGATTTACGTCATTAACCGACTCATATTCCGCACTCTGTTTTATCAATTTCGTTGCAATCAACGAACGATAATGCGCGGTATTGCACTAGCCGACCGATGCTAATGCAACTCTCTCCGCGCGCGCTACTTGCCGCCCCGCCCCGCGTCCCGCGGGCGACTGAATGAACGCGAGACGCGAGTCCCTCGCTCGCTCCCTCGTTGCCCCGCGCACGCGCATTATCCAGTTCTCGCGCCTGCCCCTTCCAGTCGCCCCTTCTAGTCGCCACGGCGTGAGCTCTCCCCACCATCCCCGCTACTGAACGGCTTAGCAGGCCAAGCGCGAGAGCGCGTAAACGTAAACACAGAGTCGAGGCTCCACGAATATAAACAAACCAAATAACAAGCTAGGGACATTCATTCGCCAATATTTAGCGATCACATTTTTGTGCACCGTATGAATATTCGTTCAGTAATATTTTATAACAATTCAACAACGTTTTATTCTCGTTTTCCCAACGCATAAAAATGCCGGTAACAAAAAAAAAGACCGTCAATCGAATTTCATTCGGTTTTTTTGAATCTAGGAAGATTCGTGATTCGTTCCCAGAAAAGTCCGCACCGAAACTTTTATTTTTTATTTTTTCGTGACAAACTCACTTCACAAACGTTTATTTTGTTCTCACAATACTCTACAAACGACACACAAACGATTGAAATCAGAAACCTTTCGAAAAATTCATGGCGGGGAGCCAAATTTACACCTCTAAAAATTATTCGTGTAACAATTTAAAAATCTTTAATAAATTGATTGCATTAAAATAACGAAATCCTGTGCGGTACCTCACTACAAAACAGGGTATAAATCGAATCAAGAAAAGAGCTCTGTTTTTTAAGTGCCAAAAAACCCAGAACGTTTTAAAAAGTGGCAGGCAAAAAAAAAACTGTCAAGCGACTGGCTAAAAATTAAAAGTAGTTTCAAAACATCTACAAGAGTTTGTTTTTGGTTTTTCCCGAACACGTTCTCCTGCTTGATCCCGGTCCTATGTCCTTTTTTTCCCGGTCCTTTTTTATTTTTATTTCCCTGAATTAACGATTTCAACGAAAAACAATAATGATTTTCATACGAAAAAATTATAATGGAGAGTGCATGTACTGTGCCCAAGAGACATGTGGCTGTCTCTTTCGCACACAACATCCCTTTTCCAATGCGCACCATGCGGCCAAACATGGAAGCTACAAACACTGGACGTTAAGCGACCCATCCCCCACCACCGTCGTTTTCAGACCTGTATGTACGACCGTGGTCCCGAGAGACTATCGAGTTTCTCGATACCACAGTCGTCTACAGGTTTTGTGCTCCCCCATATTGACCAAGTTTAACCTCAAAATTATTTTTAAAAATCTTCATTTGGTTTGCCTGGAGTCGTTTCTAACCAAGTAATCCCCTTAAATATGATGAAAACTTTACGTTTTTTGCAGTACTGTCAAAGATTTAGACCGTGAATTATTTTTGGCATTATTAATTATTAAAAATGGTACGATTACTTTGACAGTTCGCGTAGAATGTTTTATTTGTGATAGTTTTTCCTCAATAATCGGAGCTTATTGTTGAATAATTCTTGTAAAAAGTGAGTCAAAAAATGTGAATTTTCAAGATGGATCATGAGGACGAATTTTTGAACACATTTTTTACTCTAATATCGCAATTATGCTTCGAAAAGGCCAAAGAGCTGTTGGTAAGTCTTACAAAAAGAACACAATGATTTTGACGTGAATATATTCCTGAATTTGGGCTTTTCAAAAATTGATTTTACATAGTACTCTCATTTTCAAAATATTTTGTTCGGTACTTTAAAACTCACAGTCAAACAATAAAATTCTTTTGCGAAGTCTTCCAGCTTCAAAACACCTGGGGTACAAGTGGTCTTGTGCCCTTTGAGTAAACGTCAAAATTTGTTATTAATTGCATTTTTTTAGGAAAAAGAACGTGAACAAAAAACTGACCATGGTGAAAAAAAAGTGACACAAATGGGGCCATGGGGGATGCTACTAATGCATTTACCTCAATTTGCCGTAGCAGAACGTTCTTACACCGATTTGGGTTTTCTCCATACGAAAAACAAGGGTTTTCTCAGAAAAGATGTGAGGCTTTAACCCAATGAATGTGAAAATGAATGCAAGTGAAAAATGTTGTAACTTTAATCTTCGATGCTACAGAATTCGCATTGATCAGAAGCAACAAAAATTCTCTGCATTATTTTATTTAAACATTTTAAAAATTTGCTGTAATTCTCTCGGAATTCCAGAAGAAATCTAAACAAATAACTGATTAATCTGGTTAATATTTGGAAAAAGCATAATTCAATAATTATATCTAATAAAAACTGAATCCATTTTTTTTTACATATTGAAAAAAAAACCTTCAGTACATTCAATGGTCTATAAATAGGCAATATTTTATGATAAAATCTATATTTCTAAACGATGTATAATTTTTGTTGTATATTTGTTTGATTTGCTTAAAACAGAAAATTATTATAGAACTCTCTGAAAACGATGTACGAATCCTTGAAAGCTGATTTGAGGAGAGTGGAGGAAATGACACGAGGAACAGACACAATCGGTGCAACGGTAGCTGAAGTTTCAAATCAGCTCTGTCAATTTATCACTGCAAGAATACAATTAATCGAATTGTCAGTAATTAGCCAATCAACTTTCTGCAAGCACGCTAATAAGTTGAAAAATTCATGAATTTATCATTTTTTCTCAATCATAGTTACGAAAAAATGTACAACATGAGTATCAGCAGCAAGGTCATCCGTCATCAAGAATTATTGCAAACTATCGAGAATATAGTGGAAAACCATTCGTTTTCGTTTCCTCATTTGGCTCTTATTGCCATAAAAGCAGCATTAACGTGAGTTCCATTTTTCAATTTACAATAGCCATCGAAATTGTCGTAGTGAGCATTCAACGTTTATGGAAAAAAGTTTCAATATTCATGCACCGATACCTTAAATTTCTGTAAATAATACATCTTTTCGAAACAAGAATTTTCCTAAGTGTTTACACCAAAATTTGAATGAACAATTTTCATCGATACTTCCAAAGATTTACTTCATCATCTTAATTTCAATGAATTTTGAAAAAATCTACATATCCGGCAGATTGGAATGCGAGATATTGGTCCAGCTGATCAAAGCCCAAGTTGAAATACAAAATTGGAGATTTCTTCCAACATTAATGGCACTATACGGAGCTCAAGCGCGAATGTCCGCGTGGGAAAGAACTCTGCAGAGCAAAGAAGTGAGTAAAAATATTCGAAATAATAGGTTTTTCTTAAGTATAATCTCTTTCTGATCGAAGCTGAGGTAAATTGTTTATTTTCTAGTCCTGGAAACGAGGTTTTGGTGCAACATTCCTCAAAACGAATCAACAGCCAGCTTTGTATCAGTGGCTGGTTAAATTGCGTAGTTCAATACTGGACAAATGTTCACTATATTTTCACACAACTCTGAGTCAACAAGCGAGTCCTGGCGAGATGAGAAACGTTATGAGCAAACAGAATGTCGATTATTACCACAAGTAGGTTTTTATATACGAATCCATTAGTTCTAATAAATTAAGCAATCGGTAAAATAAATTGATTAAATAATAATACAACTAATGTCGAAGACATGAACAAATCAAAAGCGACATTACACTTTTTTAGTATTTTCTGTGTTAAAATTATAACCGAATTTTCTCTATGTTTGTTTTCAAATTAAGAATCCAAACTTTTCAAAGAAAATGGGATCTTTTAGCCATTTTGATCGTTTTCGATACCAAAGGCGCAGAGAAATTTGGACCAGGCTACAAACATCCGGAGAGAGAAGCTCACATTTCCGACAATTTCGTAATAGTCGTTGGTTGCCCGAGCGTAAGTTTTTTTTTTTTTTTTTTTTTTACATTTTCGAAAATGAAATATTGATATATCGTTCGCAGATTCAGTAGCAAGCCGATGATAAACAAAGTTCATTTTTCTTTTGATCGATGCATGACAGTTAGGATTATTTATTTTTACAGTAAAAAAATAATCAATGTTTTTATTATACATGAAAAAGAAACACAATAAGTGCTATTCGAAAAGATACATGACAGATAATCATTAACAGGTTTTTTTACAAAAGCCAACAATACATTGGGACAACATACAAAATTATATGAAGGAACGACACGCTGAGCTTCAAAACATGGACAGATTAGTACAGACGAAGAGCATCAAAGATTCGACGATTTATGCAATGTACAACATTGATCCGAGGATGACTCTAGTCACTGCGTTTGAGAGCGCTAAACAACGAGACAAAGAAACTCCTGTCGCTAATTTTATGACGGAATTGTGCTCGCAGCTCAGATGCAACAAAGTTTACGAAGGATTAAAATTATCAAAATAAAAGATACGATGATTTGTTACCTTAACAAAACGAATAAAAAATCAAACTTTTTTTCTCGATTTGACTGCGATTTATTAAAAATTTTGCTTTTCAACTAGGAGTCCAATTTTTTAGGCTGGCCGAATCAGCAAAGGATTGACTGTAATAAAAATAGCGTATCAATTTGTCAACTACTTGAAATGTTCATTCCTATAAATTTTTTATGCAATAGAGATGAATTAAAGCTCGTCATTCACTGGTAAACCTTTTACATTTCGTCACAAGAATGAAAAAAGGAAATTAATCGTAGAATACAATCGCTATTCGTAGAAATTTGTCACCAGCAGTCATGAACATTCATTGTTCGATCGAAGTCTTACAATTCCAAAATTACGTATAATGATATTAGCGGAAACAATATGTTTTCGAATGTTGAGCACCGAGTAAATACCCGTGTTTTAACCCCCAAATATCACACTGGGTCTGAGAGACCCAGTATTGCTTCTCAAGTTACAAAAATTTCTTTTTTGATATCACAAAAATCATCGATGAATGCGATATATTCTTCTTTTTCCCTTTTTCGATCCTGAAACGTCGATATCCATGCGAAATTGAAAATTTACGCTTTTTCACAGCTTCAACTATCTGAATGGAGGAACCGAAAAGTAATTGTTATATTTTTTTTTTTCATTTTCCACTCACGGCGTACGGATTATCACTAGTGATTGCCTCTATAATTTTCTTCGATACGTTATCGATTGAGTGCATTTTCTTTAATCGAGCAAATTTTAACATGTTCGTCTCATGAACTACAAAAATTAACAACCCTCGTTCCATCATATGGCAATACATACGGAATTCTCAAAAAAAGTAATTTACCATATGTACCAACGTTCGAAATTTTAGAAGCAGATCAATTTTCCCATCCAAATCCCATCCAAATGAAACTTGAATAAAATGAGAAGTGTGCTAAAAATGGAAAAATTCCAACGTCATTCAATGAAACAAGCAATTTCTAGAAATAAAGTTGAAATCGATTATTTAATTTAAAAATTGCCTGAATATTAATAAATGAATTTACTGAATAAACACTTAATATTTGTGCTAAGAATTTATTTATTCGAATAATTAATATCGTTTGATTTCTTTTTAATCCTGCAGAAAAATTTGAGCAAATTTGATGATCGAAAAAAAAAACACTGCGTGAGAGCAAAAAAAAATTAGCGAATATGTTTCACTATGATGATTCTAAATTTTTAACGATAGTGTATACTACCCGAAAATATATATGTATTTGGTCAGATCTACGTTGACGAAAAGATCTACTTGACGTTTTAACAATACTATAAAAAACCATGCGGTTCTCGAAGCATAAAATACAAAATTGATGTAAAATACGCGCGAAATCAAATAAATCGATGGTGTTGTTTTCAGTAAAATTATCCAATTTCTTCATACGGTCTCCTGAAAAAAATAATAGTTTTGAGTCTATTTTGACACCAATTATGGCAATGCAATAGATTTTAGACGTTTTAGAAATTCGTAAGCAAGGAAAATCAATGCAACTTCACGTGCCAAGTTTGAATTCAATTACGCACCTGCCTTGGGTCCCCATGAATTTACGTCGTTTTCGAACGACATATATCACGAGAAGATTAATAGCGACGATAACGAGCAAACACGGAACCAGTATGGCTGAAAAAATTAGTTTTTCTCATCAAAATCGAATGGAACAAAAAAAAGTCTTTCGCGTTTAATTTAATTCCAATAATTCAACATTTTTGCTCATTATTTTTATTTTTCGTCAGTTATTTATTTACTCACCAACAACGTTACTATCGCTTTCTCCTGGGTCGATAGACTTCAAGCATTTTGAAAACGATTCCAAGGTCCCATTGACCGGAGGGCAATTCAGTTCGAGGATCTTACAAAATAGAGGAAACAGATCGACGTTACGGAACGGCTCGAGTTTGCATTTGCTGACGAATGCTGGCCCTCGAGCAAAGAAAATTGGATGCATGTTCGGATCCTCGTTGTCGTAACCGTGCACCCCGAATTCCGATTGATTATTCACTGAATACAAACGAGACGTGATTTAAAACACTAATTTCACAACCGTTGTTTATCCGTCGACTTTAGAAAATTTCTAAAAAATAAATACCAGTTATGTTGAACGTTTTCTTGTAATAATCGAACGTATAGTACAAGTCCTCAAAAGCATAGCCGCTTTTTGCACTCACGACGATGTCTCCCACCCTGGGATTATTATCGAAGTGATATCTTTTCGGTACTTCATTACGTTTGTAAACATCAAACTTTGTTGTTTTCGTAGCTGCAGCTTTGAGTTTTTTGTAAATAATTTCCTCGTTCCCTGAAAATTTGCAATGATAAACAAAAAAAAATCGCATATTAAAACGAATGCAAATTTATTGAAAATCCTGAATTTGAATAACCTCTGTAAATAACTGACTTTAGTAAAACTGAGATCAAGAAATCGAAAACTGAGATCAGAAATCTAAAATTTAGACTTCGAATGCGAAGCCAATGCTCAATCGTTGGTATCCCAATGTCCAATAAAAAAAAGTTACACCGATTTCAGGAAGTAGCCAAAAATCTAAACAAAATACGAAATGTTTGTCTGGATATATTGAATTTTGAATAAGTAAACCGCTGAAGTGTGAATTAGGAAGAAAATTCCTTTGTTCCAAATTTCTTGAAATCTACTTTTAAAAAACCAAAACTTTGTATCTTGATTTAAGAGAGCACGACTAATGTAATAAAAATAAAATAAAATAAAACTAGAATGAAGCAAATGGCCTAATAAAATCCATGAAAAAAGTTTGTTTTCCATTACGTTTCACTGACGTTTTCTCACCTGGATCTGGAGTGATCATGATAATGGTGTTTTTAGAGATGGATTTATATCCAATGTCACCAATGTAACTCGATACATTAACAATCTTATCAATGGTCACACTGGTCATTCCATGATCACTCAAATGAACGACGTTCACGTCGTCCAGTTTGTTCTCTTGCAGCTTGTCGTGAAGATATTTGGTAACGAGATCGAGTTTCTTGAGCATCTCGTTTATCACCGGCGCGTTTACGCCGTAGGCATGACCGTGAAAATCAGGTTCTTCTATATACAAAACCCCGAAATTGATGGGCGTCACTGGATCCGAGAACCAAGAAATCATGCTGTCGACTCGTGATTTCCATGGCACAGACATGTTGAATGTTTCCACAAATGAAGGCGACGTCTCATTGTACTTGTACTGGGCGCCAGGCCACATGACAGTACCCGAATGTCTTCCTTTTCCCGTTTGTTCATTGATTGTCTGAAAAAAATCTAATTGCAGTGAAAAACACGTGCGTCCAAATGGGACAAAAACTTTTTATATTAATTTTCAGTGCAGCTGTTTTTTTAATCCTTATGGTATACGCCTATGCTTTTCGAATATTTCGTATATATGGGATCACGGCCAACCCCAACCGATTTTTTAGCCGTAACTATGCATAGAATCCATTTTTTTCAAGTTAATTGTACATGAATTGAAACTGTAGATTTTAACCAACACGCAAACTGGCCATTAGGGCAAACCTTGATTGCACGAAACCAATAAAGATAACTGGCAATGATTTTGTTGATTCAATAAACAATCCTTAACTATTACTCTAGTCATATCCTCGATTTCTGTTCATAAGATTAAAGTAAGCATCGATAACTTACCCAAATTGGAAGTATATTTTCATCATATTGAAAGAGCTCCGGCGAATCTCCTATAGTTTTATTAGCGACATAAACAATAGTGTCCAATACGCCGTGAGTCTCCGTGTAAAATCCAGTTGCAATGGTATGATGATTCGGATATGTTTTTGTGACGAATGCATTGATCATGTGATCCGCGTAAGTTCCATTGTTTTTCACATTGTTCATAAATGTTGTTAAATTTCTGTTCAAGTAGTCGTATCTGAAAAATGGATAAATATAAGCAGAGGAAAACACACTTCCTTTCCTCTTACAGATGTTATAAGTGTCATTTATAATATAATTTCTAAATTGCAAATTATCCTTGGTCAATCCAATTTCCATAAAATGTATTAGCCTGTAATGAATTTTTTTCAATAATATGTTTTTTTGTCAAATTTTTCAAAAGTTAATATTCCATCAAAGGCTGGAAATGTTTTCTAAAAATACTTTCATGAGCTTTTGTGACAAAAGTATCTATTTTGAGATCTCGGAATTGAGGTTTCTAGCAGATTTTATTCTTGGAACTCTGTACACCAATAACGCTCATTGTTATAATCTGATAATTTGAAAATGTATACGGTCTCTGAAGAAAGAATGATAAGATTGAAAAGGAAATATACCTGAATCCATCGTAAGATACAACCAGAAGTTTGGGATATTGCGAAGATGATTCTACTCTTTGGATAGTTACCAAGGAGTATATCATACAAATGATCACGATTAAATGAGCCATAGCGAAGATGAGAATTTTTTCAAATACTTCGGCAGGTTGCTTTTGATTTTCTGTAAAATAATGAGACGTGCTGTCAAAAATTTCAGTATTTCACGTTTCTACATTATTCTAAACAGTTATAAACATAAACATAAAAAAAGATAACAAACTCGTTAAACAAAAAAATTTGCTTTTTATTATAGAATGTTTCACCACTAATTGATCGAAGTATTACAAAAGAACGAAAAAATGACTTTTTAGCAAAGTTTATTTGTCATGCGAATAATCGTTAATATATATAGTATTAAAAATCAACATGAGAAACAGATAATAGATAAACTTACAGCGCAAATGTGTCCAAATTGAGTATACTGTGATATCGGACGTCTTTGACAAACATAACAGACATGACGAATGCACTTCTCGTTAACACGAAAAGTGCGTTTTAGGATATAAATAGCATCGTAATCGCGAATAATTCGAAACCGGCCGGTCAAACGCGATCGTTCGCTTTTTATGTAACCAGATTTATTTAAAATAAAATATGCTTAATTAAGTCGCAGCCACGTTAGAAATTCGGCATGCACCACTTCCAAACATCACTTCAGTCGACGTAATCGTAAACTGAATTAAAAGTCGAGTCTGTCAGTATTGTCGTTGAAAAACACCGCAATAACCAAGGAACTTAAAAAAAAATTAATAAACTTTTTCCGTTTTTCGTGTATATTAAAACGATGTCGATGAGTGCAACGACGAGAAGATAAAGATAGCGGAGTTCCCACCACCCACCAATCCCAACGCGATATGCGTTATTGTACTTGGTATTCGTGGTATTCGATGCCAGACTGCCAGATAAAAAACGAAGACGAGTTGACAGTGTCGACACTTCAGAATTAAATTCCGTACGTCGACGACAGCGCTCTTTGTGACGATTAAAGAAAATTATTACATTAATTGTACATTAAAGTACAATGCAAAAAATTTAATTAAATAAAAATTCAAGATAAACGAAATCATTTTTTATCGTATTTTCATCATTTTAAGACTGAGTAATTTTTTAGATTTCTAGTTTATCGACTGTTGGCAAAAAACATATATATATATATATAGTGACTGCTTTATCTGCTGAGAATCTTTGATCGATCCTTTTGTCTCGTGTTGTTTCTGTTTCTCTGTCATATAAAAAAAAACCGGCATCTTGGTGTTACTTCGTAACAATAACAAATACGGTAAACAGACGAAAACTGTTATTGCTTTTACTCAAGGAAACAAAGAAACGTATTACATTTGATTATCTAAAACCAAACCTGCATATTCTCATCATGTATCAAGGACGAAGTAAGCAAAAATGTCATAATAAATAATCCATCAGACTTGAAATTTTCAGATTCTATCATATAACCATGAATTACATCATTTTTGTTTTTAATTTTTTTTAATCAACACAATTCCAATTTGTTCAAAATTTTGTGTAACTTAGATTTCGATTCGATCGATATTCGATCTAAAATCAATTCACCACATCGGGTATTCCGGTCCGAGATTATTTCTTACATTTAACGTATTTATACTGCTCGTTCACCCAGGAACAACGTGCGAACATAAATACAAAATTTTTTTTATTAAAACCTTGTAACGTCGCAAAATTATATTTCTACATCACTGTAAAAAATGGCAAAAATGCTTGATTTTAGTTTCATTACAAGGAAAAATAAGCTGAATTAATTTTTAATAATTAGCATTGTCCAAGTTCAATTTGGATGGTTTTCACTCGTTTTCAAAAAAATAACCAAACGTCAAATACAGTATAATAGCAAATTTGCTGAGGAAACCCTTCATTTTTGTCAGGCAGTTCAACGTGATCTTATTTTGTTAGACTCCGGAGGTGGAAACCACAGGAACCGAAATCATCACCACCATCATGGTCACAAAAACAAGGAGAGTTTGGAAGACAAAAGAAGAAGTGGATTGGAGCACGTTGATCCAAACAGTCCGGTGATAAAGCAATTCAAAGCATATGCAGCAGAGTTGGATGACAAGCACGACCGCTATGAGAGAATAGTCAAGTTGTGCAGAGATTTGACCATTGAGAGCAAAAGAATCATTTTTTTGTTGCACACGCTGGACAAGGGAACAAAAAGAGAAGCCATTCTGGGTGAAGCAAAATCTCGATTGGATGTTCTGACCAAAACACTTTACAAGAATATCGCTATGGAGTTGGATGGTCAAGATCCGTATCAGTACGTCAGAGCTTACAGAGGAGGATTGCAAGAATATGTCGAAGCTGTGACGTTTTATCAATATTTGCGAGACAAAACAATCGAGGACTGGAGTTACCTAGAAAAAAATTTAGTTTATTCAATACCACCTCGAAAAATTGCCAAAAAGGATGAAGAAACGCAAGAAGTAGAAACAACGAAAACTATAAAAACCCTGGTTCCACCCGCTGAGTATATTCTCGGCATCGCTGATCTAACTGGTGAACTCATGCGAAAATGCATCAACGATTTGGCCAGCGGTGACATAAACAGTTGCTACAACACCTGTAACTTCGTCAGAGACGTTTATAAGGGTTTCCTTGGTTGCGCTGGTCTCTCCGTAAAAGAAGTAAACAAAAAACTGTACACTCTTAAGCAGAGCCTCATTAAAATGGAGAACGTGTGTTATGCGATCAAAGTTCGAGGAAGCGAAATGCCCAAACACATGCTCGCCGATGTGGCCAACGTCTTCAACGATGATTATCCCGCTGACGACGATGAAGGCTATCAAGCTTAATGACAATTGGATCACAAACTCTGTGATGTTGAAGTTTGCGTTAATGCAATGAAACACTTTTTTTTTTTCAGTTCGACTCACAATTTCTTTGAGAATGAACCCAAAAAGCTGGTTTAAATGTTTTTTCTTTTATCATTTTTTTATGAAAACTTGATTTTGTTGAAGTAGATTTAAAAAAATTACTGAACTAAAAAATAAGAGACAAAAATTGATTTACATTTCAACGATACTAACTTCGACCCCATTAAAAAGTTCCAAAACTTTTAATATTCCGAACGTTGACAAATCGAACACCTGAATAAATGAATGAATGTGATACACGATTCTCACAGTTCCGTTTTTTACGACTGGAACGAATTCACAACCTCGTTTCAATGTTCATCGACAATTATTAGAGACGTATAAATAAGACATTTTATACCCTAATAAACAATGTACAAGAATACATGTAATAAACAGACAAAAAATACTAAGTAAGGATTTTTTAATAATGGAAGGGTGATTGATAGAGATATTTGATGGTTTGTTCTTCATTTTTATTACAAAAGTATTATCTTAAATCACTTAACATTTGGTTTTACAAAATAATGAATGCATCGCACAAAGACAATTTTATAAAAAGTACGAAACTAAAACGGAGTTGAATTTTTCATGTTTGCAGCTTTATTCTGCAAATAGTGTTCGAAAAAAATGATCGTCAATTAATGTGACGACGAGGTAGCACTGAACTTAATTATAAAGGTCACTTCCAGAAGATTTTGATTCTTCGATAAATAAAACTAAAGAAGTTAGTGAAATATAAAAAAAAATTAATTTCTATTTTTTGTACTTTATAATTGAAACCTTAGGAAGAGCACTTTCGAGATCGAGATATAAATATGAAATAGCAAGTTTATAAAAATAGTTATTTTGATACATTGTCATACAAACTCAAGAGAACTTTACATTTTGGGGTCAACAATCCAGTTATTTATCATCTTCGCCGTCGCTAATACCTTCGAAATCGCTGAAACCGTCCAAATCACTTCTGTACTCGTCCGAAGTAGTACCGCCGTAATAAGATGGTTCGTATTCAGATTCGTCGACCGATTCCTCTGCCGATGATTGTTCGGTTCCTGACGTAGCGTCTGATGCTCGACCACGAATCGGAGTCTGAGCTCGGCTCGGACGAAGATTCGTATGTTTGAAGTCTCGCTTGTGTTGTGGATTTTTTCGATAGCATCTTACGCCGTAAGGACATTCCGGTCGGGTGTCAGGAATGTCGTAATCCGCGTCACCAGGATGACTGAAGTGTCTCCTGTGATCGGAATTACGTCTGGAATACAGAAATACATTTTTGAGTTTTCATTGTATGGATTTTGAAAATCTTGGAAATTTAAAAACGGTTGTTAGAATGCATGAAATTTTTCTTTTTTTTTTCAAGGATTGCTGAAGTTTTAGCGAAAATTGACGCCACGAAAAGTGATTTCAATTTTTTTTGTTGACTCGAGTTCAAGAATTTGAAGAGAATTATCAGAAGCATGTTGTCAATTAAAAAAATTGAGAAATTCATCTACAAAAATTTCGTTCAAGTTGAAAATGTTAAAACGTTGGTATAAAATATATTTACCTGTAACATCTGGATCCGTAGGCGCACTTATTCCTCGGTGGTTCGTCGGACGCTACGTTGGTTTCGGCAGTTGGATTGTTTTCTTGTCGCGTGCTCGTGTCATCTCTCGTTTCATCGGCAGGTGCTGTTGTTGCGCTGGTTCCCTGATCGGTCTGGTCGCTGAAGTGTTGCGCGCAATCCCATTTTATTTTTTTACCAGCCTCGTCCCGATTCAGACTCGGATTTTCTTTGATCGTTGATAAATCGGCACTTCCGGTTGGTTTGGTCGACGAATCGTCGTTTTTGAGGTTAGACGAATTGGTTGGATGAGGAGTATCGCCATTTTCGGAATTGTTCCAAATATCTTGGGCTGATCCATACTCGCTGGGAACGCTAATGAATAAATGTCAATTTTATTGCGATTATTTCGAAAAATGTTAATCGATTGAAGATATTTCTATGTTTATTTGATTGTTAAATTCTCGTTTTGGTTGAACTGGGGCGTTTATCAATCTTCTTAATCGTGTCGAATATGGCTTTTTGTAAATTGAACTTTGAAATAACTGTTTATCCTTTGCGTTCTTTCCTCTTCTTTCGTTCTAATTTTTTTTTTTTTTATTGATTATTGAGCCCTTGTTCCGGCGATCCTCTGAGGAACTCTAGTTCAGTCCATCGCATGGTCTTTGGAGATTTTAGCAAATCGTCGAAAGTTATCATACAAGACGGTTCAGCTTCTGTGGCGACATCGGGGCTTCGTGGAGAATCCAGTTCTCCTAATAGATCCGTTGAAGAAGAAATTTCTCCCGTGCCGATCTCCGGACTAGGGCTTCGTGGAGAATCTATCAACATTTCGTCCGATGGTGAAGAAAAAACCTCGTCAACGGGATTAGGACTTTGTGGAGAATCTATCAATTTTTCGTCCGGTGTTGAAGAAGAAACCTCGTTTACAGCATCCTCAGGCTCAGGGCTTCGTGGAGAGTCGAATTCTGTACAACGATAACGTGTCACCGTCTCCGGTCGATACCCGTTCTCTTCTTCTTCCGGGATCGGTTTGAGGAAAAAGTCCATATCACGTGTCTCGATGATACGACGAGCTTCCGGCAAGTGTCGATACGGCCATAAACGGACTAAATTTGCTCGAATCAATCGTAGTTTCGCACGACGAACTAGGCGACGTTGATAGGATGGTCCACGTCCACGTTTTCGCGTCATGTTGATAATGACGCTTTTATTTTCAGTTGATTTCAAAAATGATTTTTTTTATTATTGGGCTAAAGTTATTTTAGAAATACGAGTGACTCTACTCGATTCAAAATTTCAAACAACCTATTAGCAAAACAACCGGCAACTTTTTTTAATATATTATTATTATACAAACGAAAAAAATAAAGAATTTTAGCGGAATTGTACTTGTTAAGCACAGACAACTCGAAATAAGGCACTTTCTCAGTGCCAGGAACACGGCGTTTATTAAACACCAGGAGTACAGTACTTATTCAGCACTAGAATGAAGGCACTTGTTCAGTGCCAGGAGCCTAGGGCTTTTGCAGCACTAGGAGGAAGGCACTTGGTCAGTGCCAGGAGCCTAGGGCTTATGCAGCACTAGGAGGAAGGCACTTGTTCAGCGCCAGAGTCACACTTTGCAGTGCAGAGGTTATAATGCTCTTTATGCTTTATCAGCGTAAGTAGCAAAGGACCGGCCAGAGCGGAATGGCAGGCGCCCGACATTTTCGCCGCTTTTTATACTCTTCAGCCTGACCATCCCCACGAGTTTCGACAAGCTTCCACAAGCGCACGAAGGTGGGAGACAAGATCCATCGGAGTACCTAGCGTAATGAGACCCTGCGTCTTTATAAATTTTCTGATTGGCCGAAGACTCAGTGTAACGAGGCTCTGCGTCTTTACAAATTTTTTGATTGGCCGAGGAATCGGTGTATCGGGCCCTCAACTTTACTCCACTTACTGGATACGGTGCTGAGACTGTATAGCCTACTGCCTACATAACCTAATAATTTGAATTTTACAAATGAAACGATTTGCTGGAAGTTGGTCGAAATGAAAAGAAAAGGGAAGCCACGATTGTTGATTCTCGATATGACTTAAGTCATGCTCCTACGTTTCTTCGTTTTTTCTTCATTGCCTTGTTTCATTTTTAGAAAATTTTGCGTGTTCCTTCTGTCTGTTTTAGATTATTTTCTCTTGAAACTTGTCGAAATTTGATTTTCCTGTTGAAACTTTTCGATCTTACATTATTTGAGTTGTTTTTTTTTTTTTTTTTCACATTGATAGATTATTCTTCGTGCTGAGCAGGATCTATTTTATCGGTAAGTATTCATTTATAGAATTTAAAAGGTTATAATATTTTGTTTGTTCGTTTCAGATTAACGAGTAATTCTATAACTATGCATGAAATGAAAAATCAACAAAGTTTCAATCTACCTAGTAGTATTTTGGTCTCGAGTGCCAGAAGAGTCTTTGTTCGAGTCGCTCGTTTGTTGGATGATGGAATCATCGTTTTCCGGGACATTGGACGCCTCTTCTGCAGTATCCCAATTGTCCAAGACAATTTTGTTTTGAGAATAAATAGTGTTGATACTTTCGCCTTTTCGTAGCTTTTTGTTAGGTGATTCTCCATCAAAAGAATCTGATGCCTGACCACGCAAAATATATACACAAAGAATAACCTAACGAATTTTTCTCCGATGCCAAAATTCTTGGCGCAATATTAATATTTAATGATTTTGTACTTTGCGTTTTGGACTCTCATTCTCCATGTTGCTCGGAGTTTCACCAGATGTTACTTTGAACCAAGATTTGTGTGGGTAAAGAGAACAGATGTCACCATGCTCAATTGGAACGGTTTTACCAATTTTTAATGATAGCCAACGACCGGAAGAGCTGCATCTCATAAAACAGGCCAACATCTAATGCTGAAAAAAATTTTCACCTATAGACTCTGTTAGTTTCAATGCCGGAGGTCATGAGTGTTGGAGGGGGAAAAAAAACTGTTGTCTTATTCTTTCAATTGTATTTCTTCAAAAAAAATTTCTATTTTGAAAGGGTATATCGGTGGTATTTCCATTCCAGAAAATCCTTCCATATTGTCAATCTATTTTTTATTATTTTCAAGAATTTATCTGTTTTCTTTCTCCGTTCTAGTGTTTCCTTCTATTCAAGAAAATCAACCATTCGTTAATTTAGGGACATGATATTACAATTTTTCAAATCGGTGCGGTAATTTGTTCAACGTAACAATCGTTATTATGCTTCTTTCACAAAAAAAAAAAAATATTCTCTTTATTTCCAATTTCTGCAAATGTTGATTGTCCAATTAAAATATGTTATAAAAAATTTTCCATTAGTTGTACATTTTTGCGAGCCAGAGTTATGAATATTTTTTGAATGAAAAACCAGAATCCAAAGTCTTGTGTAAAATTGGAATGTGAAATAGCCGTTTCTTTCAAATTTCACTACGACGACATTGATCCAACAACAGAATCGATAGCTATAACTTGTTGCATTATCACTTTTAATTTCCAGTGTAGATATTTTGTAATGTAATTGTAAATTCGGTGTTTGCTAAAAAATTCGTTCCCTCAATTATCGTACAATTTGTCTGCAAATACTAACTAAATATTTCTTTTTTTAAAAAAAGTGCTCATTTCTGTATTTGCAGTTGAAGTAATTATTTTACTTAAACAAAAATGCGTACCGGTGTAATCGTCATTTCACCTGTTGGCTCAAGATTAATCGTCACAGCATGTTCAGCAACGAGGTTATCCACAGTCTGAAACCCAATCGATTACTCATGTTCGTGTCGAATTTGCAATGAGAATTTCTATGTTTCATTTGAGAATAACGTGCGAAAAGAAAGATAATTTTCACTTTGTATAAAAAAAATTCGGTAATGATCGAACGACTGACACTTTATTTTTGATGTATTATTTACGTTTCGTCTCGACAATATATATACGAGTCCGCAACAAAAATCATATGGAAACTGGCGCCATTTTTAAGTTTATTCCCTCTCCAAATAGACTGCTCTTAATAAAAAATCACAATGCAGTCCGTTGCCGAAAATGAGAAATTTTTATTCTGAATCATTATGTACTTTTTATATTTGGCACTCGATGACAGAAAAATGAATTACATTCAAATGAAATTAGAATTCTGAAGAAGTATTAATGAACTAGTAACTTTGCCGAATGAATTTATTACGGATTGAGAAAGTTATACCGACTTACCCCACTCGCAGCACCACGTCCAATATAATTTTTTCCAATTTGCAAATCGACCTTTTGCACTGTCAAATTATCGATGCGAACGATTTGCAGTTTATTTACCATGATCGGTCCATGTATTGTGATAAATATACTTGAGATTTTAGAAGTCCTTGAAACGATAAACCGACGAATTTAATAAATGATAATTGGCATATGTCAGATGAAGTGAAGAATTTGGCATAGAAGGCCGGAAAAAAAACAACTGGTGCACGAGTTGACAACCTTTTCGTTGTTCACGCGATGCTGTATGGAAAACAAAACGTGTCATAGAGGCGCTAGCAGCGAGAACTCACATAATTTTTTTTATTCCTTTGTTTTTGTTTTTATTTTTACACACACGTGATGATGATCGATAACAACGCCGGGACAAATGCTTATTACCGGCCAAACAATCGTGTCTTTATTCAATCCTTCGGTGATAAAACACACCGAGAGCGTAATATTGTACGCACAAAAACGCATGTGAATATTTCGAACGGTAAAATTAAACCGACGCCTAAAGGTTCATGAATTTTTAAACGAAGAGACTTGAAAGTCGAATCAATGCATGCGAATAGAAAAAGATTTTCCTTGCGTTTTTTTTTATTATTCAATATAGTGCGAGGATCGTATCGTCGTGTATGTATGAAAAAATATGATAATTTTTGTACGAGCACTCTCTTTTTCTCTCTTTTTTTTTTTTTCCCAATATCATCGAGTTTTCACCATCTGAAAACAGGAGGGAAATTTTTCTTATTTGAGAAACTCAAACGCGTCAATTTGACCACTCACACTTTTCTCTATTTTTATTCATTTAAAAAAATTAAATCAACAGTTCTGCGGATTATTGACGTTGCACAAAAACGTTGAAATTAATGAAAATTTCTCAACTATTTCATAACCTTGATTACGAATCTCCGAAGCATTGAAATTGACAGAATTTCTGTAATTATAAACAATAAAAATAAAAAAAATCAAATGACAAATTTAAAAACGTGGTATTCGTTTCAGTATAATAACATTTCAAAAGAGCCACATCATTCGCTTGTTTCATAGAGAATAAAGCTGGCCAAATTGAAGCGTTTTTGTCTCTAATAACTCATTCGAGGAAATTTTTTTCATCGAAACAAACGCTATTGAAATAGCCAAATATTCCGATTTATTCCTCCCTTTCAGTCCAACTCATGAATCGACCAGTAACAGGGAACTCTGTATTTTGTATATGTGTACGTGTACATACGTTTATTTATATGTATATGAGGCATTCCTCGCCATTCCGTGCCGTCATGACCCCGACAAATTTTATTTTTCTAAAATTCTTTCATAAAATAGTACCCAACGAAAAAAATATCCAAACCAATTTTCAGATTTTTATTTTACGTCTATCGAGAGTTACGATTTTTTTTAAACTCCAAATTTAGCGAGGTTCGAAAACGTTCCAACGCCCAGTATCTATAGAAATAATCGAGGTATCGAAAAATGCTACTGCATCGATTTTTTTTTTTCACTTTCGTTCATACCTTCAGAAAACAAAAAGAGGAACATAATAAATCAGCTGTCAACGTTTTTTTTTTTCGCACCTGAAGTCAAAACGATTATTTTTACAGATGATTACCATTTTTTATTTTTTCCAAAAACTCTCTAAAATAGTATGATCAATTTCACGATTTTTGACGCTAGTCCGATCGTGGGCCTATTATTTTCTAATATTGAAATATTTTTTTTTTTTTTTCCCACAAAATTGAAGCCTTTTGTGAATTACTATCATAATCACAGACATTTTTGTGATTATGATACGATTAATATAAAAACTTCAATTTTCAGAAAATGGAAGATTGGACTGGAGTCAAAAGTCGTGGTTATACTATTTTAGAAAATTTTTTAGAAAAAATAAAAAATGGCAATCACATTCATAAAAACAATATTTTTTGCTTCAGATGTGAAAAAAAAAACGATGACAACCCTGATTCATCGGGTCCCTACTTTTGTTTTCTGAAAGTATGAAGAAAATCTAAAAATTCGTTTGGATATTCCTTTCGTTGGGTACTATTTTATAAAAAAAAATGGAAAAAAATATAAAAAGGAAGGGATCACAGCCGCGCGGAATGCCTCGTATATACACATATACGAAATACACATACGTATATAATCTAAATGAAAGATATTTGAAACTACTAGCCTTCTCGTCGTCAAAACTCTAGCTTTCGATAAATTAATATGTAATATCGCCTTTTGGAATATCTTATTTGGAATATATGCTTATACGATAATATTTTATAAGTACCTATAGGTATTTATACTTTGCCTTTCTCTCTCTCTCTCGCTCTCTCTTCTTTTCTTTCTTTCTCTCTTGTATTATAATACACTTCTGCATCTGAGAACTATAATCCCCAATGAAATATTGGTTGGTTGACTCTAATCAATTGTTCTCTCTAATTTTCTCTTCTTCGTGTTTCCGCATTTATTATAACGCATTACACAATTGTGGCCACTTAATGTTTGAGCTTGCAAAAAAATTTTATTCTTCTTCCGTAGGCTCGAACCCCGCGGAATTCACGGAATTCTTGAAACATCGGGACTAGCTATGACGTCGAAGTTTGCATCGCTTAACTGCATTCACTTTTTTATTTTCTTTCAATGTTGGGCAAAAATTTTTATGCGAATTCAGGTTCTAAAAATTAGCCACATTTTTCGTACTTTTTTTGAGCGAATTACTGAATAAATGTAACAGAAAAAAAAAAAAAAAAACAGTTCAAGGCTATTTTTAATAAATTTAGAAAGGATTTTTGTTGCTTTTTAACATTGCAAATTTCGATGTCATTATTATCTTCAAAAGAATATATTTACATGTTTGAAAAACTCTCGCAGACGAAGAAAAAAAAAAAATTATTTCGAATCGATGGGGCGATTTTTTCGATGAAATTGTGCTATAAATTTCGGTTTTTTTCTTGACTGATAAACCATAAAAATTCAATACATATTCGTCTTGAAAAAATGCATCTTCAGATTTTTATGTATTTGCGTTTTATCGTATGAAAAAAAAGTCCCAAGAATGTCCCCACTTTTCAGGCCTCGGTTTAAAAAAAATCATACTCGACTCTTTCACTTACGTTATTACTAAGGCAAATTTAATAGTGATCGCTCGAGTGTTCCATTGAATTACCCTAACAAGGTGTTATCGTCGTTCATGAGACAAGAATCTCATAATTTTTCAATTCCGAGCCCATTTTGTATTAACAAAAACAGAATGATCAATCGCAAAGAAATTGTTTCAGTGAAAATTCGAAAAATTCAGCCATCATTGTAATATTATCAACATTTTTATTAGGAATAATATTGCCAAAAATCACTTACAAGTTCAGCAATAAAATAGATTTTTTTTTTTTTTTTTCATCGCATAAAGTCAATTGAATGCTTTTTTCGAACAAGCTTTGTTGACATTTTGTGTTTTCTTTTTACATTTTTGACAAGCAGCATTCGTCGAACTGTTCGTTCGACCATTCAAATTTCGAAGTGAAATATTAAATCCGAAGACAAAAACATTCAAAAAATTAACAAATTTTCACGATTTTAGGAAACAATTGAGAGAACATAGAAAAAATTTTCATCAAAAATTTTTTGGCTTCTAAAAAAAAATAAATGTCGATTTTATTTCAGGGATGGCTAAATTTGATACGATTTTACTGGTGCTGCTGAGCATTAAGATTTTGATGAAATTAATTTTTTGTCCGAGAACGTAGCTCAGATGTCGGTTGATTATATATTTCCAAACAAATAATTAACAACTCGATAACGTGTATATTTACACCTTCTGAGAAAGTTTTCCTCGAAATAATACAAATTCAACTAAAAAATTATCCTAAATTCATCTTGGAATAAATGTTCATGTTTTTAATTCGCAAAAATCAATAACATCTCCATGTCACACGTCGTTTTTCACACTAGATACATAATACAACTATAATCTTTCGTTCGCTCGTACGCGGTACATCAAACATATACATAAGTGTGTGTAATTTTCGTGTCTATGTGTATAATGTGAAAAACCGATTTTCGATAAAATTAATATTTTTTTTTTTTTTTTTTTAAATCTCCATCGAATATCCGTCAGTGGTAAAACTGTATTTCGCTATTTTCTTTACCACTTATCATATTATATCGTTACTGAATCGCTCGTATAAAATTCTTTAAATTGACGATTTATCATGCACGAACAATTATTCTTTTCTCTCCTCTCTCACCCTACTCTTTTCTGTCCCGACGTGAATGAGTAAATTGGAATGATGAAGCATATCAACTGGACGAATACGCAAAAGCTTCGATTTTTATCCTAGATCATCGAAATCAATGTATCCAGACGAACTTTATTGTGATTTTTTTCCTCCAAATCCTGTGATCGCAATTTAATTAGAAATAATCATCGTCTTCTTACAAATTCTGCTAATTTCGAATCGAGATTTAAATCTTTCAATATTCATTATCCTTTTTGTTAAATTAATTTTTTCGAGATCATCGTCCAATTATTCGTATTTGTTTCAATGATAAATATGACATATTTTGAAAAATAAAATATCGATTAACCTCGATAGCTGCGAGCTTTGAATATTACGAATTGTAATAAAAATAAAATTGCAACTATAACTTTCAACAGAAATAGTATCAACGAATAGATTTATTTGAATACTTTTTTTTTTTTTTTTTAATTTATGAAAATATATGTCATTAAGTTCAACTTCCATTTGACTCGAATTTGTGTTTAAGTAATTTTCAAAATATTATTCCGATCACTATTTGGTTAAAGTTTGTGAAAATTGCCGAAATTTTTGCATCAAATCGACGTCAAGGATTGCTGGGGAGCTTTTGATTATTTTTCTAAAAAGCTTCCGATTTTCTCGAAACAGTTCGATGCTAAATGAGCGTTTTGCGGAATGAAAAATCTCACTATAAAGTTAATCAAGATGGATCATTTCGGCCCAGGTTAACTCTTTTTTCTCGACTCTAAAAACACGAGCTCGTAGACGAGAGTTGGTATTTTCAAACTTTCAATGGATAAATACCAATTCGTTTCGGTTCTTGTTTTTTTTTTGTTTACAAACTGTACAAAAAGCACGTGAAAATGATACAAACTATCCCAGGATTATCTAGCTCATAAATATTTGTCTTTTGAGCTTTTCAGATCATATTTTCAAGATCGAACTTGTTATTTTCTTTTTTTTTCTCTCTCTCTCTCTCTCTTCCTCTTCAGACCGTGAATTTCATAGCTCATTCGATACGACAAACAAGAGACACTGCAATTATCTCTGGCCTTGACGATGGATACTGTTCACGCGACATCTCATCAAAAGTAGGATATTTATCTTCTCGAGGAAATCCCAGTAGTTTGATCGATGAATTAAAGTTGTTCTAGTCCCAGAGCTTGGCTATACTATAGTTCCTCCATTTTCACCTGGACTGACGACGTGTAGGGCTCCTCCTACCTGTCCAATACCTGGCTGCAAGCACATAAACAAATTTGTAAGCGAATAAAGTTGCAGTCAAAGTTTCACCCTTACAGTTATTCGTGCGTGCAATAAAATTCGTCGTACAAAGCGTGCTGGAAATAATTTATTACGAAAAATGATTGTCCGTGTTAATAAACGTAAAAACTGTCAACGATATCCTCGCAGATGACGTGAGAAAAAAAATCACAGCGTGTAAAGCATGGACTATTCTAATTTCCAGCAGTGTTCATCAACGTCTAATCATCTTTAAAAAATAAAATAAAAAAATTAAAAAAAATTGTATTTTTTATTTCTTTTAGTTTAAACGGATTGTAAAGGAAACGATAAGTTATACGTACCATGCGATAAATCAGGGCGGCATCCACGGAATCTTGCAAGAGCCAAAGCATCGCACAGATCATTAATCTTTCTAGTTTCTTTTCTTTTTAAAGGAAAAACAAAATCGATGCTCAGCCAGCACAGGAAACAAATGCAAGCTCCGTTCTATTGAATCTCGTTCGACAAAATATATAGAGAATGATGAAAATTGTTTTTACTTTTGTAGTAATAATTTTTTTGATAGACGTATTAGAGCTTGCTGTATTTCCGGTGGTGCTAATCTGGCATAAAATCAAGCAGGAAGCAAGCAGCAGTTATTTTCGTTTTTCGTGATATCGTTTTCGTTCGTTTTCTTTGTTCTTTAATTTACGTTTTTTCTTTGTTTTATTTTACAACAAGGCAATTCATTGTATTTAACAAAGGATTAAATGTCACATTATCGATATTATTTTCAAGGGGGGAGTGAGAGGGGGCAGATGGTGAATTCATTCTCGCTGCATAATTCATATATATGTATATATATGTGTATTATAGCTTCTCTAAGTTTTTTGGCTAAGCCATAAAAGCTCTTTGCAGGAGAGCGGAGGGTGGGATTTGAGGGGCCTGCCCTATTACAAGACCACACGGGAGCGCAAAACAACGATATTTACTCTCAAAGATGCAAACCAGACATAAATATATTTCTATTTTCGTAATTTTTTGACGCGATTTTTTCACTTCTATTATTTATTTATTCATTTTTTTTTTTTTTTTTTTTTTTTTTTCATTTTACTTATTTTTGTTTTATGGTTTCTTACGAACGTAAGCTTTCTTTGACCAGACACAATTTTTAAAATTCTTTTTTCTTTCGACGCAGACATAACCGAGAGCGAATGCTGTGAAAGAGCGTAAATATAAATATATTGTTTTTTCTATTTCTTTTCTCTCTTTTTCTCACTCTCTCTCTCTCTCTCTCTCTCTCTAGCGTTCTCTTATCGCTTGCACATCGCAATAGAATGGGCAACTAGCAAAACATGCTTTTCAAGCCATAGCGTATGAATTAAATCCATGATAAATAACGATAACCAAGCAAGTTTCAGCAATTGCCGAAAACATGGCCTTTCAGACCATTTATTTTTTTTTTTTATGTATAAAAGAGAGTAAACGTATAAGTAAAATGAAGTCACGATAAAATGACGGCTGTTCGTACGTATATCGTAGAAATAGAATCTTTACTTTCCAGCGATCAATATTGTTCAGCTTCACGGTGACCTTTTTGTATTCTGCATTATTTTCAAAAAAATTATCCGAAAATTTTTAAAAAGCTTCGAGTTTTGCGTTAACAGCATGCGCAAATAATTTATCAAATTTGATGGCTTCATCTAATGGAAAACTCCATTGTAGAACGTCGATTATTTTGAATATGCTAGATTTGGAAGATTTGCCAAGAAATGAAAAAAAAAAAAAAAATGTAATTAAATAATATTGAGATCTTTCGAGTAAATAAGCAGATTGCAATGTGAATAATTTAGCCAATAAATGCAGCACCGATGTATGAAATTATTTAAAATGACAATTTCTCGACCATGTCAGAATAGTCGATTAAAACGAAACGATCTTAAGGTACCAGCGTTTTCTGATTGAAATAGCTCCGAATATAATGATAATTCGTTCGAACAGTAAAATAAAAAAAAAAAAAACGAAGCATTTCCAAGAAGTGTGGATATAATAAAACCAGCAACGAGGTAACTTTAAAAAATCAGACGTTTTTTGTGGTCAATTTCACGAAAACGATTGATTTCTGACGAATATACGTACGAGCAACGATTGCAGAGACCCTGATCGATCGTAATTTAAAAAAAAAAAAACACAATATAATAATAACAATAAACAAAAAAGAAAAAAAATCGCTACATAATTCACAGCATTGCTTGGCCATAACGATTCTGCATAGTCATATCTAGTATGAGTTTGTGGACGCTTGGAAGATCTCTAACGCTCCCTCAGATGGCACTTAAGTGTTTTCCCACAACACTAGTCCTCCTTTTTCGTCTCCCCCTCTTCCTCTTACTTTTTCTCGAAATCACTGACTGATACGTCTAATACTTTCACCCAAAGTAACCCCTGAGTCTTGCACCCCCGTTAGCCGAACCGTAATGCACGAAAAGCATCCGAAACGAATCGAAAAAAAAAAAAAAAAACAGTATTGGAATCAAGTATGAATTCAAACGATTGAGCATTTCAGAATTATCGCAGATTATTAAAAATTCGAAAACTATTCGCGCATTACCAAGTAATATGCGTAATTGACAAGAGACAAATTGCCGAAAGCGTTACAGATCTTCCATTATATATATATATAGTATTAATAATAGTAATAGTAATAATAATGATCGTTTCATTCGAAAAGTACGGACCTAAAACTCTACTCTATTATATACAAATGAATGATTGAATTCTACTTGACGGAGGTTCGAAAGTGAATATAGAGAGTGATAGGTGGTGGTGGTGGTGGTGGTGGTAGGTGTCGTGAAGTGATGAGTAAAGTGGTAGGAGGGTTTACATCAGAGATCGTTAGGTCGCATGGAATTGATATTGGTGTGAGGATTGATATGATTATGTGGCCTATGAAGTGTGCTGGTTATCGTGAGAGGACCTACCATGTGACCAGGCCGAGCCCACGTATAAACATATCCGTCCTGGCACGCGGTTACGAAGCAATCTTCCCTAAATATTAATTCAGTCAGTCTCTCGTGGGCCAATTTTTTGCAAACTAGTGGCTCTAGTACAGGGCACTCGTCGAATCTTGGACACCAGGCTGTACCTATCAACCTCATTGGATCGTCCATAGCGTTACCAATTTTTTTACTTCCACCAAAACTTCCACCGACACTGTTCAAATGACCGGAGTTTGAGTTACTACCAGATTTTAGTTCGGGCCCGTTGTTATGCAGGCTCGCGTTAATAGATCCGGTGGTATTGCTGTTGTTACTCGTGCCACTACCGCGCATAGTAAGACTAAAGTTTCTCTTGTGATTGTCGGTAGCGGCGGTAACAGCGCCACCACCACCACCACCGCCACCACCACTACCACCGGTTGAGGACGTAACGGCGTTTTTACGATCGCCAAAACCGAGCCCGGCTAGCCTCTGAGTCAGGGAATTAACGGTCGACACAGCCGTCGTAGTAGAGGTCGTAGTCGTCGTCGAATTCGTACTCGTCGTCGTCGTTGTCGTTATTGTTGCTGATGCCGTTGTTGTTGTTGTTGTTGTTGTTGAGGATGTTGTTGTCGTTGTCGTTCCGGTACATGCCGGAGTCGTGCTCGTATTGTTGCTACCCGTCTCGTTGTTGAAATAATTCGTTGAATCCCGAAAACTCGCGTTATTCGTGCTATTGTGCTTGGCGTTGTTGCCAATGTGATTTAGCGTCGAACCATTGCCACTGGTGAACGTTCCGGAGGAAGTAAACGTGCCCGAACCAGCTGCTGATGCTCGAGACTTGGCGCATACGGGTTGCCTCAATACATCCTCCGTAATGTCCCAAAGACAGAGCTGCGTGTCCTCCGAAACACTACCCAAACGGTAACACGTACCACCGGAAACACGGAGCTCCGAGCCGCACGAATTTCTGTTAGAATGCGACAAACCAATCGGCGTTTGACCACTGTTGTTCGTCGCAACTCGATTCATCGACTTTTCGTGATAGCTGTTATGATTGTTGTGTTGCGGAATCGTCTCGTCGTCCGAACCACTAAATTCACCGTCGTGATCACCGTACGATGTCGTGAACGGATCGAACGCCACTACGTTCACCCAACTGTGGTGTCCTTGACCACGCGCCACTACACGCTTCTCGTTGAAACTCCATATCGTCACGAGATCATCCTCACCACCTACCACCACGTATCTACCGTCTGGTGACCAGCATACGCACAAAAAACCACCGAAATAACTCCTCGCAGAACCCACCAACTCCATCGTATCGTAATGAAAGACACGGAGAAATCCATCCTGCGATACCACCGCGAGATTCGAGCCGCATGGACTAAACGCGAATTCATTTATGCAACAACCCTCCAATCCTATCACCCATCGGTATAATGGGTTTCGTGTTGATTTAGTTTTACACGTGTGAATTGCGAAACCGTCCCCCGATTTGAACGGCTGATAATGCGGCGGCGTCGTTCCACATGGCAATTCCCAATTGTACAGATACAGCTGACCCGAACTGTGCGACGCCAAGAACAGGTTACTCGATCCCGGCACCCACTTTATACATGTTACTTTTGTCTTATCTATGAGCCTCTGAAACAACAAATTCAAGATTTATCCAACCTTTTTTCATTGAAGTATTACATTTTTAGAAATAAGCTATATAAATTCATAAAGCTGTTCTGACTTATTTTCTAACATGCTTTTCAAAACTTTAATCGAATTCTCTAAACCCTTGCTGAGTAATAATGATTTAAATTGTTACTGATTTACAGGAAGTCTCCAGAAACTTATGATCTTGATCGATAAAACAGTTAAAAAATGTTTCATTTATACGTTTAATGTTTGGATTAAGGAACATCTGTACAGTGCTTTTGTTCATCTTTATGGGACAATTTTGAAGGAATTAATCAAATTTAATTTCCTGATTAATCAACAAACTCCAAGGTGCTACATGAAAAAATTTCTTCAGTGAAAAACTCTTTTTCAAGAATTGAAACGAAACTCCAACTATTGTCCAAGTAATCAGTATACACTTTTGATCTTTTTTTTTCTCGTTTTTAGTTTCATTTCTGCTGATTCTGCAAATTCTCTGAATTGTGCAACAATTGAGTGGCTACCTCACTTTTATTATTAAAAGTGATTTTTTTTTTTTTTTTTTTTTTTTTTTTTTTTTTTCGTTACGTTGAGCGTTCGCTATTATCCACTTTTCTGCGATAAGCGTTCGTCACTGGTACGAGAATTATCTCTGGAACGTCGAGCTTGCAAAATTTCTCTGGGAAATACTATTTTCCGGATCTATGTTGTGTTTTTCACGAAAAGACATAAATCAGTAATTTAGTCTGATCATTTTTCATTTCATGCTTCATGCTACTTGCTTGTCGTTTAATCTCATTGTATAAAGAATGAAAGTCAATAAATCAATTTATTGAATAAAAAAATTTCGTATTCATATATTTTCTTTTTCTTGGACAAGCTCTTTACGTTCAAAAAACTTCTTCGTTTACAGATCAATGACTATTTTTTGTTCACGAGAAACGAAGAGCAAGAAATTTTTTAAATATTACAACCTTTCAAATTAGCACGAGTATTATTTCTGTAAAAAAATTATGAGTAATAATGAATTTGGTCATGAATCGAGACACGTGTCTACAAACACTTGTAAATTCATCAACAACAAAAAATCACTTGAAATTCAAACTTCATACTCTTGTCACAGTTATGATAATTTCAAAAATTTTCATTACAAAATAAATTAATCTTTCAAATACATGTTGACAGCTAGTATGTGTTTTTAGTTGCTTTTTCAAACACTTTGTTATTAACGATTGCTTCAACACCTATTAAAATTTATAAAGACAAAAAGTTGCATAATCAGAGACTACGAAGCAAGCTTCATATTCTACCGAAGCATAAATAACAAAGTTTGAAAACATTTTAAACTTTAGTACAAGATTCAAAATCGTTGGAACAAATCACGTAAAAGTACTCTGTATCTTTTTCTCTTTTACACGACTTGTTCTATCAGAAAAATCCAGTCAAATTTTCTGAAGAATATACAAAAACTTGACCCATGATTTACAGGAAAGAATTGCAACATCCAAATTCATACAATTCATTGCAAAATAGCGACATTTTTTTTTTTCCTCGAGTCTCAAACTTCAAAATGTTAATAATACTTGGAAATTGACAGAGCCGTATTAAAACGATCAATAAATATAAAGAAAACTTATAATTGCATTGTAAGGGTGAAAGTTTTAGTATCATAAAAGAATACGACGTCGAAATTTGTTTTAAATGATCGCACATTTTCCACTATTCTCTATTCATTTTGTCATTATTCAAATTCTTAATGCTTTTTAATGCCAACTTATTTTCGACAGGTTTGTGAATTCGATGAAATTCGATGAAAATGGTTTAAAAAATTGGTATTTACGCACCTCTTCATTGTATAACTTGTTGAGTTCCCGTTTAATAGGATCTACGAGCTGTATCTGACCGGTTGAAAAGCCCACGAGAAGAGGTGCGATATCGATGGTCGCAGTTGTTTGATTAAAATTATGGCAGGTTGGATTGGTGCCTTTGTACAGTTTCTTGTCCACCGGTTTGTTCAGATCCACAGCCTAAAGAGTATTCCATTCTTTGATAATATCTTATTCGATTCGAGTGTGTATACAATTGAAGGAGATAATTTAGAGCATAATAAATCTTATTTTTCAAACGTTTTTGATACGTGTCAATGTTTTTTTTTCTTTTAGTAAAAAAAATATCTCAATGGCTGTCAAGCACCATAGGTGAGGAGGAGGAAAACAGGAGTAAGCTCGTATGCGGAAGCAGACTGTTGGTTTAGCCGCGCATCGGTACAAAGCGCTGGTTATCATTTAAAAAGTGTCTTATCTCAAGAAAATAGTGCGTCACGGGGGATAAGTTACATTACAAGGCCACAGATTTGTTCTTCTCATCGTACTAATACGAAGAGGAAAAAAAAAGGATTTTAAATTGAGGATACAGAAGATTGAAATATCAATAAATATATGACGACGAACGTGGTAAAATATCGAGGATTAATATTGTGCCGTTAATCATTCGAATATCATGTTAGAAAAAATCGAAAATCGCATAAACGTGGAGGGTAATGAGGAAACGTGCGAAAAAATACCGGGAATGTTGTCGGGCTCGTAAAACGATAAGTTCGTAAAAAATAGAAAAAAGAAAAATGTGCCAAGAAAATCTAAAGCGAACAGTTATCGAGATGGGAATTGTCAATGTTTAATAATCGTGTAATAACAACGGCGTTTCTCGATGAAAAATATAGGTGTGTCGTTTAGGACATAGGTGTATAAAGATGGAGTCGAACGAGTGAAATTTATAGGTTAGGTGTTGGGCGATATTTGGTTTGGTATTTATTGAAATATTGTGTAAACGAAGGGAAAAAAAGTTTTTGACAGATGAAAAGTAAGAGATTTAAAGTAACTCACTTTTTTGATTCCCCGGTAGACGTAAACGTAGAGTTCTTTGCCAAAATTGAAGCACATACGATCGCCGAGACCCTGTGTACCCGTTGGATCGGCTGGATCCGGTAGAGTTACGAAGGATACCCTCACGGATGAGCTTCCCCGAGTATCGGTATTTCCTACCCTGTTCGGCCTCGAATATTCGGACCATGTCATAAGTTTATATGTACCTTCCCGCGTGACAAATTGTGTTTTCAAGTCCTCCTTCCCCCCGCCGTCCAGCTGCACAGCCATCTTACCACCAGAGGCTCAATGGTGGAGCTCATCAGAGACACACGGTGCTAAATAAGTGAGCTTTTAGCGAATTTTATTATTTGCCACGACCTCTCCCACCTCCTCGGGCACCTTCGGTAACTCGAGAGGCAAAACCTCACGATCTAAATTGTCGTTATCCTCAAATGAATTTATTATTCCGCACCCCTTTTTTTTCTATCACGTACTCAAGCAGTGTACGAGTCGCGCTTATTCGCGTCTACCTGGCCACCGTTAGCGGCCTGCGAAGGGCACCCCGATCCAACACATACCCAAATATCACACTTACGCTTCGTACACAATCGTATATAATCATACGAGAGAGCGCTGCAGAGCTCGGGTTTATGTTATTGATGCGTGCGCATCGTAGTTGCCTCAATTCGCCGCTAGTGCTCTGCACAACGTGCACAACTCTCATGCTTCCGTCCCTCTCGTTCTTTACTCGTATACCATTCTTCCTCTTTCTTCTTCTTACACGATCTTCCGAGTGTTTCGGCGTTGGCACACCAGAGGGGTGGAGGTCTTTCGGAAATCTCCCGGTAATGTGTTTAGAATATGCCGTAATACGGATCGTACAATTTTTTCCATTTTTTTTACTATCGAAACATTTGGTATAGCACGTGACCTTGACAACATAATCGCAATTTAAATATGGTAGCCTAAAAGGGACTGCGCGATAAGCATGATGCAAAACAACGAAAATAGTCGATTACGAAAAATCGTTTCAATATTATAAAACCACGAAACTTCTAAATCGGAATATATAACGACAATGATCATCACACATCAGCACCATTATAATTACATTTAATGTTAGTCTCTCCCTAAACATCAATTTCAAGCGGCCATGACACACCGCGTACATGTGTCAACAATTTTTTATCTCCGTACTTTTTGCTTTATCGCCTGTACACATCACGTGCACGAAATCTAGCAGTAGTATCGCTCTGAAATATATGTTTTTATGTTTATTTTTATTCCTGCATTATTGACTTCTCTGTAGTGGCTTCTCATCACGCACACCGCTCTAAAAATGCTGGTTAAAGCGCCTCTCACTCTGGTCTAACGTTTGAATCGTACGTTCTCTTTTTCGCGTCCGGACAAGTACTCTCGCTATTTACTTTTTGTCCCTCCTGCTCTCCCCCTCTCTTCGGTCCCTCCACGATGAAACGCCGACCAACGATCACCGGATATTTTGTAAACAACCTCAGCGAGGGAGCTGATTAGTCGAATTCCCGAGTTCCTGTTTCCTCTATCTCGCGACCGTAATATCTATGCATATACATGTGTTTATTACTGCGACGTTATATTATGTGCTGATGTGCGCTCTCCCATATACCACATGGAAACACAACCAAATCCCCTCTCGTTTCCACCGCTTCTTATTGGATATATGTATGTGTCTTTTGCATATTAAATTTATACATGTCCCGATGTTTACAGTTTCAATGAATTCCGCGAAGAAACTTTTTTTATTATACGAAATGACTACCAGATCGTGGAATCGTAACATTAAAAAAAAGTTTCAGCGATCGTTGATAAAAATCGCGTTATTGAAATATGATGTGCGTAATATTATGCTCGGTTGTATATCAACAAACTTATTTTTCTACGAAAAGAATTTCTCACTACAATACAGAAATTATTCATTTGTCTCAACTTTTATATTTAAAAAACTGTCACCGCATATATATGACTTGTACGTCACTTCCGGGACATGAATTATTTGAAAAATGAGTACTCGTTACGTCACTCTGTGTTTTACTGTCAAATAGATATAGTTGGTTAACCTCGAAACGTGAACTTTCAAACAGTCGTGACGCGATGATACCTTTTGTAACTATAATCGCTGTTCATTCAATAAAGTCGCATTTAGAATGTAGAATGACAAAAATGTAGAATAAAAAAATCACTGATAGTGAAGAGGCGCTGCGCTCGAACGTAGCAGCGATAATTCTTGTGATTCTGAGTAAATTGGTGACGCAACGAAATACAAGCTTATTGCAAACAATAACATTTTTTTGTTTCTCCTTATCATAATTATATCATTTTCGTGATGAGAGTCCGAAATTTATGTAGAAAATTCATTCAAGGGTCGTAATTTCAATTTCAACTTTTAAACATGCATGGTATATTATTGCTCTTATTTGCTAATATTATTGAGCGCGACTAAAGTTGAATATGAATCAACGGAATTAATCATTCAATTAAACAGTCTAATGTTCGTTCTCATAGAGTCATTCAACAATTATCCACTTATTTGTCTTTGCAGACGAAACTCGTGCTAGTACAGTCATCTCGTATGCATAATCCATTTTGTATTACGTCAAGAGCATATTCTTACTGTAAACTCAAGTTATTCGAACTGAAATACTGCTGGTATATGTTTGCACAATAATAATCGCTCATTTTGTCGCCATCGATCTTAATTAATTCCAGAGGAACACGTGTATTTCTATATATAGTAATGCATTTTTATGCATTCGATTTTTATTTATAAACTCTCGATCTTCGACGATATACATTTCGATGCAAAAAATCGATCCCCGTTGAGCCGCGCTCTCTTACGACTAAATTCTGCATTAGACACGAGTGACGTTCGAACAGCTGTGGCGCGCGAACCAACCACGTGCTCAACTCGTTCCTGCACGTAAATATTACCTCGCGAAGTTTATTTCATCGATTATTTCATTGCAACGTTATAAATGCGCGTGATTCTTAAATTAATTGATAAATCGTGAAAAGTGACTCTTAAAGCGAATCTTGAAAAATATTTGACAAGTACAGAAAATACGATCGACGAAAGAGCGGTAAGTTCGAACATGTGATCATTGACATAACCTCATAATTGTGACTACGAACTTTTAGTTGTAAAAAACACGGTAATTATGATTGCTTCAAAGCTATTGCTATTGGTCGCGATAGTTGGAAAAAATACTTTTTCACAAAGATTTGTAAATGAACCGAAAAACTGATATACCGCGAGTGATCCTGTCGAAGTGGAAAAACACGTGAGTTTTAATCCTTACAATTACCATACATATACGTTAATCAGCGTATGATTGCGTCAAATTAAAATGGTTCGCGGCAAAAGACCGGTTAGAGGCGGAAAAAGAAAGTTCGAAAATCCTCGAGAACGAAAACAAAAACCAAAAAAGGGAAAATTCAACATTAAAGAAGCATCGTATGTGAAAGAACGTGATGCAAAAAATGCTGAAATCGAAAACAGAAGAAAAAGATTGGACGAGGAGAAAGAAAAACAAAGACAGAAGGAACCTGAAAGCTCCTCCGATGAAGAAGAAGAGGAAAATCCTATGGCAGCCTTGCTAGCTAGTTTTTCAAAAAGAAAGTCTCTCAAATCAGCTGCTATAGAATCTGAAAGCGAAGAGGACTCGACCGACGATGAGGACCATAGTAAATTGTTCTCTGGAAATGAGGTACATACATTGAATCGTATTGAATTTATAATTTAAAAAAAAACAACATTTATTACCTAAGAAATGCATTTCCATATAATTTCTCAATTATAGAGTTTGTTCAAAAAATTCCAATGTTTATACATGTTCTAAAACATTCCTAAAATGTTCAATTGTATCTGTGCACAATATTTTTCAGTTTGAGCCAAAAAATATTTTTTGCACACACAGAGCAGATTCCACCTGTGATTCAAACCCTGGATAAATGTTCAGGGAACGTAATTGTTTCAGTTTTCTGCTATTCTACAGTGTTCCAAAGAGTTTTTTATCAACTCAGCTTTTATAAATCAAAGTTCCAAGTATGAATATCAATGAAAAACTTTTGAAAAACATCAAATACGAAACAAATACAAGTTTCAGGTACAAACGTCATTGATAACGTCATTTGTTGTTCTAAAAAATGCAATGCATGTGTTTTGATTGAGTGTCTTTTTTTCTTTTCATGACGATTCTTCTCTCGAGCGTTAGATGTTAAAAACTAGGGACACAGGCTCTAAGATCAGAATTCTTTGTACTGAATTATTGAAAAAATGTTGTTTTTGTTGAATAATATTGACCAATATTCATTTCTGCAGGAATCAGAGCTGGACGAGATCAATGAGGATTCTGAGGAGGAATCGGAGCTCGAAGAGCAGGGCTCGGAAACTAGAGAACTACCCGATAAATCGGCGACCAGCGACGAAGAAATAATTGTAGAAAGGAAGGAAGAAGAGGAGGAAGAAGATGCAGAAACTGCAAGAGAAGACGAAGGTCATTTGAGGGATCCGTTTGCGATTCACTTGAACAAAGATTTGAGCGACGAGTTGTACAAATGTGTATCGTCGGTGCCTGCGATAGTTGAAACTTCGCAGCTCACTTGGCCCACACTAGGAAAAATTGTTGCTCAAATTCCAAAAGCTCCTTCGTCGAAGAACTCCAGCGGAGAGTGCGAAATGAAAAGAAAAGTCAAACTGCTTGAGGAGAAGCAATCTGCAGAGCCGGCGAAACTTCCCAATCTTATCGACAAAATAGATTGGAATAAATTGTTCGTAAAAGCACAAATTCAGAATAACATTGCAGCTGCGAACAAAGAAAATCTTGGAGAGGTATTAGGCAAGGAAAGCTGTCCTTTGACCCCTCTACAACGAGAACTTTTTTCCATCATGAATAATTATCAGGATTTGTTGTACACGGAGAGAACTTTTGGCAACGCTTCGGAGATCCGATTAGCGTATTGTTTACACGCGATAAATCACGCTCTGAAAACTCGCACTAAGGTATTACATCACAATGCTAAATTAGCCAAGTCAAAGAGATCGGACATGGCAGAAATACCCGAGGAATATCGTGACCAAGGTCTCGTTAGGCCGAAGATTCTCATAATCGTACCTTTTCGTCACTCTTGTCTGAAGATCGTTGAGACTCTCGTGTCGATTCTCATCGGTGAGGACAAAGGTGGCTCGGTGGTTAACAAAAAACGCTTTCTCGAGGATTTCGCCGGCAATGAGATAGCGATGCCACGAAAGAATCCAAAACCGGAAGATTACGAGAAGACTTTCACCGGAAATACCGACGACACCTTCAAAATTGGTTTGTCGATAACAAAAAAAACTCTTAAACTTTATACCGATTTCTACAACTCCGATATTATAATATCCTCGGTACTCGGTTTACGAATGCTCGTCGGAGCCGAAGGGGAGGAAGACCGAGACTACGATTTTCTTGCCTCTGTTGAATTACTCGTAATGGATCAAACCGATATATTCACCATGCAAAATTGGGATCATCTTCTACACGTTCTCGAACATTTACATTTGCAGCCGAAAAATTCTCACGATACAGATTTTTCACGAGTGCGAAGCTGGTGCGTTAACGGCTGGACCAAATATTACAGGCAATCTTTGATTTTTTCGAGCATTAATTTGCCTGAGATTCAAGCAATATTCAACAAAAAGTGTCACAATTATCGAGGCAAACTGAGGGTCGCTAATCCTTGCTTGAAAGGCTCCGTTTGTCAAGTTATTCTCCAAGTTCCTCAAATGTTTCACAAATTCAAAGCGACAAGTTCTTCTCAAGCGACTCTCGAAGCGAGATTTAATTTTTTCATAAACAACATTTTGCCACAATATAGAGACAGCATTATGAATCATACTCTCATTTTCGTACCGTCTTACTTCGATTTTGTTAAACTACGAAATTATTTGAAAAACGAAGAATTCAGCTTCGTACAAATATGCGAATATTCGAAAGACGCCAAAATCGCTCGTGCCCGGGACATGTTCTTTCACAGCGATGCTCACTTTCTTCTCTACTCCGAGCGCTTCCACTTTTTTCGTCGTATTCGCGTCAAAGGCATAAGACACTTGATTTTCTTCGAACCACCAACTTTTCCACATTTCTACGACGAAATGTGCAATCTCATGCAAGAAGCTAATCAGAATCGACGTGCTGGCTCCGAAAGCAATATGAGCATTACTACCGTTTATTGCAAATATGACGTCCTTAAAATTGCTGCGATCGTCGGTAACGAAAAGGCCAGAAAAATGTTAGCCTCCGACAAAGACGTTCACATGCTCATGACTGGTGATTGAGTATTATATTAAATTTTAAATCGTTCGAAAAATCATGTTTTCTTTCATTTTTACTCGAATCCTGGTGGAACAAAACATTCATTTTCATCGTTCAAATTCTTCATTTTTTTCAAAAGTTACTATTTTTGTAGATTCAAAACTTTGAACCAACTTTTGTGGCATCAAATTGTAATAAGAAGTTCTCCGTCAAAAATGATAATCGAATTAATTTTAGCTCTTAATTTGTGTGTAAATATCTCTTGAAACTACAAAAAAATCATCTCAACGGTACAAACTTTAATATCATAATTTAAGTAGATTTTCCATTTGAATAGAATTGTCATCGGGAAAATTTGTGATAGAAAACAATGAACGAATCTTTTAGAGGTGTTGTATAATTATTGTAATCTTTATTCGAAAAAAGATATCGCTACAATTATTGACTCCTAGTTCCTGTAACTCGGATAAAAACAATTGGACCTTTACAACCAAAACGTAAAATAAATTTTTACATTATTTCCATATACTTTGTAGAGCTAAAATTACGATTGCTCAATCAAACCAATTCGCCTCACTCATTTCATTACTTCGAATAATTTTGATATTCAGCAGTAGAAATGATTGAGTATTTTTAAATAATTCAACGAGAATTCCAACTCAAATCAAAATTAATTTCTTCTGTCAGAAAACTTCGAATTTGTTCACAATAATTAAAATTATTTCGTATACTATACGCTGTTTCGCAAGATCAGTTTGAAAGGTTGAAAAAAAAAAATGGAAACTTTCCAAATTAATTGAACGTTTTTTTTTTCTCGATATTGTCAATTTTTTCGAATTATCTTCGTTATTCAGAAAATCGATTTATTCGAAAAGATCTATAAACTGCAGGAAATTCAACTTATTTGAAACTCAATCTAATTGAAATGTCTCAAGTTCTTTTTTTTCCACTTGATCCCTCATACGAAGAGACAATCTCGTCGATCAAACAGTCGTTTGATTCGTTTTCTGTATGCAAAAATGTATCGTTCGTAAATTTTGAAATGATGTTTAAAATTGAAAAGAAAAAACATGAAAAGGTTTAAATCGATGAATCAAAAGGTCAAAAGATTAAAGTCGTTCATTTCTTTCGAGACACTTTCTTCCTTCGTTTCAACTTTGTCTTCGTCAGGAAATTTCAGCTCAGATTGTACGATCAAAGGTGAGGACTCCAGCGCTAATTCGTTAACGGTATCAAGATCCTCCGTGCTCGAATCCACCAGAGAATTCCTGCTTGGAAGTTGGCCCGGTAAGTTTTTCTCGTGCTTTTGTTCATCGAGGCTGTCATTTGTTGCAACTCGTGTCACTGGCACTCTGGCAATGTGCGAACCTAAAAATAAATAAATCAATCGTTAATAATTTTTTTTCCATACGAATGTACACTTGAAGACGAACATTAAAATGGTCTCCCTCATTATATTATTATTTATTCAAAGTATCAGAGTCCATGTGTAAATGAAAAACATGAATAACGAGGCAGGAGTTTTATTCACTTTTATTCTTCAAAGTTTTTTTTTGTTGTTAGATTCGACCAGTTTCCAGGCAGCGAAAAAGAAGCTTGTTCAAAAAAAAAATATGATACCGAGAATTCCTCATTCAGATAATAATTTTTTGAGTCTTTTTTCTAACCCCGATTTAAGAGCATGGATCAGTCACCTAACCTCACTTCGAATTTTCGAAATTGAAATTCTTCAGGACAGTTTGACCGATCACAAAACGGCTCTGTCAGCCCACGCAGGGCGATGGCAAAAATGGGCTGACAGGGCCATTTTCTAATCAGTCAAACCGTAGCGAAGAATTTCAATTTCGAAATTTGCTCTCTCGCACTCACGGTGGCGAGATACGGACTGATCCATCCTCTTAAGTGACTAATTTTGAAACTAGAAAAAAAAAGTTTTGATTCTTCGTTGCTGCTGCGAGGTCTAATATTGAATTATAATGCATTTTTATTAAGGGAGTTTATCTGGTACCGAGCAAGTCAAAACCCAAAACTGTCACGACTAGCGTCGTAGTCGGCTCAGCAGTATGTTTAGTGTGTTTAACCTCCAAAGTTTAACCTCCTTCTTCGAGACAAATTAATTTATTCCGAACCTCATAAGTATCGAATGGATTTTGTGAAGTGGTAAAAAGATTTTTTAGATATTTCTTAAGCATTTATAAAAGTTTCGTACGAAACTGTTTGTCAATGCTTGCGAATTTCATGTTTACAGACGGGAAAACCACAGAAACGCATAAGGAACCGTGTTAAATTGGGAAATCTGTTTTTATTAATTTCTCTCAAACAAAGTATTCTAAGGACCTGAAATTTTGACAGGTGATCTAGTTGATATTGATAACTGTATTCAAATGTTTTAATCAATATCTGTTTGTTAATTCGATTACCAGATGAACTGTCTTAAGAGCCTGGAAAAATTTCGCATGATCAATGAGTGACCTTAATTATGCGCCCACAAAATACGGCCCTCCGCGAAAAAAAATACCTTAAATACGTTTTGTACGTATTTGAAATTAAAAAAAAAAAGAAATATTTTTCTGATTGTTGAGAAAAAAAAAGAAGAAAAGCATTAGTATTTTTAATTTATTTGAAACAGTAAGAAAAACGTCAAAGTAAATCAGAGTTAAAAATTAATCGAAATAAATATAAACATAAATCAGTATTATTGTGAATATTAAAATCTCGTCGAAAGTTGAGAGATCTTTAAACTTATTTACTACCGTCATCAAAAATCTGATTAATATGTGCGTTAAGAGACCTCGTTGATTTTGTTTGCCAGAATTTGGTTGCCAGAAAATGGTATAATTACCATTAATGGTTCTCGATAGTTCAGTGATGACGGGTATGGTCAGATTGAGACATTCGACCTTGGAGGTCGAATTCAACGAGGTTTGTCGTATCGTATAAAGTGCATGATCTTTCGGATCCCAGATGAAGGTGTAGTAAAGCGAGAGGATAATGGCCGCCAAACTGACAGAAACTACGTAAGCTACGACAGTCAATACTCTGACAACTTTTTGTCGATGTTTAGGCTCGTACAGTTTGTCCTTGCTCTCTTCGCCAGCGAGCTTAATCTCGTTCGAGTGTTTCGTACCGCCCTCGTTACGATTTCCCAACGTACGAGTTATGCTTGCCATTACGTTAACGCTCATCTTTCGTGGTAATTGCATTCTGCGTTTAATAAATATTTTATTCGTTGGCCTCCATGTCGGGCGATCGGCCAATTTCTTTTATTTTTCTTTTATCTCAATCTCTTTGTTTTAACTTTGAAAAATGCCAGGATCCGTCGACATTTTCTTCTTCATTCCTAATCACATTTAAAACACTTGTCAAATTCATTCTCTTTATACTTGACAAAAACTAAATACCGCTTCGAAATTTATTTATCTTTGGACGATCTAACGTTAAGGCAATCCTATCGCGGTGGCTAGGTCATAGGATTCCCGTGAACAAAATTCAACGCCGTTCTTCATTGATCAATTATTGTTCTCACGAAAATTCAGGCTCGCGGTTATCGATAAATTACGAGCGAAATAAATTATTAAAAGTAGGTGTTCTCCGTGATGGATTCCCAGGATGACAGGAAAATCCGATTTTCGATCACTAAAAATAAAAATAGTGAAAATTTATAAGAAAAAAAAAAAAACGATTGTCGACCTAGTTTTTATGGAATATTGAGTTGAAATTGAGCTTCCGGCATCGGACAGTGTTTTGACCGTTTTGACACTTTAGAGATGAAGAGGTTAGAACCCGCGCGTATCAGCGCAGTCGAGTACTACGCCAGTCACTGAAATAACCATTATTTCAGTTTTGCAATTATTAACAAACTGTTATAAACGATATTCGATTAGTACAATTTTTTTTTTTTTTTAATTAAAAACTATTGTTTTTACAAATATCAAGAATTGGGATAGGCACAAGTTGTGAATTTAATTATTAGTATGACCAGCTGAGTCGATAGGATTACCTTAAGCTTCTCGCTTCATTCGTGATTGAGTTCCGATTCAATCATATCAAATATTTCGGCCACAAAATGTCACCAGAGATCTTTGTTTCGAACAAATTTACCACGATTCAAAGTACCAGGAATGTTTTTTTTGCTAAAACTGCCCGTGAATTTCTACAGACGGGCCTGAAAATCGGTGACAAATTGAAAAGAAAATTCGTTCCATTATTACTAAACCAATTTCAATTCCGTTCTTGATTCTTCGCGTTATCACTTGTTTCCGCGACTAAAAAGTTCATTAGGAGTAGTGAAATTCTTCGAACACTTCAAAGAAACTCGACATCAGAGAAAAAAAAAATTGTAAAAAGTGTTGAATTTCTATCGTTTAAATTTCTTTGTTTAACCAAAATTCCTTCATTCAGAGATCAATATTCGCTTGGGATATGAGAAACAAAAAATATAGTTATTTTAAAAGTTAACTTCTATTACGAATAATACCAAATAATTAAAGTAGTGTTTTCCGATTTTTTAAAAGCCCTTCTTTTGTTGTAACGATCGTATGACGTATTGTTTACATCCGTAGCATAAAAAACGTTCAAGTTTCATTTTTAAGGAGGTTGGCTACACACAACAATGTTGCCATGTTAAAAGCGTAGGAAAATTCGAAATGATTAGAATTTAATGAAATTTGGTGAGCATATTCTTTTCGATTAAATATGAATATACAAATTTTTTAAGATTTTTCTTCTACATAGTTTTCGAGTAATTTAACACTAGAGTTTACATCCGTAAGCATAGGATTCTGATATATATAGGTATATCTTTTGCATATTGTAAACTCCAATTATTCGACAACTATGTAGACGAAAAATTTGAAAAAATTTGTGTCATTGCATTCGATGCTAAAGAATGTTATCACTAAATTTTATTAAATTCTTATCATATTGTCGTATGTAGCCACCCTCCTTAATCCGAAACAATCTTTCATCGTATCCTCAAGTTCGAAGGTTGCCTTTCCTCACTTTAAAAAATCAACCCTATGACGAAGTATTATGGAACGTACCTCTAGTGCTCTGCTCGCGAACCAGTGGAACGAAGCTTTGTTATGATCGTGACGACATCCACTAACGCCCGTTTTCTCCAACGTCAATCGAAGCTCAAACTCAGTTCATTTTACATCTTAACAATAATTAAAATAAAAAAATAAATAAACTGAGTTTAAACCGCGTTAGAGAAAATGGCTCTAAACAGAGAATATTTATCACCGAATTTTTTATTTATTTTTATTCAGCACACTTGCATCGAACTAATTTAATATTCGAGCCTGAGACATCGAGCACGATCCTCAATAGTCACTCAATGTTTTTGCTGTTTTTTAACAATTTATAATCGAAAGATTTTTTTTGCCCTCTGATAACACGAAGTAAAGTATAATCCATAGACCCACCCACGCTTCTCGCGACCTATTTCAGGATCTTCCAAGCATCAACATTCAGAATCGTCCAGTTATATATATATATATATATGCATTTAGTATATTTATACACACACACACACACATCAGTAAACATTTTGAGATTGCGCACTCGAAGCTGTATTCCAGGGATCTCTACTGGGTGTCCTGGAAACTGAAGCTTTTTACAAGCCCAGCAAATAGCGATTTTATCTGATTATGCAAAACATCTGTTAATTTTCAACGAGAGATGGAATGGCGGTTGAGTGTCAGTTAAGATGAGTCAACGAATGATTTGAAGCCTCCAGAATCCCTAACGACCAATGAAAAGTGATTTTTTCATCTGTGACGTACTCTCATTGGTCTGTATGAGCTGACAGGAGCTCAAGTCAGGGCTGTGAGAAAATCAGATACAAATTTTGACACGTTCCTCCAAAATCATTCAACCAATCACAATGAGAAGTTGATCAATGATCAGTTGAAAAGAGATCGTTCGTACTCCTGACCTTGAATAAGCTACTTCGTTTTGTCTCGATCCCGTCAAACCATTTTTTTTTTTAATTTACGTACAATTTTGAGAAACTTATTTTTCTCACGGCGGATAAGTGAACTAACGGGTAAAGCAGTTTCAAAATCATTTTTACCAACAGTTGCGTAACAGGTACTCGTCGAGACAAAGATCTCGTGTCCAGTACAGGTACATTTGCTGTTAGACTGAGTAACCATTCCGAAAACCAACGTAAGTGAGATTCCCTTGTCATGTCAACAACGAATTCATCAATTTGATATTGTTCACATTAAAATTGGGCTTTGAATTGTAAACAGATAATTTTTTCCTCACTCGCCTTTTTTCTCTGCCGATGTGCAGACGAGAATTTGGAATTCAACGGTTTCTCTTTTTTTTTTTTTTTTTTTTTCTTTCCATTTTTTTTTATAAAAAGTTTTCTCTCGAGAGAATTATGACAGGGAATCATTATTCGTTTCCATCAAATAAATTGTGTTTGACACTCGATGTAGTGTCTTGTTCATCCCCGTAATTGAATGACTGGGAAACTGCCGGTTGGCGCGGGCGCTCCTTTGTTTTAGGAGCTTTATTATTAGGCCCAACTACGTAGCACTATATTGGGATGAGTGTACATGAGGGGGAAGGCTCGTCGATCACCCAACGGACAAACATCTTGCGGCTTATTATTTTACCCCCGTAGTGTGTGTCGCGGCGGCTCGTAAAGCTTCTCTACTAAAGATCTCTATTCGCGGATATAACGAATAAACAACAACTTCAAAGTATATTTCATCCTGTATAACGAAAATGGCGGAGTATTCGGGAGTAAGAAATTATTCAAGGTGATGATTCTCGAAAATGTAAACACTTTTGTAAGAGGTCAAACGACGCTGCTTTTATAACGAGAAATAATGCTGCGAAATAAAAATTATTTTTGTCAACTTGTTCGAGAAATGCTCATTTTTTCCTGTATACATTTGAATTATTGCTTTTTTTTTTTTTTTTCTTCAAAATTCACGACAGTTTTATTTGGGATTTGAATATCTCATAAAACCTCGAATAAAAAACTCATTTCTCGGAACTTTTAAATGAAAACGAATGCAGGAAATTCGCTCGAACGAAAAATGTAGCAACGAATATATTTTTTATCGTCAAATTTGTTGGAAATTTACTTTTTGTTGCACAGTCCAATCGCGAATCTTTTTATTTTTTTTTATAAAATTTCGGTACTTGAAAAAATGGTTGACGTTGAAACCCTTGTATTTTAAAATTACAACGATTTTGTCGTTCTCGTCGATTTCTCAAGTTTATGACGTTGGTGGAGACTTGAATATTGAAAATTTGGCGAAATCTATAAAAAAAATTGATAATTTTCAGAAGCTTTTTTTTTTTTTAAAAATGTGCGTTCTATATATTTTTAAGCTTTTTGTATCGCGTAACGCTTTCCCTGAGGAAGCCCCATAAGGTTTGACCCTGGTACAGTTATTATGCTCGTTATAGCAGGGATAATCGTTTCAGTCGAGCCTCGAGCATCACCCCTACGCCTTTTCTCTCTCTCTCTCTCTCTCTCGGTTCGATCTCGCTCTCTTTCTCTTTCCATTTATTTCTAAGGCTTTGATAATTACTACTCTCGAGTGAAAGCGCGTTCTATGATAGACGAACGAATGTGCTTTTTTTTACAAACCGCGATCAACGCTCTCAATACCTGCCTCGAATGATCCCATTCGAGAAACAGTAAAACAGAGAAATGTATCCACTAACTATTTTTCCATTATTTTCTCATTTGTACGAAAATAATTGATCTCTCTTGCCTATTCTTATAATTTTTTAAATCTTTTTATTGTATCCAAATTAATCGTTAAATTTTGCTAAGAAATATCTAAAACCAGCAGACGATAAAAAGCGTTTGATCGACACTTTGGATCTATTCACTTTTATACACTGTGAAAAATGATATTTTAACAGTCTCGAAATCATGAATTTAAAAAATATTATTTCATGTTCAATTTTTAATTGTTTAATTTATTAATTCAAATGCTTAATTCGATAAATTGAAACTTCAAAATAATTCCGTCACAGCAATTAAGGTTTTCCAACATTTTTGTTAGAAACCATCAATGCAGTGGTTATTGACACTCCAAACGAATAAATAAATAAAAAATAATGAATAATCAAAATTGCAAATTTTTTTTTATCTCGTCTATCATATAGAAAAATTAATTCGCCGAAGATAAAAAAAAATTTCAAACGTTTGTATAACATTCGAATTTTTCTAGCTGTCATTGTTATAATAAAAGTGTGAAAAAAAAATTCTCATAAATTGTAAAATTTATTGAAAAATTACTGAATCGTTTATCATGTTTTTAAACTGCGATTAGAAAGGATTAGTAAAAAAATTTCAAATGAATTTTGACTCCAATAATTTCTGTTGAAACCACTTGATAGTCGAATTTATTTGCTAATTTGATTTTACGATAAATTCCAAGTATCGACGAACGTGTTCTTGAGAGGAAGCTCAAAAATACGTCACTCGAAGTTAACGATACTGAAAACTTCCGTTCCGGAAGTCGAAAGCCGTACGAATTTAGATCGATAAAAATGAAATAGTTCTCTAATCATACTTTCTTCATGTTGAAATTTACATCTCTGGAACGCAACAAAATTTATTCTTCTTTTCGTACTGCCAAAAAAATGTCTTACGAAAAAGAATTTTTCTCTCTCTCTCAGTACTTTGCGAGAAAAAATATTTAAAAAACATGCTGCAACAAAGATAAAAGAAAAATGAGAAAAAGAGAGAATTCGTTTTTGCATAATCGCTGCAAATTTCAATGTCGAATAAACTTCGAGAAAAAGTAACTTTCTCGATTTATCAAGACGATGACGCAACGAAGGATTGTTGTGCAATCGAAAAGTGAATATAAAACGTCTGAGATCGATATCTTCTTTTTTTTTTATTTTCTTATTCGTTCAACACTCCTGCATTAAAGCTTCCAAGAAGGTTTATCTCACCTAATTCATCCGGCTGTACGGTGCTTTGGGTTTTCAACTCGTTCTCCATTTTCTCGCTCGTTTGATCTTTTCGAAGCTCGTGAAACGATCTCGAGCCGGATGCAGAGTTTATCGCAGTAGAAACTTCATAGTTTTCCAAAGTTTCGTAAGGCTCCGTGGTGATGATTCGGGGATAATTGATATCGTGATTTCTCGTTGACGTTGTTTCGAAGGTATCTCTTGTGGAATCATCTCCGTCCCTGTCAACGTCGAGGTTAGAAATATTTGTGAAAATCTGACTAAGGATCGATCCATTTGCCGCCTGCTTTTCCGTCGATGACTCGGAATATTTATTTTCCTTGAAGAACCGAACCGAGGAAGTTTCCGTAGTCGAACGATTTTTGGGAGATTCATTGATCTCGTCATTTTTTATAAACAACACTGACGAAGTTATCGGCACATTATTGACACTTTTGTAAACAGGAGTGGGCGTCGTTTCATTCGGGTTCTTTGAAGCTTTCGTTTCGGGTGAAGCTTGAAAAATTTGATTCCACGTTTGCGAAAAGATTTGAGGATCTTTCGAAAACTTTTTATTCCTTAGCGGCACCGATTTTTCGAGGTTATCGTTCGTATTAACGTGGCTCGATTCTCTATTTACATTCATTCGATCGGTTATGTTTATACCTCTATTCCGCAATATTTCTTTCCTCAAATCGAAGTGATCGGTGTATTCGATCGAACGAGAACCCGGCTCGTCGTCCATCCGATATTCGATCTGAGGATCAGCTCGTAAAGGGGCACGATGTAAAAGTCTCGGATTCGGGGGTTGCCAGAGAAACACGTAATAACCGCTGAGAACGATTGCGACGAAACTGACAGAGACCATGTACGCCATCACGGTTATTACGCGAATTATTTTCTTCGATGCTGGACGGTTTTCGTACAAAGCGTCAGTCTTCGCTTTGTCAGGGGCCCCCGCACCTTCTCCACCGTTGTCTACTCCTTGCGCTAACATAATTTCTTTTCTTTATTCCCTTATCTCGTTTCAAAATGGATTGACTTCGAGTATTGTTTTTATTTATTTATTTTTTTTCTGCAGAGGAATCACTTTTTATTTTCTGTTCTCTCTTTCAAAATCTACGGACGCTCAATTCTCGTCGATTTTCTTTCGTTTGACGAAAAAAGCCAAGATCTTTTTCTCAGCATCTCTTCTCTCGATGGAAATACTTTCTGAAAGAGCTGCCGATTGATTCAAAAAGAAGGAACCACATTATTACCTTCCTCTCATTATTCGAGACCCCGAGCAACGCACTTTGAGCTAAGACACGCGCGAGACTGCAAGCTCTCTTTCTTTCACTTTGCTCGTACGGCGGAAAAAAAAAACTCTTCGCTCCTCCGTTATATCATTCCATTCTCCACGTGTGTTCGAACTCGCGCAAGCGTTCTTCCCAACGTTACAACTCAACCGTCACGACCATCCAACATTTCGCTATACACCTATTTATTTCAATTTATATACTTTTATTCTCGTGCCCTCCAAATTGCAAACACGAGTCGTTTCGGGACTCGAGAATCGAACCTAACCACCAAAAGTTACGATTTATTCGAAGCTCTCTTTTCCAATCGGTTTCATGAAAATGAAAAAACTCATTTTTTTCAATCTTTTTAACGAAATTCTGAAATAAGCTTGATGCGAAAAATGTTCGTGAAGTCAGGGGGGTGGAATCGTAAAATTAATTTCCATTGAATTTTATTCGTAAAAGCGTTTTAAACGGTCGCAAATCTGAATTCGAATGGAAGCGACTGAGATGAATATGAAAAACGAATATCGACTAAATCTTTCAGTGCAAGTTGTGAAAATTCTACAAAATCATGAAAAACTAACATTATTTACAGTGTTTCGGAAACATTGTTTGAAAGAAAAAAAATTCGGAAGAATCTGGAAAAAATTTAGTCGAATCGCGCGTTTATCTCGATTTATTTATTATTTTGGTGGATATATACATCACTTTGTGGAATCAAGGGATCGTTTACATTGCTGCAGGAATGCGGTGAATTAATTCAAGAGATCATCCAATTCAAAAGATCACATGAACGTTTCAGGACGTTTATTTATTTTTATTGCATTTGGCAAACCGTCAAATTTATTCCAGCTCTCTTCGTTGGCGCGAATAGCTTTATAATTTCCTTGTCATCTTTCGACGCAAGACAAAGAAAAAACGGGGGGGGGGGGAGAGAGAGAGGGCAGCAAATTGTCTTGTTTTGAGTTGAGGTTGTATACTTCTAAATTCTGAACCGTTTCCTCTTTTTTTGTTCACTAATTGTAAATGGGACCATGGGACGTATGGAAACTCTCTTGTTTTTTTTTTTCATACCACGAGAAAACACAGATATTTCGTGCTAAATTCAAGGTTAAAATCGACATTATAATTAGTCACGTTTCACGCTGCTGCAAAACAGTATTACCCCCAGCAGCCTGAACTAAAAAAAATGGTTCTCAACTATTTCTGTTAGATTTTTTCCATCGAATTTCTGTTCGTTCGTTCTGTTAGCGCGGTTTTTACTTTTCAACGGAATCATTCCAAAAGATTCAATCAGAACAGTTTTTTATTCGATTTGCTTTTATTATAAAAGTGAACGATGTTATATTGTCATGATAAACAGATGAATCTATTCACCGTCTTATATATTACACATCAATCGTGCTATTTCTATTAATAACATAATTTTTAAAATTGTTTACTATTTCGATATAAAAATAGTGAACTAATGAACTAGTGTCGCAAAACGAGCATTACCACGTGGAATCAGACGTTTGAATCTATATGTGTATGACATCTATGTGTTATATTAGGATATATATAAGATGTGTATATAAGTGTCATTGATACGTATATGTATATATGAGCAGTGAAAGTGTGTGGGTGTGGATAGCACTTGAGCGGTTCCTTGAAAAGTCCGAGTGACGTGTTTACAGTTCTCGTTCGTATTATATTCTCGTAGTAGAGAGTACAAAGTTCCCGAACGAGTCATCATCCGAAGCTCATGAGAAAATTCGTGATGCTTCATTGTTTTATCGGGAAATGGTCAGTCTGGCACGAAATTTAAATCCGTCCGGTGGTGTAAGTATAAACAGAAAAAAAAAACAAATTTTAGATTCTACGCCCTCTTAAGCCTTTTGCATTCCTCTCTGTCTCTTTTCTCAACATTTCTTTCTTTCTTCCCTCTGCCCCTCGGTCACTTCGATACTTATCGAGATAACTTCGAGCTGAGATTCTGCTCGACGACGTAAACATAACCTCAAAATCAAGTTATTTTTGTGCGTCATATTCGTGTTCAAAATAAAAACGTTTGGTCGGAACTCGCGAGTGTTAACTCGCATTGTCATAGTTGTCGTTTCGATTTCGATAGTTCGTCAGAGTGAAATAAATCTTTTGAAACTTCCTTATTTTTATTGTGTTCTTCGTGTTCGGTCCATTTCGCGATGCTTCGTTCATTCAATTATCAGTTTTCGTTGATTTAAATAAGGGCGCAGTTTTCTTTGACGCCTCGCTTAACATGGATGACGAAGAATATCTTCAGCCCGTACTTTCATCGCAAGAAGTTGACAATTTTCAGTCACTTGACACTGTTAAAATCGCAGCAATTCCACTCGTCACTGGGGTAAGTGAAACGTCACATACTTTTTTCAATTGTTTGAGCAAAAGTTTCGAGTATTAATTTTCATTCTATCTGTTGAAAATCCTACATTTTTTGCAATTAGAAAAAATTTCCTGTCAAATTGGATCATAAATGATAATAATTGATCCATTGACATTTTTTTTCAACTAGAACTCGCATGCTTTTACAGGTATGCCTTGAAATAGCTGGAATTGTTTTTGTGTCACTGTGGCCTCAGGAAAGAGACAAATGTGACACTTATTTCATATTTCTATATCTCCACTGCGTGTATTGGCTCATCACAATGGTCGCCGATCATGTTATAAAGATGAAGCATCATAATTTAAGAATCTGCGGTTATCTGGATTTTTATCAGTCCACTTATCAACACATTAGAACGCCTCTATTCATCGCATCTCTCTGGAACACGGCGTATCTCTTACTAGCTGTGATTCTTCATCACACTCACAAATACAATTATGAAGAATATTGCCGATCCTCGGAGTGGCTAACTCCTGTCAACTATATTCTACTTTTAACAACTCTGGAACTTACTATAATCGTTCCGGTGTACATAAATTATATCAGTAAGTATATTTTCATTTTTAGTTCTACTTAACTTCAACAAAAATAGTTCTAAGAAAAATAAAGGAAAAATGCTTTCCGCAAGTTTTGGAAATTGTAGGAATAACAGATTTATTGTGTCGCATAACTGATTTATTGTGAGTAAGCAAAAATGGACATAAATTTTCTTTTTTTCTTTTCTGCAGAACGGGTTCGTCGATTCAATCGTGCGCAGCCACCACCGGATGTGACCCGCGAGGAATGGCTTTCGTCCTTTACCCAAGATTCGTTCGCCGTTAGCACGGAAGTCGGTTATACTCAGAGAGGCTCGAACCTTGCTGAGCTGTTGGAAAAGCAAGCTGATCTCATAAGATATTTGAGAGATCACAATGTTAAATTGAGTCACCGAATGATGTTGCTTGCTGCGAAGCGCAGAGCAACGGAAACTGTGGATCGATCATAAAATCATGCGCTCATTTGCTCAATAACATTTTAAATTTAATTCATTCATCGAATTTTCCGATATAAATTAGCCAAAATGATCGCTGTAGAGTTTTCAACGAAAACACATTTTTCCACTCGCATGAAATCGAACAAATTTTTATCGTTTATCGATGCGAGAATATTTAATTTTTTAAATTATTCACCGAAGAAACTAATGAAATTTTTCGTATAAAAATATGCATGTTTTTTCGTGCCACTGACTCGAAGGTCATTATTATGTTTATATATTTATAAATATTCACGTATATCGGCGATTGCATATTTTGTCCGTTTTAAAAATAATCAATCGAACCAATTCGATCAGTCTAAAATAAAAACTGATCTTTTCATACCGAAAGTTCGTTGTCGTTAGTTGTAAATTCATCATCCGATAAATCTCATCGCCATTCTCGTATCCAAGAGCTCCAATTATTTATTCAATCGTAAACAAAACGTTTCTGCATAAGAATATTTTAAAATTTTGTTTTTCTTCGTTATTAAAGAAAAAGTAATCGTCACCTATTACTTTCGTATAAGTTTTGAACATCGTTTCGATAACTTTATATCAAAATTGTTGCTCGAAAATCACTATCCAAGTATTTATTTTTTTCTTGAATAATTGCTGCGTGCTTGGAAAGTGTGAAATTCAGACGTTTACGAAAATTCGTATCGCGTTCATCGATTGGTATTTTCTTCGAACTTTCTTCAGTATTAAATAAATGATTTCCTAGCACGTTCAATCGACCGAGTACAGTTTCAACTCCTTTCAGAATCTTTCAGAAATCAATTATTCGAATAATGTTTTCTCAGTAAATTTTTATCCATCGAAAATAAAAATGAGCAGATATTTCTTCGACGATTGGACACTAGAGTATTCCGGAGAGTACTTTTTTTTTAGTTGTCCAGAAGTAAATGTGAAGCTTTGAACCAAAGTTATCGCGAGTGCTGTACAAAATAAATACGTGAGTTCTCTGTGAAAACAGTTCCAATGTAAAAAAAAAAAATCTCTAATTCATGTGTCACGTTGAAATCGTCGAATCAACGGGAGTTGACCAAATTTAATAATAAATTAGCAAGTATTTTAATACCCGTATTCCTCAGAATTTATGCAGCGAGTAATATATAATTTTCAGTAACAATAATCGAGCCTAAGAACCCCAAAAGAAATCGAAAAAAACGAGTACACAATAAGTAGGTATATTAAGTAGAAACGTTGTATAAAAAAAATTAAAAAAATAAAAACGAATGTTGAGAGCGCTGACGCACTGATGAATAAAAAAAAAAAAAAAAAATACAGTGGGTTCTTACTGTGATAAAAAACGCACGTTTTTTTTTTTTGTCATTCGTGTACACATTTAACGAACTCAATAAAATATATATGTGTATATATTATTTTTTTCTTCATCTGTCATTTCGACGATACATCGGCAACTATAAATCTTACATGATTTTCTCGCTATAAAATGTAAGTGCCCGTTGTACTAATTGGTGTGGAGCATCAAATTTTTTTTTATACCTCAGCGAAATACATTTATTTCATTCATTTATTTTTGCTTGCTTTGAAATTTTATTTTAATACTCAACGTCGAAGTACGTTCCAGTTTAATTGCGAAAAAAATTTTCTTTCACGAGCATTATCATCGACGAATATCCTTCTTGAGATATCTCGATCTCTACTTAACATTTTACAAACGTTTTATTACAAAAGTTTATTGTACGTGCATATTCATATATTTATTCATATATTTGAGAAATTACACCCCAAACTGGCGGATTTTTTCCTGACCCTTGCCGATTTCATTCATTTTTTTTTTGTATGATTACATCGAGTCTAAAAGCAGCCTGATTTTTTTTCTAGTTTTTTTTATAAGCAACCCTCATTGAAAAAAAAAAAACTTCCGTGAATGCATGTAAAACATTTTAAATTCCGAAAAATTCGAGAACCGCTAACTTAGGGCTGATTGTTAAAAAATCATCAGAAAAATTCATTTTAGGTATCATAATATTTAAATATCTGGACGAAGTAAGCGATACTCGATTTTTTCGGAATTCAATCAACGTTGACAGCTCGTAAAAAAAAAAAACGCTTCGTTTTAAAAATCTGATAAGATTTCCTAACATCCTTGAGATTATGTATAGAAAATTTTGAATTATCACTCGTTGTGCAAATATTGTTCTTTCTTTGTTTCACAGACTATCGATGTTGAAAAATTCCAAAAAAATTCGAGAATCACTCACATTGGACTGATAGAGTACTCAAAAATTGTAAAAAAAAAAAAGAAACCGTTTTCGGTATGAAAATATTTAAACATTAGCCCAAAATAAGTGGTACACGAATTTGTCAGAATTTTTTTAACGTTGATGGCTCATAAAACACAGAAAAAAATCAAACTTCCACTACGCATGATGGCTTAAAACGTTCTACATATAATCACGAATCAATTTTTTTTCGTTTTTATCAATTTTTTGTTTTTATCCAATGGGGGTTGTTTATAAAAATCTAAAAAAAATTCAAAATGACTTTCAGACTCGATGTAATCATATAAAAAAAAAAAAAACGAATGAAATTGGCAGGAGTCAGGAAAAAAAGTCTGTCGGTTTGAGGTGTTCTCATTCATGTACCTCGGCGCTAAAAACGATAAATATTAATCTTAAGGATTATGATAATTATATCGACAATTATCTATCGTTATCTTTATTATATACGTTACATTATGAAACGTGATAAAAAAAAAAAAAAAAAAAGAAACGAATCTCTCCGTCGTTTCGATAATAACGCCATTTTCACTAAGATTTTTCTCATTCGATCTTTCGTTATTGAGAGAGAAGAATCTTTCTCACCGTGACTTCATTTCGCAACGTTATTTCATTGGATTTTCATTGTGTAATGTAACGTAATTATTAAAAATTTTGTGAAAAAATTTCAAAATTTTTTTGATCCCAATGAAATAAATGATTTTGTGAACAATTTATACGCATTCGAACAGAATTGGAAAAATAATTTTTTCTTCGAAATATAACGAAAGATGCACATCTCTGATTCTTCCTATTGTTTCATTCTGATCTTTCGCTTTTTCTTCTCTCTCTCTCCCTCTCTCTTTCTCTCTGTCTCTTTCGTAGTAAAATATAATAACGAAAATGAGACATTTTTTTTTATTATCACGAGCTCGTGTAGCTAAAAATTAATTTTGGTACATCGTTCTTCTTCTCTTTAGGTTTTTCTTTTGTACAATTAAAGCCTCTCTACAATATCCGATCTACGACACAACAACGAATTTCTACCTTTCTCATTGCTTTGTTTTCGATATATTTTTTTATTGTTTTTTTTTTTGTTTCTTCATTTTTTTTTTTTTTTCATTTTTTCATAAACAACATGTTTCCAAAATAATGGATATTTTCAGTTATTTACAACAGAAGAATCTATTGCTGTAGAAATCAGGAAATTTTTCGATCGAAACGATATCGAAACGAAATTTTATTAACGAGCGTTACGATCAATGACACACAACAAAAAAAAAAAGGATCGTCACATTTTTCGTCACATCGCTACGAAAAATCTCCAACCTTTTTCAATAAAAATTCTGAGGCATTGAAAATCTTTTCGATTTTGTCAAAACTATAAATTACCTGCACCACGAAAATACTCCAAACATTTGATCAAAAAAAAAAAAGGTAATTGGCTGTACCGAGTCGTGGCACATTCAACAAAACGATGAAGAAAATATGCCCTCGCTCTCAATTCCCGAAGGGATTTCGTTTCAAGACAAAAAAAAAAAAAGAAAGTATATCAGAGACTGGCATTTAAAAGAAAATAAATATCAAACGATTTATTGACTAAGAAACAATCAGTTTCGAAATAAATGAAAGGGTTCCACGACCCCGGGTTCGACGCACATATAATAATCACGATAATCCTCCCCTCACCGTTCTTAATATTAAACGAGTACGTTTCATTTTCATCATCTTTATCTTCATCTTTATTTTTTGTTTTCTCAAGTGATATATATATATATACGCGCAATATAATGATATATCATCTACGATACAGGCACACCCTAAAATTATTATTTTCGCAGTTCAACGAACTATATTTCTACGTCGTAGGCTCGTTTCACTCCTTTTCTCTCTTTCGACTCTTTCATTCTTTTTATGTTTTTTTTTTTTTTTTGTATTTTCTTTTATTAATTTCATTTATTTAACAAAAAGGGACGCTTCTATATCGAATGACATTGCTATAATTGTAATCGCTATTATCTTCTCGAAGCGCGTATTCTTATATAAATATCTAAATATACCTATTTGTTTGTTTTGTTTTGTTTTTTTTTTTTATTTTTATTTTTATATTCTCGTTATAATTAGTGTTGGATTATTATCGATCCTCGCAACACATGTCTCACTATTATATTGTTGTGGGAAAAGAAAGCATTATTCACAGAAGATAAGATATTCCATCATCGTATACGTCATTCTCATAATTTTTTTTTTTTCGAATATAATAAATGAAGATTTTGAAGTATGTGTGTGTGTGTGTGTGTACATTTGGGAAATCTCTTTATGGAATTACATAAAAGAGTCTCGTACGCCCTTGAAAAATCTCGACTCGGACGGCACGAAGCGTGGAAGGGATTTATATACATATATGTATATAAAAGAGCCAGCAAGTGGCCTTAATTAACTATCGGCCCTTGATACGAGTGGCTGCTTCGTGTCTCAAATCCCTGCTAGAAAAAAAATTGCCCTTTTCTCTCGTTTTTTTTTTTTTTTTTTTTTTTTTTCTTTCGTCGACGCTCATTCCTATGCATGGAGCAATTTTTGTGAATTCGGCATTTTTTTTTTTGCCCACGAGCTTTTCATTCATTTCTGATTATTTGCCAAGCTTTGTGGAACCACTTTTTCGAAAGATTGAGCATTTTTGTAAGAATTTTTTTGTTTTCCTTTTACATCGTGCTCGAAGCACGATTCGATCGATGATTCATCTTTTGTCTGATTTCATTCAGCGTTTCGTCGCGGTCGTTTGTTTTTTTTTCTTGTTTTCATTAATAATCCGAGCACCGTTTTCGATAAATAAAGGACGAAATTTACATTTTTATAATTGATCGGTTTTTGGGGGGGGGGTTTTTTTTCGTTGAAGTTACGACTCGAAAGATACACAAAAATACGGTGAAACTTTTGTTTCGTAATGGAGGATTCAAAAAAAAATGGAATCTACGAGATCCCTCGCTATGGGCGCGACCCCAAAGTGACGAATAATATGGATACGTCTGAAAAGTTCAGCAAATTAGTTACTGCGAGTTTTGCGAAAACCAGTTCTGTGCGGAGAATTTCATTTATCTCGAGCTCGAAAAAATTTGATGTACACGCGAAAATGTTGATATTTTCGTCGTATGCCAATATCCGTACAGTTCTCCTTTCTCAAATTCCACCTTTTCGTAATTACACGAAATTCGAAAGGTTTTCGTTTTTTTTTTTTATTCGAAAATTATTCTTATACGAATATTGAGGAGGGTGGCTACATACGACAATATGATAAGAATTTAATAAAATTTAGTGACAACATTCTTTAGCATCAAATGCAATGACACTAATTTTTTCAAATTTTTCGTCTACATAGTTGTCGAATAATTGGAGTTAACAATATGCAAAAGATATATCTATATATATCAGAATCCTATGCTTACGGATGTAAACTCCAGTGTTAAATTACTCGAAAACTATGTAGAAGAAAAATCTTAAAAAATTTTTATATTCATTGTTAATCGAAAAGAATATGCTCACCAAATTTCATTAAATTCTAATCATTTAGAATTTTCCTATGCTTTTAACATAGCAACATTGTTGTGTGTAGCCAATCTTCTTAAGGGAGTTCATCTGGTAATCGAATTAACAAACAGATATTGATTAAAAATTTTGAATACAGTTATCAATATCAACTAGATCACCTGTCAAAATTTCAGGTCCTTAGAATACTTTGTTTGAGAGAAATTAATAAAAACAGATTTCCCAATTTAACACGGTTCCTTATGCGTTTTTGTGGTTTTCCCGTCTGTAAACATGAAATTCGCAAGCATTTACAAACAGTTTCGTACGAAACTTTTATAAATGCTTAAAAAAATATCTAAACAATCTTTTTAACACTTCACAAAATCCATTCGATACTTATGAGGTTCGGAATAAATTAATTTGTCTCGAAGAAGGAGGTTAAACTTTGGAGGTTAAACACACTAAACACACTGAGCCGACTACGCTAGTCGTGACAGTTTTGGGTTTTGACTTGCTCGCTACCAGATGAACTCCCTTAACGTATTTTCATGTCTCGATAATCATATCGAATATTCGTATTGACTGTTGAGGAAAATCAGAAATTGTCATACGTTCGGATATCAATGTTTTTCTTCGAAGATTCGAGCCTTCGTGATCGTTCTCTTCTCTGGTTATCTCGCTCACGTTTCATTTAATCAGAAAAAAAGTGTTCTCTCTCTCTCTCGCGCGCGTTATCATGTTTTCTATTTGTACAAAGCATTGTTAGTTTTATTAGGCCGCGATAGGATATACGATGGGGTACGATCATTATTTTACGATTCATATTTCATTTCTTTCTCTTAGCTCGTGTGTTTTCTGTCTCGCTGAATATCTCTCTCGCTGTTGATTTCGTTCGAACTCGGCAACGAGCCCGAAACCCTTCTTTTTTTGTTTTTTTTTTTCTTTTTTTTTTTTCCCATTTTATTGTCGCTTGTCGGGATATTTAGGGGAGGATCACGTGAAAAAAATAATGATCTAAGTTACCAGCTACTAATCTTACGTATTCGTATGTACCGAGTCCGAAAACTCTTGACCATTATCAGCTATATACACTTATTTACTCATCCAATTCGGAGGAAAAAAAAAAAACGCGTACACATTTTTTTTTCTTCTTTTCTCGTACTATTCTTACATTTCGATTGGGACGATGAAGAGATAATCGTCGTGACGAACTTAAAGTCATTATGTTATAGATATACTGGCGAAACAGTGTGTCAACACTCGTGTTCATTGAATTTTCACGAATTTTCAAGCAATAAGGTTGTTGGAAATGAGAAAAATAATTGTTCGTTATATTGAAATTCACACTGGGCCAATTCTTTTTTTTTTTTTTTCAATTATTTATCATTTTGCGTCTTTTTTTTGGAATTTTATACATTGAAAACAAAATTTTGTTGAAACCTTAAAATATTTCGTTGAATACGTTCAACAAAATGTTTTATTTTCTCAACAAAATTTTGTTTCGGTATAAAGAAGCTTCGTTGAAATATTCGAAATTTTGATGCCTGAAGAAAAAAAAAATTTGTTGAATACGTGTGCAAGAAAATATTGGAATATTTCAACAAAATTTTGTTTTCAGCGTAGCTGTTAATTTTCAGTACAATCGATTTTGACCGGTGGTCAAGGAACGAAGGATATATAAATAAAGTTGGAACGGTAGAAAGATTATTAATTTGAACGCTGTGCGGCCAGTATACCCTAATGATTCGATCGAATGTACAAAAGTTTATAAAAACAATGTTGTATTTTGGTGTGTTTCTTAATATGCACTCGTTCATCAACCAGAACGAGTGTGTTTAACAAGCGAGACGGGGGAGGGGGAGGGATTGAAAGAAAAAGTTGCTGCAACAAGAAGATGAATGTCAGTCATCAGCAGGGTCGACGAGACGCAAAAGTGTGAGCGATAGCCCAGCAGTAACTGGCTGTTGAATTCGTCTCGATTCGTAATAATCGTAATCGTAGATATTAAAATCAGGCGTTTGAATCGATGCTGCTGCTGCTACTGCCGCTGGTCCCAGCCTCATTTTTTCCATTTTTTCATCTTCTCGTCTTTCTCGTCCTCGTCGACGTCGTCTTACTCGGTTGTGGCTCATTCGATCATGACGAAATCACGAGTGACTAGTTGCCACGACCGCGCTTCCCGTTGCTCCCGAATGCTGTTCCTCAGCTTCCATCATTTTCAATTGACGTACAACCTGAGCGTGCTCCTCCAATAATCTCGCAAATTCACCTCTTCGGGTCTCAGCTTCAACCTGCATCTGCTTTATTCTCTCTCGGGGACCAGGACTGTCGAGGGGCGTTTGTGACGTTGAATTTTGCGAACTGCTACTCTCGGTCGAAAGACCGTCGAGATCTGGCGCCTCGCTCAATATCGATTGCGAATCCACGTCGTCCACGATCAAACTGCAATCATATTTTTGTTTCATTTACATTTTTTCAACTTATACTCGTTAAATTATATCTGTAAACGTATCACCGACAGTCTTGGAGACAACAAAAATGCCAGCTTTTGGCTCGATTCTTAGTTCAGTGAATTTTTCATTTTGAACTTCGATCTCTGCAACCTCTTTTTTCCTAACTTAAACTTTATAGCTGTTCGAAAACGACCTCAATCCTCTGTTCACCTCCAAATGTTCCTCGTACACGATGATAGGGTTTAATTATAGATCATTCTCTTCGTTTTTCGATAACGAAGAGAACGACGTATGATAAAGTCGCATTTAGTGAATGTCTAATGGAGAAAAATTTAATTTTTTAAATCGTCTCTGAGAAAAGTACGTTTTTTTTTTGTTAAGTCATTGAAATCGTTTTCAACCTCGTTGTAGAATTCTGTTGACTACATCCGACTATATTCGGTATAAAAGTATACAAAGGCCTCATCTCGAGTGTCGTGGACACTAAAAATTGCTGAATATATGCGTATTCCTCTGAGCAAGGCCCAGAACTAACAACGTGGACGTTGGCAAAAACTAGTTCCATATTTTTTTTTTAGTTTTCTATAAAATATATAAATATAAAAATTTTTCTTCGAAATTCGATTTTTAGAAAATTCGATCGCTTTTTTTTTGAAAATTTTAGCTTGCCATAAGCTTAATTTATTTTGAATACACCGAGAAAAGGTTGAATCAACCAAATAGCTTCGTGAAATACGTTCAATGTAATATTCTGTTATACTAAATATCAGTTCCATCAAATGAAAAATATCTTACGTTGATCCAACAAAATCCACGACAACGAATCTCATTTGGTTGATTCAATTGGTATCTTTGTTTAGTGAAATAAAATTAATAATTCGTGCAACTGAACGATTTTTTGAATGAAAGAAATATTTCTTTCGACATATTCTACGAAGCCTTGGTTACTTCAACTAAACTCTTTTCTCAGTGTAAAAAACGAGTTTTTTGAGTTTGCAGGATTTATAACTAGTTATAAATAAATAAATACACTTTTTTTCCATAAGTATCTTGAAACTTGAACTTTTAGAAAAAAAAATACAACGGAAATAATGAAAAAACTACGGAAAAAATGGTGTTACACAAATGTAGCATCGCCCCTAAGAGAGCTAATGAAATAATGAAACGTAATGAGGAGCTTGAGGGAGAGCGAAAAGGGGTTTACGAAATATGATCCCGAAAGCATTTGATTTTATCACTCGAAAGTTCGTCATCTACGCTGCTGGACTTTGTCCTCATTTCGTAAAACTGAGAAGAGTGAGAATTTCATTCACCCGATGTGCTTCATTGATAAATCGAAAGGTGTTACGAATTTCGAGATTTCTGGGCCAGCGGCCAATTCACCAGCTCGTTTTTCTCCCCCCCAAGTACAAACGAACTAACGTATATAAACACGATAAACCCGGATATAGTAAACCACACGAATCTCGTTTTCCTTCATTTTCAAGCCAAAACGTGGCAGCTTTTCCCCTCTCCCCTTGTTTGACCAGATGATAAACAAGAATGAGGAAATGAAACGGCTCAATTCCAATATGAGAGAGTAAATCCATTCACAAAAAATTCTATCAATCTTGTTTGTTCTGTAACAAGTTATGTTGGTTTTACGTAATATTTATAAATGTTCTTCGTTCACGGGGCTTTTTCTGATAAATCTCTTTTATTCGTATCATTTACGTTAAGTTAATAAATCCTGTCAATCACAGAGATCGAATGGTTGAAAAACATTTTGTCCAGTCGAGTATCCAACGATTCTATTCAAAATCTCCATTTCGCTCGTTCATTCAATTCCGACTTTGATTTCATCCGCCCGGATGACGATTCGATAATCTTTTGGGATCGAAGGAAAAATAAATAATTGTATTATTTATGATCAATGGCCGTGAATATCGGTGATAGAAATATGAAAACGTCACATTTTTATTACTCGTTTAAGTTAATTCGAACGCGAGCATTTATCGTCCGGTCCCTTTTATCGATATTGATAAATGATACATTCATTAATGCGGGCATAAATAATTGTCTCGTAGCAATGGATTTGAGAAAACATCTGAAATGTTACTGGATATTTTTCCGCAGTCAGCAAATATTTTTTCCATCAACTTATCGATAAGATTCTCGTGCGAATGTCAATAATTTCAAAGTCTTCGCGGTCTTTGGCCAGTTGAATTCTTCAGTATTTGTATTACCATTATAATTCCTTACTATTTGGGCACACAAGAAACCATTGTAGCAACATCGTAAATTTTGTGACAAAACGAGAGTGACGAAGGGGGACGGAGGGGAGGGGAGGGGAGGGGATGGAGATGGAGATGGGGATGCTGAGGCGTATCACGTAATCGATAGGGTCGGAATCCGGAGACTAAGCAAGGGCGGAGTGTTTCTCTTTGTATTTGTCACACGGTTCTACAATAGCAAAGGGGACTGTTCGACGTCGCGTAAACCGATTCGTAACAAAACATTTTGACGTTGAATTTGTTTATTTATTTGACATTTTCAAGATGAAATAGAGAAAAGAGTATGAAAAATAATTGCATTGTTCTTATGAGTTTTTCGTAGCTTGAGGAAAATAAATTAATTTAATCTAACGAGTCGCGAACGAGGGATATTCTATCGTTAACTGAAAAAATACAGTTAATTTGGGTTATCGGTAATAATTGTTTTCGAAATTCTAACGTGGATATAATAAGCAAAGACATTTATATTTTCTCCCTCGGTCTCTTTTTATCTCTACGTAAATTCAAGTCTCGTCAACGTCGACCAATCGTACACGTGATTTACGTGCTTCGTTCTTCACCGATTTTAATAGCCAACAATTGTCGCTTGCGTCAATGCTACGTCACTGTATTAAACCCATCTTTTCTCCCCCATTATATACATATATATCGGTGTGTATGAATCTCGCACAAAATAACGCGAGTGCGCTGAGATTTCGAACGTACATTTTCTCGTTCTCTCGATTCGCGTCATATTTTTTTCTTGTCTCAACCAACTACTGATCCTTTTCGTGGGTTCTAAAAAAATGTCTGTGTCTCCCGAATACTTAATCCCCCGGCAATTCTGCTTTGATTTTTTTTTGTTAGCTATTCGCAAACATTTGAATCTCTTGGTGTTATCGCTTTCGTGTGAAAAAGAGCATGTGTGTTAACGATATAGTGTTTTTCGAAGTCGGCTATTATAGCCATTAAATTTATTAGTCGAGCCAAAAATCCACGAGTGTTTATGAGATAACAAGAGAAAAACGAACGTCAGAGTCGACCATAAAACCTCGCAGTCAACGATCAAAGTATATAAAAACGTTGCTAGTCGTTGCTTTACTTTTTTTTTAATCATGTTCAACCTTGTTTCAGTTTTTATTTTTCATTGATATTCGCCTCTGCAATAAGAAACCGTGACAAATTCGAGCTCAATAAATTATCTGTGAAGAATAGAGAGGCCGAAGATTTTGTTTCACAGGATAAATGGTCAACACGATTCGATCGGTACTCAGTTTTCGTCATTTTCTTTTGAAATCTCTCGCGCGTTAAAGAGGAGCAGCATCCTTGTTTCAATCTCGCATACAAATATATTTCTTCTACTCCGAGAGGCTTGCTCGTCCTCACCGGTTTTAACTTCTATTAAGATTTTCGTTTAATTTCATCGGTGTAAACAGCCGGCAGGATGGAACAGAATGTACCGCGATGCCGCGTAGTTTATGAAATAACGTTATCCCTCATACCTCATGGGTTTATAAACATATACTTATACATTTGTACAAATATATGTATATATATATATATATATATAAAAACATCAAAGAGAATATATGAACTAACGCCCACGCGAACTTTGCGAGCTTGTATAAAAGAGAGAAAGAGTAACGTGGATCGCTCGAAGGTCGTATCGGAAATGTACCTCCCACGAAAGATTCTGGAAATAACTCTGGTTCACCCCGAAGCATTCCCGTAGGCAGAGTCAGCAACAGAAGCAGATCGACATTAATGGCATAAATATGTATTACGATTCAACGATAACGAGTCACACATATAACATCGCCAATTCTCGGTCGCATTAGGATGAAAAACAAGGAATTTTTTGTGCCACTTTACTTTCGAGCTTGCAAAGCTCGAACGGGAGACAGGGTTGAAAAAAACAAGAGACTGCCAAGAATCGTTCGCCTTGTGTCACGACTCAGATAAAATTACTGCGTTCAAACACCTGATTTTCATATTTGCCAAGTGATAAATTCTGTCCTATAAGTTTCAATGAGAACTGGATGTCAATTATCGAAACATTATGTTTTGTTTAGGTTAAATATCTTTTGTTTTATGTTACGGATTGGCGTTAAATCTATTGGCTAAAAAATGTTTGTTCGTTTTACAATCGAAAACCACTGAAGCAATTACGATGAATCTTTCACGAGATTAATGATGATGATCCAAAACGTGTTAGTGGTTTTAAGAAATTTCGATATCTTGATTTTGACAGAAATGCGAATAAAGCTAGCCTGCTAGATTCCTTGAGTAATGCCCGCAGGCACGGCTAGTATTCATCAAATTTTTGTTCTTTTTTTCAGCTATTTATTTCTACAATAACGACCAATTGTTGTTGGTTGCGATTTGTAATTTTTGACGATTATTTTTCTGTTAATAAAAATAATATGAAACAATAACGATAATTGCTGAACGGAGTTGTAACAGGAAATAATAATCCCAGAATGAATGATTATTGAGAGGAGATAAAAATGTAGGCAAAAGCAATAATTCAGTTGTGTGTTTCTTAGAAATTCATTATTCTCTTGGTCGCTCATTTATGCTAATTATAAATAATTATTGTCTCACGAACCTGAAGACGCCGTGGATTTCCCTGCCCGATGCCATCGTCACCGCGATGTCGGGTAAAGATCCTGAAATGAAAAAAAATTCATTAGACATTTTCTGCATAATCCTTAAAGCTGATTTTTTATGATTTTATTTTGCGATAACGTGATAAATGTAAATCTTTCAAAATATTTTTCACAATTGCTGATTTTTATATAGCACCGGTATAAGTATTTGGTGTTGAAAAAAGGACGATAAACGATCAAAAAAATTTCAAACAATCATCGTCGAAGTGTAATTTAAAGCGTCATAAAAATTTGAGGCAAAATTCAAATTTTTTTAAAATAGTTTTCAGTCAACAGACTGTGCATTACACTTGAAAAGTTTCGAGGCCAGCTACCAGGCGATGTTTAATAAACACATCTACTTCTAAAATCTCGAGAGTGCTTCTTTAAAAATGATTTATTTTACACACTGGTTGATCGATAAAGTTTCACGGAAATTGCCAAGAATTACGTTCTCCATTGATCCACGCAGAATTCGTTAAAAAACATTTCACCATTTTTCTTCCGAAATGAAAAGTACAAAATTATTATTGTTTATACATATCGAAAGCGTTCCATTTGAATGAAAAAAAAAAAGAGAGATAAATAGATCATTCCATACAAATCAATAACGCACGACAATGAAAATACTACAGTCAAAAATGTTTTAATGAAAGGTAATGAGTTACTCAAAATAGTTGATATATATCTGAAAATTATTCGTACGAAATCTCGCCGTTTTTCAAGCATTATCCGATGCGCAGTGAAAAAAACGCACTCATCATAGTCGCATGGTCTCTGATCGAGGGAGAACTGTATACGCAAGATGATTGACTGGATTTAAATTAAGTAATTCGGTCAGGGTTATTCGGGTGGCTCGCGTGGCTCGTACGAGAGCGAGTCGATGCGTCGTCGATCGTCAAATAGATTTGTTTATTTACTTCTGTCAATCTCTGCCTATTTCATGTTTCGACACTGCTTTTTCGCATCCTTAACCTTTTAGTTTAAAGTCAAGCTGAGAACTCGGACAGATCTGGCTATAAATTTGAGCTCGAAACTAAACTCATGAATTTGAACTCAAATTCGCACTCGAATTTTCAGGCTCATTCGAAGCCTGAAGCTTGAAGTCCTTCGGCTTACTGATACAAGTTTTAGTTAAACTTCGAAACAACGATGAGCGAGTAAAATTTAGGCTCAAATACCGTAAATGGTTTCTTTCCTTTCGGATCAAAGTTCGAGGTCGATATTCATTCGGCGGCTTTTTTTTCAGCCCAAGTTCATCGAATGATGTTTTTAATTTGTTATCGCTAAGTCAAATTTCTTTCTCACTCGAAGAATTCAAGCTCGAGCGAACTTTCATCAGGCTGCTTCAGCAAAAAATACGTTTCGATTTCAGAATTCAGTTCAATCGTCAAGAAATAATCGTGTATTATTGCTTTTCAGTTATCTCTTTCGCATACTCATCCGTATCGCACTCCCGCCTCGCAGCCTTAGTTTTCGAACAGTGCGGTCGAAAAAAGTTTGAGGCCACAGATTCTATACTTATTGGTAGAAAAGTGTTCGACCGCGTCCGTATAACCTTTACCTTGATTATAAATTTGAAATGGAGTTTGAATAACGTCACGATTGATTTGAGGCTAACGTTCGTATTCGCTTCAACGAATTTTATTCCGATACGTCATAAAGACAAGTTCTGTACATAGATAACTCGTTCTATGCGGTAAGTTCAAATCGAAAGTGCATGTATGAAGCGCGAGAGGTTCGCATCGTCGATCGTATATAGCGAATAGCAAAGATTTTTTCGTCGCCAAATTCGCCTATATCTCGACCTATATTTATCGGGGAATAGAGCCGGCGAGGATTGTTTCAAGTTCGTGCACCAGTACACACGACGTCAGAGTCTAACCACGCAGCACACTTTGGCAATAGAATCGGAGCGAGAATTCGAATGAACAATTTATTATCGAGTGAGAAACGCGCGGCGATCCTAAGAGATAAAATTCATAGTCTGATACGTTCGCGTATACAAAGTTAACTGAAAAATCATATCCAAAGTTCACCGGGTAATTGGGCCTCGAAACTCCGAAGAGAAAAAATTCGGTTAACTCAATTTTTTAAATCGAGAACAATCGAATGCAGAATTGCAGAGATATTGTTATCCGATCAGCAGTGATAACCGAATCGAGATTCGGTGAGCTGAAATCTTCGAGAGAGAGAGAGAGAGAGAGAATATCGCGGCTTGATCCTACACTGAAAAAAAGGCATAGTGTTGAGAACGGAGGCGTAGTTGAGTCAACTACGCCTTGAGGTTGGATACGGCGAAACCAATGGCGTAGTTGACGTAACCTCCGCACGTAGTTGAAGGGATTTCGTTGGGTCAACTACGCCCGTAATTTCGAGTAAAATATTAAACACTTGGCAGAATTAAAGGTATTATTTGAATACAATTAAATAAAGATTTGAAATAGTATCATCGCATTGCTCGGGTAATTGGCGAAAGTATTTTGGTCAATTGTTACAATCATACTTGAATTAAACAAATTGCATTGCTTATTCAAAGCGTACAATTATTGGAATTTTTTGATTGATTTTCATTCATATATATTTTATTTGATATTCTTAATGGTATTTTGTTTGTAACATTTTATGATGAATAAGAAAATTGCTCATGTTGATATAATTTTGTATGAAAACCATTTTTCGTAGTTGTCTCAACGACATGACTTTTCATGGATCAACTACCGGATGATTAATTAAACGAAATATGACTGTTCATCGAACGAAAATCGCTCAACCTCATCGCGTAGTTGGCAACACTTTTATTTTTTTTTTCAGTGTAGTTTTTCCGGTTTCTTTTCACCGATGCATCGCGAAAGCGCTGTCACTCGTTATTCAATATCTTTGCAACGGTTAATCGAAGAGAATTTTGTCTATGAAATTTTTTATCAACAGACTATTGTTTTGTAAAAAAATTAGATGAATTAAAAATCGAGTGAAATCGTGTACACAATAGCGATGACGAAGTATATTAAATTACAGTAGCACAGAACGAGCAGTTTTTCAGTCATCATTTCTAAGTATCGCCTTTTTACATATGACGTATGACACGTGCTCGTGAACCTCGGTACAGTTGCTTGAGACATGAAAAATGCAATGTACAATACAGATCTATCGTCGTCGTGACTCTTCCTTTCTCTGTCTTTCCTTTTCCTTCGTTTCTGTACCATATAAATTCGTTATGATTCGTGGCTCGAAGCATTTTCAGCTCGAAATGTCAGCGACTCACTTCTCGAGTTTTCTTTCCGTTCTCTCCACTCCCCTTTTCACCCTTTTCGAGGCTAGCCGAAGTCGCTTTTATATTCTCAGTAAAATAATCGATCACCAGACCCCCGAAGTCTTCTCGCTTTGAATCTTTCGTTCCGAAGGAATATTCTTCTCCTTCTCCTTTCGTCTCGTATTACGATCTCGTCCATGATCTCTCTGCACAACGAATCCAGTGTTCGAGAAATCGTCACGTTTCCGCTTGCGACATTGACACTGACATTTGAATATATTTCAAGTTTTTAAAACCTTTTTGGAATTCAGATAATATCATAATGAGATACGTATTCCCACAGGAAAATGAATGAGAACGTCGAAATAACTTTCAGTCCAAGTTGTTTCGTCCACTCCTTCAAACGCTCAACCGTTTGTCCACCAACTTCAAAAAGTTTAGCTGGTTCGTGAAATCATAAATTTTTAATGATTTTCCATCCAAACACTTCGATAAACTTTTGCAAGAACGGAGCTGGAACGCAGCACGATTCAATGTCCCTTTTTCCAATTCCAAATAACAACATGTGTGTCCGATAGAAATGTATGAATTGCTTATACCTATATATATATATATATATATATATATATATTTGTATATATAACTTGTTTTTCGTTGAAAAGCTTCCTGGACGAAGTCCCCCAGTCACATATTGAGAAATGTATTTTATATATGAAACATTCTCCCCGCCGGTAGCCTGACCTTCTTTGATTTTCCACCATCTGCGATTCTTTAAATTGTTTCGTATACGATGCTTGAGCTTTCAAGGAAAAACATTCATCACCGAGTTTTCGAAATTCCAAATCCGAAGCTACGCACTCTGATTTCTCTTCACCATTGATTCTCTTCTTTTTTTTTTTTTTTTTGTGAAGAATAACGCCGCAAGTTTAATGAAATACACACTTCGGAGTTGAGTTTAAAGAAACATTCATTATTTTCGAGTCTTGAAATCAAATGTTTAAATCTCTTCGTTTCTATCTCTTTTTTTTTGTAAACTTTACAGCTCTGGGTATTAAAAAAATTGCCTTATTTTCGAAAAACTTTAAATTCTTCGTTCGGATATTCTTACGATTCGTGCAGAAAGCCATTTACTCGTTATTTAGATACAAGCTTCAATGATATACGAGTGATGAATTTCAAACCTTTTCCAATTTGACACAAATTTATTATATTTCGTAGATGTGCACTGAGAAAAATGAATTCGTAAATTCAACAAATTTTGTTGTTGGTTCAACGAATCGTGGCGAACAAAATAAAATTTGTTAACCCAAACGAAATTTGGTTCATTCAAATACTTAATTTTTCACCACGACAAAAATATCGTTGAATCAACAAATTTAATTTGTTCGCCACAATTTCAAATTTTTTTTCTCACAGTGTTAAAAGCGTGAAAAAAAAGACTTTTTCATACGCGTTTTACGGTGTCCGGAGTAGCATGAAAAAATATTCGAACGATATTGTAAATTTGTTGAAAAATAAAAAAATTAAAAAAACAAACGATATTCGATCAAGGAGTAACCGTAATACTCGGTTTGGCAGAATTTAGAAAATTTTCGAGGGTGCTTGAATACAGCGACCCTTAATTTTGCTTCTCTCTCCTTTACTCGTGGTATAGCAGCGTTACATAAGAGCTGCACCGGTCTTTTTCCTATGCAAATTGCACGTGCTCTGTTCACTTGATTCTCCCCTCTACGCGAGCCATTGTATATATGAAAATCGATCGTCCCCGCCGTATCGGTCGGTTTCAACATTCCCTCTCAAGCCCGAAATAGGAAAATGCAATGCACTCTCCGAATGATAATTGCGTGGAGAGAAGTGAAAAAAAAAACAAAAAAAAAAAAACATTAATAAAAATAATAATGATGAAACGGATTTGCAATAAATGTTTAGGTGCAATTGTCAACATTGTCATCATACCTGATATGCACGTGCGACCGGCCGGCATCTGTCGCGACGTTCCCGACTGCATTATTTTCTTTTCGATTGACTATTTACCCGCAAATAAATCTGACGTTTTTACTACGGGAGGATTTGTTTGCTTTTTTTTGTCTTTTTATATCTTTTTTTTTTAACGAATTCCGTTCTTTCTCTTATTTGCTTTTTATTTTTCGTTCAGTACGTGAACAAAGTTCCGGACGATCGACCTGTTGGAAATAAAAAGTCGAGAGATAGAGAGTGCATCTAATTCGTATCAATCTCTCCTCTCCCTCCTCCTCCACCTCCTCGCCGCCACGCTATTTTTTCGATTCTTTCGTTCATTGTTTGGCTTCTGTTATTTGTTACTTTTACGTACGGATAATACACTCACAATTTTTCGCGGCGTTATACCTCTGTAAATATGTTCATCAATTTCGTCATTTTCTCGAGATAAATTCTTCTCGTTTCATCCGATTTTATTTCAATAAAGCCAATTTTTTTATTTTTATTTGATTGACAAAAAAATATACCTTCTGACAGAATCGATGAATTTATCTGTCGCAATCCATTGTATGTGCAAAGGAACGTTGGTACTTACGAGAAAAAAAAAATTGAATAAATAACGAACGAAAATGGAATTATGATTTAATGGCAAAGTGATTATTAGAAAATTCTTAAGAAGAAAATACGTTGAAGCATCGCAATAATCTCGACATGCAAATAATTCGATCGAATCGAGATACCAGGAAACGTTCATTTCATTAATAAAATTAGAGAAAATTTACGTAAGCAGGCTAGCGAAAGAGAGAGAGAGAGAGAGAGAGGGAGATGTGGTGAAAGGAACATACGTAATTTTATCATAAAAAACTATTTAAATATAAATATTATATTAAAATTGTCCACACTGTGCTGCCAGAAATTGATGATAAGGAAAGATTAGATCGACGATGTTTTACATACGATATAAATGAGAATTGAATTGCGTTTAAAATGAAAAATTGCATGAAAAACGAGAAGAATAGTTGTCTCGAATGACGTACGAAACTGTTGTACGTGATTTGATGCAAGAATAAACTGTTTTTAAGGACTTAAGGAGTGATTACAAGCAGAATCTCGATAATTATTTTGAATTGTATGTAGCAGCAAGAAAATCCAAAAGAAAAGAAAATAACAATTACAAGCAACTCGTCACAAGAACTGTACGAGTTGTGTGAAATATTTTAAAAATAACATTACAGACTTTTGGTTTTAAAGTAAATCAAAATAATCGTTAGAATAGTGACTTTCTCGAATGAGGGAACCCTGACAAGTGACGATTGCCGGAACAGTTTAGGAATGTTCCATTGGAATCATAACGTCGTGTAAAAATGCAGCAGGAGTTATCGCCCACACGATTAAAAAAAAAGGAGTTGTAAAGTGTGAATTATCGCAGTGCCCTCATTCGATGATGCATTTTCGTTAAAATGCAATAGGAAAAAAAAAAAAAAAAAAAAAAAGAAAGAAATATATATGTTGACTCACCTTTAACCATTTGGGTCAACGATTGTAAAGAGTCTTGAGAATGCTTCGGTGCTGTCGAATTTCCACTTAGATATTTTCGTGGTCGAACGACGCCGGTCTTTTTTCTTCTTCTTCTTCTTCTTCTTTTCTTTATTTGAAAACACCGCTCGCAGATTCGAAGCGTTGCTTCGATTCGTGTTAATAATCGCAATTAAAAAATATATCTCGTTGCGATTTAAATCTGCTTTAAGACTCTTTTTATTTGTTTCTCTTGTTACTTGGACACTCGAAATTCGCGATTAATTAGAAGAGGAAATAAAAGTATACAATTTTTATAAGTAGTAGCAGTAGCAGCAGCAGCGATACTACCTCGCACGACGAGGCTCTCGCGCAGACTGATAGGCATGTCGTAACGGGGGCGTTGAGCGCGGGGCGCTTTTTTCTTCGGTACTGAGTGTACGTATCAGACGTGTGCTTCCAAACGACGCGTACTTCAAAGCTCAAGTGCTCTACGCGCTTTTTTCCTCCATTTTTTTTGTTGTTGTTCTTGTTTTTGTTTTGTTTTTTCTTTTTTTTTTTTTCTTTCTATTTCCCTCAGCGTTTCGCGACGTTGCATACACGATGAGAGAAAGGATCTGGGAGCTGCGTGTGCAACGATGAATTTCATTTTTCTCGTCGTGTATAATCGACCGTTTCCTGGCCACTGTTCGATCTTTTTTTTTTTTTTTATTTTTTTTGACAAATATGATCTTAATTTCGTGGTACGCTTTTGAATCCCCAGGGAACGTTTACGCTCGAAAAAATCTTGTGCAGCATCATTTTCCGACCGTTTTATATTTTATTACAATTTTTTTTGTGCTCCTTTAAAAGCTTTTTTTTAAATTTTATTTCGAAAAAATTTATCGCTCCAATCGTTGGCTGCAATTATTCCAGATACGAATTTCTTTTTGCTTTCATAAAAATATTTTGTAAAAAAGAATTTTAGTTAGAAAATTGTATGCAACGGCCGCTAATCATTCGTTGAAACTGCATTAAAAATTTTGGCATAGTTTTTTATTGAAAAAGAGAGACTCGGAAATATTTGAATAGTTGTGAAAAAGGTTAAACTGGGATCTTCGAAATAGCTAGTACGAGAATAATCGAATAACGATTGTCAAATATCATTTTAAATACTCCAATCTCTTCCGTTAGACACGTGTCACTGATAATTTGATTTCGGAATTGAAAATATGTCTCAGCTTCCTACATTAATTCCTCCTTTGCTTTCGTATCTCCATACAATAAATATGCTGCATATTTATATACGTACGCTAAATATATTACTCATACGTACCCAGAAATACACTTTAGTTGAGCTTCCGAAATATCACGTCTATTTCATTAAGAGGAAGGCATTTATGTACGTGATATTCGCAGAAGACTTTTGCTGGAAATTCGTAGGAATAATTGATCCGATGAATGAATTTCGAATGAAAATCTCATGAAGAAATATATTTAGTCGGTGAGAAATTTGGGGAATTCAACTATTTCATATAGAAAAAGTTGCATTGAAAAAACCGATTTCGTAGAAGCTCCGAAAAGGAAATAAAAAAAAGGATTTCAAAACGAAATACTGCGGAATCATTCTTTAAAAAACAAAAACAATTTCAGTTTTTTTTTATTTTGAATTTCTATGACAATCGCTAAATTTCGTTTGATATTTCGTTGATAACGCAGTATCGACTTTCGAATAAGCTGATGCCTGTATTTATATATATCTAAATAAGAATAACAGAAACCCGTTGAATTAAGATTTTTTTTTTTTTTTTTTGAAAGTCTGTTGAAGTGTAAATTTGGATAAAATTGATAAAACCGATGAGTTATGATTTGAATATTTAAAGTGACGCAATATTTTTTGCCATTTAATTTCGACCAATCGGTCCGAAAAATATTTCCCGCAAGCGAAAAACTTTTGAATTTTTATTATTTTTCCGAGTTTCATTTTCCTTTTTGTGCTAAAAAGTTGGGTGCGTTTATTCCACACAAAAAAAAAAATATTCAAAGCTTCGATTTCAAAGAGGTCTCATTCACTTTATAAGGGAGTACTCTGCGTAATGAAACCTGAAAAAATCGAGTATCCCTCTTCTTAGTTCTCAGAATGAAATGAAAAAAAAAAAAAAAAAAAAAAAAAAAAAGAAACTAGAATTTTTTGTAACTTCGATATCATCGATATGTGGAAAGAACAAAAGATTCAATCGGGCTAAGAAAGTATCGAATCAGAATAAAGAGCATTCGAGTCGTTTACACTGTACCACGCATCGAAAAAACGTAAACGCGAAAAACGCAAAAGCCTCGTTTGCCGATAGAACAAAGAGTTGACTGTAAAAAATTGAATTTTCTGCTGGCAATAAACGTTTTTTTTTTTTTTTTTTTTTTTTTATCGTTTACCAAAAAGCCAAGTCGAATGACTCGAAAACGTCAGTGTTGTGTATTTATCTCACGTTTATTAGACGATTAAAAAAAAATTTGTAAATTATACGATAAGAAAATATTTTCTCTCAAGAATAAATACAGCGTGAATATACTAAACAGAAATAATAATAATTCACCGGATAAAAAAAGCCATTGGAAAAATGAATTTTTAGCTAAGAATGAGAAATGAGTATGGTGTGCGCGCGCGTGTCAGTTTCATGATGAATTTATTGAAAGTAATCGGCGGTGAGTCTGAAATGAATTTAAAGCTCTGAGCGAATGAATAGACGAAATAAAATAGGGATTTAAAAATATCTTGAAACTTGCGTCGGTTCTCTTCCCCCACTTGATAGTAACACGGCATGATGATCATCGTGATCGTCATCGTTGTTTACACGTGCGCACGTTTCATTATCGTTGGAGAGAGAGAGAGAGAGACAGGCGAATGTTCGAGACAAAGGGGATTCCCCTTATCGTTTTCAGGCGAATATTCACGTGCGATCTATTCAGGTAGACATCATCGTATATTGAGTCATGGCAAAGTCTTGTCCCATTGGTGGTTCTCTCGACGTAATAAATCCCCGAAAAACAAAAGAAAAATGAAAGGAAAAACCCGCAGGGGCAGAGAAGAAAAAGATAAAAAAAAAAGAAAGATGAAAAAAAAAGGGGGAGTCTAGAAAGCTCGAGGCAAATCCTCGTGCGTCAGAGCACTCGGGCTTTGCAGAAATTCAGTGCTCCCGCGATGACAACCCGATAGAATCTTCCCCTTTTTTTCGCTCGTGGATCTCACTAAGCTCATTATACATATCTCTCTCTCTCTCTCTCTCTCTCAATTTTTGGATGAAAAAAGGTATCCCGGTTTCAACAATAAAAATAAAGCTTTATTTGTCTCTTTTATTATCATAAAAGAATCCTCGTATTTCATTTCTTTCACTATCAATCGTCCAGAATTTTCCAGCATGCCAAATTTCGACGAAGCTCAAAAGTTATGCAATTTGTGAAATAAAAGCTTCTTATTTTTGTTATCTCCATGCACGATTCCGAGCTCGGATTTCTTCAGCTAAACTCCGTAATCCCCTTAATTAAAAGTTACTTTTTCCTTTCGTGCATGTTACGAAGTTGAAAAAAAAAAAAAAAAACAAAAAAAAAGAAACTTTGCAGTCCTATTGGCTGTGAAATTCGTACGAAAAAAAAAAAAAAAAAAAAAAAAAAAAAAATCAATTCTTTCATATAAAAACTGAGCGACAGCGATGGGTCGGCTGTGCGGCTCTGGCAATCTTCCAAGTTAAGCCGCTTTGGGTGAAGCTACTACTCGGATGGGTGACCGCTAAGCCATGCACCGGGGTTCGCGCATCGATCGCGTAGCGCGCGAGGTAGTTTTTCTGAGTTGTCCGATGGTCCCGAACAACTGGAACTCAATTAAAATATATCCACTTGTTTCGGTCGTGTTTTTCTATACCTTTTCCTTGGATTCACGTGCGAATACGATACAGTAATAGCGGAGAATCACCGTGGATAACCCTCCTGGGGGTCTCATCGGAACATGGAACTTAGTTAAGTGAAGGTGATAAAATGAGCTCGTAAAAAACCGAAATCAGAAACTTTTGCAGAAGCTTTCGAAATAGAAAAAAAAAAACAATGAAATAATCGACTTCAATTTCGACGTGTTTCTTGTGTGTTTTTTTTTTTTTTTTGGTTCGACAGGCTAAAAAAAAACCGTCACGATGTAATCTATTTTCACCTCCATCTCGCATTATCGGTCGATTAACCAGTGAATACTAATTTTTTGTCTGCAATCGGATGAATGTCCTATCGAGTCGTTGAACCCTTCATTCGAGAGACATTCAAGCTTCAACCCTCTTGATTCTGGCAAGCGCGAAACAGCAACGATCGCATTTCTGTACAGGTTCGATCATTTTTTATTGTACGTTCATACAATCCTGGGAACAACAAGTTACGAACCCGATACAAATACAGATTTAAAATAATAAAACGAAATAATGAAACTGCATAGGTGGTAGAGCAGAGGGGGGGGGGGGGGGGGGAAACGAAGAATGCGTCTGTATGATAAGAGAGAAGATTCCCTTGTTACGTCTTTTCAAAGATTCGTGAGATGCGATACGAACGGCGTGTGCGTCAATGCTGATATCGTGGCGGTGTATCTTATCGATCTGTCCTTCTCCTTCTCTCGATGCTTTACCTCGCTTTCGTCTCCACCTCTCGTCGTCGCGGGGCTCCTCGTCTCGGTGCTTGATGTTATATGTGCTCCTACATTCCACTGCAACGTGAAAAGCACGAGGGAATTGTACTCCCTTACAAATTCTTACCCTCCTCTTCCCCCGTCCCATTAGAGATCGGATTGCGAGCCCAGCATCACAAATTAGGGGACGTAAACATTACTTTCCCGCCGGAGTATAATAAACCGTTTAATTTTGGCCTCTCTATCTACGAATCGAAGCTCGATCTGCTATCGTTAAAATCAGTTTTTATTAACGTCTCAACATTTTGTTACGCACAATATATACGCAAAAGAAAGAAAATTACCGCGAGTATATCATCTTTTTTTCACGTTTAAGGAGGTTCGCTACACATAACAATGTTGCCATGTTAAAAGCATAGGAAAATTCTAAATGATTAGAATTTTAATGAATATACAAATTTTTTAAGATCTTTCTTCTACATAGTTTTCGAGTAATTTAACACTAGAGTTTACACCCGTAAGCATAGGATTCTTATATATATAGGTATATCTTTTGCATATTGTTAACTCCAATTATTCGACAACTATGTAGACGAAAAATTTGAAAAAATTAGTGTCATTGCATTTGATGCTAAAGAATGTTGTCACTGAATTTCATTAAATTCTTATCATATTGTCGTGTGTAGCCACCCTCCTTAATAATTCATCCGGTAAAGGTTTGAAATAATGTCGTGAAGTAAAAAAAAACAAAAAATCATGATTTGAATTCGAAAAAGTATTTTTATTTCGATTATCCGTTAAATTGCTCGGTCGAAGCATTCGTCGTAGTAAATATCTCTAAAAAAATGACAAAAGACTCGTGCCTGATGATGCACAAGTGACTTTGTGTGATTGAAATTGGATTATGGAAGAGATGCGTATAAGAATGAAAAAGAAAATGTCACGCTGCTATCGCGCTGTTCATAAATGTCCATTATCCGTACAAATATATAACTTATTTGGATGGTTTCTCTAATTCTCGAGTTAATATATATATATATATATATAGGCTCGTATATATATAGTGTGACGTTTGGTCGTCGGCGACGTCAATAGCTATAATCCAGGCTGCGAAGTATTTTTGTCCGTAATGGAAATTATCGATTACATTTACCAGCGTATATAGATACGGTGAGAATCATAGACTCGTAAAACCGTTTTTAATATCCATTTATATCTATATACGTATTTATTGGTCTGGTCACGATCGATATGAGCGATAGCAGTCGATATACGCTATATCTGTCGTTCTAAAAAATCCACCGAGAAAAGGAGGCTTCGTGAGATCCGAGGGTTAAATTCCTCCGCATATATGTTTAGTACCTAATAAGTAGATATTACGTGTTACATATTCGCTGCCGTATAAAATGATCCGTAAAAGAAGAAAAAAAAGTAGAGAGAGATATGATGGAAACGATGCGATTTACGAAGATAGTACTTTATCACGCTACTACTTGTTTGAACTTCTTATTCAGAAAATTTTCTAAAAAAAAGACAATCCTTGTCGGCACATTCGAATTAGACGATTTTACAGTTTGCTATTGATTCGTTGTTTTTATAACGATAAAAACACTAGAATTGATTGGAAAGAACCTTTTTACAGCGTAACAGAAATATCACGTGATTGGATTTGATGATCGTTCGCTTTGATGCCACTTGAACCGGCTGAAATCCCTTTTATTTGTAGAACCACTTACAAAAATCAGTTGTAAAATTGATGAAATTGAAAAATATGATATTCCACGAGCTGAACTACCAAGGATGATACTATTTCTTCTATCCGTAGTGTGTGCACGTATCACGCCATCGCGTATCGTTTGCACATATATATATATATATGCATACACAAATGTATCAAAGTGTTTCGATCGTACGGAAACGATTATATCGCACGAAAATAGCATGATGTTGCCTCTTTCCGTACCCTGGCAAGTGTTTTTCGACTTGGCAATACATTCATTTCCCTGATAGAGGTATGGTCTCCATTATTCCCGATTTAAATTAAGTATTCTAGTCTGCATTCATGAATCGGTGGTCTGTATAGCTGTATATATAGATTTGTATTATTAAGTGTGTTATTCTTCCTTTTTTTTTTTTCAATGTAACATCGAGACCGTGCCAGAGGTGGAACAAATCAATCGATACTTTTTCACACATCGGCTATATAACACCAACAAAATCGATACTTTTGCTTGTACGAATGAATAGCCAACATTTGTTTTTTTTTTTCAATTACTGCGAGTTTTTCTTCGATATCGCCTTCTATAAGCATTAAAAATCCTGTTGCTTTCAACACAATCGTTTCACCATTACTGAGCTCTATCACGAGTCAATACAATTGTTTGTTTTGAGAAGTAATCGGATCATTAGATTTTTATTGTTTCCGTTAATTACAACGACCGTTGGCAATTTCTGTACAGAAAAAAAAAAAAAAAAAAAAAAAAAAATACATGAAAATGTACAGTATTGGTTTTTAAGCTTTGAAAAATATAATCGACGAAACGATTTTTAACAGCCTGCAGTTCTCGAACCGATGTCAACCTTCAGAAGTTAAATAACGATATACCCGTAACCCGCGTTTATTACAGTTTCCACATAGTTCTAGCCGATAATTGGGTCGGTAAAAGCTCGAGTGTTTCGATCTCGTCAAATGACAATAGTGCAGATGAATATGCAAATATTGAAAAGGGATTTAGGCCAACAGTTCATTAAGGACTTATATTGATAATTTGACATGTGAAACGATCAATTATTTGGATAATCACTTTGCGGAATTCCGCGTTATTGCACCTCTCATGAAATGGGAATTGTTCATGGTGCGTTCTTCTCTCTACAGATCGACGTATCCGTATAATATTTATTGTAGCTGCATTTGACGTTTCGCATTGATGACGACTGTAAGAGTTATCAATGTCGCACTCATTGAAGTTATCGCACGTTTTATATATAAAAATGTTAATATATAGAATCACAGCTCTGATTTATAATGTTTCATAAATTCAAAAAACGCTTCTCCTCCGAAACGTTTATTCGAAAGCATATTTGGTGAGAATTTGGAACACGAAAATTGTTTAAAAAATTCTTTAGTTATTCACTCAAAATATGCGAGATTCGCTATAAACGGGAAAAAAAATGTTAAAAAAAAAGACGATTGATACGTATGACGTAGGAAAACCATGTATCCATTGCCCAGTTCTAAATTTTCGAAAAAATCGAAATAGAAATGTCGTAAAAATGAGATCGATGTTCTGAAAATTCGAAAACAATAAAGCCTGATTCAATATCGTGTTGACTGAACTCGAAGAATATTCGAAAACTTTTTTCCAGTCTTATTCAGTCTCTTCTCTCGTTTGCCTTTTTTCCCCAGTTAAATTGAAATCTTTTTTTAGAACGTCATCAATTAAATATTTGATTAGTCATGTTACCTAAGCAGTCAACAGTTGGACACTGTCATGAGAGCAGCGATGTATCTTGAGTGGAATAGCAGCTTAAGCACCCGTCGACTCAGGTGAATAGACGCCGAAAATTTAGAAACACGAGAGTGTTACAAATTTACCCCATGGTCCAAATTCGCACCAACTCTTGGGATGTATGGCTCTCTGTTGGTCGCCGGGAATGATGGTCCGCATAAATCTGGATGATGTATATAGATCGGAATGAGGAAAGAGAGTAAAAAAGGGAGAAAGAGAGAGAGAGAGAGAGAGAGGGAGGGAGGGAGGGAGGAAAAGAGGATGAGCCATGTGCTCGCAAACTATTATTCGCTCTGCTAACGATCGTCTCCGTATCTTCCGCACACAGAGTGAATATTTTCTCGTTTCCTGTTTCTATCTCGTGCGCGAAATAATTTTGCGACAGGCCAACTCCCCAATTCGTATTCCTCGCGCGCGTGCTCTATGTTTATTAAACTATTAACGTCACGCGAGATATTGTCCGTTACACACGTGTTGCCCACGGAGAACGGTTGATCGACTGCGTTAATTCGCAAAGCGCAGATGCATTAATCAACGTCACGCTCGTCACGTACATGTATCCACATAAATATGTGCTTTAATAAATCATCTCGAACATTTCATTGACCTCTTTGCTACGTCTCAACAACTCCTTCTTTAATTTCCTAATCAAAGCCTTCCGTCCGATTATTTTGTGTGTTTCAATTATATATTTCAATCGTTCGTGCGACATTCAACGAAATACAGCTTAATTGCTCATTTTTTTTTTTTATATACTCCGTACAAATTGTAAGCACGAGATCAATCAATTAACATTTTCGCCCAATTGGAAAGCGTATCTTAATCGTTATCTGTTTATTCTGAATTGTTTTTATTTTTTTGTCATACTCGCGTTCATCTTCACTCCTCATTAATAAAGATTCGAAGCTCATGGGACTACGAACTTTTTGACAGGCGAGAGAGTCCGCATTTTACTTGATTAAAGTCCCTTACGTTGAAGGTGCTTAAAGGAGATCATTCGTTTATACTTTCCATCCTCTAATACCTTGGGGATAAATATGGAAAAGCTTGCTAGAATTCAGTTCATTTTTCGTTTTTTTTTTCTTCTCTTTTTTTATACTTACGCGAATGGCATATAGACACAGACAGGCACAGCAGGTTCTGATTGGTGTATGTGATCCATTGTATTGAGGCAACTTTGCAGGATTTTCTATTTCGAAATTGAAAATCCCTGTGATTCAAAGACTTATGCGCTGGAACGTATATTCATCGGTGTTTCCTGTGTATGTTTATGACTACAATACATCTGCATATGCTTGTATGAACATATATTGATGCTGTGAGAGAAAAAAGGCTCTTGGGATGATTGTAATGCGAGGTTATCGGGTCAGAATAATAAAAAAAAAACATATCAAATATCACGGATCGAGAACTCTGCGGTGACGAACGAATATTATTTTCATTCAAATATCATATTCAATTTTATATTGTTCCATTAAGTTTTTTTGTTTTTCCAGATCACAAGATCATTGGAAAAACTAGCATAAGCCATGTCGATCAATTTATTTCGCAAATTTATATTTCGATCTCGAAGTAAGGTTTAGTTTTTTTTTCAATCGTAAAGGTAGTCTAAGTAATTAGGATCGAAATAGAGCAACTAAAGGTTGAATCGCTCGTTGGCTCTTCGGTTCGAGATCTTGATAAAGTCTCAAAGCTCGAAGGTGAGCTTTATCCTACTTGCGGCTATTTTGGCCCTAATGATCCTGCTCATGACATCCTGCCTGGCCTATTTCGATCCTAACGACTCTACTTAACATACATGAAAATCGGGCTCGAATGACAAAACCCAGTTATTAGGGTGCTGGATATCGAGAGAGAGAGAGAGAGAGAGATTTTTCGCTATTCGAGGAAGAGAATTTTGGATATTTTTGCAAGTAGAAAAGGAAACCCTTTTTTTGGAAAGTGAAAGAAGGTTGGGAGAAGGGTTCTAACGACGAGAGCCACACTGTACGAAATGGAGAATGTGAATCCTTCGTGCAGTGTCCTAATATACATAGGATGTCATCAGCATGAAAAGATTACAGGAGAGGGGGGAGAAAGAGAAAAAGAAAGAGAGAGAGAGTGAGAAAGAGGAAGAGGACGAGGCTGAATAGTACAGTGATAAAAGAGGTAGGTCTATAGTGTGAAGGGTGCTAAAACTGCCATTTTCTCTCTCTCTCTTTCCCTCTCTATCGTTGGCTAAAATGGCGGACGCGCGTGCGATTCCGTCGCGGTTCCGAGAGTTCAGCGAGCAAGAGAGATGGTGTCGTGTCGGGCAGCCGGGCTACCCCCAGTATATATCTACCCCCGAATGACGTCATTCCTCAGCGGCGCCAACAACCTTCCCCCTGTGCCTACGTCAGCAAACCCCGCGTTTCAAACGCGCTGTATATGCACGAGACATCCCACGTCGAATCAACTTTTTTTTTTCAACCTCCCTCATACTTTTTATTAATTTCCGTTTCTGTTCTATACTTCATCTATCAATGGGACAATGAAATAGCCTCAATTCCCAGCTGATTCCAATATTAATTTTTCTGTATTTCCAAACAGAGAGAGAGAGAGAGAGAGAGAGGAAAACAAAAATACAAGTTTATCCGCAGTATTTACAATCGTTCCCCAGAAGCAATTACCAACCCTCGACCAAAACCTGATTTATTTTTATTCGAAAATATATTTTTCAACACCCACAAAAGTACTATATTCACATCTACAGGGATCTTTAATTCCAATGTTTTTCATTTCATTCAACGTAATTTCTATTCGTTTTAGCCAAAAGTGTTTCGAACGAATAGGCAATGCTCTTTGGGTCCGTTTATTCAACAACCCGAGTTCAAACTTTCTATCCCAGCCATCACGTGGCGTATAGAGTGTCAAGACACTTCTTTGGACATATTTTAAACCGAATTTCTCATTAATTAAGAATATTAAAAGCTAAAATAAAAGATTTTTTTATTCAGCTAAAATGTGAGTCAAATCGACTAAAAGTTTTTTTGTTTCTGGACGATTCATTTGTCAGGAATAACAAGGCTGCTGAATCCTCTTTCTCAGAGTCCCCCGTATTATTGTTCAATAGAAATGAAAACATTTGAGTCAGGCAATTACGCACCGGTACATGTGCGAGTGAAGGAAAATTTTGGGTCACAAACAGACGAAAAATAACCGATATCGTGTGTGGTGTCCAAAGGTTTCTTAATATTTTATATTCATATTCGTTTACAAACTAATCTAAAGGTTAATCATTGTTGTTCTTATAGAAGTTTTGAAAATGGTCAGAATGGAGAATAGCCAAGTCGATTTGAGGTCGAATCGCTTTTATGTACACCCTCGTATTCCGTCCATAACAGCCTCATATTTTCTCCTCGTTCCACCCTACCTTCTGCAACAAAACGACTGTCGTCTCCTCTCACCCGCACTCATTATGACGTATTCACATATATATATATGTAGATAATACGTCTCTTATATACACGCGTACGACGTTTGATATACGGGAAAAGCCGATTTTTCTCTTTTTCCCAAATTTATCCTCGATCGTTAAGCCCCCCCCCCCTTCCCCCTTCCACCGATCGTCGTATACGAGCTGCAGACTCGTGGGAAATCCATCCGAATATGCAATACTCACCGAGACGGTCTACTGGGTCGAATAATATGTACGAATCTATACCATCGTGTGGCCGCATGTCGATGTATTAATGTCCTGTTATCATACGGCCTAGGGATTTCATTATATTTATCAAGAGACGCGGTAGCGTCTCGACGCCAAGTATTAAAAGAAAAATAAAAGAAAAGTTTAAATAAACGGAAAAGAAAAAGCCAGCGCGAGGCCTACCGCACTCTTATATACTCGAATATGCCGGTTTTATGACGTCATGGCGTTTTCAAACCGTTCTGACGGACGAACCGTTTGGTCAAAAAATTTTATATAGTATCGCAAACAATATATACCATTTCATAAGATTTATTATAAATTATGAGCAAATATTCATGGATTAATTATGATAAAGAATCGAATAATATGCTTGTAATTCGGATCGTTATTTTAATCCTAGGACCCTAATACGTATGAAGATGAATAGCCTATGCTTGGGTTACACGCACGCCGGCACTTTAAACCGTTGCAGCCGATTCATTATTTGCCGTAGAGCTTCGTTTTTTTTTTTTTTTTTTTTAATTTGAACGTTTGAATTCTGAAAAATAAAATGGAACATTAAGGAGTTTCGGTACAGAAGGCAAAATGTTAAGAAATTGATCAAATTTGATGATAATGTTCTTCGACATCAATTACGAAAACACAAATTTTTTCAAAATTTTCTTCAACTTAGTTATCGAGTAATAATGCATTAAAGCAGATTTCTTATGCCTGAAGTGTATACCTATATATATATGGAAACGCTATGCTTATACACGTGAACTTTAGTCTTCAATTACTCGTGATAACTGTGTAGAAGAAAAATCTGAAAAAATTTGTATTGTCAAATTTGGCAGTAAAGAATATGTTGACCAAATTTTATAAAATTCTTAACTTTTTGAAATTTTTTGTGTTTTTAACGTGGTTTAGCATGGCAACATTGTATCGCCTGTACCGAAACTCCTTAAATGAAACTTAAAAAAATTAGCGACAAAATTTTTTATTTTTTTAACTAAAATAAACAAAATTTTGACAGACGTATTTTGGAAAATAAAATCGTTGATTCTTAAAAAAATAAAAATGAAGGGACCAAGCCTGAAAAAAAAAAGTAAACGAAAAATTCGAAGCCCTGTGTAGGGTCATATGGTTAATCTAATACAGCCACTCAGTACTGTAATCGAATGATTGTATAGTTGTGTTGTTATGCAAACGGAGATCTTAACGCAGATAAATTGACGAGTGTTCCAAAAATTCGTCATTTTGAAGACCAAAGGAATTTCTTGTAACCCCTTTTCATATCCTTTTCAGCCCTTTTTTTTGTCCCAGCAGCGTGTACTCTACAGCCGAACAGTCTTTCGACTCTGCATAATATCGACTCGAGAAATCCAAAAGCTCCCGAGTTATATGTACAACGCAAAAGGTTCAACACGCGAAGGATCGATTCCTTGATTACTCCATGCGGTATCTACACCGCCTAACCCTTCTACCTGTCATGCGTGAATGAGGTCTAGACTCGAACATAGTCCGTGGTGACCACCCTTCGTGCCTAACGATTAACGAATTTTGCCGGTGCAAACTGTGATTCACCGGATTTGATGACTCTGTGAAAATAACTTTTAACGTTAAATCAATCAATCAGATTGAACCTTTTAACCTTTAAACTCTGACAGCCTTTTTTCGTTATACGTAATCACCAGCAAAATGCAACATTTGGCCGACTTTCAACTGCATTATCTTCTTTTTCATCAATCTCTTATCCCCCCGCGTCAAGATGAATGATTACTCTAAAGGTTTAATACACCAAAACAATTTTTATATTTACTTGGATCTAGTCTTTTTAGAGTTGGAATAGTCTCTAGTCGTTAGAATTTCACACGAAATTCAAACCATTCGTGAGATCGCACTTTGAGCTAAAAATATCCATCAAAATCAAAGTAATTCTTATGTCTTTTATGTCAAAGCGATATCCCCACTTTTTTCTTATCGTATATCAGCCCGTTGCGCCCTGTACACGGCACCTTTAGACCCCTCGCAGTATCATTTCGAGCACGTGATTTATATAAATTTGTGTAGGAATTTATCGACTTGGAATATTTCTTAAGATTCGGAATGTTTGTTTTCAAATAGATTTTCATTCGCACGAAGATCGCCGTTTTCAAGTTAAATGAAGAAAAGAATAATATTGCCCAGGTTTATCGGAAGGTAAACTCGACGATGAAGATAAAGATTTCTTGCCTCTTTGATTTCTTTTCTATCTCTTGCACAATGACGTCAATGGGTCTTTACAGCAGTTAACAATAGTTCGGCTAATCTCTGCGTACACATAGCTTGTCATTCATTAAGTCTTCTCTCTCTCTCTCTCTCTTCGCCTTCCTCGCTCTTTATTTCTCTCACTCTCTACGCTTTGCGTGACTCGACGTATATGCGAATTATACAACCAGGGACGAACGTGCTCGCGCAAAGACGATTATCACTTATCACGAACAACCGAGAACGCTCGTGAGCCGCGTATATACGTTGTTTTAAATTTACCATAGCTATACTGATTGAAGCCCATTCAATTGGCATAAATCCTATCGAGAATGATTCCGATTTTATCGGAATGGAGTGGGTTCTTCGAATCATTCGCTCAAGTAATTCCATATTGTGAATTTTTCTATGTAAACGTCACTGCGACAGTCACCAAAAAATTCTACATTTTCATTTTTCTTGGATTGTAGTACATGTTCAAATGACGTTATTAGAATTCTTAAGACAATAGTGAGTATTGATATTATTGAAGGGATAAAGTGTTGAGAACAAAGCAACGAAAAATTTGGGCGCATTTTACTTGGAACTATTTTTCGATCTTGTTTCAGGCAAATACTTGCGATTCGATGCTTCGATACAAAAATAAAAACAAATTTTTCTTTCAAATATTCGTTATCGCGGTCTACGCGTCTGGCCGATTTTTTTAAACTCAACATTTGCCATTTTTTAAGACCATTTGAACGAAAAAAAAAAAAAATGATGAAAAGAGAATTCAAAACTCCGCTATTTCGTGAGAAAAAATTAAACAACGACCATGCACAACGATAACTAGGTACATCCGAATGGATAATATCGAATTGAAAAACAAAAAAAAATTATTGTCGAATCCCAAATCTTCGATGGAACAACGAAAATCATTTATTTTCAGACACATCGAAGCTTATAAATTATAACTTTATAAGTTTTTTTTTTTTTTTTACATTTTTCCATGAAAATTGGTATTAGAATTGTTGAATACATACTCAATGAAGTGTCTCTACCCGATCCTTAAATAACGATCGTTATATTTGTAAACGAAAATTCCCAAAAATTGACTGTTTTTTATTTATTGGACAATCAGCTAAAAAGAATTATGCTTTACTACGTCTTGTTTCCAATATTTGATTGTTCTTTTTTATTTTGTGAAATGCGAAAAATTTACATACATGCAAACGTTGGAGAACCGTTCAAAAATTTTCAATAATATCACGATTCGTAGGAATCCATTTCGCGGAACAAATTTTCTCATCGTTTCTCGTTAATTTTTTCCAGACTAATTTGCGGATCTTGGACATCATCGCGCTTATTTACAAAAATAAATTGGTTTCAGAATAAATTTTTTTTTTTTTCTCTGAACACTAAAGTTCCTTTTGCTTTAAAAAAGTTTTAAAAAGAGTATTCATTGATATTAATAGTGAAAATACTGAAAAAAATGAATATGAAATTTGGGATGGGGATAACAACGGATCGGGTACAGATCGGCGTTGATTCAACACAATGGATAAATGTAGACAAAGAGAAGTGTATATTTGTACAGAATACTAATCCATTGAATCAGTAAATATCGAGATATATATGTTGAACTTTTGCGTATCAATGAACGCAATAAAACTTGAAAGTTTACATCAAATTTTACATAAATATTTATTCAAAGAGTATTAACGATTGTATTTTCAACGAATAATCAGTACTCTCTCTCTACAGTCTACGGTGTTCAATTAGATACGAAATAAATATGTAAACGCAATGTCAAGGTAAACGTAGTACGTGAAACATAATAAATTGTGAACGCGTAATGGTGGCCAATTATATATAGCAGAGTACCATAAATAGGGCGTATATATTAGCCTTAAATCTAGGACGATTGCTTCCGCATTCGTAACAACGACACTATCCGAACCCAATTCTCATACAGCTTGTTATTTTTATACTCTTTCCTTTCCAACTATCAACGTTTTTCTTCCATTTTTTTTGTCCCTTCCTCTCCCTCTCGTCTCGATACTCTACGTAGATCTGAGATTGTCCAACAATACTTCCGGCCTCGTATCATACACACAAGATGATTAAGATCCTTTTACGAAAATTGAATTCTCATATATTCCTATGTGAGAGCCTACGATCAAATTACATCTATTACAGTCTGATGTCAAATTGGATATGCCACTGGGGATTTTTTCGGGTTATCTTTTCTCAGTCTCTCAATGAGCGAGTGAATAAGAAAAGGACAGAGAGAGGGGAGGTAAAAGAGAGAGATTGTCATAATTGTTCGTTTGGTAGGAAGTTGGTGGTACACAAAAGTCGATGAACTTTCCGAGGGTCGATATGTCAGTTGGCATTGAAAAACTGATGTTTTCGAGATGATTTATATTTTGCTCTGCGTCATTATCAACGTGGAGCAAAAAAATGTCTGCAAGATTTTACAATCGAGGAGATAAAATCGAAAGGACGATTTTCCTGTTGAAAAAAATCTTGCTTTTCAGGTCACTTTACTCGTGGGATTTTCATCATGAGATTTCGAAAAATTCTATCAAACGTGAATGAAAAGAACAAGTTAAAACGTCGATTCATGAATCGTGGCAAAGATATAAGAATGAGGAACGAGAATAGCGGGAACTCGATATTATTGGATGTCGATTGAAAAAGTTTCTAGTACGCAGTGGCTACTTCTCCCTGTTACGCGTCACTGTCGCCCCAAAAGTTGTCAACGTTCGTGTCGGATTCTTCAACGATCGCGGTTTCGTCAACAACCTCGACAACTTCCGCTGGTGCGCTGTTGAAGCCTTCGTGTTCAACGATGAATGGATCAGTCGAGTCATCGTAATCAGTCTCTCCACCGCATTCCGTCTCCTCGATCTGATTACAAGAAAAATATTTTTTTTTTTTTTACAGTTCGATAAACGCTGGTTTCGTGAAAAGTATAGAAGAGACAACATGGAATCGTCATTATTGAATCGAAATTTCAATTCCATCGGAACATCAAATTATTCTTTCGTTTAGTAAAATTAATTGTTTAGTTGAATAATAAAGTTCATACGTAATCCAATGTTCCGAAAAAAAGATTAATATTTTATCGTCTGTTTCAACGTTTGAATAGAGAATCAAGATAAATAGCAATAAATGTGATTTACACGATTGTTCTTACGATTCACTATCTGAATGTAAATTCTATCGGAACGAATTGCCTTTATAATTATTTCCGAGAGCTCGTTTCACCATGTTTCGACATAAATTTATTTATTTTTTCGAGATATACGTAGAAAGACTGATGCTTGAAGCGTATACCTGGGTTTCATCCTCGGCGTCGGGGCTCTCGGGTCTTTCTTCGAGTTCCTGGTAATTGACATCAGGATGGCAATGGCACTCGTTATAATTTCCATCGGGATGATGCAAATCTTCGGATGTGCCGAGTATAACTTCAGAAGCGAGTCTTTCTTCCCTCTCTTGTCTCTTGTGAGCTTCTTCGTTCGCTTTTTCAATAGCGTAACGATTTTCTTCCTCCGTAGCCAATAACTTGTCGAATTCGGCAGCGCGTCTGTGAATCACGCGATCAATCGAAAATTTAATCGATAAATTCATCGAACTATTACGATCCTGATGAAAGATATTAATTTTATTTAAAAAAAATTGTAATATTACTTTTCAATTTCAGCCAATTTGGCATCTCTGATACGTTCAGCTTCCCATCTTTCCTCCTCAGTTTTTCTCTCGGCCTCGAGTCTCTCCTGTTCCTCGATTTCCGCAAGACGCCTCTCGTTTTCCTCCTTCAATCGACGTCGACGTTCCTCCTCCTCTTGCTTCCACCTTTCCTCAGCCAACCTAACATAGCACCAAAGGTACAAACAAAATTTTTGAATATCACGACGAGCCGGAGAGGCCAGGTAATTGTTACCTGGCCTCCTCGGCTCGTCGTCTCTCTTCCTCCTCAGCTTGCCTTTTCAGTTCCTCGACTTGCCTTCTCAAGTCGTCTTCATCGAGTTTCCGTTGGAGCACTGAAAAATGAAACATTCAATCAACATGTATTTTCCATCCGGTAAACGAAAATCTAAATGAGATGAGGATTTATGAGAAAAATTGTATACGGTAGGCGATTAACTTCGTGTTGTATGTCGTGTACGTGCGAGTTTCGTGTGGATGTATGTGCGTGAGTCTGTTTTACATTCCACATGTACGATGTTTGAGATGCGAAAAAAAAAAAAAAAAAAAAAAACACAAAAAATATTGAGTCGTTTGAACGTGGTTATGAAATACCGTGCTCATGATTCACTTGGGTTATTTCATAGTAATACAATCTGACTTACGAGAGTTGCAGAAAAGGGGACTGTAGAACGTACCACGTGCAATCAAATAATCTGACACAATAATCATGAGCGGTATGATTTGACGTAGAATCATATGAAATTATATATGGCGAAAGATAAAATACATCATCATGTATTGAAGATACATTGATCAACGAACGAAATACAGGGATTTTGGTACATTCTATATAGTAGATGAATTAAAAGTTATGTGCAATAAATTTAAGTTCGATATATTCTGTCTCAGTTCGTCGTCTGTTCTTCACTCTCTTCCACAGGCTTTTCATCATCGTCGGGGCAGGTGGTCTTCCACGTTTCTAATATTCGTAGGAGCCCACGTTGCCGCGACGTACCGTCTTCATCCACTTCCTCCTCCTCTTCCTCGTTATCCGTCTTCGATTCCAAAGCATTTTCCGTGTTATCAGCGATCGCTGACTCTTCGATGGTCGCTTCGTTCACCGGTTCATCCGCGATAGTTTCTTCTTCCGGTTCTGGCGATACAACGGTCTGTTCAAGTTTCGATTCCTCCGGCACTTCCGGTTCAGCCTCAACGGCAGATTCTGATTCAGCGACAATTTCGGGTTCCTGTTCAACCGTTAATTCTTTGGTGACTTCCGGTTCAGGCTCGACGATTTGTTCAGGTTCTGGCTCAGCGATCACCTCCGCTTCTGGCTCGGAAACGACTTCCGGTTCGGGTTCGGGAATCGGTTCGGGTTCCGGTACCGCGATCACTTCGGGTTCTGGCTCGACTATCGGTTCAGGCTCCGGTTCCGCGAGTACTTCCGGTTCTGGCTCGGGAATTGGTTCCGACTCTGCTGGTTCTGCTACTACTTCTTGCTCCGGCTGAGGAATCGGTTCTGGAACTGGTTCGACTACTTTTTCTTGTTCCGGCTCGACGATCGTTTTAGCCGCTGGTTCACGAGCGGACGCTCGCTTACTCTTCGATTTCTTAACGACTACGGGGGTTGCTTCTTGAACGGTTTTGACTTCTGGCTCGACGACAGGCTCTGACTCGAGGACCATTTTTGATGCTGGTTCGACAATAGGCTCTGGCTCTTCAACAATTTTACGCTCCGGCTCAATAACAGGTTCAGGTTCTTGTTTAACAGCTATATTTGCAGGAAATTGAGAGAGGGTTACCGTTAGAAACGGGATACGAATAACGTGTAACACAATCGTGCTGGACATCCGATATATTTTTTGTTTTTTTTTTTTGTTATTGGATTAGCTCACCTCTCTTCGGACGAGGTTCCTCATCATTCTCCAATGCTCGTGCTAAAATAATTTTTTCGGTTAACGCACATGGGATAAAGGTGGAGTACGATCAATGCATTCTCGATCTATACTGACCCTTTCTGATCTCGCGATCGGTGAGTGGAATATCCGGATCTGTGAGATACATGAAACAATAATGTTACCACTGACAGTACGACGGGGAAACATCAACTCGAAAAAATAAAAGCGGACAACCTCCAAGCGAGAACGATGAATTCATCATTTTTCGAAAATAACTAAGCCACTGTTAGATGCGAGAATAATAGTATGAGAATTAGTATCATAAGCTGGCAAATGAAAAACTCATGATTCAACATACTTTCGAATTAATTTGTCAATTTAAGCTTCTTCTTTTAAATGTTCATTTTTTTTTATTATTTACACATTATCAATCGATTCAAACGAGATCGATTGTTTTATCATTTCTTAAATAATTTTAACTCCGGCTCGGTTTAATGGAGATTCAGCCACTAATAGACGAAAGCTTACCTCATGACAATGCATGTATAATATACATATTTACTCATTCGCTTTAGGCAGGATGTCTAAGGCATATTTGGTCGTGCGGTAAGTGGTGAAATCTTTCATTGTTTTTTGTTTTTTTTTTTCATTTATGTTTCTTTTAATAAGTAGTGTTTATTTATCGGATGATATTTAATTTATTCCTCATATATCTATAGAAAGTTCGAGCAGATATAACAATGGTTCTTTTTTTTACTATCGATAATATTTTTTCTATGAAAAATTGGTGCAATTGAGGTCTTACATAAATTTGTATTTCGCATCATACGTGTTTGGGGTTTTCGGGCTTTTTTTTTTGTTTTTTTTTTTTTTTTTACATTCCTTCTCGTAAATTTTACGAGAATGGGACTCTATCGTAAAAACTTAGGACGAGACCACAGATGTAACGGTGGTTTATTTATTTATTTTTGTTTTGTTTTTTTTTTTTTTTTCGTTCCGTGTAGTCCACGAAACGTGAAAGAGGTTTTGAGGGTTTTTGGAGTAACGAGAGGAAGAAAGGAGTTGGGGGATGATGGTTGAAAATATATAACTTGAAATGGTCTCTGCGACGACAGTGACAAAGAATGGTTTCGTGCTTTCGTGTATGTGTTCTGGGCGATTCGAATTTGTGTGCGCGAGAGAAAGAGAGAAAGAGAGAGAGAGAGAGAGGGAAGGGTGGAGGAGGGAGGAGAAAACGGATGAGTGATGTGAGATGGTTGTTTTTTCGAATCTCGTTGTTTACGAGGGTCAAGTCGTTTCGGTTGGCTATGATTTACTCTCGTTTTCTCTCTCCCTCTTTCTTTGTCTCTTTTTGTCTTTGTTTTTTTTTTGTTTTTAACGTTTAATCCTCCTCGGCCTCGGCAATGACATCTTCTTCCAATTTTTTCGGCTTGGTGGGATCCTCGTTCAGCTCTGGTACGCGCTGTCTCCATCCGTGGCCTGAAACGTTCAAGAGAACCGCTGGTTCCTCTCGCTTTTTTTTTCTCACTTCGTCACTGTAGCCTTTCTTTGCTTGTTTGCATTTTCAGTTGGGTTTTCTTTTTTTTTTTTCTTTTTTTTTGTCGGATATATAAATGAATGATGAAATGATTTTTCTTTGCATTAACGAGACACTCGAGTGCTTAGCGCGAGGGAGAAGCATGACGCAAGACCTTTTTACTCTCGCGACGATACATGATCGATGGAAGATCGAATCGCGCGTGAGATCCTGAGCTACATCTATCTGTATATTTATCTCGTTTAATGTTTATTTTATCATTTTGTATTTTTCATATCAGACGAATTAGGCACAAGGTAACAGAATAAAAAATAAAAAAAAAATTAAAAAAAACAGAGATAACGACAACACGAAGAGACAACAGTCGAAAAAAAGAATTATAAAAAAAAAAAAAACAAAGTAAAAATAAAACAAAATAAAACGTTGAAATACAGAAGACGAAACGGAAAGACACACGGGTCGCACAAAACACAACAATAAAAAAAAAAAATAGAGATGAGAGAGAGAGAGAAAGAAAAAATAATATTAAAAACAAAAAATTTTCAGACATATAGTTCTCAAAGATAATCGATCAGAAGAAAATGAAAGTTCGAGAACAAAAAAAAAAGAAAATTAAAGTAATGAAGAGTAACAATAAATAAAAAAAAAAAATTCAAAAAAAATAAAACAAAGTTTGTGAGAGACGGACAAAAACGAAAAAAAAGCGCGTCACACACACATCAACGGCGCCGCCAAGCCGCATTTCATTCAAGGACAGTAACCAATATCATCAATGAGATACTAATATAGACAAGACCTGTACAAAATTATCTATGTTTAATGAACATCGTTCGCTTACACCATGAGCCTCGTGATCGCTACCAAAAGGCTTTACCGCGTCGTTTCTCTGTACACGATCATCGAACTCGTATAACGATTTCTCGTTGTCGCCCAATTTATCGAGATTGAAAAACGACTTCGCGATCGCGAGGCTCGTCTCGTGCATTACGACACTCGTTACGCATCCTCAAATTTGAACCGTGTGTGCGTGTGTATGTGTACTGGGAGGATATAACATTTTGAAACGTTTGCAATGAATGAGAAAATCTCTCTCGATATTTGATGAAATTATGCCTTGAACAAAAGTCCTACGGCTCATGTGATCCGATGATTATTTACATTCGTTGAATCAATTATGATCGGGAATCGTAACGTTCGTCTTTTGGTTCGTAATTAACCCTCGAACACCATAAAAAATCAGTTGAAAAAATCATGGGAAACCATGCTTTTTCAAAATCAACTTCTTGTTCAACTGTCGAATCAACGAATGGGGTTCAAGCTTCAGCATAAGGAAAGAGTTTTCTTGACGATTCAAAGCGCGTGGCACTTTTTTTTTCCCTCCCGAAGTTATCAGCAGTTGCACGAGTGCGAAAAGCTGCAAATTTTGGAATGAAAAATTCATACGATCGGATAATGAAACAGTCGCAGTCGCCATTTTTCGGGTTTTTAACTGTCAGAGCTGTTTTATTGCGATTGATAAAACGCGACGAAATTTCGAACGAAAGAAAATTTTACTCGAATAATATTCACGGATAATGACATGATTTTCGAGGGTTAAATTATTGAATTTTTGCCAAATTTATAATGAGGATTCGTCATCGTCGTCAAGTCGTTGTCGATATTTTGTCAACTGTACACGTTTTTGTTGTTGTTGTTGTTGTTTTTTAATGCTGTACTCACAGGCACTCGCTGCTGCCTGGCGATTTTTAGCGTAGTAACTCAGCATATTGACGTCACTTTGAACGTCAGCAGGACGAAGATCCGCGAGTTTGTAGTAAGGCCTCCTGCGGGAATGAGGTTTACCACCGGTATAAGCGACGCAAGCGAGATTACCGGTACCGAAATGACGATGATCCGGTGATTCGTAATAGGAGAATGGCTCCTCGTCCTTCTTCGCGTTCTTGCGGGCTCCGATCAGACGCCTTATGTAGTCGTCGCTGTGCATACGTTCCGGTACAATATCCTCGGCAAAGTCACTGTGTGTTCACCGGAGAAATTCTCTCAATGAACGTGTGACACACCTCGGAGGTTTGTTTCACAAGTGAAATAACTGATTTTTCTCGAGATTCAATTTTAGTTCATTAATAGATTATTTTATTCAGGATTTTGTCTTTATTTCAAAACTGCTTTTCGACCAACTCAGATTACGTTGGCTCGTCAATGATTCGGCGCATAATCAAAATGGATGAAATTTGCCTTTATCGTTTTTCGCCACAGTGAGACAAAGAAATTTAATTCGATAAATGCACGAAAATCTATCAAGAAATTTGTATTTTATCTCAAAGAGAAACGGAGGAGATTCGATAGTTTTGTGAAAAAATAAAAAATAAAAATAATCCGAATTGACTAAAACCGGCAACGCAAATGAGGTTGCGAAGAAATCATTATTTTTCGACCCAAGTTCAACGACATTTTTCGTATTGAAATAATTTATTCGAAATAAACGAAAAAATGTATAATTACCTCGCTAAGGGGCGTGGCACGAAGACGTGAATTCGTCGAAGAAGAGCGTCAGCCCTGGCACGAATTTCCCTGGTCTCATCGTCCCACAACTGCCAGAATACACAATCAGCATACTACATCTTAATCGTCATTCGTGCCCTTCTTTATTCTCGATCGAAATTGCAGCGTTTGAGATGAACAATGATACGGGAGAAAATATCAACGATTTTCTGTACTTAATCATTTACTTTAGATTCATTCGAATAATGAACTCGAAGTAACGTTCAATTTTTAAACAAAATAGAATCAGGCTTTATTGATGATTTTTTTTTTTTTTCGTCACTTTCTTTCCGGATAGCGATCTTTACTCGTGATTGAATAAAAATTGAGGAATCTTTTTAATATCATCGTCGAAGGTAGGTGTGCACGGTAATTAGTCGTGTTAAGTGTGAAACGATCAATTTAATAGCGATTATCATCGAAATAGATTTTCCAACGATGGCGAAATGAATCGCAACCGATTTTAAACTCGCGCGAGACTTACAACGTGGGGCTTCGAGTTGAGGTAGCTCGCAGTGTAGGAGTGATACGAAGTTCTTGGAAGATCGCGTATCCGTTGAAGTTCTGCAGCAAGTACGCTGGGTCTGACCCTCGAGTGAATTCTTATCGGCAACGGAGTGCCAGGGTAGTAATAACTGTGGACCGGCGTATGGACCACCGTGATCAGCCTCTTGTGAGCAATGTAGGGCAATAGATGAGGTATCCGTTTCACCTGCAGTTCGTCAACACGCAACCGATTCCAATCTATCACTATTTCGTTCTGCGATTCTTCGCTAATCGCCAGAGATTCATTAGCGCGAGGCTCCTGCTTATGTTATTCTTGTTTTTCCATTTTTTTCAAAACAATTTCTTGCTTATTTCGAGGTTTTTACTGCAATTTGCTTGAGGCTGATCGGTGCTCGATTCGAATATTCGTGTCACAAATTATTGTTTGAAATTCAATTTTTTCTTTGTCGTTTTCGATTCAACTTTAAATTGTTTCTTAACCTTCGATGTGTTTCGGCGAATAGAGTTGATTTTTATTTTAAAATTTTCGTTTCCCTTTGACGGGTTAACCAACAAAAATTGATAGAAACGATTCGAGAGATTTTATTGGTAATTAACCTCGAGCAAATAGCAGTATTTACCTTAATTCATTGAAGCTGCAACGTTATCACATCGGCCAAAGCATTTCGTGCTGAGCTGCCCCTTTTATCGTGTTCCATTCAATGGAGGCATTTTTTTTCCTCGTGTCTCTATTGGTAGCCAGCGACCAAGAGCTTTTGTTTCGTGCAAAGCGAGTTTGTTGCTGTGCACACGTTGCTTGGTAAAAGCCTCTCGGAATTTCGTCAGAGAGTCTCAGGTTTTATTGGGAATTTGCGGAAGCTCGTTTAAAAAAAAAGAGTAAAAACTCCTGCGTCCCAATTTAGCGATCCGGAAATCTATTTGCTGCGACTGTACAATGCGAGAAGTTGATCACTACGTGACTGGGATTTGTTAGTATTTGTTATAATCGTTGCCGTTTTGTAATTGAGCGATTAATCAAAGTTTTGTAGTTTACAGGATATTTTCAATCTGATTTTAAATTCAGTGTCGAAAAAGTCTCAGAAACATAATAACAGATTTTTATTTTGTTTTTTTTTTTCCAAGGCGATTGATTTCGATATTTCGATGACGGGGGGGGGGGGGGGGGGATGCATTTACTCACCTGAGTAGTCGGGGTGATCGATCGTACTGAGGGAGAGCTCGGTCGAAGCGGCGGAGAGATCGGTCTGTATGACTCCTGGGTATTGTTTAGTTGCGAAGCAGCAAAATTGTCGTTTGTTTTTTTTTTATTCATTTATTCGTTGATGAGAAATTTTGCATTTCGACGAAGCGATGAGCAGAAGCAGCATGGAACACGGGAGTCGGCGGGATAAGCACACCAAATGAAAGAAGAAAAAAAAAAGTGTAAAATACACGTTAGTATTATTGAAATCGTGAGAAAATTGCGATCTACTGAGTACTCGTTGTTGTTGCTGCTGCACTTTTTGTTTTTTTTTTTTTTTTTTTGCTTTTTGTTTTTGTTTTTTTTTTCAACATCCTTTTGCGTTTGTTAAAAATATCATTCGACGAGTCTGTCGTGAGAACAATTTAGAATATTCGTATGAGATCTGGCATATGAACGTCACGAAATCTCATTTGAAAAGAATAAAAAAGAAAATAAAAAAAATTATTATCTCTTTTTTTATCGACGTTTACCTGTGATATAAAAACCTGCCTACATGTTTATCGATATTGAAAACGTACTGAAATGTGCGCGTGCTCTCATAGAATTTGGCCAATTATCGCGTTGTGTGTCTAGCTAGATGAATGTGAAAGTTAGCATTTTTTTTTTTTCGTTTTTAGTCAAATAATATTGTTAAATGATTCGATGATTGAGTTATACATAGCGACACAAAGACCAAACTGAGGTATATATTTACGATTCGCACACGTGGATGATCAGTGATGAAACTGTGCGAGATACTAACTACGATTAAATTATTCAATAGGAAAGGGGAAGAGAAAAAAAAAAAAAAAACAAAAAAGAAAACATCGTTAGAGTTAAATTAATTAAAGTTGTGCACTTGTTGACAGAGTTTTAAAAATAATCGATGATAACGAGATTTTCACAAAATTTATACGAAACAGCTTAACTACGAGTGTTGAAAAATATAGCAATGAACATAAAACAAGTAAATTTAACGCGACTGTGCATACAAATCTTTATTGAAATACATTAAATAGTTTGTTCAATTGTCGTTAGAATATTGTTACATCGGTGCTTATTTAACGATTTTTTTTTATTTTTTTTATTCGAAACATTGTTCAAGAAAAACGTACAGCTACGTATCGAGAACGTTAACAACAAAACATTGGACGCGACTAGGAGATTAAGTTGTTATCTAAATGCAGCATGACCGATTTAAGATCGGCGTTATTCGTAAATTAATATACCGTTGGATGATTAGAAGAATATTGTAAATATGCAAAAATTCGTATCGGAAAAGAAATGATGCTTTCGGAGGACTGGACGAAAATTGTCATTTTTTCAATGATATTATTTATCAAGCGTTTTCATAAGAGAAGCCAAAGTAATTGTTTATGCTTATATAAGACGATGACGAGGAAGATTGAGGGCTCGTTTTTTAAAAATCTTCGTCGATGAATTATCGCGTTTAAGATCGATCGAAAAATCGGAGAAAGAGAGGGGGAAAAAAACGTTGTTGTTGTTGTTTTTTTTTAAACGCGGTATGAGAAGTGACGGTAGGTTGTGCCTCCGGGCAGACGACCGGAAGTGGACGACTCGTAGGACGATCTGTAGCCTCCTGGTCCACCGTAGTCCGAGGATCTCGTCGATCTCTCGGTCGAGTATGATCCATACGGACCGCTATCTCTCTTGGTAACACTCTCGGTGCTGTAGCTCGTACGCTGCGGACGGCTGTACGGATCCGAAGACGAGGAGGCACTCGAGTTGTTGACGTAGCTGTAGCTGTACTGCTCTTGGGCGGATCTCAATCCCGCAGACGGATAGTCGCGGACCACGTAATGCCGGGGCGTCTAGATTCAGGGATTATACAAGGACAACATTGGAGAGAAAGCTCCGATGCTCTATAAACTACTTTTAACCGAGGCGATAAAGCTCTATCCTATATCAATTTTTCATTATTCCTTTTTATTTTTTTGTGCTTTTTTTTTCTTTCTTTCAACTTATTTCAATGACTTCATTCCGGCTGACGCATCGCTAATTTTGTTCTTTCGTTTAATTAATATTGAAGAAAAAAAAAAGAAGTTTTTTTTTTTAAACATCTACGTATCTTGCACTGCATCTTAGCTGTCATCACAACATTGAAATCGGCTGGGATTAAGCGGGTATTTTTTATAAATGATAGAAGGATCACAAGGCTCCGGGTTAACGCGTTTTACTTCGTTCTGATCGTTTCCCCAATCGTTGAGAAAAAATAGTCCCGCTTTGAATCACCGGATTTTTCAAAGAAATCGATCAAAATGATGTTTCAGGATTCAAAAGAAACTGATTTTTGCGATACTTAAGTCTCGTGTGAACTTTTAATTTTACAATTGTTTTTCCCGAAGTCGTGAATCACTTGAGAATAAAAATTTACGAAGATCATTCCGAGGACCTAAAACACTATTATATAGACTATTCATTTAAAAAAATTAAATCAAATAATTCTTCATTGAGAGTTGCAGTAATTGATCCATTCGTAACGAATCCATTTGAATAAAGATTTTTATATTCCTGACCCAAATCGAAGTAACGTTACCCTCTGATGTCTGACAAGTGAAGAATTTTCGAAATTCAGTACCGATTCGAATCGATAGATTTGCATTACGAATTATCAGAAAGTTTTTTAATCCATAAAGATTTAATGAAATTTGTATAATTTTGTTTTTTTTTTTTCTTTGTTTTAATTTCGATCGAAGTAAACGACCTGAACGAAGAAGCGTCGAATGCGTCAGTAACGCGATTCGTGTATTAGTAAAGAACATTCCGAGTAATGGCTTCGAATTAAGCGATGCTTTAGTTGTATATATGTATTTGTCTGCATTTGATGAAATAAAATGATTCATGAGCGTTGTTATACGAGTGAAACATAAAGCTTGATTAAACTATAAAATAATGTAATATGAATGTATGTAAAAATAATGAATTAATATAAAAATTGATAGAGTATATATAAAAGATATATGCGATATACTTTCGGTATATGAGTTTGATCTGTAGACACACAACGTGCGGGCCAATTATAAGACGGAGCGCATACGCGGTATAACAGTATGCAATAATAATGTCTCCTTGTCGAAATATTCAGGACACTATGGCCTCAACGTTGAGCAACCCTTTGGAAACTTTGCCAAGAGATACACTCGGCCCGCGAGAATGCTCGGTTGCACATTTTATTCGTGTGCGAATGAGTAAGAGACGAACTAATCCGTTTGCGTGTTTTCGTTTCGTATTCTTGCGATTTTATAAGCTCGAAATTCATGAAATTTATATATGTTTAAATACAATGTATTTTACTGGATATGAGAGACGAAAAAGCTGCTCGTAAAACCGCGAGTGGGATCGGTGGTGGTGGTGGTGGTGGTGAGTGAAAAATAAGTCATCAGCTCTCTCGTAATATCGATGATTTATCTTTTATTTTTATTTCGACTGTCATCGACTCAGGTCATCCCCAATATATATATACGTACGAAACGTTTTATCTATGTATATTATTATTATTTTATTTTTATTTTTTCGAATGTGGGTCGCATCGGCGACAAACAAAAAAAATATATAAGACGAACGAAAAATACAGAGAGACGTCTAAATATAAGTCGGTAAACAACTTGTTTTAAGTGCGAATCTGCACCTGATTGATAGAAAAGAGACAGACTGAGAAATAGAGTGGGAGAGAGAGAGAGAGAAAGAAAAAGTTTTGCAATAAAAACCCTGAGATCTAAAAATATCGAAGGTCCGTATAGCGTTCGCGAGATCGAACTTTTTACTGCCTTCTTCCGTTACCATAATTATTGAATGACGTTTATCAATTTTTTGTTCAATGATCAAACAATCTCGTTTAAATCTGCGGATCTTTGCGTGATATAAAGCGAGAGACACGCCTCGATCCTCGGTAATCAATCATCACCATCTTCATCGTTGATCATTTCATTTTTTTCATTCAAATTTTTATTCGTAAAATATCCTTTTTTTTTGGTGTAATAATTATATTGATTCGTGTTCGGAGCGATTCACGGTTTGGAAAATATTTTTCAAAAGAATGTGCTTCAAAAAATGTTTGGCAAAATTCCAATATCGCTGGTTGATACAATATTTATTGTATTATATTATTGATAATTTTCAATCAATGGCATTTTACAACCATGAATCAATCCAAGTCGCTATTTCTTGATCTTCTTCAATTATTGCTCGTTGAAATATTGGAACAAAAAACATTTTCTAACCAAATGCAAAAACAATAATCTGATTAATTTTTATCTTCTTAGAAATTTCGCAAAAATGTTATTCAAAACGAATTACGACGACTTCAAAGAAAAATAACAGAAAAAGGCCATTAAAAAAGCCTTTTACCATCCTACGAATCAATGACTTGCTAAATACAGTTTAAAACGTTGATTAAAGTTAACAAAGTATGTATGGAAATTCCATAAATCTTCGGTGACAGCCGAGTGACTAATAATTGAGATAAAAAATTTCATAATTTTGAGTAAACGTGATAAAAATATGTTTTAAAAATGTGAATAATTTCATGCGAATAGCGAAATTGAAATAGTGCCAAAATATCGTTGATACGAAACAAAAAAGTATAATAAAATTGTATACGAGCTTGATAAAAAGAAATTCTTGAATGAATAAGAGTGTTTGTGTCGAGTGTTGGATGGTCAGGTGTTGTCGATTAATGTCGTCCATCGACAGTTCGTCTTAGAATCGATACCAAGAAGGTTGTTGAAGTGCGATGAGGATTCTGGTGCGACCGGTTGCTGGTGTCGTCGCGTGCCTGTGACCTCCTGGCTGTCTCGAGAGTATACCCTTCTCGAAAACGTGACCCTTGGAGGCTAATTCAGCGGCGGGATCCAAGCCGACCTTCGATATGGTACCACCTTTGATCAATTGTCTGGTGTGATCATTATTGGCAACGTTTTTGCCCCTAACAGTGCCCTCTTTGTCCTTGATCGTGACATACTGATAAACCTCCTTCTGGGGATCTTGTTTCTTACGACCCCAGACGGTAAATGGTTCCGGGACCAAAGACGGGCGTGGTACAAATGGAACCTTTTCCCAAGGGAACGTTTCGGGCTTCTGCAAACATTATTTATCGATTCCACATTTCTTTTCGCATTGGAATCTTCTCTTCGATTTTTCTTCATTTTTTTTTTTTGTCTATTTTTTCTATTTTTTCGTATCGGCCATCCTTTTTTTTTCTATAGTTCTTTCGTGCACTATATATTTCTATCGTGCATTACTTCTCGTGATCGTCCAGCGTTCTCTTCGCGTCGTAAGAGGCTTATAGCAAGAGCTTATTCATTGACTTCCACCCACGACTCTTCTCCTCGTCTAATCACCTTGTTCGTTCGAAGCTTTTTGTACTTAATTTTTATTTTTATTCGTGATGCAATCGACCCGTAAATCGTTCTCCACCGAAATTATACTCGTTAAATCATCGATCTGTTGATACAGATATATGGCATAGAGCTATATACTTCGACGTTTTTAGACCTCAGGGCTTTCGTCGTGATCGCGAATGTGCGTTAGAATTGAATTTTGCTATTATTACATTTCATTAATTAGACAAAACGGTGATCACCGTTCTTGGGCTTCGTAAGAAAGAGTACGAGATATGGACAAATCTGTGTGTACGATGTACTTCGAATTTTCGCATGATTATTATTAGCATTTGGCATCTGGTTATCATTCAAAATTAATCGTCAATTATCGTAATCTACGGTGAGTCTTTTTTTGAGCTTCTAAGCATTTGCGTTGTTGTTATAATCATTATTATTATTATTGTTATTATTAAGGTTGATGATGAGAAATTTTGGTTTGATCGTCTTCGCGCGGCGCTCGTGAGGATCATCGACTCAAAACGCAATAGTCTCGCCTATCGATTGATTCTTTTTCGTATATATACACGTATAATCTGCCACACTCGCTCGTGAAATTCTCACCACTCGAGGAATGCCTCTACGAAAATACCTTTTCCTAGACTTCATCGTGGATTTGTTGACTACCTCTATTTTCTTGTCGCCGCACCCCTCAACGCGAGACACAATGAATTCTTTTCGATTCTGTTCTTCTTAGCATCGAAATTTTGAGCTCTCATAGTCAAATAAATATTTTTATAATCTTTTGAACAATAAAAGTCTGCTATTCAAGGCTCTAGCTCTGATTTGATTGATTATCTTGAACGCGATCTATTCATGATAATCCGTTGACACAGTTGAACCCCGAGCGACGAGTTCGGAGTAACGGAAAGTTTTTTTTTTTCAAACGAGTTGGAGATTATGATCTCCAAAATGATATCGAATTGAAAAATTTCTCGTTATTCACGAGCTCGTTTACGATTATGAGTGACTTAAATCCGTAGGCTAGTCGGACGGTATATTTTCCTGCGTTCTTCATCGAGTTTCGAGGTTTTTTTTTTCCTCCTATTTGTATTCCTCCCTCTGAATCAGAGATCGCGAAAGCTTGATTTTCTGTCTGAATATTATTTTATACTCGTTGATTTTAGAGTATACTCGTCTTGATAAAATTAATTGTGGTTGCTCGTTTTGTAATAACATTGAGAACGAGGCTTTGAAATCGTCACGTATAATTGCAAAACAGAAATATCATTATTTCAATCGTTTCTGAATCCTCTCGGAGAGAGAGAGAGAGAGAGAGAGAGAGAGAGAGAGAGAACTTAACAATGAGCTTTAAAAGTTGATGAGAAAAAAGTCTGAAGAAGAGGTGACACATTATTTTTAGGCCGCCTTCGAACGACGTTGATCTTTGAAACTTTTGATAAATGTCCAGAGTTCGGGTCCCGGATAATCTATTTAAAATTTCTGGAAGGGCATCGCTCTGTCGCACTCAAAAATATGTTTTTTTAAATTTTTTTTTATTGTTTCGTGTATCGCTGTTCAAAAGTAGACAGGAGTCGAGAGGGCGTTGGGAATAGATCGCAAAAGTTCTGACGCAACCGGCGAATGCGTGAGAAAAAAAAAACACCGTTAAAAAAGTTAATCTTAGAAAGCTAAAAAAAGCTCGTTTATATTGACTTTTTGGATTTGTTTTGTCGGATCCCGTGATTTCTGCAATTCAGCGGGAATCGCGTGGACAATCGATCGATCGGCTTAGTCTCGCGATCGACTTTTTTTTGCTTTTTTTTTTTTGTTTTCATCAGACCAAATCTCTCATGTTTTTTATTCGTAGAAAAGGAGAGAGAAAAAGAAAAATTGCGAAGATTGAGTGTATGAATTTCTGTGTGACGAGGTGGAATCGCGAGCGAGTGTTAAAGAGTGGGGAAAACCGCGGGCATCCGGACGCCGCCCCGACTAAATTAGGGCAGCGTAACGCAACACCGACGACCGCGCTTTTGCCCTCCGCCTCACCGCACCCTTCTCTCTCTCTCTCTCTCTCTTTTACGTCTGTGAGACTCGGCGAGAACGAGCTTTCCACCACGCTCAATTCTCTACATGCTTATTTTTTATCCTTCCTGACAGATACTACGCGCATCCGAACCTACCAAAAATTAATTTTTCAAAGACCCATTTCGATTCCCCAATAAACTGTGCCCTCGTGGTACAAAAATTTCATGGATACATCCATAATATTTGTACTTTTCGAACATTCAATTTACCAAGTTGGAACTTTCTATGGATAATAGTGAAAAATGAATAAAAACATTGAGAGCTATGACGTCGTTCTTCAATTGGACTTTCTTTTAGTACATTTTTAAATAATTGCTTCGCGAAACAGTTTCAACGCCATTATTTTTCTTTTCCAACAATTCCGTTTTTTTATGTTTTTTTTCCTCAGTTTCTTGTTGTTGTTTAAAACTGATTATTTCTTCGTTGGGCATATTGAAAGCCACAAAATGACAAGTGTTAGTATCGAGCCTGATACTTTTCTAATTTTTAATGAATCTATTGATAATCAATGCATCGATGAAATTGAAAAAAGATTTTCGATAGAGTGAAAAATGGTTGCTCGCGGTTAAGAATAGTAAATACGTCGATTAAATTCGCCGCCGATTGGCTGATATTTTTATTATCTTCGTAGGTTAATTGATCGCACTATCAATATCAATTAAGAATAATTTCGGATCATCGAGTGAATCGAATGAAATCGATTAACCAAGCGCTAAACGAAGCAGGTTATCGTTGAACCACTAAAACTTAATAATCCATTCGATGAAAGATGAATTTTGTGTTTAAATTGAAAATGGCTTAAGCCTCAATTCCATTGAAGCAAAACTATGTCATTGATGCTGGTAATGTATACGAGAAAGATGCTCCAAATTCTCGGATAAAAAGGTCCGAATACTTGAATCTCAAAGTCAACTTTGTTATACGGATCTTTGCACCTGTTCAAAAACGGGGAACGAATCGTTGAAGAAACGAGAATAAATTGGTACAAATGTCTGAGATATGTTAGCCTGTACAAGAATTTCGTCCGAATTTAATTTTATGACTAATACTCATTACTCGCTCGGTCGCGACTCGCAGTCAATATCTCAGCCAGAATTTACGATTGTGCAATTCGGCGTTGCCAGAATTCACCGATCGTTCTAGATATCGTGCATCGCATCAGCTTTATGTTATTTTTTTTTATTTTTTTTTTCTTCTTTTCTTTTCTTTCTTTTCCCCACATATATACGCATATAGAAATCTTTTGATTTTTATTTTTATAAATGCTTTCAGTGTGCGCGATCCAAGATTTACCGGATCTGTGGAAGCATCGTCGGCTAAGTTTAAAACTCGATGGCTCCCGGAAAATGGCCGCGTTTCTTATAAATAGACGATCTCTTTCTCTCTTTCTCTCTCTCTCTCTCTTTTACCTCAACTTTCCCTCCCGTGACCCCTGACCCTCTTGGCGAACTATTAATATTCATCCTTAGTCTAGAACCGATTTAACGGCCATTCGGTACAGTAGTAGTTGAAAAAAAAAAAAAGAAAATCGTGAATCGAATTGGTACGAAGAAAATTGGCGTAAGAAAAGTATTGAGATTACGGCGATCCGTGCGCCGACGATCGACAGCAGTTTTAAACGTTGTTAATAAATGATAATAATGGCTCATTTGCTATCAACGAATTAGCCTCAAATGAGGCACGGATCGAGTTCAGGATAAACAAAAATCGGATGACTTCCGGTCAACAAAGTGCCTTTAAGATCGAAAATAAACTAACCACCGAGATAAAGAGAAAGAGAGAAACAGAGAGATTATCGCGGCTCAATGCCAACTGTCTGTGTAGTTATCTGCGGTCACGTGCATAATGTCATTCCGTAATTGGCCGATGTCAAAATGTCGAATCTCTCGGGCGTTCGTTCCTCCGCTTTCTTTACTCTCCTTAAGTTTTCGCGCGCTCAATTTTATCTTATCTCTATACATTTAATTTCTCCATTATCCTAAAAAATTATCGCCTTAGCTTAATAAACATTAAGGGGGTTGGCTACACACAACAATGTTGCCATGTTAAAAGCATAGGAAAATTCTAAATGATTAGAATTTAATGAAATTTGGTGAGCATATTCTTTTCGATTAAATATGAATATAAAAATTTTTTAAGATTTTTCATCTACATAGTTTTCGAGTAATTTAACACTAGAGTTTACATCCGTAAGCATAGGATTCTGATATATATAGGTATATCTTTTGCATATTGTTAACTCCAATTATTCGACAACTATGTAGACGAAAAATTTGAAAAAATTTGTCTCATTGCATTTGATGCTAAAGAATGTTATCACTTAATTTTATTAAATTCTTATCATTTCGTTGTTTGTAGCCACCCTCCTTAAACAAAAATTGTATATTCACCGCAAATGCACAAAAAAAGATTGAGAAATCAATTCTCGTTTACGATCCCGGTCGCATCGGGACGCTATTTTTTGAGTCTTTCGATCAAACGTACATCGATCTTATTTTTTTTTTTTACAGAGAATAAAAAAAGGTACACACGTCACAACAGAGGTACACAACGACAAATATGTCTTGGCTGTATTCACATATATATATAGTGAAAAAGATTTACACGTTATTACGAACGAGCATCGAACGTTTATGACGTCTGTTATTGACGGTTTTTTTTTGCTGCCCTTCCGTTTTGGTTAGCTCACGTTCGCCGGTGCGCAAAACAATGATTTTCTTATCAATCGTGCATTGGACCGATCAATCATTCGATTAATCGTATTTTCTTACTTCCTTTTCAGCCATTTTGTAGGTGAAGTATGAGCCCAAATAAATGAATATCAGATGTGAAAAATTGATATAAACTTTTGTAAATAAATAATGTGATCAGAGTCGAGTGTGGAAGTTTTGATAAACTTTTACGGATTGACGAGTATGCTGTTTCATCGTTTTACCAATAAATTTCAAGCATCGATGTTAATTAATAATTATCAATAGATTACTCGTTCAAAACCCGAATGTCCGAATAAATGTAGAACGAATAATACCAAATGATTTTACTAATTGTAATTCGTTTCTCTCGTGTTCTATTCTTTCGTCTAAGCCTCTCGCTCGCCGTTATTCATTTTTTTTTTCTAATTTTTTACAAACGAACGAATGCATCTATATCTTGCGATATAATACTACCGAGTCTCTTGATAACACGCGAGAACGCCGCACGATCCTCGGATGTATATATTTCTGTGCTTTTTCAATGATATGCTCTCAAGCGAATCTACCACCATTGGGTGCTCAAAATACGAGCGCGAAAGTCCGTGCAAAGCCGCGTTAAACTACCGCATGCATCCCCATCAATTTTGTTATCTCTATTTACTCGATTTTATCAATTAAAAAGCGACTATCAGGGACCACGGATTTCTCTATGGAGTAGTAGCGCCAATAGGAACAAAAATATTTTCGAATCGATTATTTTTCTGTTTTTTTTTAAATTAAAATCCAATTTATCGTTACAAATGAATAAATTTCTGTACGAAAATTACTGCGTTACGTTACAGAAATATTTTTACTTACAATTTTATGAATTTTCTATATTTTTTGAGCTTAAACTTTTTTCAGTCGTTGATCAAACTCTTCATTGATAAATATTGAATTCATTGCTGTCGAATAGATTCAAATAAACATTTCAATCGCTCATTTTTTTTTTTTTTTTTCTTACTATTCTTCGAACTGAAATTCTCTTCCAAATTGGACATTGTTCATTCATGTATTACGATAAATTTCATTAAATCGATACGAAAAAAATATATATATATATATTTTATCGTTTCCTGCAAAGCGATTCCGTATTTTCTCATGTCAAAAATAATTCAGAGATCGATAAACGGTCGTCAAAAATGTTTTTTTTTTTTTCTTTCAATTCAACGGTGCGAAAACGCGTATCTACTTGAGAATATTTTCAATGTTTACGTGTAATCGTGAGTGTAAAATAATGGAATTTGAAACGTTTGAGACTCTTGAAAAAGTGCGAGAGGTATCAATGAGTGTGGAGACTGGATCATGTTTTTCTTTGGCTCCTCCATTCGTAAGTATAGTAAAATGTATTTTGAAAAAACGGGAACAATCTAAATAAAGCAAGCACGCAATGTGTATACCAGCGAGAAGGTTTACCCGGGAACACAGGGGTGTTAGTGTACGCCTTTTTTCTATGACATCTCGTTATATATATATGCATATATAACTATAAATACATATATACGTATGAAAATGCACGCTATCAAACACAATTTTCTCGTCTCTTTTTATTGTAAAAATAATTTCACTTTTACGTGTGAATAAATGATCGAGCGAATTTGGATCACATGAACAAATATAATAAAGAAATTGTTATTTCTTGATGAAAACAATGAATGTGATTTTAAAAGGAAAAAGTAAACGATCGAAAGGAGACTTAAATTTTGATTTAACATAACGGAACATTGAATAAAGAACAGAGGCGAACGGTTACCGAGAAAAAATGAGATAATTGGTGTAATAAAAATCGAAAGAGTGTTGAAAAAAAAAAAAAAAAAGATGAAAAATCGAAAATTTTTATAAAAACGATGAGTTATAAGGAGAATAGTTAGGAGAAAAGTGCGTAGAAGAAAACAGAACCGGATGGGGAAAGGTATCCAAATTAGCGAAAATCATTGAATCCACAGGAATAACTTATTTCTGTGAACGAAATAGGCTGAATAATAGATAAATCGTGCGAGTATTTGGGAATATTGAAATAGACTGACCGTGACGGTGTACGACGTCGAGATCGGCCGAGTGTAGGGTCGTCGGGTCGTGTAGAAATCGCTCTCGTAAACCATTTTCGATGTTTCTCGTTTATCCGTCTTCTTGAAGATTATCGATTAACAACTTGTACGTTGTATTCGCAGATTCGAAAAATAATATTTAAAAATTAATTAGGGAGATAAGAAACAACGAATGTTTCCTTCCCGTCGATGTTGATTTCGCGTTAACGAACGGACAGGGGATGACGGATAGGGACTGGGGATTTTCGTTAGGTCTTTATCCGCGTGACAGAAGATCCACTCTGTTACTCGATGATGTGTTCGCGGTGGTAGTTGGTACCGTTCTGATTCAACACGCGGTTTTAACGACGCTTCGAGATGCTCTCGATGCGGCTCTTGATGTCGTTTTCTTCTTCTTCTTCTTCTTCTTCTTCTTCTTCTGCTTCTTCGTCTTTAGCTTCGCCTTCGTCTATGTCGCTCACACCTTAAATCATGCATCTCTCTCCCTCTCTCTTCCTCTGACTCGTATCTTTTCTCTCTTTAGTCTCATCCACATGCCGATTTTCTTTTCGCTAAGCTCCGCACCAACACTCTCATTTTCCTCGTCGAAGTTTCCTCCTCAGCTCAGTACGTATTCGTCGTCGTCGTCGTCGCCATCGCCATCGCCATCGTCATCGTCGGCTTCAAGCTCACACTCGCCGTAATTGCGTCACGAAAGTTTCGCGCGCGCACATACCTTCTTACACCCACAACAGTCTTCTCATGATGCATCGAAATAAATAGATTCGTGTTAAGGTTGCACACGACCTCCTTTTTTTTTCGCACTTTTACTTAGCGTTTGTTTATTGGCACGATCACACGCGTCAACCCTATAACACAATCCCATCCCTTTTCCACACCTCCCCAACATTCTCAACTCTTAATCATTAAATCCAGCTACAAGGTCTTCCAATTTTACGACATTGAATTTTACCACTCGCTCATTTTCAGACATTTTTGTTAAACTCAGCAAGCCTTCTATTACGAATTTTTTAGTATATTTTATTGAATAATTTCATTTTTATTTTATTTATTTTTAAATATTATTTTTTTTTTTTTTTTCTATTTAATACACTTGTCTCGAAAGAAAGAAGAAATTTTACCATTTTTTCCCCTTTCTTCTCCATATTTTCATACATAAAATTCAAAGTATTTTAGGAATACGGAAAGTGACGGATAACGATTTAAGGTATTTCTCTTGCACGGGTCCAAACACTTGACGGAGAACTGATTTTTATTTACAGCAAAAGTAAAAGTGCATGCGAATGGACTGGAAAAATTTCAAGCGGCGTTGACGAATATTTATCAAAGAATTTCAACTTTGAAGAGCGTAAAATTTGTATGGGAGCTTACGCATCACCGCATTTCTATTCAATAATTTATAGACTGAATACCTCTAAATATCTGATACAAAATGTCTGACGCATAGAAAAAATTATAAAGAATCTGTCAAGACTATAAAAATAAGAGGTAACCGAGTGTTCGAAGAAAATATTAACGATTAAAGTTGTAAAAATGTCATAAGCTATTCGTAAACGCGACATGCCAGAGGTTAGGTTCGGCAACACTTTAAACTGTTTAATTAGAGAAAAAAAAATTGATTCCTGGTTGCTGTGATGCGTAATAAATGGATTATAATGCATTTTTGTTAAGAGCCAGTCCAAATTTCACATGATCAGCGAGTGCTCTACTTATGCGCCCACAAAATACGGCCCTTCGTAAAAGGAATACTTAAACGATTTGTTTTTTGCTACTGAATTGTCATGAAAATATTGAAATACGAAGATGGACTGTAAGCTTTGCCTTCCGGGAACGAAAGCTATTTTTTTTTCATATTGTCGATTTTTTCGTGGATCGTATCACTTTTGTTTTTTTTTTTTTACTGAATGGTGAAAAAAGAGCGTGAAACACTGAAAAAAAAAACAGGGAAATAGACTTTCTCGAAAATGCTTAGGAACTAGACATGCGAATCGCTTGTTTAGTTTTGGGCTTAACCTCTGTCTACATGAAAAAAATATGTGCACATTAACTAAAAAAAAGTATCAGGGCATTTCCTGAGGCATCGTTCCGTTAAAAAAGTCAATTATTTCTGTAATTTAGAAGTTCTATTTGAAGCATTAATTTCGTGACAAAAAGAAACAGGTTTGTAAAAAAATGCATTTTTGCTGCTTGTCAGTTTGGAACATCATTGGTGTTTTTTTTTTTTTTTTTTCATGAGCAAAATAACGTGGAAATCACGAAAAAATGCGGTCGAACGAATCATAAATTTTCATGAGTATTTAAACGTCCTCTCAAAATTCTATCCGGACGTCCTTCGCCGTGTATCTGTGTCAATGTCACAGGAGAGCTGCACAAAAGTTTTTAAGAATTTCTTATACGCAAGTTTTTTATACTCACGAGAGCTAAACTTGCGTGGTTGAACGGGCAGCTTTTTTTTTCTGTGGTTGGCACTTCGGCAAGGCTATTCATAAACACACGAATAAAATACAAAAGTTTTAAAAAATTCTTATTAATCACAGTGACTCTTGTCAAGGTCGACAATTTTAAAACCAGGCAAATTTATTTAAAAACCTCATAATTTTTCAGCTTTATTATTAGTTCATAGTTTTTATTATTTTTGTATTGAAAAACAAATGTTCCATTCAATTTTCATTTTATTTATTATTTTTTTTTTATATTTTTATATTTTTTTGAAAAAATTATTCGTTTTTAAACGAATTCTGTATCACTGAACGTTTCGCGTAACCGGAAAAGGGTATCTATCTATATTTCCCGTTTCTCAATATTATTTCGGATTGACGTAAGCTGAATCCACTTTATATTGGAATCGCTGATTCATCATATTTTCATTGTATCCACGTAAATGTCACTGTCACTGTATTTCTGTCAAATTCTTCTCGATTTATATCTTAAAGTCGAGAATTTCCGGAAAATTTCAAACAAATATATAAAGCAAGCACCATATGCCTGATGAAAGCAGGTTATTTCGAATAGAAATCAACTTGGTTATGTTTCGATTCTGTGAGTAGCTTATTCTTGGGTATATTCACCGTAATTTCTCAAAAATTTTCTAGAAAACTTTTCAAATGATTCGAATAAGTTTTTCTCGTTAATCTCAATGTAAATCTGACACGGATGATACGAATTGAAACCCAACACCTCGATGTTTCAAATCATCATAGCTGAGTGACAAATTACAATGCGCAGGACTCATCTATGTTCCCTGTGGTTCAGAGATTACAATTTTTATTATTCAGCCGTTGTTATGGAATTATTTCTGACATGAGACTGAATAATGATCTTGATGTTCTTGACTTTCTCTCTCTATCTCTCTTTCTCGCTCTCTGTCCAACAATAAGAAGAATAAACAAATCAACAGTCGAATCGTGATGAATAATTTTTTTGTGTACATAGAATCTGCAACCTCCGACGTAAGATAAATCGAGAACTTCCTGAACTGGCCACTACGAAAAGCGCCATGTGAGAAGAACCAGACAAACAACACGAAAACCCCTTTCATGGGAAGTTTTGCTGTTCATCTCCGATAGAAATAGCATCCAAGCTTTTTAAAAATAGTTTTGAAATAACAACTTTTGTTTCGCCGTTCAATTTTTAAAAGAAATTCAAACCGATGTTCGTTCGTTCTCAATTATTCAGTATCAAATGCTCAATTTTCCGAACATTGTTGTACCTATAAAACAGCGCGATGTCTCAACACGGTGCTGCCTTACAAACGTATAACCAAGAACTCGTTAAATGTCAGTGTTTCAAAAAATCTACAAGCTCACTCTCGTTTCTTTTTTTTTCTCTAATTTTTTTTTTGTTTCTTTCGTCTCTCAATAACTGTGTTACAATTAATTGAATACAAAAAATTTCCCAGGTTTGGAAGAAATGAAAACGAGACGAAACGAACTTCAAACTCAAATTGATTCTCAGGAAGAAGAGAAAAATCATTTGCAACGAGAAATCGAGAAACTATCATACAAGTTAACGCGTGTCGATGACAGTCTCAACAAAAGGATCGCCGTAAGGAATGAATATGACAAAATTATAGCCGATACAGAAGCTGCGTATCTAAAGGTCAGTTGTAAATTCATTTTTTTAACCGTATAAACAATAACAAAATACCATTTGCTCCAGTAGTGGAACAATATAAAATTCACTAAAACTTTTCAAATCAACAAAAATGTTATTTTTCATTTTTGAAAACTCAGGGTCAAGAATTTTTTTATAGCTACTCGAACCCACAATAAATATATGTGCAATTATATGGTTCGCAATTATGTCATTGCATAGTCAGAGTACAGTTCAATTACAAAGCAGAGTTGAATCAATGTCAACGAAAAGCTTAGTTTATTTTCACTCTATCGTTAAATTTTGACTGTACAATCTTATAATTTCATGCAAAAAGAATTTTTCTTATCATCTGTATTCTCATTACTAGTGTTATGACTTAAAATTCGTCCTGCTTTATGCCAATTCTTCTAGTCTCAAATGAAAGGTTCTTTTATTTTCTTATGAATTTATAGAATATTCTTCAAAAAACTGGAACTTTGCTACTAAATTTTCATTCCTAAAAGACTTGAATTCCCAAACTTAGATCTTAAATTTTAGAGTCACCTAATTCAACTGTGAATTATATTGTTAGTTATCGAAGATTATCCTGCTTCGTCAAAGCAGTAATGATACTCAGCTGAGATTTTACCAAAAGGAAATTTTTTCTCTGTTACTATGATCATCTTTAATGTTATAAACGTCTTTCTTAGTTTTAGCGTTGTTCATATTTCAATAAGAAATAAATGAAAATGGTACGAATCAAGCTTCGAAAAAGGAATTATTATCCGTCACTGTTTTTCATAACTCATTCCATAGAGAATTTTCTAAATTCTCGTATCATTGTGTCTAATTCTTGATTATTGTTGAAACTGAGTTTACTCCATTTTTCGAGAAAACATTTCAAACTCAGTAAATCGATACCTTTGCGTAATTCGAACGTCGATTAGTATTTTGAAACAACAATATTGGTGTATTCGAGAGAGGAAAAGGAGGATGTAAAATAAATGCATGTTAATTTTATTTTGCATTGAATTTAGAGCTCTAATTTTGATATTAATGTTGCAGATATTAGAAAGTTCGCAAATCCTGTTGAACATGATAAAGAGGGAAGCAACTAGTCTGGATCAAACGTTAATAAAAGCCACAATGGCGAAGCAAGAAATGTGTGAAATTAGAAAATGAAGTATATTTAAGAACATTACATAAGCCATAATAAGCCATAAGTCGAAGACTGAGTCATGAAGGAAGGACCAGAGATTTGATCAAATGAGTACAAAAGTTGTAAATACTTTGAGTATGTTTATAAATAAGAGACCAAGTAGAAATGAGGCTGTGCTCAATTTTACGAGCAAGTCTATTTATATGTATACAAATTACAATTTTTCTTTACATTTTCGTTTTTTACTGCTAGATAATACATTATATGTGATTGTGTGATTGGGAAAGATGTACAAAACGTTTGCGTGGACGTGATCAGAGCGATACTCGAGCATTTATAAATAATATTTTTTATTAACATTTCAACGATGTATGTTTTATTGCTATTTAGCGAAACACTATTTTAGTATTACACGCCCGAGACATTTGTTTGCACACGACTGATCATTCGTCCAAGGAAGAATGTGTCGAAACAAATGTTTTTCGTTGTATATAATCCACTACGACTATGAAAGCAAATGAGACTCATACATTTTTCTTCATTATCCGTTAATGGGAAAAACAAAATAATTATTTGACATAACTTGAGTAAGAGTTTTTCATTTTCCTTTTAATGAACAAATTTTTTGGAATACAAAAATTTTTAAGGATTAAATGACACGTGTTACTCAGCAAATAACTTTGCACGATTGAAAATTCGAAACTTCGCAAATGGACAGTGTATGAAAAAATTCAGCCAACTTTGAAACTTCGCAACATTGATTTTTCGTTATAATATTTTTGAAACATAATTCACATATTTTTCTGGCAAAATGTTCTTCGATGAATAATGAACCCATGAAATGGGTTCGATCATTTTTCTGAATGCGTAAACATTTTTTTTTTTCTTTGACGCATGCCTAAAACTGTTTAAGAAACTCATGTAAAATCTTATACTCTGCACACGTACCTATTGAGGCATTGAAAGATCAATTTTTCAAGTACTCCTAATGTGAAAAATATAAAAACCTCAAGATTTAATCGGAAAGAGTTCTCAACAAAAAGAAAAAAATTCCGATCATTTTAAACGTAAACTATAAAAATTAACAAATTTTCTCAACAAGATAAAATCAAAATCATCCAATTATTTCTTGAAATATTTTTTTCAGTTCGTTAATAATTTGTTGGTAATGAATACTCATATTCGAAGAGCGAAGAACCGATATTCGCTCAAAAAGTGATCAACGAATCCTATGAACGAGAAAGTTTGCACGTCAAATTTGAATATATTGATTCAAAAGATGAATTTGTAATATTCAGTCATTTTTTAAACTATATTGTGAAACTACAATCCTAATCTCAGTATTTGGTATAATTAATTATAGAAAAAAAAAAACATTATCTGAGATTCTAGAGGAACAGATCAGTGGAAATAGACCATTAGAAAGATATCACTAATTTTCAATGCTAAATATCAATTTTGTAGATTTCTAAAGATTTGTAATGTAGCACGACGATGAAGATTTCGAAGAAACATATTGAATTAGAGATTCAATATAAGTTAAGCATTTCCCAAGGATTTTTGCTCTTGCCAGACTGACATTAATTCCTTAGGATCGTCATAGCCGTGAGACGTTATAACATACTTGTAATTGTACTTGGTGTAATCTTTTTTGTAAAAATGAAATTCGTCACAGTGGAAAGGTTCGATGTCCGCTTTTTTTGCGACAATGCCGAGGAATATATCGTCGAATTTGAAATGTTGAGTGTAGAGACTCGCGTAATACATATCGAGAAGAGCTTCCTTTGACAGAACGTAAGATCCTGCTGTTACGTAAGGAGGCCATAAATGATATGGATATTCTTTCAGGGAAACATACCACTTCGAAGTTCTGTGTCTATGAGGCGAAGAGACGAATACGTAGCCAGCAAAAAGTCTCACATCTTCTGGTAATTCAAGATCAAAAACTTGTCGTTTTTTTCTTATTATATTATCATTCGTAAAAGTTTCATTTTTCGGAGATTCCGCATAATATTTTAATTTTTTATCTACATCAGAGAGATCGGTGGATGAATTTTGTAAATTTGCTGCCAATTCCTCGGTAACTGATAGCATTAATTGGTCAGTTTTGTTTGAAGATTTTAAAGTTTTTGAATTATTAAATAATTTCGTTTCAACCAGCGACTCAGTAGCTCGTTCAGTGATTTTTGTTAGAGGAAAGCTTCGATTTTCCAAATTTTGCCAATCTAATTCGGTCGCGTCAGTTGCCATGTCCGAATTTTTAATCTCCCTTTTTCGAGCTGCCATTCTACTTGGCTCTTTCAAGTAATCCGGATAAGACGCAGGATTTCTAACGAACCTTAGAACGTTTTTAACCGATACGTAAATGTCGTCATCGAGGAACATGTAAAATTTGGCGTTGGTGCAATGTTCCACAGCCCACTTGAAGCCCATCATTGTTTTAAGAGTATTGTTGTAGTAAGTGTCAACAAAATCGGCTTGCAAAATGTCTTTGAATTTCTCTGACTCCTCGTTGATTTTTTCAGCGAGATCGTGGTCCCAATCATTTGTACCGAGTAGAAATAATAGTCTGGTCGGTACGTCGAAGAATCTCTTGCCGAAACCCCATGAATTTCTTATTCCTTTTCTCCTGTTGAAATTCTTTGTCGCCGATTTGACCAGGAATACAAATTGCAGCGTACGAAAATCTGGATCTACGCACTTGTCTTTAGGGTTATGTATAAATGTGTAATTGTACTCGTTTATTGGATCAACTTCTGGCTTTTTGTTGTGTCTCAAAGCTTCGATAAAAGGCTGTATATCTCCGTGGTAAGGATATATAAAATTATCGTTGTAAGGCACTTCGAAGATATGAGTAAATGCCCCAAACACATCGAGCATCATAATCACACCGACTGTTGCACAAACGTACTTCAATTGGATTCTTCGCAGACATCGTAACAATTTTTTAAAATATGGTTGTAAGAGACAGAACATCCTGTCGTTAAATATTTCACATTTCTTCGATGGTCCTCATGGTTCTTTCAATAATACCTGAAACAATGAGCAACGGAATATGATGTCAGTATTTATGGCATAACCATGGTAATCTGAAATTTTTTTGATACCATTCTCAGAGGAGTCTATTGGTATTTTTTAAAAACATAATTATACTCAATTTAATGCGAATTAGAATTATTTTCTATAATGTATGAAATGACAGTTTGAATTGATTAGATTCCATTGGAAATATTAAAAATGTGACATTTCTGATTAGAATTGTGCAAGAAATTTAATCACGTTATAATTTCACGAATTATTCTTTTAAAAAATTCAGTTGCCCTCTTAAACCTTCATTACTATAAATTTTTCTCATACTTGAGTAATCAGACGCTGAAAACATTTATTTATTTTTATTCGGAGGTTATGTTTTTATCACAATTGAACGTCATTGTGATTGGAATTTCTCAGCTGCACCCATTCCGATTTTTCTGATTGTTTGTGAACAGTCACTTGTTTACATAGGATAAATTATTCGAAGAAATTTGATAAAATTAGCATTTTTCGTATGACAAAAAGTCCTACCAGTCAAAATTTCAGGTATATGATTCAATTAATTCTTAATTGACCACCGTCACCGTCACCCGCACGTCAATTTGACAATCATGAGAACATAACCTCTGAATTTACCCCTTTCATGGTTACCTCGGTGTTTTGGATATCTTTAGTAAACTCCTATCAGGATCTACCGAAATGCTGTTGTTATTTTTCGCGGACCAAGAATATTGCATGTATGTTCATTAAAAATATTCATAGAAACGTTAAAGAACTTTCAAAATAAATCGCACAATAATTAGCACGTGGAAATAATTCGACAAGTGCTGAACATTATTGACGTGTGCTTTTAATTAAACTAAGAAGAGAAGTACGAGTACGATATAGAAGTTAAAACAACTGCAGTGCGATAAATAGAAGAATTTGTTTTTTCACCTAAAATCATTTTATTTGTCATCATTGCACGCGAGAACATTGAATTGCAAGAGAGTCATTGATTTGACAACGGACTGTAACTGATCAAAGATATTGAAGTTTGTTTATTTTGATTGCGATAATAGCAACAACGTGTGCGAAGTGTTTGAAAAAGTACAACATGTATACATGAATAGTGTACATATTTTGAAAAGAGCTTGTGTGCCCGCGCCAGTCGCCATCTTTGAGTAGGTCGAGAACTATAAATGGATCAAAACTGAAACTATTGAAATATGCTGGTAAATTATCGTGACTTAATTTGCTAAAACGATCGACACATTTGGCATATAAATTGTGCAATTGCATTATGAAAGTGTTGTTTGGTTGAAATATAATTGCGAGGAAAAGTTCAACGACCCCGGGGTAATTGTGACAAGAGGAGGCCCTGTACCGGCCATGTTTATATGCGCGTAGTGAATTTGAGCTGGTGTATCCGAAATTAAGAGTGTTTTTTTCTTCGGGTTTAAGTGGCCGGGAAAAAGCAAAGGATTTTTTGTTCATCTCAGTGAATAATTGGAGAACGGAGGATTCGTTATGGAGACCAGTGAGAGGGGTGAGTAAGATAAATAATTGTCATTACAACATAGCAATATTGAGCTCTGACACAAATCCGGGACTGGGGGGCAATGGCAGTGTCAGGGTCGAGAAGCGGAACTAGTTCAGTGACCGCTTTTCCCTGGATATATTTTCACAGATTTTATTGAAATAATTCAAATAATGGTTATTTCTAAGCCTCGACAAGGCACAAACATCGTATTGTGTCCGAAAAGCATTGTTTTCGAATTGGGGTGAATGGTGTAGAAAAAAAAACATCTTATCCAGATTGTATCTATGTCAAGCGGCTTAACTTTTTGGCATGACTGTACACGCTGCTCCTTGCTCTCTCTCTCTCTCTCCCTCCTTTATATTACGGTATGCATGCTTTACGAAGCTAGGCCATCTCGTATACACGCACACGCGATACGAAAAATGAGCGGTTTTTTTATGTGCGTTTCTTTAATAAAAGTCATGTATTTTTTTGTACGATCAACATAGATATTATCATAACCAGGCCAATCACATTTGATTCAGATACGCCGTCGAGTCATCTGAAAGTTGAGCAGGTTATGGAACCCCATAAACTCATAATTTATCTACTTTTCAGATAAATCGATACTCGAGTAATGATATTTAAAAAAAAAAAACACGATTTCTCAAAACACTTGTTGAAAAATAATGCTTTTCCATCGCTACTTTACACGACAGACAACATGCGAAAGAATTAGGTGATATCTTCATGCAAAGTCGCACATGCATTGTAACGTGGCGACACCTGTCGTCGCGAACTTTCATCCGCAGGCACTCACATGTGTATAGCAAAATAGACGCTGCTACAACGAATGTTCTGTTGTTGGTTAGGCGTGCACCTGCTGCTTGCCACTCTCGCATGAGCCTAAAATCGCAGCAATCGTACACCTTTTTGTTGTACCAATTGTTGCATCCGGTTCCTTCCGATTTTATCTGTCAGCCTAATTTTTATTGAAACTTTAATTATCAAAGAAGATTGATCGAATTTTATCGAGCCATTGTAATTCCAGGGTCGGAAATAACCGCAGCTTACCGCATCCTGTACAACTAACCTCAAAATAAGCTTTTGTATTTCGTTACGATACTTTTTGTTATTATTCACCCTTTTTGAGGCATACAGTTCTTTCTACATACGATTTACGAAGAATTTGTTTTTTTTTTTTTCGGGACTTTTCAACAAAGCTTATTATTAATATGAATTGAAAGAAAAAAAAAATCAGAAATTCGTAAAAACAGTCAACGATTGCCTCGAGATCATAAAGTTTGTGTCGATCATCCTACGAATCGTAAATTCATCGGTTATTCTCGGATGTAAATTGAGTAAGAATAACTCTGAAATAGCGTATCGTGTGTCACTCTCCCAACTAAAAATAATTACAATAATGAAATTAAACTACTTTCATCATAATGTCTCAGCTTCATAGTGGGAAACGTTTTGCTCTATTTACGATTTCGCCGCTCCCACAGTTTCTTCTCGTTATACAAGTCCAAGGACTCTTGGAATATCGTCGTTCATCGATGCAATGTACCATGAACGTTGCGATACGTTTTTTAATCAACGTTCTTTGTAATAATACGCGTAACGATTCAGGCGTTAATTACAGCCGAACAAAATACATCGAATTGATAGAATTTTTGCTCTAGTCCAGACAAAAGTCTTTTAAATCTACACCCAATTTTTTTTTTTTTTTTTATTAAATTAAAAAAAAATTTCTATTCGCCTCAATTGAAAAGCTGCATTTGAATCAAATAAATAATGCTATTTGAGTCCATTTATTCGGGTACTCTCGTTAAAACTTATCGCTTTATCGACCCATGGAAATATTATTAAATAATAATAATAAAATTAAATGTGGTGTGAATTAGAAATATTTTTTGAAGCTGAACAACATGCTCGTCGAATTTGTGAAAACTTTTTGAAATTGAAAATCGCATAAATAGATATTTGATTGATATTGAATATAAAAAATATTCAAATCGAAGAAAATAATTTTTAGAAGACAGAGGAAAAAAAAAAGATTTGATTTAAGGGAGTTCATCTGGTACCGAGCAAGTCAAAACCCAAAACTGTCACGACTAGCGTAGTCGGCTCAGTATTTTTAGTGTGTTTAACCTCCAAAGTTTAACCTCCTTCTTCGAGACAAATTTATTTATTCTGAACCTCATAAGTATCGAATGGATTTTGTAAAGTGGTAAAAAGATTTTTTAGATATTTTTTAAGCATTTATAAAAGTTTCGTACGAAACTGTTTGTCAATGCTTGCGAATTTAATGTTTACAGACGGGAAAACCACAGAAACGCATAAGGAAACCGTGTTAAATTGGGAAATCTGTTTTTATTAATTTCTCTCAAACAAAGTATTCCAAGGACCTGAAATTTTGACAGGTGATCTAATTGATATTGATAACTGTATTCAAATTTTTTAATCAATATCTGTTTGTTAATTCGATTACCAGATGAACTTCCTTAAATAGATCGCCCATGGGAAACGACTAGATGCTTTTTCTCGGTGTAAGTTAAAAGTTGAAATATCGATCACGAAAATAATGACGTAAGCGAAAAATATTGTCTCGTAATAGTAACATTTTGTTTCTAGATAATATCAAATTTCCGACAGTTCTAATGAGTCAAACATTGTAAACCTAATTTCTATCGAACGATAATTTTTTTTTTTATTTTAATTTTCCTAAATTTTTTAATTTTTAACAATTAAAACGTGAATTTGTTTCGATCAAACCTCGATCGTGCTCGACCATTCGTGATGAAAAAAATGCGAGAAAAAAGGGCAAAGCATTTCGTAAACGAAAGAAAAAAAAAAAATAAAAAAGAATTTATAGACCCAAAGCGTTGGATTTGGAGGGTGAATATTTTTTAAATTCCCGCCTTCGGGGCGCTGCAGGTTGCTCGTTCGTCTAGTCGCCCGCGTGCAGTAGTACGTTGCACATAATTATCGTCTCGTTCAATCTCCGTCGATTAGCAAGCTGCGTGTCTGTACAGACACCTGTTTGTGTTTTTAATCATCTTTTTGTTTTCAAACTCCATGCAAAAAATAAAAATGAATCATGAAAAATCCAACAAAAACAAAAAAAAACGCGTAATTCGATATTTTCATAAAGATTATCTCTTTTCATGAATCAGACATTTGGAATGCCCATGAATTTCAAATTGTATTGAAAAAATTAAAACAACGAATGAAAATAAAATAATTTTCATCCGAATAAACGAATTTTGCATTTTTTCGTCAAAATTTTCTCAAATAACATAATAATCAACGAAAAAAAAAAAAAAAAAAAAAATTGAGTTTCTCACAACATTTTCAAGTCACGCGTCTCGAATTGATTGAAAAATAATTGAAAATCATCGTAACCGTTAGACCGATCATGAGGATATTCATTTTTCCTCGTATTTTATTATTTTCTCTCAATACCGCAAAAATGTAACCACATGCATGTGATAATTTGTCCCATGTCTGAGGATACGCGTGTGTACATAATATGTTTTCAAGGTCTCTATCAACGCCCCGATATACCAACAGAAATGCACTCAGGCGTACACACAACACGTTGTATACTCATCGTGATAGATCTTGTACATAGTTATATACATTTATGTACACAAATACGATGCAAATGATCGTGTTACGAAACGATTCATTATTCTTGTCCACGTCAAGGCTACATATAAATGAATATACTCATGCCTTAACAGTCCTAAATTGATGTACGGATAACGTTGCAAAAAAAACAAAATTGCATTCTTCTGACTAAATTGACGGTCACGTGCACGCGATAAAACGAATTTAAATAGCAGATCAATTACTCCTACTGATTGGTTGCTACTGTTGATTATTTCCTCAAAGATATACAGAAAATGAAAAATTTCTTTGTCAATCTTAATTGAGATTTTCATGAAACTTCATAGTTTTGCACATTTGTATATAGCGCATTTCGGACGCGTAAACGTCAATTTTTTTCATGAAATTTTCAACAAAATCCCAAAGTCCCTTCACGGAGAAAAATATATTTGAAAAATATATTGATTGGAATTTTTCATTTGTTTCCGATAGATTAGCTTTGAACAGGCTCCTAAATTGTTGTGCAGATCACGGTCATTCACCGATACCGTACCACCGCAGGCCGATCGAACGAATTTTTACTGTCAAAAGTACACGTTACGTCCACCCCATTTCTAGGGAATGAAATCCCGAAAAGTTGATGTAATAATAAACTGGACTTTTACTGTTGAAAGAACGATTCAAACAGAACCATAAAATTGTTTAAAACAGATCGAATTTAAAGATGCTTCAATTATAAATGCATTTTTGAAGGTATTTCTCTCGCACGAGTCCAAACACTTGACGGAGAACTGATTTTTATTTACAGCAAAAGTAAAAGTGCATGCTAATGGACTGGAAAAATTTCAAGCGACGTTGACGAATATTTATCAAAGAATTTCAACTCTGAAGAGCGTAAAATTTGTATGGGAGCTTACGCATCACCGCATTTCTATTCAATAATTTATAGACTGAATACCTCTAAATATCTGATACAAAATGTCTGACGCATAGAAAAAATTATAAAGAATCTGTCAAGACAATAAAAATAAGAGGTAACCGAGTGTTCGAAGAAAATATTAGCGATTAAAGTTGTAAAAATGTCATAAGCTATTCGTAAACGCGACATGCCAGAGGTTAGGTTCGGCAACACTTTAAACTGTTTAATTGGAGAAAAAAAATTTGATTCCTGGTTGCTGTGATGCGTAATAAATGGATTATAATGCATTTTTGTTAAGAGCCGGTCCAAATTTCACATGATCAGCGAGTGCTCTACTTATGCGCCCACAAAATACGGCCCTTCGTGAAAGGAATACTTAAACGAATTCTTTTTTGCTACTGAATTGTCATGAAAATATTGAAATACGAAGATGGACTGTAAGCTTTGCCTTCCGGGAACGAAAGCTATTTTTTTTTCATATTGTCGATTTTTTCGTGGATCGTATCACTTTTGATTTTTTTTTTTACTGAATGGTGAAAAAAAAGCGTGAAACATTGAAAAAAAACAAAAAACTTGTCCGAGTATTTGGTGATGCTTTGAATCTGTGACTCTGAGTCCTTATTTCGTAAAAATTCAATTTCAATCAGAATAAAAAAGGGAATTTAATGGAAGTAACTGCCTTAATTAGAATGTTGAGTTTTCCATGAAATTTTGGAGATCGATCGTGCGAATTTACCCGGGGATTGCTTGGGCGCGTGGGAGGGGATCGCGAGAAAAGAGAGACCAGTCAGCAGTCAGGGTTACAGGAACAACAGAAAACGCACTGTCGTTTCGTTCTGGCCTTGGAAAAGGTAACCCACTGAGGACTGAATACAAGGTTTTTCTTGTCTCGTACTTCATACGTTAAGGTGATGCAAAAATAATGCAAATTTTCATTTCGTTCTGACCCGAGAGATGTGATCATTCGATTAAGTTTCTTACTCGATTACGAAAGCTCTATTTAGACTTTTTCCTTATGCTAATCCGCAGCTTCTTCGTTCGAAATTTCATCACGAACGCGAATATTATTGACTCTTCATTCTTCCCTTCGATAAAATTTCTGCACGTTCTTGATTTGAATTTAAAAAAAAAAAAAAAAAAAAACCAAACAGAGGAAAAGTACGATCGAAAAAATAGTTAAACTTGGTCGAGTTTGATCAGTACGAATCACTTGAAATTAATCGCGATAAAAATTCATCAAAATCACTAAAAACTTGCTAGAATTAGCCAAAAGTTGGTTGAAAATGATTGTAAGTTGTTGAAGTAATAAAAAATTCTTTGAGAATCCATCAAAATCGAATGAATTTTGAACAATACTCCAATTTCAAATAATTTACACAATAATACATTTTATTGGCAAAACTAGCTGTGCCTGCGGGCTTCGTCCCCGGAATCTAGCAGGCTAGCTTTTTTTTGTTTTTGCATTTCTGTAAAAATCAAGATATAAAAACTTCTCGAAAGCACAAACACGTTTTGGATCATGATCTTTAACCTCGTCAAAGATTCATCGTAATCGGTTCAGTGGTTTTCGATTCAAGAACGGACAATCATTTTTTAACGAACGTATTTATATATACAGAGATACAGGGAATGATGAATAATAAGAATAATAATAAAAGAAAATGATAAATAAATGGCAATTCGAAATGGTTATTAAATACGAAAAACTCGATATAATTCGCCGTGACCACGAGGCTGTGGGTTAAAAAGCGCAATCGGAGCTTACCAGCGAGTGGCCTTGGTGCATCGGTTGCATCGAAGATGGCGTTGAGAGAGCGTTCAATTGGTTGGAATAAAAGTTTGCCCGGTGGCGCTTCGAGGTGTGCATTGTGAGAGCGCCCTCTGCAAGTTTCGCGAACGTAGAAGAAGCAACGAACAAGTGCAACCCCAGGATATGGGTCAATGTCGGGAGAGAGATTCTCTTCCCTCACGTCCTTCCATGCCTCTTACCCTACCTCAAACCGGCACTCGCTCTCTCTCAGGGCCTCGATGTTGTTGACGCCGCTTCCACCTACTGACCCACTTTGCAAACGCGTCACCTGTCCGAACAAAAAAAAGAAAAACATTTTTTTTTTTAAATGATCCTCGATTTATTTCCATTTCGTTTGCACTTTCGTAGTGACGACAATTCATTGATGCGGTCAAAAATTAACGCGTTATTTACGAACGTGCGTTCGTCCAAATAAGTTCGAATTTCCATCGTAGATTCGATGAGTTTTCGACTTTTTTTTTTTCTCATTCGTTTCTTCGTTTCTATAAGGAATCGTTCCTTTTACGTCGCTTTTCTGTTTTCCTGATTATTTTTTGTTTGGCATTCTCTCGAAATTGTCTCTCGAACAAGAATAGAAGAAGTAGGAAAAGCATCGAACGAATGAGGCTTAAGGGAGTTCATCTGGTAATCGAATTAACAAACAGATATTGATTAAAAAATTTCAATACAGTTATCAATATCAACTAGATCACCTGTCAAAATTTCAGGTCCTTAGAATACTTTGTTTGAGAGAAATTAATAAAAACAGATTTCCCAATTTAACACGGTTCCTTATGCGCATTTCTGTGGTTTTCCCGTCTGTAAACATTAAATTCGCAAGCATTGACAAACAGTTTCGTACGAAAATTTTTATAAATGCTTAAAAAATATCTAAAAAATCTTTTTACCACTTCACAAAATCCATTCGATACTTATGAGGTTCGGAATAAATTAATTTGTCTCGAAGAAGGAGGTTAAACTTTGGAGGTTAAACACACTAAACATACTGAGCCGACTACGCTAGTCGTGACAGTTTTGGGTTTTGATTTCCTCGGTACCAGATGAACTCCCTTAAACAGAATATTGTCGCATTCTAGCTATTGATATTTCGAAATCAAATTCTTTGGTCGATAAATAACTCGAGATAAAAAAGTGTGTAAAAATCATTTTTTAAGTTTTTTTTTGTCATCTTGAAATGAATCATTTAATTTCAAATAACTTAAATTGGTTATAATCAATTGAAAGTGTTATACTTTTGAAGATAAACTTGTGTGGACTTTTGTGAATTGATTATTTTGGTTTGAATCAGCAACTATCGGAACCCCAATGGGAAGCTTATCAATTTGCTTTACTGTTTTTTTTTTTTTTTACACATTTCATTTTGACTTTATTTCAACACGATTTTCTTATTGGTACGATTGTAACGTCATATTCCACGATTCACTCGTTTTAACCAAAACTTGATATTTATTTATTTTTTTCAACTCGTTGCGAGAAAAATATTCAAAGAGAAGAGAATTATTTTCCTCAGTATTTTATAATGGTTCTTTCGTCTCGAAAAATTCAACGGAATTTCGACTCTCCAGAATTCGAGAAAAAGCTAATAGCTTCCGGCAATGGAGGGCCGGGGGGAGTACGTCCTTGACCTCAATATCCATAATCCATGATAAAACGCATTTGCACGCATTAACTTTCGGGTGTAAACATAACTTGAAAAATTATATGCCACATTCGCACTGTTTTCTTCTCTCACAAAATATTTTGACAACTGTTATTTGTTGTTCAATTTTCATGTGTGTCAAACCAACGGAATGTTTTCAAGAGAAAATGATCATAAAAGTTATTGAAAGAACTATTGATTGCGTGGAAAACTGCGTGAAAAAAAAAAAACAAAATTGTTTCTTCTTTCGTCAAGAAATAGTTTCTTACGTTATCAGTCTCTAAAAATTTTTTAAACGAAAATCAAACAATTTTTTTCTCGTCCTATATTTTGTGCCCATTTACGGAGACCATAAAACCGAATAAAAATAGAGGTGATTTTACTCACAGAGTCAGAGCCCCCCCCCCCCCCACCCCCTCTTCGCAGCTCCTGTGAGATCTGAAATCTGACATCGCGGTTACCAGGAAACTCGATCAGACTCATAATTTTATTGCCGATGGCTCCACGTGTCGCAACGCTATCGAGAAACCTCCACGGTCTCGTGTCGACCGTTAGAATTCAAGGGCAAGGCCAAACCGAGAGAATAGAAGAGAAGGGCTCCTGTTCTACGCTGCAACGACTATATAATCGACTAGCAAAGAACCTGTCGCTCCTCCGTACACAAACCGAATAATATGAAGCTTTTCAACCAAGAAAATCATCCGTTTTTCCAATTTTTCAAAACTTTATTCATGTCCATTGATATTAATAAATGAATATGACGAAAAAAAACATAATAAAAAACGAGGAGTCTTTAGAAGGAAACCGAAATCGTTGATGAAAGAAAAATTGTAATTTTGTACGATGTAACTGAATTTGCAATAAACAAAAAAAGAATTAATCGAATATAATGAGTTCCTGGTTTGAAAGAAGTTTGTTCATTTGACTGAGAGTTGAACAGTAGGAAAGTTATATTCATTTGGAAACATGGATGTTTAACATGAATTTGAAAATTAAACAACTTTATCTTACCCATAAGCGAATTTTTTTTCGGTTTCAAAAAAATTATTTTCATTAAATTTTACTATTTTCCAACGAAAAGAAAAAGAAAAAAAATCAATTTTTTTGAGGGCTTTTTCCGCTTTGCCCCCGGCCCCCCTTCTTTGTAGTAATTTCCTGAAAACGAATTTTGACGATGCTAAATTTTACATAATCGTTACTTTTCCTTCGATATTTCATTCGAAGGCGTAGAAAAAGCTTCGAATTATACAACAGTCTGCATTTGAATTGACATTAACTTCAATATGACACCGTTGTTTTCTATTAATAAATTGATTATTATAAATACAATTAATAATAAATATAATTAAATAATAAAAAAAAAAATAATAATGAAAATAATAACACAATGAACCAATCTGTCACAGCAACAACCAATCGGTCACAACCAACCGAGTGAAGTATGGCGCAGATGTTGCGAGTGAATATAGTTATGGCGGCATCACCTATTGTTGTGTCGATATGGTTGAACGGTGATTTTTTGTTTTTCTAATTATTCTTTAAATATACAAGCAATCGTATCAAATCACGACTCCAAACCACGTCCACCGGTAATAGAACCTGTTTCTCCAATTTGGTCAATTAATTTTTTGCCGTTTCAACAAACATTCTGCTTAAAAAATTCGTGAAAATCAGCTGATCACGGTCAAACGCATAACTCCCGGGTTTGCCCGAGTGGGCAGTCGGGAGTGAAAAATGAGTTGATTCTCGAGTTGAATTTAGTGATTTTCCAAATGAAATGAATAATTATACCGAAGCAATTGAATTAATAAAAAAATGAGATTATCGATGATTGGAGGAAGGCTGAACAACTTTTGTTGTCTGAGATGAGGATGAAAAATGAGAGAAACGCTGCCACTTGATTGGTCGCCGTCTCGTTCTGCTCATACGATCCGCAGCGTTTTTACGTACCCCGAGAAGTTTCGACATTCAAAAACGATTAGCGTTTTGAATTTTTTGTCGACGATGAACAATCGATCGGCCAATTGGTCAGAGACTCTCCTTTCCAAGTTCTTCCCTTTAGAAGGAGCAAAACAGACGACGACTCGTTCGTTTCACTCTTTGTTAATTTAGCAAACAACGAGTCTACGCGTGGATCACACGCTTTTCAATACACGCCTCTTTTTTTTATTTTTTTTCTTTCGAACTCATGCAGCTGCACCTTTTCTGTACATCCTACAACCATACACTCGTTCTTTGTACTCGTCGTTTTTACCCTTCTTATTCTTCTATCCTCTTCATTCCATCGAGAGAATAACAAAATGCTTGTTTCATCGTTAACGATGATGGAGCCTTCGTCTTTTTTATGCCGCAATCAAAAATTCTCATCTCTCTCTCTCTCCCTCTCTCTCTCACATCCCAAAATCAATGCTATTGAAATTTACGTCGCTTGAATCCCATTTTTTGTACTCCATCGTTTCGATTCTTGTTCGTACATCACTTTGCCAAATTTTTTCTACAGTTTTTTTATTTTTTTTCATTTTAAGGGAGTTCATCTGGTACCGAGCACGTCAAAATCCAAAACTGTCACGACTAGCGTAGTCGGCTCAGTATGTTTAGTGTGTTTAACCTCCAAAGTTTAACCTCCTTCTTCGAGACAAATTAATTTATTCCGAACCTCATAAGTATCGAATTGATTTTGTGAAGTGGTAAAAAGATTTTTTAGATATTTTTTAAGCATTTATAAAAATTTCGTACGAAACTGTTTGTCAATGCTCGCGAATTTAATGTTTACAGACGGAAAAACCACAAAAACGCATAAGGAAACCGTTTTTAATTGGGAAATCTGTTTTTATTAATTTCTCTCAAACAAAGTATTCTAAGGACCTGAAATTTTGACAGGTGATCTAGTTGATATTGATAACTGTATACAAATTTTTTAATCAATATCTGTTTGTTAATTCGATTACCAGATGAACTCCCTTAAATAAAACAAAATCGCGACCAGTGTTCAGCAATATTACAACAAATTTTACTCGATCGTGTTCCACACGCGGTGGCAAATTTCAATTTAACGCTCTGCCAACGTCGTATAAAACCGGTCAAACAATGTTTTTTTTTTTTTATTAAAGAATCACAAAAATGTTGATTCACGGCGATTAGTCGAAGCAGGCGCGGATATGAATTACTCGATAAAATCATTTCCAAGATTTTTTTACGAGAAGAAAATTTGTAAAAGGAGAATTTAAAGATATTTTTCTGCCGCGCAATAACCGCGCGAGATATCCGTTCTGCGGTTATTGGTATAAGGTCTTCAGTTTCGAAAAGCAGTCGAACTGTCTGGAAACGAAAGTATCATGAACAGTGCGAACGAAAGTTATATATATAAGATTTTTCATATTGTATATGAGACTATAAAGTTGCCTGGACGTAGCAATCATCGAACAGACGAGCTTTTATTGCTTCGCTTAACGATTCGGAGGATCACGTACCCTCGCCAAAATAACGCAGACTCGTACACACACACATACACGTATATCCTGATGCATCGTTCGCTTTTCATTACAGTAATACTTAAATATATATAAATGTATTTCAGGGCGTGTGAAGTATTGCTTGTAAAAAAAAACCATAACGTTACAGGGATAAATGGGTCTCGACGATGTTATGGTCGAGTCCCTTCTTATTACGAGATATATATATAAAAAGTAGACAAAAAAGATACATGAGATTATAGATCGCTGAGGCTAAAAAAAAAAATCCATTTTTTGCAAGCAATTTGAAAAATTTGGGCAATCAATGGTCGAGAAAATCGTAACGCTCGAAATCTATGTGTACCAAGAACGATAAAAAAAACTTGGATAATTTGATTTTATTTTCCGTTTAATGTATACGGAGTGTCCCAAAAAGCAGGCTCTTTATTCCCAGCTGCATTTGTCTTGAAATTCTTGAAACAATTTTTTCATCATTCTGTCTTCAGAGCATACCCGTTGACGAGATATCGATTGATTAAATTTAGCAAATTCAGTCTGTTAAAAGATAAGGGAGGAGGGGGAAGTGGCCGAATTATTTGAGTCAGGCAGGGTGTGTCTGAAAGAAAAAGTGAATTTGAAATTTTTGTCTTAGAACGTCACAGCATTTGACAAAATTCTCGAAATTTCGTGGCTCACTTCCAAAACCGTTTTTTATACGTTTTTCCTTTCCGTTCTGTTTCATCTTATTTGGGCTTTAAGGTTATTTCCACTTCTATGATCTTCCTTCCTTTTTTCCTTTTATCTTTTCTCTTTAAAAATGTTTTTTTTTTTATTATTATTTATTTACAGCCGATCGATTCGGCTCTTTTTTACCCACGCAGATGATGCTTCCTAAGCCAGCCTCCGCTCGTACCATTTTGAGAGAAGCCTCATATATCTCGCGACCGAGATCGCAACGAATCGACGTATATACGCGACGAGAGTGAAACCAGTTTCCTCACTGCGCCAATCGCAAGAATGTAAACGGAATATCTTCGAGTCCTGTTAACCTTTTCTCGTCCTTTGGACACGCGGGGGGAAGGCCTTCGCAATAGAGAACCAGATGCACTTTACCCGAGTACATAATAATCCACACACGTTTACGGTTCATACGAAATGCATTCGTGTTGTGATAACCAACGATTAAAAGGGCGTGATCGATGCCTTTTAAACATCTTTTTTTTTCTTCTACGACTTTGCTCGTTCATTCTTTTCCCAAACGGAGATAAATCTCCTGGCTGTAGCAGATTTATTTTTATTTTTTCTAAAAGTCTAAAACTTTTGTATAGTTTCTCCGTTTCGTTGGCGTTTCGCGTATCTTCGAGGACAATGAATCCATCAATTTTTTGGTAACCTACCTAATACTCGTTTTTTTTTTTTTTTTCGATCCAATCAATTAGTAAGTAACTTCGTTCGATTCCATTTTCATATCACGCATGATAATAGTGATTAACCAATTAGGTGATTCGGTTGAACAAATCATTTTCATTGTTTTAGGAAAATCGACGAATTTGCTCGATTCAAAGAATTCACAAATATTATAACAATAGAAATTTTTCACGTATCGCAATTAATTTAATTGTATTTTAATTGTCGTTGTGAAAAACAATTTTCAGTTACCGTTGAACATCCTTATCGTAAGGATCTTGATTATCGTTGATCACTTGCAGTAACTTTTTCAATTTACTCTCATTTGGCCTCAGTTTAAAAAATGATTAGTGAAGCACGATTATGATATTAATTGTCTATCGAATAATAAATGTTTATTTGTATAGAAAATTTTTTGTTTTTTAATAAAAGTTTTATTCATTATTACCGCGATGAAGAGATGCGGAGTAGTTCGATTATCAGGTATAAAAATTTTCATTCAAATTTCTTGATCAAAGCTGTGTGGGACCTTCCGGGTTGATCGCTTATAACAATTTCTAGGTAAACGAAGATGCATACGAATCAAATTTAATTTTTATGCAACAGTTTGCTAGAAATGCAAGATAAAATTTCTAATTTTCGTTCGCTGGGAAAAGAATTTTTTGAAACATTAAACATTTTTGGAAGCTTTATTTGAAATTTCAAAACAGGCAGATCGCTGAAAAAAGCTTCTAAAGCTTAATCGTTTCACTGTTGCAGCCAATTGTTTATTGAGCCAAAAAACTTTTTCATAAATAATTTCTGATGAACAAATATGAAAATCGGTTGAAAAAATACAGGTTATTCTATGAAAAAACCCAGTGAAAATGTGTCATCCTAAAAACTTGAATTTATCGGTTGATAGTTTCGCAAAACTATCGTTTTTCATATTTTTCCACGTTAATAAGAAATGCTATAATACAAACCCACTAACAATACGTTCAATTGGTACGTTAAACTTGGTCTAAAAGCTTCGTGAAAATTGAGCACTTATTTGACTAGCATGCAGTACAGTAATTATACCTTAAGGGGGTTGGATACTCAGACAAAAATAGTTAAAAATTGATGAAATTTTTTGAGGACATTCTCTAGGACATCTAGATGTATGTGGAATTTTTGAAAAATTTTCTTCTACTTAGTTATCGAGTAATTAAGCATTAAAGCAGATTTCTTATGCCCGGAATGTATACCTATATATATGGAAACGCTATGCGTGTACACGTGAACTTTAGTCTTCAATTACTCGATAACTGTGTAGAAGAAAAATCTGAAAAAATTTGTATTGTCAAATTTGGCACCAAAGAATATGTTTACCAAATTTTATAAAATTCTTAACTTTTTGAAATTTTTTATGTTTTTAAAACGATTTAACATGGCAACATTGTATCGCCTGTACCCAAACCTCCTTAAATATAAAAATATTCAAATACAAGAATGCTATGTTAGGTCGTGAGACAAATGAAGAAAAAGAAATTGATTCGATTTAAATAGATCCTGGTTGCTTGAGGACGCCCACTTCCCTCGTCCCAATGATAATAATATGGATGCACCGGTAGTAAAATGAACTTCCGAAAATCAACCGCAGTAACAAACATCGCCGAAAAAAAAAAAAAAAAAAAAAAAAAAAAAAAAAAAAAAAAAAAATCATAAAGAAAACGAAAGTCTCAACGTCTTTTACAGCCGAATTCAATGTGAATGAGTTTATCAATTGATCCGATTATTCGCGAGCATATTGTTAATGATCGGGGTCTGCCGTTGCATGCCCAAAACCGCAGCACCGCGGTCAGCCCGTGTAGCTCTTCTGCATATGGTTATAGCTGGCTAACCTTGACGGTTGCTATTCCTGCACACGAATATATTCACTCACCACACCCGCAGAATCTTGCTCTTCGCAACACAGACATATCTGATCGACGTTTTAAAAATGTTTTCTTTTTTTTTTTTTTTTTCATCTTCACTGATATTTCGTTATTATTATTGTTGTTATTGTTATTTTGTATATGCACATTTCCCATAATGCGTTGGTGCGTATAGTCGCATCTGCAACGTATTTAGTTACCAATCGCGTGTTAGGAGTATGCTCTTGTGGTTTCTGTATTACGAAGCGTCCCACACATTCGCGACATGCATCATGAGAGCTCGTACCACTTTGCGTGGGTGTTGGAGAAAGAGATCGAGGCAGATGCATGAAAAAAGCTGAGAGAACGCGACGCTCGCTGGTCCAGATAGACATATGGGCCAGATATATGTCAACCAAACCGATTTAACGACCTCCGCTCATGTGTTTCTTCGCTTTGTACGCCTCCGTCCCGAGAGATTCTCAAATACAAAACTTTTGCGGAATAAAAAGCAGTGTGTGAATTTCGTTGAAGAGTCATGTATTTATTTTTAAAAATACATCATTCGTTCGTGTTTCGTTGACTAATTGATTCCGTAAACTTCACACCGCTCTAATGAAATGTAAATCGATGACAAAGATTGACAATCAACCCCGATTTCATTTTGAAATCATTTTGAATGAGATCCAGATAGTTTATGCTCGAGTTTTCATCGGAATCTGTTTTCTACGGAGACTGCAGTATTCTTCGACTCAAAAATCCTTTCATCGTTAAAAAGTGCGGATTGGAAATATTCGATTTATTAACTTCCGACTGCCCACACGGGCAAAAGCCGGGAGTTATGCGTTTGACCGTGATCAGCTGATTTTCACGAATTTTTTAAGCAGAATGTTTGTTGAAACGGCCAAAAATTACTTGACCAAATTGGAGAAACAGGTTCTATTACCGGTGGACGTGGTTTGGAGTCGTAATTTGATACGATTGCTTGTATATTTAAAGAATAATTGGAAAAACAAAAAATCACCGTTCAACGATATCGACACAACAATAGGTGATGCCGCCATAACTATATTCACTCGCAACATCTGCGCCATACTTCACTCGGTTGGTTGTGACCGATTGGTTGCTGCTGTGACAGATTGGTTCATTGTGTTATTATTTTTATTATTATTTTTTTTTCATTATTTAATTATATTTATAATATTAAAAATTATGAACTTTAAAAAGTGTGAAATGAAAAAATGTTTTGAAAAAACATAATGTTTTCGTTATTTTAGAAAAAAAAAACTATCCGATTTCTATCAGAGATTATCTGCTTATGATTAATGAAAAATTTGATTAATGCGAATAAATGGTTGAAAATTTTGACCAAAATGCATCTCGTGACTGTTTCGAAGTTTTTATAATCATTCGATGTCCGTATGTGAAACGGTTTAATCGGCTGTGAATAATGTTTTCGTATTTTTTCGAAAATAAAGATTCTATGAAATAATGAAACGCGAATCTTGGTCCTTATTTACGATGCAAATCCTCAATGTCGTATATACACGCGTGTTAAGTATCCACCTATGTAGTAGCTTGTAAATGAAAAAAAGCGAGACGAGATAGAAAAGTGTGAAAGATAGCCTCGGCGATAGTGCAACGTAATCGCGCTTTGCCGGTTCTCATTATCGCGCGAAAGCGTTTATTGCATCCGGCGATATCCACGACCAGAATATTATCCATGGCCCATAAACCTTGAACGCGTTGCAACGAGAGATGAGTGAAGAGAAGAAAGTGAGACAAAAGTGTTAGCTCTTCTCGAATAATTCTCTCTCTCTCTCTCTCTCTCTCTCTCTCTCTCTCTCCAAGAAGCCAAGTTATAAATTTCGATGACCTTTTCTCTTTCTCAATCATCTTTTTACCTTGGTTTCAAATTATAATAATTTTTTCCTCATTTTTTTTCTTACATTAACTCGGTGAGTCTTGGTTACTCTGGCGATTCGATCACAGTTCTCATCCGAAACGTCATTATTTCGATACAATAAATTTCTAAAATAACAATCTCGATTTTATCTCAGGATCTAAAACTTCCGCTCGACGATTTACATACGATTTATACCCAGAAAAAACATTTAGTTGGTTCAACTAAGATATATGTAAATCAAATAAATTTTTTAAATTATTATTTCCTAATAATTAAAAAATAATTATTAAAAAATAATTATTTAATACTATCAATTAATTAAAAATGCCATTAAATTGAAGTAAAAAGAAAATAATATTAACAATTATTATTTATAAAGAGTTATTATTATTATTTACATCATTTTTCTGGATAAAACAAAAAAAAAAATATCGACCGAAAAGTTCGAGCACGACGTACACACGAATACATAGGTGAAACGGCGAGCTGAATTGGACACTCCTCAATTAACATCCTCCGCGAGCTTTGAGCAGGCTCGGGGTTAGAAGAGGCATCCACCGAGCAAAATTCAACAATTTTTTTGACTTGCGATGCGCTTTACTCCCGGTATCTTGATAATGATTTCTGCTGAATAGAGAGCAGAAAAAGTTGTTCATTTCGTTTGTACAATTCGCAAGAAACATTCAAAATCGACGAATACGTTGTTTCAAGCGTAAACAAATTTAATTTCAAACATTTTTTTGTTTACACGTCTCGATTCGTATATTTTCAGCTTATATCTAACGTTCGTTCGATAAATTTATGAATTTTTCAAAATTCTTACCTTTTTCGTATCCATTTCCATTAGGAAATTTAATAAAAAGCGATTGATCCTCGTTTCGTTCGTTCGATCTTTTCCTAAGTTCAATGCTTCGCTCCTTTCCGTTCTCTCAAGTACAATAAACTTACGAAAATGCGTGAATTAAATTTCTATAAAAAAAAAAAAAAAAAAAAAAAAAAAAATGATCCACCGGAAGTCGCGAATATGCAGGAAGACCGCGGTCGAATATCGTTTTTTTCTTTTATTTTCTCTTGAAATAATATATACATATATATATGGTCCAAACTCGCGCCCTTGCACTCTCGTAGCACATCATCCGTTGGCGAGCGTATAGCGTGTACGGATGACGCGCCAGCGCGTTGCACAGGCAAAGCGCGCTCTGCTGCCCCGCTGCTGCTGGTTCGTGCAATTTTCTCGTTCAGTCAGTCGTTCGCCGGTTCTCAAAGCGCGCACGCCGCGCACGCGTCTACGTAACGCGTTTAACGCGGTGTGCTATCTTACAGCGTTACCACGATTATGCGAAAAGGAGACAGATAAAGTGAAACAAGTAAAGAAATAAAAAGAGAGAGAGAGAGAAAGTGAGAGTGAGCGAATTTCTTTCACGTTCTCTGTTTCGTTGCATTCTCTCATTCAGTGTCAATGCAGTTTTCAATGTATACATATCATATATACAGATTCAAACAAAAACTGTCCCATTAATATCACTTTTCGAGACACTTTAAACTAGTAGAATTGGCTCTAATTTTTATAATCCCGACGATTCCGGATAATCGTTTCGAATCTTTATTTTTATCGTTATTATTCTCTCATTTATGCTTAAACAAATGGATTACGTTTACGTAAAACGTCAATTAACATTTTTTATACATATTATTACAAATATATATATATATATATATAGATATTCAGATATTTATGTATGTGTGAGTAAAGGGACCTTGCGAGACCGTTTGATAAATATTCATATATTCATACGTATATATAAAACACATTCTCGTATCTTAATTGCGTCGCTCGTCAATCTTCGTCGCGACGACCGTTACCAATGTACGGCAATGATAAACGCCCTCTCTTCGATTTTCCGATACAAACTCTCGTCCTCCCCCTCCCCCTCCCCTCATATACGCGTTAAACATTTAATCAAATATTAATTCTTCTCGATCCTTTACAAACGCTTCTCGAAATGTTTCCGGTCCTGCGGAACCCACGCGGGCGCGTAACACACGCGATTACGTATCGATACGCGTTCGGTGTTGTTTATTTTTTTTATGGGAAATCGTACATGAAACATGAGCGCGCGGAAAATTTCTATGAATTAAGCGTGGGCGATTCGAATCGGGTCTTAACCATTCTTGAATATTTTCTTATGCTAAATTCGTAAAACGCAATATTTTTTTTACGCAGTTTTCCGGGGCTTGATGAGGGTGAAGAAATAAAAGAGAAAAAAAAGTGTGAGAGAAAGAGAGAGAGAAGACGAGACGCTCCCATGACATGCATACTCGCGTATTATGTTTTACTCTCTACAGAGTCATACAGTACCGAGGTCATACGATCAACAACTTCTAGACATGCAATATATTTCCTATACATACATATAAATGATATAATTTTTATTTTTAAATATACAGACAGATATATTCATAAATATATGTATATGAATTTATTTATGTATTTGTGTCGATGACTTCCGACAATTTGTCATTCTTTGAGCACGGAGAATCTCCATATATATATAAATGTCTTCGATATCTTGATTTTGACAGAAATGCAAAAAAAAAGTTTAACGATTGTTAACAAATTTAAAAACTCGTCGATAAATAAAAAATATCGATGAATGAAAAAATCGAATAATCAGTTTAAATAAAATCGCACTGAAAACTTATCTTTCTTGAGGCAATAAAATTTTAAATATCTGAACAAAGCTTTTCTTTATACTGAAACAAAATTTTGTTGTGTCGTCGAATCATTTTGTTGAACGTATTTAACAAAATATTTTGAGGTTTCGATAAAATTTTGTTTTCAGTATGGAAAACGAACGAAACGAGCGGTGGCTAAGCGCTCAATATGATGTAGAAAAAAAATTACAGCATTTCAAATGAAAGGATGAAGAATGGAAAAAAAAAAAGTGAAAATCTTTCGTTTTATTATTTTATTCGTAATAAAACTGAAAAATTTTGTTTGAAATTGAAATAGGAAGGCGAAAATATAATCCAGTAACAGTCGAATATATTTTTTTATAGGAATCGAAAAAACATGTATTTCTCATCTCTTTTTCTCTATATATATAAATCTGTTGGCTAAAAAATATTTGTTCGTTTTACAACCGAAAACCACTGAAGCGATTACGATGAATCTTTCACGAGATTAATGATCGTGATCCAAAATGTATTTGTGGTTTTAAGAAATATCGATATCTTGATTCTTACAGAAATATAAAAAAAAAAAAAAAAAAAACGCTAGCCTGATAGATACCGCGGGCGAAGCCCGCAGGCACAGCTAGTGGTATATATAAACGAGCATTAATGATGATATAAATGAAAATAATGAATCCATAAATCATGAAATATATTTATTCATTTGTTTATTTTTCAACGTTTTATTTATTTCTTTTATTTTTATCGTTGTTTTTGAAATCACGATAGATATTTATATCGATAATAAACGTCGTATTTATTAGATACTTGAGCGATTGTGATTGATTAAAATGATCGATCTCTTACTATTAATCACTCTCTCACTCTCCATAAATTAAAGAAAGCGAAACGAAGATTCGGATATTCTGATAAGAACGTAAAAATGCTCAATTAATCGTCCGATTATGAATTCTCGTTGATGAAGACTGATATTTTACAAATGCGGAAGAAACCCGAGTCTCCTCACTCCCGACTTCACTGATTTGGAAACACGCTCTATTTTCGTACCGCGTCATAAGATTGTCCCCCCCCCCCCCCCCTCCGAGAGCGTGTATCGAAGACCGTGCGATCCGAACCAACGATATAGTCCGAGTTTTCTGCTCGAGAATAAAATGGGTCAAGGGACTGAGGGATTTTTAACGAGACACATCTTGACGAATGGGTGGTAGATTTAAAAAATAATAATAATAATAATACTTCTTTGTTATGAGTTACGAGAAGCTTTGCAGCAAACTTACGTTTGAGTTATGTGTGCTTTTTTCATTATTTAAAAACTTTCGTTTCGGATCATTCTTTTTATACACCGATTACTCGTTCTTCAAATAGAAAAAAAAAATTTTTTTTTGCTCAACATTTCAATCAAAGTCACAAGAATTGTTTCGACAATCGTTTAATCGAGGATATCGGATTAATGGACATCGTTGTTTTTTCAAAAAAAATCCAAAACCATTACATTCATGACTGTCAAAAATTGAAACATTTTTAGTCAAGCGAGATGATGAATATTGCTTTTCATTTATTTATCACGATGAAAAGTGAGCCTTCGGTATGTGAAAAATTCGTTCATTACATCAAAGAATCTCGGTTGACGTAATAAATAAAATAAATACTATTAAAAATAGTATTTTGTATGAAAAATGTAATTCAAAAACCAAATGAATGCGAGTTACGAAGAATATCAAATAAAAATGTATGAAAAATATGCAACGCTATAACTGCGATAAAAAATCGTGAAGAAATAATGAAAAAAATATTCATAAAATCGAGGTCAATAGGTATTCGAATGAATAAAAATGTAAATATTTCGTTGAAAGTTTACGTATTATTTTTTAGCCCAAAATTTGATCAAACTACATTTCGATTCCGAAGAAAAAAAAAAAAAAACATCAAAAAGTTTACGTTCTTTACTGAAAACGTTTTTCCCAAAAATATACCAAATTCCTCATCTCTTTTTCCTCCTCTCCCAATATCGAATCAATTTTTTTTTGTTTTTTTTTTTTTCTATTTGAAAAAAAAAACCAACAAAAAATAGTCATAAAAGTGCAGGAAAAAGATTTTTTCAAAGCATCCAGGTGCATAATTTCGTAAGCACATAGAGCACCGAGCACACTCCGTATCGATTTGACTCTATGCACCCGTGAGAGCAACGTCGCGCTCTTCGCGACAGAACCAGTGCAGAATTTATATTTATATATATATATCTATACAGGCGTATATCCGCGTCCGCCTCCCATTCGGGTACGCGCGCCTCGTATATAACTCGGCATTGGCCTTGAATTCTTGTAGCAGCCCCGTCCCCGTCACTCCGCCACAACCGCAGTTATCCTCTCTCTGCTCCTCTCTTCTCACTCTGTCTTTTTTCTTCGTGGTTTTTTCCTGTCCCCCTTCCTCTCTCATTCTCTTTTTCACTCTTTCTCGTATTTTCTCTCCTTCTCACTCTGTTTAGCTCTCCCTCTCTCTATTTCTTATCTTTTTCTTTCGGTTTATGTCTCTCTTTCGCATTCTCTCGTTCGTACACAGAGCTTGGCGAATGAGAGGCGCGAAGCGGGGAGAGCACAACAGTGCTTCGCTACGTAGAGAGAGGCCCGCGGACCGGGAATTTGCCGAAGAACTCATCACTCGCGCGTCTCACTGTTCCTTTTTTTTTTTTATTATTATTCTTAGTTCTATTATTCTCGTTTTTATTTTCTTACTTCGTTTTTCCGCCTCGTCTCTCTCGCTCTCTGAAAACCCCCGATTTTTCATCAACGCTAACAAATCGTACAGTTTTTTTTTTTTTTTCGTTCTCTCCTCATTTTTCGTCTTTCGTTGATTGGCCCCGAAGGACTCGCGAACAATGCTTTCGGGGATAATGAACAGAATAGGTAGAGAAAAAAAAAAAAAACGACTGAAAGAATAGCAGTAACGAGCAAACGAAGAAAAAAAATTAAAAAAAAAAACAAACGATCGCAGACTCAAAAGTTGTTGGTCTTTGACGACTCGGAAAACATGAAGAAAAGCCGAAATTTTCAAGACTCCCTCGACGAGTAACGATGAATAAAAATTATCTTTGACGTTGGTCGCTCAATTATCGGCTACTTTTATTCACTTTAATTGGCTCCCGTAGACCGAATAATTGTATTCTAATTTCAAAAGAATTTTCTAAATAAATAAGGGCGAGTTTCAACATTTTTTTTTTTTACATTCGAGAAGAGATCGCTGCGAATTTGATTCGTTCGTAATTATTCTTTCGACACGTTTCACAGCCGGTGAACAGACGATCCAGCAGCAGTGTGTCTACTTTTCGGTGACCCTGACTTTTCTTTTTTATATTTCAACAACATCCGCAATCTCTTACGAACACTTTACACCTCTTTATCTTTATACAAAAGTTGCTGAGAAAATAAATGCTGAATACATTCGATATAAGAACTAAATTCGAGTCCAAAAATTTTTCGATTAATTGCACACTGAGAAAAAAATTTGAAATTGTGGCGAACAAATTAAATTTGTTGATTCAACAAAACTTTTGTTGATTTAACGATATTTTTGTCATGGTGAAAAATTAAGTATTTGAGTGAACCAAATTTCGTTTGGGTTAACAAATTTTATTTTGTTCGCCACGATTCGTTGAACCAACAAAAAAATTTGTTGAACCAACAGAAAATTTGTCGAATCAACAAAAAATTTGTTGAATTTACGAATTCATTTTTCTCAGTGCATTGAAAAACGAATGATGTCGACACAATGAAAAATTGTACATTTTCTCGTTGAATTATTCGATCGAAATGACTGTAATTGTTTCTTCGCACAATTTTTTGTTCCCTTCCAATCGTTCACAGAAATGACAAACGTCAAAAAATAATTCATTCTTTCACATAAACAATAAATAAAATGAATAATAAAATTTCTAAATTTGTCTAAATATTAAAATTACAATTCGAAAAATAAAATAAAAAGCGTTTCGATCGAAATTTCTTTTGTTCCGAAACGAGATAAAACAGCTTGATGTATTTATCAAAATGTCGAGTATATGTTGAACACATGCAATAAGGTATTGGGCTGAATGATCAGACTTTGAGAGAATAATAAAGATCGGTGTAGAAAGAAAAGAGGAATCGTCGGGTTTGAAATTTTATTGAAATTTCTCGTTGCCCTCTTTTTGTCTCGTGATATTATTATTATTATTATTTTTTTTTATGCGCATTTATTTTTCTTTTCGTTCACGGGCGACATGACATACGAAAATCGCCTCGGGATGACGTGAGCGTGGGAGACTGATAGAAAATTGGTCACGGAGGGGAGGATATAAATTCGTGGATCGTCGCAAAGACGATAAGAAAAATAAAATGTCTATATATATAGATATATATGCAATACCGTTTCTTTTATGCCGCGGGACATTCGCGAAGATAGAAACTGCGAGTGGTGCCAGAGCAAATCGTATTTTCACGTGTCTCGGGAGATTATTTTTCTTTTTTTTTTGTTTTTTTATTTTTTTTTTCACCTTCACTCTTATGTCTACTGCTCAAAAAATTGTGAATACGCACAAGTGAATTTTGGATTCTTTTCAATCGTGTCAAGTTTTTTTAAAATCTAAACACCGAAGAAGAGCCATTTCTTTCAGTTTTACTGTTCACAACTAGAAAAAAAAAAAAAAAAAAAATGAAAATTTGTGATGATGGATTTAAAAATTTTTGTTCATCCGAATTTTTGAGGATTAATAATTCATTAAGGAAATAAATATTTCATGACAATCGTAAGGCGATAGAAATTAATATTTGTACTTCATTTTTTTTTGCAATTTTATTGATGCTTACTGCGTCGTTCAATTCAGAACGATTGATAGACTTGGTTATTATATAAAAAGTCTTCTGTCGAAGCATATCGATCGTTAGAGTAACATTGAAATCGTTTGAAATCAGAGAAAGGGATGAAATCGACATTGACCTCATCGACGACTTGTGTTTCCAGCTCTAACGATACCAAAATTCAGCCAAAAATCAATTCCCCACGATAATTCTCAATTCGCGATATTCGCGTTCGCAAATGAGTGAAATATTTATTGAAAACGATAAAAGTTTGTTCGTTGAAACACGATCGACTTTTGGATTCGAAGTGGCACGTCGAACGGTGAAGTGCGGTGAAAATAAAAAAAAAAATATATATATATATGCTGGAAAAATAAATTTTAAACGGTTGATATAAATAAATAGAGAGTTTAAAAAAATCGTTGCAAGATGATGAAGAAGGAGAAACCAATGATGTCAGTGACGGCGATTATCCAGGGAGCTCAGGCTCAACACTGGGCTCGAGGTAACACTTGTACGTATTACGATTTTTTTTTTTTTACACACTTATATTACGATCCTGTTTCTAAAACAAACTAATTTTTGTTTGGTCTGTTTGTTTGTTTTTTTTTTTACTGGGAGAAAAGACATAAAACAGAAATCATAGACGTCAGGATCAGTCTGAATTTCTGCTTTTCTCACTTTATTGTGTCACTATACCGTGAGAAAAATAATTAACGTTAAGTGGAAGTTATGAACAGAATAAAAAAAAGTCTCTGGGTTGAGTGTAATAAATGTAATAAAAATTCTTACCCTCAACATATTTCATAAGTGTCCACATTACGAGTGGATATAAAATTGCACCAGGCAGGAAATATATTTGCTGGCAACTTTTTTTTTTTTCTATCTGCATCCACAAATGATAACGAATATCTCTGCATTATTATTATTGTTATTATTATTTTTTTTTTCGTTTATTATCTACGTAAAACTTGTGCATCCAGTCTGTCTCATTATTTATGCATTCGTTGAAAAATATAATCCATCGAAATTTCTCTTTTTTCATCAGTCATTGAATGACGAAAGTTTGAATAAATTATTCTCATCGAATTGATTCATGATTCATTCATTGTTTCTTTTATTTAATTTGTTGGTGAAAACTGGTATCGATGTCGCTAACAAAATGACGATGAAACATTTACATCGATATAAATAGACACAACGTTTGCATACAATCTCTTTCTCCATAATCATTCAATCTTCTGATACAGTCAAAACATCCCCAATTTCGAGAACCAAAAAAATTCATATTAATATCGATTCTTCGATGAAACCGTCGACTCGTTAGTCAAATAACTCAATTTAAAATATAATTAAAAGTGTCGAATCAGAGCTGCGATTGAAATTTTCTCCAATTTTTTTTTTTTCAACATTTGTTATCATAAAAAAAATTAAATTCCACATAATATTGAGTTTCTCTATTGTTTTATCGGATAAAAAAATATTGAACCGTAAATAATGTCGAAAATTATTTGAACTCAATTATCACATCGACGATCATTTTTTTTTTTAAGTCAAGTTCCAAACTAATTCTATAAAAAGTCACATGCTCTTGAATAAAAAGCGTTATTAAGCCTTTTTTTTTTTTAATATTCGGTATTGTATATCATGGAGCCTCGACTTTATCACACCGACCAAACATTATGCTGCGCGTTATTGCACATGTGCGTTCCGCGAAGGTTTTCCATATAGTTTATTCAGGCGCAGTAATAATAGACGCGTGTATGTGAATTTGCTGCTCTCGTATAAATATACGTAATCGTAAATAAATTGCATTAACGGTTGCTCGCTAAATTGTTTTCGCGTCTGTTGGTGAGAGCAGCACATGCGGCGAAAAGCTGTTTCACAGCCTCTGACATTTTAGCGACCTTTTTATCTGTCATATTCTTGAGCTTTGAAACAAACAAACAAAAAGGAACGTGATATTTCAGACACATTTTTTTGCACTCTGTGTCCCTCGAGGAATTTCTGATATAATTCATTTTTTTTTTTTCTTTCGTTTTCTATAAATATCTCATTTTGACGAAATTCTATAAAGATCTGCAATTGACACGGTTTCAAGCAATACTTTACGAACTTTTGATTGTTCGTCGCTTTTTTTTCATTTTTACATTAACAAAATACATGCACTGAGAAAAAAAATTTGAAATTATGGCGAACAAATTAAATTTGTTGATTCAACAAAACTTTTGTTGATTCAACGATATTTTTGTCGTGGTGAAAAATTAAGTATTTGAATGAACCAAATTTCGTTTGGGTTAACAAATTTTATTTTGTTCGCCACGATTCGTTGAACCAACAAAAAAATTTGTTGAACCAACAGAAAATTTGTCGAATCAACAAAAAATTTGTTGAATTTACGAATTCATTTTTCTCAGTGTGTAATAAACAAAAATCAACGATGACAGGCTATTCGGGATTGATTTTTTCGTTTTTAAGAAATTGTAATATTGATTCAACTTAAGGAGGGTGGCTACATACGACAATATGATAAGAATTTAATAAAATTTAGTGATAACATTCTTTAGCATCAAATGCAATGATACAAATTTTTTCAAATTTTTCGTCTACATAGTTGTCGAATAATTGGAGTTTACAATATGCAAAAGATATACCTATATATATCAGAATCCTATGCTTACGGATGTAAACTCTAGTGTTAAATTACTTGAAAGCTATGTAGAAGAAAAATCTTAAAAAATTTTTATATTCATATTTAATCGAAAAGAATATGCTCACCAAATTTCATTCAATTCTAATCATTTCGAATTTTCCTATGCTTTTAACATGGCAACATTGTTGTGTGTAGCGAGCCTCCTTAATATTTTATGATTATTTTTTTTGAAAAACATTAATTTCAATGAATATTAATATTTATATTTTTAACGAAAAATAATCGGAATATGAGTACAATTTTAAGCACGATTTTAACAGCGTTATTACGTTCATTTTCTCATTCGTTCACCGCTGCATGTCGCTCATGCAGTTTCGTTAATACACTCGAGGGTCATACAATTAGCGTCACGATGCGAAACGGTCTCGTGATTAAGAAGGATGTACACACACTCGAAAATAAAATGAGCCGCAACACAGGAAATTCGATACCGTTCCCATGATTTCTGATATTTGGTGCAATATTTTTGTTTACCTTAACGAGCAGCGATACTTCGTAACAACAAAATTTATAAAGATCATATCGAATCAATAATAATTAGTAAAATATATCGAATAAAAACTTGAAAATCTTAACAATTTTATGAATTCACCGAGAGATACCTTTTTTCGCAAAGATAAAATCTGCTATAAAAAAATAAAATAAAATTTAATAAATGAATGATTGAAAAAACTTTTCGTTGCATTCTGACCATGTAATTTCCAATTTCGTAATCTACGCAACAGGATTAACTAATAATTAACATTCATTTTTTTGTTTTGTACGCGATTAGATGATATTCGAATCGTCTGATCCGATGTATCGAAAAGATAACAATCTATGAATTGCTTATGGTCAATGTTCTGCATCCCCGCTTCCTTCTATTTTCATTCATAAAATATATATCGATATCGTATATTTTTAATCACACGGTAACGATCGTGCTCGCGTCATTCGGTCTTCATTTGTATGAATACACGTTCATGACTCGCATGCATACATGCTGGTAACATCGATGCATAGGTACACACACCCAATTAGCAAACGCGTTACACGCCTATATTTTACTCGTGGCATTGGTCACCGCGCCCTCGAGGATTTATATATATCAGCACTAATAGGCTCGCTCCTCTCGTGCTTCGTGTATATATATATATTTCTAAAACTCGTCGTTAAGATTAGAAACGAACACGAGAGACCACCCTCTTCATCTCCCTTTTATTTTTGAGAGCAGCAAGAGAGTACGAAACGCGAAATTCTGTATTTTATTCAGAAAAATTAGTCATGAAAATTGTAACAAAAACGTTAGTTTCTTTAAATGTGAGTAAATCGTGTCGAGAGGCACGTTTTCTAATTGAAATTCAGAAGTGGCGTTGCGCGTACTTCACGGTACATTTATTTCGAGAAAATTCAGAGAGTGCTCGTGATAAAATTCGCTCTTGTTCTTTCGAAATTAAACATTTTGGGAACTGGCCATCTACAGGGTGTCCCAAAAGTCACAAAATATTTTTACGCCGTCAGATAGATCGTGAAATACCGAAGAAAAAAGTTCTCATGCGTTTTTCTCTACGAAGTATCGTTCCTCGAATATTCATGAATTTATCGTTTTCTCGTGGATTAGCCAACACCGCTCACCGATATTCGAGCAACGGTGACTCTGACCCTGAAAAATACGAAACGAATTTTCCTCTCAGAATTTCCTGATTCGTCTGGTCTCGCCAAGCAAGTTTTGCTCCTACTTTGAGGGACGCCTGGGGTCCCTATGCTCATACCCAGGCTCTTCTCAGTTCAGTCTCTCTGTTCAGTTGCCGCGTTAAAGGCTCGTGCTACCATATCCCAAGGAATTCGACTAATTTTCATAAGTCACTTCGTTATATCTCATGAAACACGCGGTACATCCGGTTCATTTTTTGCCCATGTCACTGTAACGTATAGGTCAGTACTTTGATCGAATATGCAATGAGCCACCATCTTTTTAACTAAATGATATTGAATGATTTCTCACGTCAAAACAGTAAGAGCCATAAGACTCCGTGCAATTTGAAGGTAACTTTACGATTTTTTATCTCTTAAAGTAGATGGTAAATCTTGTTGAAATTTTGCCGGTACACCCGGAATATGTTCAAGAAAGTGCCATTAAAATTTCAAAGACCTGTCATCATTTTGAAATTCGACCAAAATTCGCTTAAATTATAATGCGACTTTCAAGACACCCCGAGATATATATTTAAAAAAATTTCTATGGCTCCTGCGTATATAGGAAATTGACGAGCTATACACCGACCGCAGACCCATCGCAGTCGGTGAGACACCCTGTACATACTCGAGCTCATAACTCGTAGCATAGCCAGCGACTTCGCAAGGCTCGTGCTCGACGATGACGAATGTTCTCGGGGTGAAGGTCGGCTATTGAGACGACGCGCACACAACGAGCAACATTATACATATATGTAACGCGCGGGTGCATGTACGCTGGTATGTATATTTACCAAGATCAATTGCGCGGGTCCTGCCGTGGCTGGCCTCGCGGGTCAATTCTCTTTGCAAGGAGCGAGAGAGAGAGAGAAACGTAAATAGCTGTGGGTCTCTTATCAGTCGCGATGTCGTGCGCGGCCAGTATGCCGTGTGCGTTATGTACGTATCTGTAGATAAAAATTGCATCTAATCGCGTGTTCGTACGCAAACATACACATTTACAAATGTATAACTGATACACTAATGGAGATTCTGGCAACGACAAAAAATGTACAGCTCTTTTGTCGTCGTAAATACATAGAAAGAAAAGAAATAAAAAAAAAAAGGAGTCGCAGAGAAAGACCGCGCCCTGGGAAGGTCACGCCATCGCGCTTCGTTATCTTTGCATGAGCACTTTACGCTCTATTATAAATACATATATTCATTATCTCGCCAACGGGCTCCTTCGCCAATGCAATTTATGATCTTTCTCGTCGTCGTTTTTTTTATTATTTTTTTCTCACTTTTTCCTGCGATGTCGCTCGCTGGTCACACGACTCGTCGTCTCGAGTCTCACGACTCGTTCTCCCTCTTCGCCCTCAACCCCTCCCAATTCCCTGTCGTCTTCGTCTCTGAGAAATCGAAAAATGAATAAAATACGAAAATAATAATGTTCTTGAATTTGAAGCTTTCGAGAAATGGCTTCTAAGAATAATTCATTACTTTTTTTACATCTCGGAACATTTATTGTGTCGAGAAAAAAATGTTCCATCTGCTCCCAGCGAATCAAGCAGCTCCGTAACCAAACAATTTTCACTTTCTCTATCGCACGTTACGTTCCCTTGTTTCGTTACCGTACAACGTTAAGGAGTTTCGGTACAAAAGGCAAAATTTTAAGAAATTAATGACATTTGGTGATAATGTTCTTCAACATCAAGTACGAAAAGACAAATTTTTTCAAAATTTTCTTCCACTTAGTTATCGAGTAATTATGCATTAAAGCAGATTTCTTATGCCCGAAGTGTATACCTATATATATGGAAACGCTATGCTTATACACGTGAACTTTGGTCTTCAATTACTCGATAACTGTGTAGAAGAAAAATCTGAAAAAATTTGTATTGTCAAATTTGGCACTGAAGAATATGTTGACCAAATTTTATAAAATTCTTAACTTTTTGACAATTTTTTGTGTTTTTAACATGGTTTAGCATGGCAACATTGTATCGCCTGTACCGAAACTCCTTAAAGGTAAAAAGATTCAAAAAGAATGTTGCTACAGAGAATTTGGTGAAAATTTTTTTGCAAAAATGTCGCGGAGTAGTTTCCACGGGAAAAAAAAAACGTACGTTGACACATAAATGTACGTATATTCCACCTATAAACGCAAGTCGAAAAGTGCCTCGGAGCACACGAGTGTATACGAGACAACCTTGGCACAAATGTGAACGAGGCATGAAGTGCAAGTCCTCTACATAAACTCAGTGCGCTTGCTCGCGAATTGTCGCGCGCGCGCGCTCGCGTATCCGCGGATTATTTATTCGTACCGTCCTCTCATTTATTCAACGTCGAGTTGCGATATTTTTTTTTTTTCGAAAACCGTATGCGTTTCTCGCCATTTCTACAAAGTACAATTTTATATTATTCTTTTTAACGTAAACCAACGATTATTCTATTATTTCACATTATTTTTTTATCACGTCTTCGTAACTTTGATGAATTTCAGCTCAAAAACATATATTCTTCCTCTTTTCCCCGGTGAAAACTTGTTTCGCGACGAAAAGTCGAAAGTCGACGATGAGCACATTTTTTTTCTTTTCTCTTGGATTTTTTTTTTTTTTTCTGTTTCTCTTTCAATATAACAAAAGAATTAATTCGAATGGTTCCGCTGAAAACTCGAGTCGCGAGTACGTGCCTGAACGATGAAATAATTATACAAAGATTTGATCGAGTGTTGCGAACCGAGTGAGAACACATCGGTTCGAGAACGAGAGTTTACTCATCTCATTACGATGAAAAAAATAAGCACGTATACCGTGTGTACTCGCGACAATTGCGCAAGATCTCACGTATTTCCTTCGTCGATTAGCTCGTTAGAAATTAGATAACTTTAGTACAGCGCGTATAGAAACTCAGTTTCATGTATAGAGTTATATGCATTCAACGTTGAGATGTGTTCAAGAGTCTTTGGCCGTGAAAAATAACCGTGACAGGACGAAGGACAAATTCGGTATCATAGGCGCGTGTACCATCGATCTCAGGAGATTGGAACGTTGCTGCATTCCCCAACGATTCATAACTCCGTAAATATCTAATGAATCATTTATCATCGCATGAATTATTAATGCCAACGATCATCAGATTATTGCAATCAATTTTACTACGGTCATCAAATATCGTTAGAGAAACTAATGATCTGCATCAATTTATTTATATTCTCCATCATCGTCTATGTACGAATTTGGAATTTGGCGATATTCCTTGTCACCGAATATCTTAAAAAAATAATAACTGTTTCTTCGTATATCCTTTTCCTCGTTTATTTTTTCTGTTAACGCATATTCATTTTATTTCAAGAATGTTCATCCGGTAATCGAATTAACGAACAGATATTGATAAAAAGAAAAAAACAATTTGAATACAGTTATCAATATTAGCAAAATCACTTGTTAAAATTTCAAGCTCTTAGGATATGCCTCGTTCGAGAGAAATTAGAAAAAAAAAAAACAGATTTCCTAACTCAACACGATTTCTCATGCGTTTCCGTGATTTTCATGTCTGCAAACATGAAATTTGCAAACATTGACAAACAGTTTCGAGCGAAAGTTCTATAAATGCTAAAAGAATCTTCGAACAACTTTTTCACGATTTGCTAAAATCCATTCGATACTTACGAGGTTTGGAATAAATGAATTTATTGTCACGAAGAAAGATCGAAGACTCTGAAATACTGAGCCAAGAACGCTATGCTCGTGACAGAGTTTTTTTTTTATTCCAACTTGTTCGGTACCGGATGAACTTTCTTAAAAACTAAATGGTCCAACGAAAAATGACGAGAAGTTGTAGCACGAGTCTCGCAGACCCAGTTACCCCGCGGACTAAAACTTCGAATAGAAAAGTATTTAAGAAGAAAAATAAAAAAATAAAAAAAAAAAAAATAAATTGAACACAGCCAAAAGTCGATCGCCGTTTCTAGTCCTGTTCTATATGCAGCTTGCGCTTTATATATAGACTATAAAATGCTCTGCGGATTAAGTGTGTGTATGCAGCGAGTACAGAAGACCGAGACTCTCTTTGCGAGAGCTGCGCTAACGTCCTGTGCAGAGAAGAGAGAATGAAAAAAAAGAAGCAGAGAGAGAGAGAGAGAGAGAGAGAGAGACAACGCATACTAGAAAGAGCCACGTGCGCGATAGTCGTGGATAAACGAAGCCTGTTCCAGACTCTCCCTCTCTCTGTTCCTGTGTGCATGTGTCTTTCCACCTTGGTTCGTGCGGCTGTGGGTCAATCGGAGAAGGTCACGAGGTCGAGTTAGTCGCGCGTGTTCCGAGGGCTCTTTAATACGCTTTTAGTTTCATCAATGCATGTTTCGTATCATTGTATACGTTTGTACATAGATATTGGTATGCACATACATAGCGAAGGTTTTTTTATTAACAATGTACCTTCATTCACCGGGTAGAACGGACATTCAAGAACTTCTATATACACGCTAAATGTTAGAAATTATCGGTAAAACGCCTCCGCGTATACTCGTGACCCTTTGAATTATCGGAATTCGTGTCTGGAGCGCGAAACAAGCTGTTTGCGTTTTTTTTTTTACCCTTTCAGAATAATACAAGCTTCCGGTTTGTAGACTTTTAACATATCGTGCAGTTCTGAGACGGAGCAACATTTCGTAGCCTTATCTTCATCCTCTTGTTATTCTCATTCTTACTGGCTTTTACCAACTTTAATTACGTGATTTCCTGTAGGATTCCCGTGACTTTGTGCCATTACCGCCTGCGATCTCCTCCGATACCGTTCGCTCTGGCCAATAATTTTCATATCCAATGTGTTCGACATCGAAATCTCACTCGGATCCTTGAGAACGAAAATTTTCACTGTCTCTCGTTTAACAGTCCTCGGCTTTATATTTGCTTCTCAAATATTTAATCCTCAGACACATCTCGTCGCGTTCCAGAACAAATAATATAAGTATAAGAATCTCGTTGTGTTTCTCATCTCACCCTGTACAGGCACATGTCAGATTACGCCGCAATCTTCTGCTTCGGGATTCACGTATACAGAGGCGTGTTACGTTGGTCGGTGAGAAAATTTTTATCTCGTTCACAGCCAGAGTGTCCTTATTTTTATTTCAGATCTCTCCCCTCTCGTTAATGTAACGAAAATTATGTCAAAGCTTTTTTCAAAGGATTTTTCATGCCACGAGAGCAGACCTGCTTTCATCAAAACAGTCGAAAACTATGTACTTATCGGGAGAACCGTCGTTAAAATTTTTCAGACCCCCTTTATATGTTTATTTGTAAAAAATCTCAGTCGTACGCATCAGGAATGAGAATATTCTCGTTCGCGAGATAAGCGAGAGCGAAAAACCGTTGGCGAAATTTAAGAAGCACAGCGACAACGTTAATCGCGAATGTATATATACAAAGTGATTATATATAATCACTTTTTAGCTTTCATTATTCGTTCGTGCACATTTCACGTTTCTTTCTATATACATCAGACTCTTTCATCATTCTCTTTATGGCTGCTAAACGCTCTCCGGTAACTTCTCATATAACATTCATAACAGATTTTCACGAGAGCTTACTGTTTTGTGCGTATCATTTGCACTGAATCATCTCAAATTTTTTTTCTTTTTATTTTTTTATTTTCAACATGCACATTGAATTTTTTTTGTTTATTCAGACGAATTTCTACGCTTTTGCATTAAGGAGTTTCGGTACAAAAGGCAAAATGTTAAGAAATTAATGAAATTTGGTGATAATGTTCTTCAACATCAAGTACGAAAACACAATTTTTTTCAAAATTTTCTTCTACTTAGTTATCGAGTAATTATGCATTAAAGCAGATTTTTTATGCCCGAAGTGTATACCTATATATATGGAAACGCTATGCTTATACACGTGAACTTTAGTCTTCAATTACTCGATAACTGTGTAGAAGAAAAATCTGAAAAAATTTGTATCGTCAAATTTGGCACTGAAGAATATGTTGACCAAATTTTATAAAATTCTTAACTTTTTGACAATTTTTTGTGTTTTTAACATGGTTTAGCATGGCAACATTGTATCGCCTGTACCGAAACTCTTTAATAATATTTTTTTTTTCCCAATCCGACGTATCATTTATTTTGTAAATGAAGAAAATGAAGGCTCTTCTTAGTCTGCTAAAAATCAGAATATTTAGGTACTTTTTTTTTCTACCAACTAAATAAGTTGTTGAAGGAGATAATCGTTGAATTCTTTAATTTTCGTTTAATCGTCCATATACTTGGATCAATATTGCAAGTTTGTCTTCGTTAGCCGCGACATTGGCGCTCGTGCATCGCGCTCGCCCGAGTAGCGAGAAAACTGGTTTTCAGTTTCGGAAGAGAGCTGTGTTTTAAAAATGGTCAGACGATGACGTCAACGATGCATCGAGTTCTCTCCGAATGTACGCGTGTGTCCTGATCTGTCTCGCCCGAGAGAAAATCCAAAGATACCCCGAATCTTACATTCCTCGAAAGGTTGCAAATAAATGTATTTTTATAAGGATTAATCCAAGATACGAACACGACTTCATCGAGATCAATTGTGTTTTTATATCTGTACCGAATGTGTGCTATCGGAAAATTAATACTCGTTATCAATCGTAATTAATACAGAGATCGTAATTAATAATGACTGTTCTAGTCGGTCTAAGAGTTGTATAAAATTTTTTTCTTATTCCAAAATATTCGTTAAGGAGGTTGGCTACACACAACAACGTTGCCATGTTAAAAGCATAGGAAAATTCGAAATGATTAGAATTTAATGAAATTTGGTGAGCATATTCTTTTCGATTAACAATGAATATAAAAATTTTTTAGGATTTTTCTTCTACATAGTTTTCGAGTAATTCAACACTAGAGTTTACATCCGTAAGCATAAGATTCTGATATATATAGGTATATCTTTTGCATATTGTAAACTCCAATTATTCGACAACTATGTAGACGAAAAATTTGAAAAAATTTGTGTCATTGCATTTGATGCTAATGAATGTTATCACTAAATTTTATTGAATTCTTATCATATTGTCGTATGTAGCCACCCTCCTTAAGGATTATCGATCATCGGGTCAAATTCAAGATTCTGAACTAAAATTTTTATATGATGCAAATGAACATTTTACGCGGCTATTGTCCAAATTTGGAGCTGATTTACCGTCTAGTTTTTTCGCAATAAAATAGCAAAGTTAAACATTTTTGGGGCACGGAACAAGACACGTCGTCTATAGAAAAAAAATCGATCGGAAATACCGTGCAACACGGTTTTTCTCTCCCAAATCTAAGATTGGTCGTTAAAAAATCTGGATTCTGATAAATTGGATAATAAGAATTTGGTAAAAAATAGAAAAAAACATACCTCATCGGGCTGTTAACGGAGTAATATTACAAAAAAAGTTTCAATTTCCGGTTGTAATTGGTGAGAACCGCGACGCTTGCGACTTCGGTTGCTTACAATTATAATATGGAGAACACTGCAGAGTCGTTGACGATCTAATTTTTTAAATAGTTTTTCCGAATCGTACGATTTTGAATTCTGGCCCGAAGCTTTTATTTAATTTATCAATTTGGAGCAGATCCATTGAAATTTTATTGAGCGATAAGCTATTTCACGCTGGTTCACTCGATTTAAAATATAAGATTTAACATTTTTCGTATCAGAATCATACGATATTCGGGGTCGAATAGAATCCATTTGGGGGTCTCGATGACCCAGATGCTATTTCGGATCAGTTTAAGGAGTTTCGGTACAGGCGATACAGTGTTGCTATGCTAAACCATGTTGAAAACACAAAAAATTTCAAAAAGTTTAGAATTTTATAAAATTTGATGAACATATTCTTTAGTGCCAAATTTGACAATACAAATTTTTTCAGATTTTTCTTCTACACGGTTATCGAATAATTGAAGACTAAAGTTCACGTGTATAAGCATAGCGTTTCAATGTATATAGGTATACAATTCGGGCATAAAAAATCTGCTTTAATGCATAATTACTCGATAACTGAGTAGAAGAAAATTTTGAAAAAATTTGTGTTTTCGTACTTGATGTTGAAGAACATTATCACCAAATTTCATTAATTTCTTAAAATTTTGCCTTTTGTACCGAAACTCCTTAAGGGAGTTCATCTGGTAATCGAATTAACAAACAGATATTGATTAAAAAATTTGAATACAGTTATCAATATCAACTAGATCACCTGTCAAAATTTCAGGTCCTTAAAATACTTTGTTTGAGAGAAATTAATAAAAACAGATTTCCCAATTTAACACGGTTCCTTATGCGTTTCTGTGGTTTTCCCGTCTGTAAACATGAAATTTGCAAGCATTGACAAACAGTTTCGTACGAAACTTTTATAAATGCTTAAAAAATATCTAAAAAATCTTTGTACCACTTCACAAAATCCATTCGATACTTATGAGGTTCGGAATAAATTAATTTGTCTCGAAGAAGGAGGTTAAACTTTGGAGGTTAAACACACTCAACGTACTGAGCCGACTACGCTAGTCGTGACAGTTTTGGGTTTTGACTTGCTCGGTACCAGATGAACTCCCTTAATATATTGATTTTAATGGAATTCGAATTTAGTTGATTATCGAATAGGACAATATTTATGTTGGTATGACGGTCCAACGATCTTTTTGACAGGCAATATATCTAGGATAGAAAAATCGAGACTGGGATTCGGTGAGACTTTGGGTTATCAGCAGACATGAAAAAATAACGGCAATCGTATGAAGAATGAAATATTCACGCTTATAAATAGACGCATGAACGTGTGTATACGCCTTAGATCGTAAAGGATGAATGTACACATGTAACACACATCCTTTACGATGTTGAATATTCGCAGCCGACAAAGGTCGCGAAATCTGGTTTCCCTCTCCGTTTGGAACATGCCACCAGTTTCACACCGCGCGACGACTTCAAGTTTCGCGCACTCGAATCCTCGTTGGTGTGGTCGTTTTTTTCATTGGGCAATCAACACTGACGCGACTAAAACAAGGGAAACGTGACTAAGAAAAAAAAAAAAAAAAAAATATCGTTTATCTTGGCTTTTACGCTGCTCTTTTTTTTTTTCGTTGGATGGCGCAAACACCAACAGGCTGTGAGCACATTCTTAGCATATGGAAAGGCACAACGCCCCATCATTATGTATATATAAAAATGCAACGATTGCAATATTATTTCAATCCATTTTTTCATGGAAATTTTGTTTACGAGTCTCGACGATAGATTTTTCTGTGTCGTAATTAAACGAAATTGTAGAGAATCACGTTCGATCTTCATTGGGAACGGTCAGGATGCTAAACGCGTCTTTGCATCGAGAATATGACGCGTATTCAACTCCTCCCCAGATCCGCCTCTCAATATCGTTCACCGGAGTATCCTGGCCTTGAATAGTCACTCCGTCGTCGTTCTTACGAAAGACTGCGACGATTTTATGTGTATGATTGTGTTCCACGTATGTAACTCGGAGATGAGAACACTTTTCTCGAGTGCTTTTATTTCCTCCTCGCTGGTTCGTGCTCGCAACGACGAAACCTACTGATAAAATTAACGTGTCTAGATATAAACTTCGCAAGAGCTTTTCTTTCTATTCGGGTCTTTCTACCGTATAAAAAATAGATATTTGCGGAAACGAAATAGCGAAAAGAAAATTAGACCGATTTGTAAATGTCTTTCTACCATTCTTTCGAGATCGAAGCAAATGATAAATCTTTTCGACAGATATTATGTGATTGCAAGAAAATAAAAGAATGGAAAACTAGAAAATAATTGGTTGAAATTCGTGAGAAAATATTCAGTTAACCAATTATATTTGGGATTAACAAAAATTTCTATGAAAATCGAAAATCCTATAGAAAACTTGGATCATAAAATCGCCAACTTAAAACGACTATCGTTTTAAGAAAAAAATCAAATCGTTCTTACTTTTATAGATTTATAATCTCTATATCTGTGTAAATGTGTTTGTGGTTTTAAGAAATTTCGATGTTTCGATTTTTACAGAAATGCAAAAAAAAATAGCTAGTCTGCTAGATTCCGTGGGCAAAGCTCGCAGGCACAGCTAATCTTGAAATAAAATAAAAAATAAATGACCAAATATAACAAATGATTTATATTTTTATTTTTCAATTCAAATTATCAACTGCTGATGATAAATAATTGTATAAGCATAAGTAATATTTACTAATTAGTGGCAATGAAAATAATAACAACAAAGAAAGTGACAATAATTGATAATAATTTAAAGAAATTAGTCGTCAATTGGTACCATAAATATGACCAGAATGACCTCAACAGCGATAAATCGTAATTTGTCGTAGTCCCTCTCGAGCGCGGTTCGTTGCTGTTCATTTTCCAGCCCCGGACCAGTGACACACACGTATACATTATACTCGCGCATGGATTAATCAATGTGTGCATATTCTCGGGTTGTGCCATATTTAGTATAGCAAGTTTCAGTATTGAGCTCCAGCTCGCAGTGTGTGTTGATCGATGTTGTAAAATGCATAACTGTGCGACGGCGTCGCCGATGACGTCAGCAGATGCAATTACCGATGCACTTGACGCGGCGAGCGCGTCCTCAAGGAGGGAAATCGAATGGGCGTTAGATAACCCCGCTTGCTTACGATTGCCAAGTTAAAATGCAGGGCGATTCAGGCATAATCGATGAATTTCAAACTCTCGAACAATCAATTCGGTCCATCGCGTTGTTCGCAACACCGATAAGATCTTTTCAATAATCCCGGCGTGTGGTTCCTTCGATCAAACACGTATTCAGATACGTTGACATCGATCGATACATGTGCTGGCAAGCATCGAGTTCGATAACACTTCGATTTTTTTTTCTCTCGAATCACCTGAATTGGGAAATAGTAGAAAATTAAAATATTTTAAAAAATTCAAAAGTCTTGGCAAACCTCTTCACCTTTTTCGATCAAACTGCGTTTTTTTTTTTTTCATTTTTTTTTTTTATAATTTAAACCAAAGTTTTCGTACAAGTAAATGCTAATTCGAATTAACTATGAAAATTTTATTCACCAAACTTTCGGAAAATGAATTTTACATCGAAAAATCTGAAATTTTGTTCTGCAATCACTCATTTTTTTTTTTTTTTTTTCGGTTACGCCTATCAGTTACTCAATTGGTACTTTATTTTATGGAATCTGTCACGTAACATCATACACATTTATCATTGGTATTTATCTAAAATTATGTAAAACACTTAGTTTATAACGCCACATTGTCGTTCGAACGAAGTATAAAGACATTTCCTTAGCTCGTGGAATAATTGTGGGCGTTTACGATATGATAAATCATAATTCGTGTATACAGGTTCTCCCACAATCGATGATCATTTTTGTGAAACGAAGTTCAGAACTAAATTTCGAGTCTCGAATAATCGAGTACCACACATTCTGGATAGGACTGGGTATCAGGGAGAGTCTTTATTCGAGAAAATTGATTGAGCTGCTCTTTTCCATCGCTCATAGTCTCCAAACGGTTGGTGATAGAGCAAAAATTCATAGGACCAATATCGTAGAGCACAAAATTTTCTACAAAAAAGTTTCCGTCAGAATTTTTATATCTCTGATAGCGTGGTCCTGAGAGCGAGCCAAAATTCAAAACGCTTGACTCATGCGAATATTTCGAGAAGAAAAATAAAAAATGACGTTCTACGAAACTGAATTCATGTGCAGTTTCACTTTCGACGGTGTACGCGTATGCGAGGATTTGAATTATTATTTCAACCGACTGAGAGAGCCTTCAGGAAATAATATTTTGTATTGATCGTCGCGAAATTCGATCGAAATCTTCGATTTACATCGTGGACCATTCAACCTGAAACACCCTGCATGTGTGTGTGTCTCCGTGTAGTACAAGATATATGATGAACGAAAGAGACTCGATCGTGCTCAACGCCTTGACCGATTGACCCTGTACCTCAACCGACACTCGACTCGCGTCGACCGATCGATGGTCTTCGTCGTTGTCGTCGTCGTCGTCGATCTCTGTCCACCGTATATACAGTAACAAAGCCCAGACGAGAGATAACTAGTCTCATGGGGCCATCAAGACTTTCCCCATTTTCAAATTGTCTCTTATCGATCGAAATGAAAATTGCAAACGAATGAAAAATCTAAATTTAATTGATATATAATTAAATAATTGTAATGTAACTTAATTGAGGGTCGAAAAAAAAAAAAAAAAGTAAATATCGTAGAAAATATATGTTTTGACGTGAAACTTTTATCGTGTCGTAACGTCAGTTTTATTTTTATTCTTTTCCAGGGCTGAGCTTGGACAGCAGTAATATGTCGATGTCCTCAGTAGGACCGCAGAGCCCACTGGACATGAAACCCGATACCGCGAGTCTCATAAATCCTGGAAACTTCAGTCCTTCGGGACCCAACAGTCCGGGGTGAGTCGAGTTAAAATGAAATTGATCGTTTTCTTGTTCTCAAAAGGAAACAATTGATCTTGGAGCAATTGGATGAGAAGGAGATACAAGAAACGATACAATTGAGATAAAATATAATTTATTTAGAATTTCTGGTTTTTTTTTTTTTCAATGTAAATTAATGTCATTAAAGTATCATGAGAGCAAATATATTTTTGAAAAGATCCAACCGATGATGTTATTCTTGTAAAGTAAAAATGAAGAAACTGTAAAATTCCGAAGGCCGAAATCGTTGCGTAAAAGTCTGTCGACTGCACGTATTTGGGAATCGAATTATTTTTTTTTTTTTTTTCACATTAAAATCGTATGTACGAAGCTTGCAAGCAAATGAGTCTGGGAATTGAATCGACCGTGTCACGCCACTCTGCAATTTGAAATGTACAAAAAAATCTTACGTATATATAAACGCGTATACGAACAATATGTTTGCTCCCGACGTCCGGTCGGTGCCTAAGTAATTTCGCAAGGTCACGCAACTCCCGAGTTTTATATTCTCATTCCTGTATTATTTTTTATGATTTTTCTCTATGCCTTTTTCTGTCTATGAATCGTGGGTGCAGGCGATATATTAACAATGAACAATTCTTTTACATCAGCACCGATTCTCCAATGAGTTGCAGACTCATCATAAATAATATTCTTTCATTTGATGTCTGGAGTAACATATGGAAACTAATAGAATCGAGATAAGAAAAGCTTTTGAACGTTGGTAGAGTGTAAAACGTGATTTCCGTTCATACAAATATGGTTTTGTGTTTGTGTATGTATGCGTATTTGTACAGCGACTATTTTCAGAATGAAAACTTCGGTGCGAGACTTCATTGATGCGTATTCAGAATTCAATCCTTTTTTTCTGCATTCTTTTCGCCTTCTGTAAATTTATACTTATATATTTTTTTTAACCCCGTTAGGAATTCGGTTGGTGTATTTTCGAAATTTCTTATTTTTTAGTTAAATCGAACACGTTTTTAAGCACGGTTTTGAAAATTTTTTTCGGCCTTACCAAAATGCAATATAAATGGAAAAAAATAAAAGATTTATGAAAAACGAACTACGAATATCAATTAGGAAACGTGCATACGCCAGCGAGATCTCTCAGACTCACAAATAACATCGCGTTTTCTGACACTTATGATTATTTTTTAACGAAACACAGATATGTGGAAAAAAAATATTACGAGAGTCGTGAAGATTTACTATAATTGAGTGGGAAAAAAAAACACAAAAAAAAAAAAAACACAAAAAACGTAAATTTTCCATATTTCGAGAAGTCATTTTTTTGTTTCACGCTTTTAAAATATTAAGCTTATTTTCTTTTTACTTTTAACCATGCAGACATGTTTCTGATAAAACTGAAGAATATCTGTCTGTTGAATGGGGGAGAAGAGTGATATAATCGTCGGTGATTTATAAATAACTATTCGTCAACGTCTTAATCAATCAAAGTGTATTGATAGAACAGGTTCACCAGTGGCCTTGAAACGTTACAAGTTACGAACTCTTATCTATTTTTAGTGAAAGGCCGTCAGCACTTTTAAGGGGCAAAAGTTCCCACACGATTTGTCTTAATTTCACTTTGCATCAGATTTTTTGACTTGAGGCTTAAATTATTTTTGACAAACTGCAAGATTTGTTGAAAATGTTGAATTTTTTTTTTCGAAAAATCAACGAAAACTTACAACTTGTCCTCAATAAAACATTTCGAGTTTAAAAAATATTCATCGAAATTTATAATTTCGTTTAAATCCAAAAAATGAAACATTATTTCAGAACTATTTTACGAATACTCAATTTAAAAGGACATTAAATATTTATTTTTCATTTTGTTTTTTTTTCTTTCTCTCAGATCTTTCACCGTTGGCTGTCACAGTAGCCTGTTAAGCACATCGCCCAGTGGTCAAAGCAAAACAGGCTCCGGTTCACCATACCCACCGAATCATCCCTTATCAGGCAGCAAACATTTGTGCTCTATTTGCGGTGACCGAGCCAGTGGAAAACATTACGGAGTCTACAGGTTAGTTTTGCCCTTTTTCGAAAGTTTATTTATATCTACGTATCGATATATTTTTTTTTATTTTTATTTGTCTGTTGATTGATTATTAAATATAGTGATTAGTGGAGTTATCGATCAAAACAATTACTCAGCTGATACTGAATATTTAAAAATCATCCATTTGGCTCAAATTAAATTATAAAAAGCAGAAATTCTGGTTTCGTTGGCGTTTTAATCGTACCATCATTTTTTTCCATTGATCAATTCTTCCATTTTGTTTTTTTCGTTCGAAGTTGCAGCAGCCGACACATTTTGATTCAGTCCATTTTGGTTTTTTATTTATTTCGTAACTGTTTCATTATTCGTTATTTATTTATAACTATTAGTCATTAGATTCAATAGGAAGAGAGAATATTCAGTTGAAATGACACATTTTTTTCGAATCTACGAACAATCTTATCAACTTGACAATTTTCATTTCGTTGACACAGTTATTTATTTTATTTTAATTTTTTTTTCGTTTGATTTATTATTTTACAGCAGTTGTTGGGTCAATAGATCAGTTCAGCGAAGCATTTTATTCGGCTATGCTTTCGGATTTAAATGACCACTTGAACGATAAAACTGAATGATATCATTGTTGCCTCGACCATGAGAAGATTTCTGCATTCTTTACTACCAATGTTTTCTTTGGCGAAATAACAAAACGCAAATACGATTTAACATTTAACCAGATAAATTACTGCAGTCACTGAAATACTCGGGATTCTTTTAGTCAAGCGCCCATTAATCTTGTCTTTCGAGAGATAAAAGTGCTTGAAATTTTCAACGAAACGCCAATTGTTTTAAATTGAGGCGTTAAAAAAAAAAAAAAAATTTGCACCAACTACGAAACCGAATACCAATTTGGAAAAAAAAAAAAAAAAAAAATACGAAATGTACACGATAAGATAATATCGCAACGTTTTGTTCGCTCTTGAACAAAGTAAAAAATAAATTTTTCATTATCTTGCTGGAAGACTGGTGTGTAGAAAGAAAAATACTCTCGTTTTATTTCTTGTATTTTAGAACAGTCGTGTCTCATTATATTGCAATACAAGGCCACCGTAAAAGTCGTCGTCACGATGTGTGAGAGATGAGGAAAAAAAAAAAACGTGAATATGATGTGGGCGTCGAGTCGTCCAGAGCCAGTGGGAAGGGACGAGATTTTTTTTTTTTCTCCTCTTTTCGTTCTCTTCTCTTCTCGTTGACGCTTCCCCTGTTCCTCGGCCTTTATTCTCTGTGTACATAATACAGCTTCACTCTCGTACACCTTAACACTCCAAACGAACGCCTCATTTTTCTCGCTAATGGACACCTCGTTGAATATTTGGCGGAGCTTCTCTTAACCAAACGAAGAGAAATCTTGCTTTAGCTCATCTCGCAGCAGACACTCGAATTTTTTTTTTTTTTTTTTTTCTTCCAAAAGTATGCGTTTGTGCATACGAGGAATCCCGATATTCACGTATTTACTTTTGAGGATAAAAGGATCGTGACATTCTGCAATTTTTCTCTTATACCGTGATGATTGATCGAAGGGAAATCGGAGGGAAAAATTGAACAGAAACATTATGCAGGGTGGAAATTTAAAGCTCAGTTTTTAGAAGAAAAAAATATATTTTCAGGACGTAAATATAATTTGAAATTGATGTGTAACGTTTCTGATCGATTTTCCTTTCGCACAGAAGCTACAACATTTTTTTTCTCATTCATTCTTTATTCTATCTTCGTTCAAATATTCGAAATTTTTTTTTTTTTTCTTGAGTCTGAGTGTTTCAATTTCCATGATATGAATTTCATATTTTCTGGTGGGAGCGTCGGGAAATTTACCTGAAGAGGGTATACGCGGTGATATAAAAGTGTACAAATAAATTTTTGTACATTTTTACCGTTGAGCAAATATTGCGACTGGAGTCATAGTGCAAACACGAAGTAATGAGGGCAGACTTTATTTTTTGCCCTGAGCTTGTTTGGTCAGAAAGATTTATGGCTTATTAAGCAGGCTGCAAATGAATTCTTCTTGGCACAAGAGAACGAGCCTTTTTCACGTTTTTATAACAGTATTTTTCAACACTTATATCATTACTTTTTGTTCACACTCGTATTCGTATATCTCCGAAATACAATGAAAATTGTAGTTCAAAATGAAAAAAAAAAAACAAAAAAAAAAAAAAAACTATTCAGAATGATCGCACCTCGGAGGCTACGAAATCTACTCCAAATTTTCTTATCTCTATGGATAAATCTCGTTGTTCACGAACTGATTTTTTTTTTTTCTAAAAATTTCTTAATATTCGTATATTTTTTGTTAGCTTACAACATACACATTTTTTCAAATAGCAGAATGAAAATATTGAAATTATCATATTATCATACCAGCAAATCATCCATAATTTCATGATAAAATCCATATTCCTAGGCCTAAAAATTCTTAAAATTCATGAAATTTTAGTTCAGGTCAATATTAGACACTCTTGATAAACAAAAACTTGAAAGCTGATTCGGGACTCGTAACTATTACAAATTTGTTTCCATGTCGAATCGAAAATTTCAATGAACGTTGATTTCGCGCCTGCAACGCGAAAATAAATTAATGCGTTCGTAGAACTTGGCCGATGATCTGGCAGAACAGATATTTGGACAGTTTCCATATTTATAAGAATTAAAATAAACAAATACCGAGCGTGCGTTGTACACGCGTGCAAACGATCTCCAACGTTACTTCGTTTTTGCAGCCATTTGACGAATGAACAAATATCTAATAGGTTCACTTTCCTATTCAATCATTTTCAACATTCAAATGTCAAATTGATTTTATATTTCGAGAAAAATGTGTCCCATCGCTAAGAGTTTAATAAACCAACAAAAAATCTTGGCAGTTAGAGGAGTTCCTTTATCTCAAGATGAAAAACAAATAACGTTTTACACAACCCTGTCTAATCTTTCGATTTTCCATATGCCGATTTATTTTTATTTTAGAAAAAAAAATAATTTTTTTTTTATTGATATCGAGAAGATAAATAACGACGAGGACGTTTCAATATCTCACAAATGACAATTTCCGTTACAGCTGCGAGGGTTGCAAAGGATTTTTCAAACGTACGGTACGCAAAGATCTCTCATACGCGTGCAGGGAAGAAAAGTCTTGCATAATCGACAAACGACAGAGGAATCGTTGTCAGTACTGTAGATATCAAAAATGTCTGGCCATGGGAATGAAGAGGGAAGCCGTGCAAGAAGAGCGTCAGCGAACCAAGGAGAGAGATCAGAGCGAGGTCGAAAGTACCAGCAGCTTACACGCCGATATGCCAGTCGAAAGAATATTGGAAGCTGAAAAAAGGGTCGAGTGCAAACTTGAACATCTAGGAAATTACGAGGTTCGTTATGGGCCACATTTATTTATATTAACGAAAAAAATTAAAAAAAAAAAAAAACAACGATTTAAATGGATCTCGAAATTTTCACAAATCCCACAATTTTTTAACCTGAATAATTAGGCAATTTTTAAACGATTGAGAAAAACTTTGGATTGTCCAATAGTCCAGATTTATAGAAAGAATTATTGCGTAAATATTCGAAAATTTCTTGATTTATTGACACTCATTTTTTCGTTCAAAAGACCAAAAGCCTTAAAAATACACACACGAATCGACTGAAAAAAAATATATATATATTGTATATGTATAAAAATATAAACGCTGGGATGTTTCTGTGATTGATGAGCTTTTTTTTCACAATCAGATACTCTCTGGAACGTTTCTCATTTTTTTTTGTTTAGATCAAATAATTCAGATAAAAAGCTTCCCTTTTTACTACCTCAGCCTTGAATACATCGATTAAAATACACACCTTACTTCACCGTACTTGGGTCTGAGTAGTCGAGAAGTTTTTTTTAGTCCATATCACTGAATATAATTTACCAAATTGATTATCTTTTTTTGATCGATCAGATCTTGGAAAAATAATATTTGTCATTTTCGTACGTCTGTAATACCGAATTCAGTGTCGTTTTCAAGCCTTAAATTTACCTCAAAGAAAAAGCTCAGTGTGTCAAAAGTTCGAAGAATTAATTTTAATTCGGAAATAAAAAAGGTCTTGAAGCCTCGAAAAGATAACATGAAATGTAATAAAAATTTTTAAAAAATTTTTTTTTATTTGCAGAATGCAGTGACGAATATCTGCAGTGCAACGAACAAGCAATTGTTCACATTGGTTGAATGGGCGAAGCACATACCGCATTTCACGTCGTTACCATTGGAAGATCAAGCAATGTTGCTGCGAGCTGGTTGGAACGAATTATTGATAGCAGCATTTTCGCATCGTTCGGTCGAGTGTATCGACGGTATAGTATTGCCGACGGGTATAACAGTGCACAGAGCATCGGCACAACAGGCCGGAGTTGGTGCGATATTCGATCGTGTGCTTTCTGAATTGGTGGCAAAAATGCGAGACATGGAAATGGACAAAACGGAATTGGGCTGTCTCCGTTCGATAATATTATTTAATCCGGAAGTACGAGGTCTTAAATCGGCTCAGGAAGTCGAATTATTGCGAGAAAAAGTTTATGCTGCTCTTGAAGAATATACGAGGATCGCGAGACCGGATGAACCAGGAAGATTTGCCAAATTACTTCTTCGTTTACCCTCTTTACGTTCGATCGGTCTTAAGTGCCTCGAACATCTATTTTTCTTCAGGCTTATTGGCGATGTCCCCATCGATTCCTTTCTCATGGAGGTTCTCGAATCACCCTCCGATCCCTAGGAACAGCGTGTGGTGTGCCGCGTTATCGAGCACACCGCTGACATGTAAAAATAACGACAGCCACAACGCACCTCTGCTCTGCTACACCCTCTGCCTCAGGTCGTGACGACGCTCCTGAATTCAATATCGACGCAGCAACGATATCGTTATTTATGAATATTCGTGTACAGGATGTCCCAGTGTGAATAACCAATAATACGAACTTCAATTCACCAGTTATCCACGAGTTGAAAAGTCTAATAACCGCTTTTTATTTTTATTTCAATGAGTTATTTATTATTAAAATGTAAAGAGCTTATATTTCTATGGCACACACTCTTTAAATGCTTGAAGTTGCAGCGAGAGTACATAGGACCAATCCCGAAGAGGGTGGAATTTTTGTAATAAAGCGATTAATTTTAATTTTGGAAAAAAAAAAAAACAATCACGTGATGAAACTTTTGAAAACTTTCAACCAACGGAAGACCTTCAAAAACGTGAATCCTTGCCTGTTGAAAAAAGACTTTTTTGCGATTTCAAGTTTTTCTCGAGACAACAGATGATCGATATTTTGGTCAAAGAGAAATAACAGTTTGTCGAACCCTCGCATATTACGAGAATCACATTCTCGTTGTTTGCTCGAAGTATAATCCACGTAATAGCGAAAGTTCACCGCAGGATTTTTGTCGGCTGAACGTGTTTCTCATTATTTCAATAACGAAGATGCAACAGCCGGTTGATTTGTATTTTTTTAATAAAAATTTCTGTATTTGTTACCATTTTTTTCTTTTCTTATTTATAATTCAAAGAGTCGAAATAAATTTTCAAAAAATCATTATCAGACTATTATTTTGTTTATCATAGTTCGTACTGAGTTAGTCTCTTCCCGATTCTAAATTCGTTTTATTCCAAAATCATTCATTCTCTCGATTCATGACAAATCGTCAAATATAAAATGTTGAAAGCTTTAGAATTAACGTGACATTATCGATTATTTAACCTTGGGACATCCTGTACATTCATATCTAGTGCGCCAAACGACGGGTTAATATTTACTTATTTTGTATTTCGCTATTGTCTCTCTTCGCGATATAACGGTGTATATTTTTGTACACGCAAACACATGCCCTCACACATACACACTCACACACACACACATGCGTGCAAATGTGTATTTATCATTGGTCAACGTCGGACGATACCCAGGGGCATTCTCCCAGACTATGTGGCCCGGGGAATTCTCGTGCTTGGCGACGATTCGTATCGAGAGCATACGCGTCGCGATTACCTCTGAACAAACTACGATGGCAGGTCCGCCGTTTTATAAACGTTGTATATTCGTCATTTCGTTGCAGTATATGTGAACATTTTTACATGAGGTTTTCAATGCCAACTGAGCCAGTCTAACACCCTTTTTCGTTATTTTCGAGTATTAACAACGTCGATTTATTTGTTTTGATAGTGGAAAAACGTAGTTCAATTGAATGAAAGACAGCCGTTTGATCGAAGATACAAAATTTGCTGAATTTTTGGAAACATACATATTTTTTTTTCTTTTACGAATAACTTTAGTTTCGTATTTAATTTTATCCTTCAAGTATCTTCTTGTAATTGCACTCTTAAAAAATGTACCATGGAAAAAGTATCGAACGATAATAACTGCTCTACGTCAGCGACAAGATATAAAATGGATTGTGGAAATATATTTAATATTTGTTATTAATACGGATAACGAAAACAACGAATTTGAACTGATGGTAAAAAATGTGCCGATTTGGTGAATCCAAAAACAGCAGTATTTACAAGAAAAATAAATGAGACTTCATCGTAGTACCGCCTACAACGCTGGGCCTGAAATATCGAGACGCTGACGATTTAAAATTTGCATTCGGCTGTCAAAAGAAAGGACAAATAAATACAAAATCTTTATTTCCCTCTATAAAAAACAAAGAATTTTTATCATTATGAACTGCAAAGAATTCAAAACATACCGAAATCAGGTGTGACTGGCATATGACCGAACATTTATTGCGTTCGTAAGCAACGATATTGACATTTCATCGCAAAACGTTAAGCTTTCAAAGATCCGATGCTGTGTCAGTTGGTTTGATAACCCAAACGCGTATATGTTTGTATATATATAAAAATGAAATAACAGCAACAGAATCCACAACGTAATTATTCGATCATGTAATTGAGCTGGTCATATATATACGTATACGTTTTGACCGGAGCGACCCACAAAAACGATTACGTTGGTCGCAAAATGCTCTTAAGTTCCTATTAATAACTGCACTCTCATATTTTTCTTTCATTTTGTTTTCTTTATTTTCCGTCTAACGAGATACAGGGAAAGAGATACATACGTCTGCATATTCAGTAAATACATATATACATTTACGAGACCATAAACGGTTCGAACAATTGTGCATACATTATACATATTTGTTTGTTGAAATAATCAGCAGTTTGTCCGCTAGTTCGGCAAACAACGTCTTACACATTCCAACTCGAAGCAAGTCTTTCGATACGGATCGTTGCCCACTCGATATTGTACGTAAGCACGATGCACATAAAATTATATAAATATATGTATGTATAATAAATACATACAAATATTTATATAAACATACACTCGCCGTATTCAACGTGTATATTTTCGTAATTTATTATTTTGTACATTCGTAGAATTTTAGGCGCGAAAGAAACGATTTGTTTGATGATTCGTTAGGGAATTAGTGCGTTATGAAAAAATCGTTCAGCTCTGCTGAGTGTACATAACTTTCGGCCAAGTTACACGCGTTCGATCGCAAATAATTTACGCTTTTTATCGAACACATGTGTATTTTTTGTTTTGTCGATATTCCTGCGTATTCTCTTTGTCACACCTCCACCTTTTATCGAATGGCGAATAAATGAAGAAATTGCAACGACGTTCAACGACGAAGAAGTCAATGGAGTCCGGTCATGTACAAAAATGTGGTGGATTTTTGTAAAACTGCATGTACAAATTTCTGTCGGCTAATTATGTTAATAATTGTTTGTTGAAAATAGATTTTTTAAATCGTCGAATAACATGTCAGTTGCTTCGTTAATTATACGTCAAGTTGTTTTATTTTTTCTGATAATTAACATTTTTTTATAGATCTCAATTTTTCGTGGTTTTTTCTCTCCAATCTCTTCATTGTAGTAGGCGATCAATCGATTGATTCACGAAAATTTCCATTTTTTTGGCATTTTGTTTTGTTTTGTTTTTTTTTTTTTTTTTTTATAGCACTGCATTTTTATTTACATCACTGACCGATAAGACCTCAATGGATATCGGTAAATCTATTCGTTTGCAATCGAAAGTGACAGTAAATTCAGGAAAAATAAACGGAATAAACTAAGATTTTAGGAGTATAATAATTGCTGTACTGCAATATAAGCGATGACACATGAATGATAATACATTTCTAATCTCGATGTCGATCGTCCGGAAATAAAAGTTTGTAAAAAATTGATTGTAGCTGAAAGATCTACGAAGCACAAATTAAAAAAGCAAAGAAAAAAAAAAACGAAGCTCAATGCAGATCACGAAATTTCGTGTCCCATTCGGATGGCTGAGTTTGTACAAAACTATATTAAAAAAAAAAGCGTATATATTGGCACTGAATTTGGTTGAGGGTAATCGAAATAAGAGTCAAGTATTACCTAGTTTTTAGTCATATAATCTTACGATGCAGCGTGTGCAATCGAAGATAAACAGAAAATGCAATGAACATTATTTGAAGACGATAACTAAATCCAAGTGACAAATTTCCTGGCCATTCAATTGATCAATTCGAATTGAAGCTAGAATAGGAAAAAACCTCGTTGCTCCTTTCAGCTTCGATCATAATATCCCTGTCGATTAATTTAATTGCTCGTAACCCGAATGATCATACTTACTACGATAATATTATTACATATAATTATAAATAATATCATTACTGAACATATTTCTATTTTTGCGTGAATGCATACGGTTGTTAGTTGTTGGTTATTGTTATCTATTTGACAAGTATTTTTAATGTTAACGTCTGTCGTAAATGAAAATTAAATAAAACATTAGAAAACAATTAATAACAAACAAAAAAGCATAATACAGTGTGTGCTCAATTTTTTTTTTTCAATTTACTTATCGAGCTTGGAGAGAGTCCAAGTTTCGTTTTAACAGTTTGTCAAACACGTACGTTCGAAGAATAAAATTCGTAACTTAATTTACCCCCACAAGCGGTTATTGCTATAAGCGTCGAAGCCCTTCGACTTAATGTTCAAAATAAAAATTAAAAAAACCGAGGAATCATAAAGAGTATGCAAATGAGTGATATGGGCGCGAATGCTACCTGTGAATGAAGTTTCATATGACTATATATATAAATATATATATATATATCAATGTTTGAATAAAGATATCTATACATATTATATTGTAAAATACGATTATAATGGCGCAATAAATTGTCGCGGTAATCTAATAGGACGATTATTAGTCGAAGAAAATAAATAATTGCTTTGTAAATATTTTTAGATAATTCAACAATGCTCGAGACATTAAACTTTACGCTCTAAAAATGATATTAAACGATTATTAATGTTGATGCAATGAACTAAATTTGGTGTTTCACTGCTGGATTTACTCTCATGATGCATTTCTTACTTTCATACTCCATTCTTTTTCACACTTACGAATCTTATTATTTCATTTTCGAATTTAGCTGACCGTAGAAATTTTGAAATGCTTCGTTTCGATTGAATGCCAATTAACGGATTTATTAGCTATGAGCGTTGATTTTGAATTGTTTGGACAATTTTCATCAACTTCATCGAATTGTCGCAATTTTAAAAATCGAATTAGGTGAGAATCGATGTTACTGGAGCTTGAAAACATTTTTTGATTTTGACCAGTGCATAAATTGTGACTGGAAATCGTTATTTTCTACAATTTTATTCATTCATGATAGCCCCAATTCGACCTTTTTTTTTTTTTTTTTTTTTTAATGTCCCATCAATGTGAAATTCCGTTGAAATGTAAAACATCCAAATAGTGTACAACAAAAAATTTTCGTTGACCAGCCACCAGCTGGTATTCTCCAATTTCGATGAGGAATCTCAAAGATTCTAACTTTGAAAATTCGGACGTCAAAGGATAGGAATAGATCAACAAAACTACGACCATTGAGAGTTATGAAAACATCGTTTTATTTATTACGGATATATTGAGTTGGTCACACGGAAAAAAACTGTCAATCACCGACACGACTAATCCAATGTTAACGTTGTTGGGAAACAAGTTTGTTGACGTTCCCTTTCGCTTCGCTATTTCTTTCCCCATCTTCCACAGATAAATATATTGGTTTTCTTTTCTCCTGGCTTTAGTATCACTTGCTGGTCATGTCGGTGAGTATAAAAAATATAAATAAAAAAAAAGAAGAAAGCTGAAAACAATGTGACCTACGTAGCAAAATTCATGATGGCTGCATGAGGATTTTTTAGTTTCCTGAATAAAGATTCTATACACAGTCTAATATTTTTGTTCTTGCTTCTGTCCACGATTTCTCTAGTCACTGTCCATCAAATTTTTTCTCTTTTTTCTGTCAGATTCAAACTATCGGAGTGTTACATTTGTTTTTTTTTTCGATTTTATTTTTGGAAGTTACTGTTTGTTCGGGATCTAGAGACGCGGCAGCGTCTTTAAATTCCTCCTCAGCATAGCGACGTTATTTGCAGTCTTGATTCCGGCATATCTGGAAAATTAAATCGTCTGAATTATTGAAAAATCAGGATCAACGAAATGTGTCGCGAAAGCAAAGAAATACATTGAAGTTTACATCGTTAAGATTGCAACGAAATTCATTTTCTTTTAGCGTTTTCGAATCACATTCTACCAGTCAAATATTGTTAAGTTTTAAAAATGAAAAAAAAAAAGTTGAAGATTGAAATTAAGTTCACACTCGAACGATATAAATTTCAATGAAATTGATGCATCACTGTTCAGTGCATTTTAGACGCTATGAATAATTATTCACAGCGGGAATCGAATCACAAATATTGATTTTACATGTTTGAACACTGTGACAAATCCAAACATTTAAATATTCGTCACGAGTTAACATGTATAAAAACAAATTGACGATTATTATCGAGACGATTTGTACTCACAAAAATTTTCCACAATTTGTTGAATATCTAAGAATTATTTAGAATTTTTCTTCCTCGAGGCCATGCTTGAAGAACATTAGTATTGGTACAGATTGACCATCGATTTCACGGTATTCCATTAAACCGACAAGCCCATCGATGTCCATGGATTCACCGGTGAAGAATTGCAACTCTTTGAATCTGCCCAAAATGTCTTTCATTACTTTGTTCATATTGGTCTTGAAAAGGTCAACTTGATCGGGCTTTGTCTCCTCGAGTTTGGCAACCAATCTGTAACAACATGACGGTAAATTATATTTTTGGCATCTCCAAAAATATCGTGCTCGTTTACTAGAGAGATTTAGAGTGCACCTCATTTCTGCTGTATAAAAACTTATTGTTTTCCGTTACTTTCAAAAATTGAAGAGTTTTATTTCCAGTCAAAATCAATTTGAATTAATTTTTCTCGAGAATCAGTTTTATTCAATACAAACAACTGGAAGAACTCTCAAAGAAATGCGTAAATAAATCCAACATAAAAAAAGAAACAATTTCAGTCTCAGTAAAATCTGCAATGATATATTTCACAGTGTATATATCTAGGTAAAATATCTGTCTAGTATGAAAATGGAAAGCACAAATTAATAAACAATAAAACAGTATTAAAATCAGATTAACGAATAAAATATTTCACCATCGATAGTTTGGAGTGAATCTGTTCTATTTTTTGGTGAAAATAAACTAATATATTAACAATAAAAAGAAATTTATTTGTTTATTATGAAGAATATAAATATTTATTTATTAATTAGTAGACTCACTTTTTCATGTAATCCTTAAGGTAAAGCGTGTAGGATTTCTTGTCACCAAAGGCATAGGTCTCTACAAGACGATGATTAAGGACGACATCAACGCCGCTTTCAACTGCCAGGTCGGTGCCTTCGTCAGCTTCTTCGGCAGATGGATTGAAGCCAGCAATTTCGATGTTATCAGCATTTCTACTAATAAGCTGTTGAGAGCAGGAATTTTAATTCTTAGTGTTCGCTTTCTGTATTGAATTCCTTTAGTTAGTTAAGCAACTGAAACTCTCAATAAACAATTATGGACTCAGCTTGATCAGTTTCCTTTACTTTGAATTCAATATGAGATAATGGGAAAATCTGTAGAAAGATTTTTTGTCAAAATTTGCCTCATTCATTGAAGATAGCAGCACCGTTATATTCTAATTTTGATACTTTTCAATCATTTTGTAAGATGATCGAGGTTCATAATAAATCCAAATTGAACAATTCGAACCAGGGAAACATGGTTTCAAAAAACAGCTGGTATAATTTTAGGCTGGTGTGCAGATGACAGAATCAAAATAGGCATGGAATGAAATAGTCAAGAATTCGGAAAAAACTGATGATTACCTTGCCGGTGACTTCGTAGATAACTTCGTCAACCAGTTTCATCTTGTAAGTGTCCGAGAACATCTCGTCACCTAAAAAAATGGTATATTTTACTTGCTATTTGTCACATTGTAGCTGAAAGACATAATTATAAATATATCATACATAATATATATAATTTTAGCAAATTGTTCAAAAAAGGGTCAGTGATTTTTTTGACGGATATACCATCATAGTCGACAAGGGTATCTCGAAGGAAATACGTAACGTCCATATGGTGAGGTTATGTTTCGAAACTCAAAAAATAAAATGTAATTATTTAAAAAATATTAAAGAAAATTTGGAAAATTTTGCATTCATGTTTCAGGCAAAGAAAATAAACTACATTGCTCAATGGAATAGATCAGTGGTCTGGGTAGCATCGGGAAGAGAGACGTCCAAAACGTCATTGAAACTTTTGACAAAAATGTCGATAAGTGACTTTCGAACGTAACTAATTTTAAAAATACAATTACGATCGTAAGCCTCGAAGTTTTGTGCATTTACTTACCGGTGAAAATATCTTTGTAAATCCTCATTTTGGAAGATGGAGAAAGATTTAATTAGAGCTAAAACTAAGTAAGACACAGTCACCCGACAGAGCGAACCGGAAGGGAACGAACCAAAAAAAGATCACCGTTATGTTACGATTAAAATGGCTACCAGCTTGCGAGTTGGTTGGGGGTGCCTGAGCGAAAAACCGCGCCCCCAAACTGCTTCACCTGAATAATGCGATTACTACGCTAGTCTTTCAATTCAGTTTTGTCAAGTGTTGAAGAATTTCAAGCGCTTTTATTAATCAGAATCGAAATAAATCGAAGTTATTGTCTTACTCAACCATATTTCATTGATGGGAATTTTTCCTTACAATATGAATAAGTTAAAAGTATTCCACAACGTTTTTACTGTCGGTTTGATTCGATTATACGTTTCATAGTATTTGAATATGCGTCAGTTAAAAAATGCTGCACATGCCATGATCGTTGCTGTTTTGACTACGGTGGTGATAAATGGCGGCGACGGCGGCGTGTTCGGGCTTCACTTCCGGCTTCACTTTGCGACACGAGCGATTCTACTCGTGCACAACATCGTCGAAATAATTACGCACGTGTTTCACGATTTTTTGTTTCATTCGTAAAGTAACGTATTATTTCAAACGTTATTCGCTCGAAAGTTTGTTCCACTCGGTGGCGTATATCGACAGGTTTATTAAGTTTATTTCCCGTACGTTTGTGAACGTAGATTAAAAAAAGACGATAAAATGGATAATGATAAAGAAACAAAGACCACTGAGCAGGTTAAGCCGGAAGAAAAAAAGCCGGTAGAAGAGATTAAACCAGCCGGTGAAATAAAAGTCGAAGAACCCGAAGACATAAAAGTCGAAGAAGATGAAACCAAAAAAGAAGAAAATAAATCTGATGATGTCAAAAGCGAAGAAATCTCCGACGAACTGTTGGAGAAAATTAAGAAGCAAGTAGAGGTATACAACAAAATATTCAATTCCTTAAAGCAATGTATCACCTCATCATGTTTATTTGCAGTGTGGAGAAACCTTTTACAACTGTGATTCAACAATTAAGGATTTAACATTCACCCAATCGATTGCAATGCAGAACAAAAGAATGGAAATTTTTCCCATTAATTCGATTGATCAATTTTTTCAATTAATCAACTGAATACTTCATTCAATGTTGATGAAATACTCCAAATTCTCCTAGTTAATGAGTTGATTATTCTCATAAAATGTATTGTCAATCTTTCTTAACAATATTGCATTTATATATCGTAAATGGTGGAACACTGGATCGACAAACAAAAATTTGAAACATTAACCTCAGATTTGTAGTTAACTTCTTCCAAAAATTCTAAATACACTGCAACCTTTATTAATGTAAGAGCCTCAAAGGTTATGCGGACACGGTCCTGTTGCTCTTACGTTAATAGAGATTGTAGTGTATATAACCATTTTTCTTTTATTATTAGTCGCCTTATTTCGTTTCAATTTTTTTAAACGGTTTGATCGATTACGAAAAAAGATCTGTCAGCCCATGAAGGACGATCTCAAGAATGGGCTGATGGAGCTTTTTTGTAATCAATCAAACTGTGTTGAAAAATTTAACTTCAGAAATTTGCAACTGTCTCGTACTTGCAACGACGAAATACTGACTGAGCCGTGCTCTTGATATGATGTAACTTTTTCTTTGAATTCTGAGTTTCGTTTCTTCATCGTTTTCCTTTTCACCAAAAGAATTGGAATAACGTTTCAGCTTTCGAAGCAGTTCACAGAACATTCGAGACATTACCGTGTAATAATTTGCCAGATTTTTAGAGGATTCAAAATTCTGACTGTTAAATATGTCCTATCAAAGATTTCAGTATTCCACAACAGTTTTTCATTATCAATTTCTAAAGTTTCTTAGTATCGAGAAATAAATGGAACGTTCTTACCGAAACTCTTGACATCTTATACAACTTTTCAAGTTCTTATACACTGACTGAAAATTGATATTTTTGCGAAGCTGCAGCAAAAAAAATACGTTCAGAAATCAAATATTAGTCTTTTTGGCAGTGCTCAACATTGCCAAATTTATTTGTATAATAGAATGAGAAAAAAAAGTTTGTTACATACTATTTTTTGCCTGTAAATGTGAACATTTGAATCTAAGTTTGGACAAAATTTTCCTTTTTATTTTACAGTTCTATTTCGGCGACATTAATCTCCAAAGAGACAAATTCCTCATTGAACAAACAAAATTGGACGAAGGCTGGATTCCAATGACCGTTATGCTGAACTTCAAACTGTTGGTGTCCATGAGCAAAGATCCAGAAGTTATACTCAAAGCTCTCGAATCCAGCGAGCTTATCGAAATTTCTGAAGATCGCAAAAAAATCAGACGCTCTCCTGAACATCTATTACCCGTGTTTGACGAAGCTTACAGGAAATCTCAAGCCGAAAGAACAGTCTATATCAAAGGATTTCCCCTCAACGATACATACATCCAGAAACTCAAGGAATTTTTTACACCCTATGAGCCATTTGAAAATATCATTGTAAGTAAAGTTCTTATCTCTCCTGTAGACTTGCCAAAAACAAAAATCCAAGAAAATTTCTAAGTTCACCGGACAACTATCGGAAATCATTTTTCATACTTATAGTTTTTTACCAATCAACAAAAAACAGAAATTTATGCACTTAATCTTTGCACAATTATGTTTTGAGAAATGCAATATTCTCTATCGCCATAAAAAAAAAAAAAAACAAAAAACAAACTGAATAAAAGAGTTGTAAAACATTTTTTCTATTATTGAAAACATGAAATGTAATGCAGGACTGAATGATTCGATAGATCAATCATTTGCAACTATATTTTATTTACAGATGAGAAAGTTCCAGGACAAGGAAAAGAATCTGAAGTTTAAAGGCTCAATTTTTGTTCAGTTCAAAACACTAGAGGGAGCGAAAGCCTTCATGGCAAGAGAATCAGTCAAATATGGTGATACAGAACTCATACGAAAATATAGGTGTGTACGAAATGATTTATTTCTTCCAATATTCGCAATTGTTTAGAGGCATTCGTACATTTATTCCTTTCGATGAAAATTCATTAAAAAAGCCTTCAAAGAGCATTGAACCATTTTTGTGATTCATTATTTTCATGTATACAATAAACCGATACATTTTTATTCTCGAATACAGCGAAGATTATGCTTTGGAGAAGGCAAAAGAGAAAGAAGAACGAAAACAGAAGAAGGGTGAAAAGAAAGAAAAAGAAACCAACGAGAACGATCACGATTCGGAAGGAGGTGCCGATGAGACAAACGGCAAATTCGAACTTCCGAAAGGATCTCTCGTACATTTCACAGGCACGTCTGCGAAAACAACGAGAGAAGTTATCAAGAAAAGTCTGATGGAGCTCGGCGGTGAGGTGGCTTACATTGATTATGAAATGGGAAAATCGGAAGGTTGGATCCGTTTGCAAGACGCGAACTCCGGTAAAGCTCTCGTTGACAAAATGACCAACGGTAAAGTAAGTACAAAATTCATTGTCAATATTTTCTGCTGCGATCTATAATGTCGAAATTAATGGTTTTCGCTGCTTATTTTTTCAGTTGAAAATCAACAATGATGAGTTGACCTTCAGAGCTCTGGAAGGTGAAGAGGAGACTAAGTACCTTGCTGGTGTTGAACAGACCATCAAAATTTTGCGTAACAGGAATAAAAATTCAAAGCGAAACCGAGGCAAACGTGGTAAGATTTTTCATTGATTTTTTGTTCATTCGATGCACAATTGTTATTTGTACTATCTATAAATCTATTTTTATGGTACAAAGATTGAAACAGCCAACAAGATTCAATCAATCAGAGAATCGAGTCCATTGTCACCTATGGATACATTATTCGAATTAAATAAACAATTTTATATTGATTCTAAAATACTGAATTCTGTTTTTTTAACTCAATCGAGTCTTTCAGAGTGTATAAACCCTGAAAAACAAATGATGAATAGCCATGCTAATACTGAGGGATCTTCAGGATCTCGCTGAGTTGAAATATTAAGCAATTCTGATTAAAAACATGAATAAAACAGTGCGAAGTTACAAATGTATGAAAACGATAAAAAAAATCGTGTATAAAATTATTTGTTGCAGGGCGCAGTGCTCAGAGAGGTAGAGGTAAAAAGAGGCATGGAAGTCCGGCTGGTGGTGCAAGCGCAGCGAAGAAGACAACCAATGAATAATTTCATCGAGTTAACCTTGAAGTATATGCAAATATATATAGATATATCGTCACCCAACTATATTTTTATTGACGTTACGAACCTTCGAGAGACCAAGCCCGTGACGATCAGCGACTGAACTGCTGACCTCACGTTGAAAAAAACGTGCATTCCCACAAGTTTAGTTGCCGGAAAAAAGAAAAATCGCCGCCGGAGAACAACGTTTCTTTCAAAATAACTATTTCAATCCCAATACAAAAATGTGGTGTTGAAATTTTATGGAACATGTTTCCAAGTTCTTTATTTAATAATTGCAAGGTGGAATGCATTTTTTAAGTTTTCTATAAAAAAATTATTCGTAACTTCGTTCAATAATCCAGTCTGTGAGTTATCCTTGAAGAAGTGAAAGATTCTCTGATTTTTTTTTTAATTCGTCATGACAGCTTAAAAAAACACGAGCTTCATCAAAGTTTCACTTAATTAATGTATGACTGTTTGAGGGAACGGTTCTAACGTTTTAACGCAACTTTGACTCAATGGAATTGGACTAGTTATCGAAAGAAAACATTTTTCCAGTTATAAAACACCATCGAGATTGTATTCTCGTGTCGAAACAAAAGAAATAAAGAAAATTTGCTGTATATTTCATGAAACCCAATATTTCGTTACTTCGGGTACGTTTGGGAGAATGAATAAGGAGCAAGAGTTTAAGATTAGTTATAAATCACTGTTTATTGATCGGTGAAATTTACAAATGTTTTCTAATCTGGCTAATGTACGTTTCACTACCATGCATCCATTGTTTTTTCTTTTTTTTTTTTAATTTTCATCATGAGATTAAAGAACATTTGACAGGTCGACTATACTCTATTTCCTTGTCGTTTTTCTTTTGTAATCGAATAGAAGCGATTCGACGATTTTGGCCTCGTATTCAAAAACCGTTGATCATTTTTCATTTTTATATGCGTTACTTCCAACGAAATATGTCTCAATCGATCGCTTATTATTTCTCATTATTTATGATTGTTTTCATTCGCAGCCTCTCTCTAAGACCTTCCAGAGTTTTTACCCTCCAATTACTTTCAAACTAAAGTCTACGGTTTTCCACCCAGTACATACTTTTTTTTTATTCTCGAAAAACTCGAAGCTTTTTTGTAAGGAAAAATATCTTTCATGAAAACACTACTTTTTTACAACTGATTTACGTAATTTAATAATTCTTTATCATCGTCCTTGAATGATTAGCAATCAAGGAAAATTTACAAATAGAGTTGGAAAATAACGAAAGGGCTCCAACTCTGTTTTGCGTTTAGAACGTGCGAGTAAATTCTTCAAACTCCGTAAACACCATTTCTGCTTCCCGGTGTGTGTGTGTGTCTTTATTCGTTAAGATTGTGCATTTAATAATCCTATTGTTAATTTTTCGTATCACTTTCTTGCACATTTTCGATTACATTTTTCCATTTTTTAAATAGGCATTCATCAGACTTTGAAGTGTTTGAGGAGGATTCAGTAATGTGGGCTTTTCGTCACTTGTGGCAAGGACCTCCGCCTACCAAAATACACGGTTGATTCGAAAATATCGTAACCAGAGATACTCTTGATGAAAATTTCGAGATTCTTTTTGCGTATGTCGACATTTTATAGAAAAAAAATACTCAACAATATTTACGGAATAATGCAATACGCGGAACAATATGGTATACAAAATCGTTGTTTAAATTCTAAAATGTTCGATAAGTGTGAGCTCCATTTGATGGACGTCAAACTTCGAATAGATTGCAAGTCGACATCATTAATGAAAATTTTCTTAATTCATAATTTTGTGATTGTTAAGCAAATACAACAGAATGCAAACATTTTCAGAGTAAATGTTCAAACTACCACAAATTATTGGCTTAAAACGTGCATGAAAAACAGTTTTTGAATTACTTTTGTTTTTAAATATTATATTTAATACTTGATTTTTCGATTAAGGAATCTGTAGAATTTTTATGATACTTGTAAAAGTGTTGTGACGACACATCATAATCCGAAAATATGCCTAATTCAATTCTTTTTATAGTTTCGTGCATTTGGATTATTACGTTGTTTTTTTTTTAAATTCTTTCAGCCTTTCGACTAATTTGCTAATAATTTTTAAAATATTTGAAACATGTTCAATACGAATATTGATAAATGTAAATATGCCTGATTTCATCTTTACGATTTATAATTGGAACAAAAACTACAGAGCTCAAAATTTATTCGAAACAAATCGATAAACCTTGATTCATCCACCGCAACAATCGATGGTGTAACCAGTATTATTAATTTAAAGTTTTGGAAACCTTTGGCTAATGCAGCGTTTGGAAAAACTGGAATTCATTTACAATGCTTCGAAAGAAAATACTTGTACAAAACTCTCGAAAAATTTGAACCTGAAGGAATCTATTAATTCTTGAAATAGAAAAATCTTAAATCCTCATAAAATATAATTTCAAAGAGCGTAGTTGGAAAATGTAATTTTTTGAATCTCTGGTTACGAAACCCCTTTCATTGATAAATTGGATTGCTATTGCGACATTCGAATCAATAAAATTAAAAACGATACGATTTTTATTTCAAGAACAACGGCGACCTTGTTGACAGAGATTTCTTATATCGAGATCCCTATTGAACAGTATGTAACGAAATAAAACGGGAAGATGACGAAAAAAAATCATTTTTCCAATCGCTTCGTGAAATGAAAAAAAAACGATTAAACCATCACGCTTTTAGTTACAAATACTTTAGTCCTGAATCGAAAAAAAAAGTTGATAAGTTAATGCGGTTGTAGAATAAATTCGAAAAACGTTTAAAATCTATGATTTTGTAACGTCACCTTCGCTGCAATTACTTTCTCTATTTTTCTAGTCGTATTTTGGATACATTTTTTACAATTTTCATAAAACCGTGTCCCTACTATGGCACAGATATTCTACTAACTGCCTCTCGGAAGTTGTGGTTCTTTGTGGGTTTCTTATTTCATAAATTTCCTAAAATTTTAAATAGGAAAGAGATTTCAGGAGCTCCCAGCGTGGCTGAGAACTTTTATCCAATTTTCCTCGAGCAAGGTGCGCAAGCGCACGACGATGAAAAACACTCGTACGAGAATCGTTCATATGGATTCGACGCAGCGTTTTCATATTCGAACTTCTATCCGTTGATTAATGCAGGCCCTTATAATTTAATGACCCGCTGTACAGAATAATTTTTTAGGTGAAATATTCGATGCAGCCACAATTTCGAGCCTCCCAGTGTTCAATCTCAGGTTTACCCGAAATACACTTTATTCACCACTTTAGAATTTATGCAAAAAAATTATCGTCATTGCCAATAATCGATGAATTTTTATGATACAATTTCATCGATCAGAGATCGTGAATCATCGCGGCGTTTAATTTGCGCACAAAGTCTATAAAGCTTGGTCCGAAAACGAAGTCTCTTGAAAACCAACGAATCACCAGTGTAGGGATAATTTTTTGTCATATCCATTACGATGAGTTTTGTTCAGTATTTCTTTTCAACTTCACTGTGTTATCGTCACTTCATGCTTGACTCTTTAAATCAACAGAGGGACGTGGACATGGGTACACTCGTCGAAGAGCATGACACGATACTGGATAAATGTTCGTACCTGGTCAAAGAAGTGAAAAAAACAAAAAAAAAACAAATTTTCCTGCCCACAGAGCCATCACTTGATTTTGTTCGAAAAATAATGTTTTTTTTTTCGAAAGAGGAGCTCTGCAGTTAAATTTTAGAAAGTCTTTCTCGCGGTATTGTTTTATCATTTTTTTTCCTTCAAATCAAAAGTTTTAACGGAATTACATTTGTTTTAAAAGATTATTTACACTCACGAACAAAGATTTTCTAACAAAAATTGATGAAGGTTTTAGTTCTTCCCGAATAATCTTGAAAAACACGAATGTTTTTCCAAAATTTAGCGGCAGGGCTCCCTTCCACATGAATAAAATTCAGGGAATTCACCATTTTTTATATCCACAAGGACGTAAGAAGAGAAGATTGTTCGTAACCCCATAGAGAAGACACACGATAAGTGATAACGTATAATAAAGTGGGTGTAGAATCGTCGAGGATCACAGAAATGCGTGAAAATTCCGATGAAACGTAACACGTATCAGAATCGAGTGTCCTGAACATTTTGTTGATCAATGTCGACGAAAGTCACGTGTTTCACTTTGGACGAGCCCTCTCGGGGCAACCCCTAATGCTATACAGCAATTTCTTGTATCTGAACTCGTTTTTTTATTGTTCCAGCGGCATTGGTAAGCTGATTGGTCGTGCTGAGTGAGCTGGTTGTTCGTGTAGGAGGTTTCGGTGGGGTTGGATCTCTGTGAGTGTTATTACCACTGAAATTGTTATTTTTTCCACGTGCTGATTCTTCTTCAGTTTCGTGATCTCTCGAGTCGCCTTTTTCAGTGGTTTGACGCTGATGTTGCATCTGCGAAGCCATTTGCGAATCCGAATGTGAATTTCGGGCCAAAGTGGTGTAAGACGGTGGCGGTTCTTGCGATTGTTGTTCTCGAACGTCAGACGACTTAACGGGAGTTCTCATGATCGTCATTGGCAATGATTCTTGCCCGTTCGATGTGTTGTTGCACTGCATCGTTGCTCTTTTCTTATCACGATCACGCTGGTAATAAATACCAGCGAATATCAACATGTTCAGAACCAAAAGTATACAGCCAACTCCCACCGTTATTGCGAGAGCCGTCGTTGTACTGTAATAATGTCGCGATGCCAGCCTCTGCAATAACTCTGCATCGTCCTCGTTGTCGTCCAGAATTGACGTTATATCGTCCGTTATCGACTCAATTCCACCGGATATTCCGGTCGTACACGTTGTCGATGACGAACTTGTCTTCGTACTACCCACCAGTGGCAATGGTGTGTGCCACTCGTCTCTCACTGGTCCTTTATTAACACACGTAATGCCAGAATATTATTACCATTTCATGGTCCATTTCGTGTGCCTGTTAAACGTCTTGGTTAATAAAATTTTATAACGATTTTTCATGAGCTCTTAGTCAACGTTCTTGTTCGATCGAAATTTAGAAACGTTAATATCGATTTTTAATTAGAATAATTCGAATGTTCAAAAAACAAAAAATAATACAAACTAACTGGGATCTTCGATGTAAGAAATGAATTCGCCTGATCCAATATTTTGCCATTTTTTTATAAAATGATTTTCTTTCATTTTTTATTCCTTTTTTTTTTTGTGTTTGAAATAGTTTCTTGGATATTGCAAATTTTTAGGAGCTAAACTCGACGATTCGATAATAGAAAATTCGTCATGCTGATGTAAAAGGAAATTCATTTGAATGAAATCAAAATTTCGTTGAATAAAAATGAATATTTATTGACTCGTCAAATTATTTTGAATAACGAGTTAAGTTTAGATTCCGAAAAACAAAAGTATTGATTATTGGAAAAAAACAAAAAATTTGCCAAACTTACCCGCATAAAATTCGTCACCTCGTTCACGGAAATGATGGTGTCTCATCGAAACATCTTCGTCCCCGGGTTGATGAAGTTGTGGTATCAAGTTTAGCCATACAGCCATTTTGTGACCACGATAGTGGCTCTTCATTTTTGGTTTCAGAGCTGAAGCAAATGTACGAATAATTAGTTTCTCCTAAATCGTTCTTCATTATTAACAGATGAAGCAATACAAGTTATGGTTTCGTTCAAGCCTCTCAATCGATATACGGGTTCATGAAAATCTCCATAAAACCATTATTTATACACTTATTATCATCACATTCTGACAACGAAGAGATCCAAGTTATCAAATTCCCACTAATTTTTGTCATCCAATAGTATAACTTTGATATTCTCACCTATCGTCAAATATTGCTGTGTCCCTGTCTCGTACTGTCCCCACGTGAGTCCACGAAAACGTGCTTTTTCTTTGACAGTTCCATAATCAACGGATTCGATGTTGTGAGGTTCGTTGGGATTGCCAGTTTTGGCGAAGTTAGTGAAAAAGTTAAGTACAGCTTCGGCGACGCCTTGATCTTGTCTTGAAAAATTTTGAGGAAAAAATGGTCCTCCCGTGATCAGAGGTAGTCCGAACATGTAAGGGATATCTTCACCCCTAACGCTACCCAATCTCTGCGAAAAATCAAAAGTTGATCTCGAATAAACCTTATTTTGGAGATTCAGTTGATTTTCGGTCATTTTTATTCTTCATTTCATATTATTCGTGTGCATATACTTGTGTGCAATCGAATAACAACACAAAAAAATTACTCGAGGACGAAGATTTATCGTGGTGTCTAGCAGTCTTTAGAAAACCTTGAAGTCCTTGAAAAGTCCTTTAATTTTGTGATAATCCTTGATTTTCTTCGATTTTTTTTTTCTAATTCTCGCTGAAATACGTTGGTATCAAAGATTTTTTTACCTAACATTGATGTTTTTTTCTATTCACTTTGGAATGAGATAAATAGGATCAATCGAATTCATAGAGACTCGGATTCACTAAAGAAAAAATATTTTTTGTTCTTTTCTAAATTGTGAAGATTTTTTGAAAAAATCCTTAAATTTCGTTTCTCTATTCGGTTAGACACCATGTTTATAGAAAGGATGGAAATTCCTAATTTCTACAGATGCATTTTCAGCTATATTTCGAAAGATAAAAGACTTGAAAATGGAACGATACAAAATGCTTGTGTTCAGTGAATTCATGTACCCAACTCTTCCCTTTCTCTCTTTTCTGGTTCTCCAGTTTTTAACTTTGATGATGGATAATTTAACTGCTGATCGCAGTTATTACGCATCTTCTCAGTAACTAATCAATTATTCGTAATTAATTTGATAAAACAGCAGTGGGGCCTTCCAGGGCTCGTCGCGGATGCTTTCAATTGCGTAATTGCTCTCGTTGCATATCAGAAGTGTAGTCCTTATTGGTAATGAAGATACTCCTAACGCTAACTACGTAACTTCCCGACTGTAAAATCTCATTACATGCTGGCTGTTTTAACGTAGAATGTATACATGTGAAGCAACACGTTTGAGTATTCTACACGATCACTGAATTTAACGGAGTTAAACTCCACGTTCAACGGCTTTGCTCTCACATCCGTTCCTCCCCATTGACTGCTAATCGTTCATCCTCTCGCTGCGTTGAAAATCTCGTTTTATCTTGCCATTTTTGTTTTTTTTTTTTTTTTCATCTTGTACTCCCGTGGAGCTTAGCAAACTCCACGTTGGTGTTTCATTATTTTTCTTCGCAGTGGAAAAGTTCGTTTTGTGAAGAAGAAACGTGGGATTTTAATGACATAAAATAAAACTTACACGGTGAATTTTATTAACGAGTATTCGCTACGCTATAATGAGTAGGGTAACGAAAAACCAACATTTTTTTTTTTCTTTACCCAAGCAGGTTGGAAGATTTCGTTTAGGTATAAAAATACGCCTGTTAAAATTTGAGTTCTTAATATTAATATTTTGATATTCCGCAACGGACTTTCTGATTTTCCATATGAATAATACGGAAAATTTTTTTTTTTGCTTCTTATTTTTTGCTTCTAACTGACGATGCTTCATACAAAAAATTTACAAACACATTTTTGCAGGGAATTAAACGCTCTACAAAAAAGTCTTATAAACTGAGAAAAAAAAGTTATTGGAACAACAAAATTTCTCATTACGGAGTGCCAATAAAATATATGATCATCATAATGTCATAAACCATTGAACGAACACATCAATTTTTCATCAGACTGCACGATCATTCTGCCAAAGAAATGTGCATTTCAATTGACAAAACTCTTCCAATAACATCAATTTCTATTGAATCAACCATTTTTTTTTCTCCGTGTATAATTTTTTGATAAGTGCAGTCGTTCAGAAGTTTTTCAAGGTCAAAGTTAAATTTACCGTCAATTTAGCTGATTTTTGCATATTACAGGGGAACCATCAGCTCGGATATTCTTCGATCCGATATTATCAGCTTCGGATAATATTCGATGCGGAACATCTAAGCATTAACATTTTTTTTCAATCACCCTTATAATGAAACATTTGAAATGTCGATTTAAAATATGGTATGTTCCTGTTCAGCACACATTTTTAACACTTTTTTGAAGACTCATTTGATATATAAAGTCTCTCAATTAAATATTTGACTCAATTTTTCAAGTGTATTTTGGTAAGTAGGTTCTCGTAAGTTTTTAATTTCGTAATGAAGTATTCGAAAAGACTCGTGTAATTGAAAAAAAAAATAATATTTTTACGAAACAACGACATTCGAGTTTCATATTTAAAAGAATTAAGTTTAAAAGAGAAAAAATAAAAACGGTTATGATAGTACGAAGAATGAAATATTGTAGAAGAAATGATGAGAGGAGAAGAAAACTGTATCCACATTCTCTATCTGTATTGGAGACGAGAAGGTAAAAATTCAACAACTTGGCTTTTAAGCGTAAAACGCCTTTTTGAGGAACCATCGTACATTTGCTCTGACCCAGTTGTATTTTTGCTGGAACGGTGGAAAAGAGAGAGAGAGAGAAAAAAAGTATATGGCCTTGCCAGAGGAGAGACTAGGGGAAAGCTCGGCGAGAATATGTGAACATTTAGCGAGGCTCTGCCTCTCTTGGCTTTTCCGCGAGCTTTCGTCGCGTTTTTGAGTGACGAAAAGCTGCTGCTGCACACTGCACACTGCAGACTAGTACAGAAACGCGTTATAAATGAGTATAAAAGAGTGGGTGTGTGTTGCACTGGTGAAAGAGTCCTAACACGTGCCCCATAGCCTCAGGAACCGGAAGGCCCCGACTGAAATCTACCTCCAGCCAAAAAAAAAAAGAAGAAGAATCATAAAAAAAAAAAAGAGAGTACCTCATTCAAAACTCTCATCCTTTTCGCGTACTTTCATTACCAAAGCTACCACGTTGAATCGCATAGTATTCAGCTTCCATACACATGTACACAATATTCACACGCTCTCATACAGCCACAAACGAAACGACACTCTGAAAAAAAAAAAAAAAAAAAAAAAAAAAAAAAAAAACTTGCAAACCGGAAGCTTCTACGACTCTACATATAACGCGCGGTACATTCAGGCAAGTTCTGAAAGTCCAATAAGTATAATTCTTTTACAGCTTTACTCTCTGCTATACAAGCCATGTAAATAACCCTTGAGAAACGGACTATCCACAAGCCACGCAAATTATGCACGTCTTAATAACGTTTGAATGCATTCAAAAAGTTACCCTTTTTTCTCGAACATTTTATTGGTTACGAGGTCTTTAATATCTTTTCAAAACTCTCGTTCAATCACTTTTTTCTTCAAATTCAGGTCACATTTGAACATTTTTCAACACACATGTTTCTGGCTCAACAACTTATTTGATCGAAATTTTAGTATAAAAAATGAATGTACGAAAATCTTTAAAAATCACATGTTGAATTTTGATGAAAACGATTTTTAATACCAAAAATTCTAGCAGTTATTAGCGTATTCATTGAATAGTAAAACGTTCAAAATTTCGCACAGGAACTGAGCGCATAAGCCGTCTTTAACGTCCCTTGGTTTTTGTTTTTCCAATGCGAATCTCTTTTTGCATAAACTAGACCAGCAGCTATATACCGTTGACCCCGTAACGTACTCAATATTTCTTCGTAAAAATCGGTGCAAATTATGAAAATTTTCATGCAAACGAAGCTTCATGCTTCCATGCAATCATACACGAGTGGAGCATCGTAATTTCGTTAATATATGGACTGACATATTGTATTTCACGAGTATACTCAAATTAAATACAACGTGTACGAATCATTACGAACATTTTTGCTTGAATTTGATAACGTATTCACATATTTTTGATTTTTAAGAGGAATCCATGTATTTGTAATCAGCTTATATTTCCAGAAATAATTTCAATGATAGAACGAGACGTATTGTCATTTTTATTGATACGAAGTGCAATGCTTTTACCATTTGTAAAATCGATACGAAACATGAAGAGTTTTTAAAATGCAACGATGTTCTTGTTCCTTTACCAAAAATTTAACGAATCTCTCGAATTTCCATTTCCTTGACCAGCACCGTATAAATTATGAATTCTATCTCGAGTAATCCCCCTTTAAATCCTTCAAATCCCTTAAAGCTTCTACATCATTCAGCCACGAAGGATGAAATAAAATCGAGTTATACATATTTCGTAGTCTCTGGTTACAGAATTCATTCTCTTCATTTACCATCAGACTAAACTATTTTTAAAAGAACTCTGACACTTTAAGCGTACTTAATAATAACGTGAAAAAGTCGTTTTCACATTTCATTACGGCTTAAGTTAGTTTTGAGTCGCACTCGAATGAACACTCGAAATAATTACTCCAGTTTTAATTACGATTCCAATGTCATGCCCACGATATTCCGAACGTAAATTTTTCAAACTAATTCCAAGTCATGAAATTCGATATAAAATTTTCAGCTTGATATTTTCGATTTAAAAAACAAATAATAAAAATCAATGCTCACTATTCAAAACGATTTCATTCGTTCGGCCATTTAAAATCAACGTAGATACTTGGATAAATCAATGAAATAAATTGAAGGTCATTTGAGAAAATTTTTACAAAATTTCAACGAATAAAAAATGATATCAAATTAATCAAACCTGATTGTAGTAGCTGTCCTTGCTCTGGTAATTGAAGTGAAAGAAGTATGTCTGGGCTCCTCTTCTCGCGTGGTAGAAGGCAATCCTCATGAGGGGTGCAACGGTATGAGCATCGCTGAGAGCTTCCATGGTCGAGTCCCGAATGTGAATTGGATGAAGTACCGGTTTCTCCCAATCCGTGTATTCGTTTCGAACAGCAGAGAATATTTCATTTAGATGATAGTAATACGTGTTTCTTATGTACGTACGAAGAATTTTATTGCGTTGATCTTCTTCAAGCCCGAATTGTATTTCGTTGTCATTAAAATCGAGGTAAGCTTCGGCACTGGCGACTCCGAGTATCAGTGGAACTTTGATGAAAGCATCGCTCATTCGTTCCATGTCGAGGCCAGGATCAGGGTTGTTTTGATCGATTGGTAGAGACGGTCCTATTCTTGGCATAAACCTGAAAATACGATTATTTTCTCATAGTTATTTGTCGTAATCTACAAGTCTCGACCCTTTGAGCCATGGCAAAACTTGCTTGTTCATCTTTTTTTTTTTTTGCAGCTTTTTTCAATTATATTAATACTTTTGCCGCAACAAATTAATTTACAAAAAAAATATCATAGAAAAGCATAAAACCAAAATCTATTATTATGTCATGAAAAAGTGCTTCTTCTGTGAATAAAGTGAAATTTATCTTCAAATTTTAACGTCAGATTTGTAATCAGTAATCCTAAAAAAATCTATGTGTGCAAGCTTTGGGGTAAATGGTACGTAAGAAAAAATGTATGCCTCGAAGGATCGTAAGAATTCATAAAATTCGTCATCATTACTTGATCTCTGGCAATTCGACGTTGAGTAATTCGTGGAGAGGAACGCCACGAAGACAATCAGCAATGTCTTCGTCCTCTTCGATCGAGCAGCCAACTTGTTGGCCGACTTTAATACGTATGTCGTTAGGATCGTGAACAGCTGCCCAAGGGCTGAGAGCCGATCCGCTCACGAGAACCACTCTGTGAAAAAGGCCTGCGAACAGTCAAGTGTGAGGAATCGCAAGGTTAAAAAAAAAAAAAGAAACGTGAATTACACTTTCCATGAAGAGCGTTGAAAGGATGTAATTCGATTTATTGCACTGCTGGCAAAAAAGTAAGTTTCCCGTCAGTATAAGCTTCTCTCTCGTTCTACTTTACTTGAGGAAATAAATTGTTCGTCTTTCGGCTTTACCTCGTAATATCATAAAGTTTCTTTCATCCTTTTACTCGCTGTATATATCACCTCATGAATACATTCACAAAAAATTCAAAGCTCAAATATAATGACATTTATCCCACTTGTATAGTCATTTACATATTTATAATTAAAATGCTTTTATAAAACATGAAACAACAAATAAAAGTATAGAGAAAATGAATAAAAGATTATCGCACGTTCTGTGGTCGTGCATTTATTTCGATTATCAACACGTTTCTACAGCTGCACTTTACGACAATTAGATATAATAAATATTTTTTATCTTTCAAACGTTCCTGGACTGGTTATCGATTATGAGAACACGACACCGATTGGTCAACGATCGAAACAAAAAACCATACACTCGGAGTACGATTATCAAGAGACTCGGTAGAGTCTCGGGACAAGTACATTGACAGCCCTGTCGTCTGCTGGCCCGAGGCTCGCCGAGACTATACTTTCTCGAAACAAAACTTTTCGCGGTGGTGGGGGTAAAATTGGCATGTCATTTTATTGAATTACGAAGCACAGAAGCAATTGAGGAACTCAAAAATTGAACTTTTAGCTAATTAAGAAATTCTCTTTCGATTGCGCCCAAAATCAGCATGATCGGTCGCGTAATTGCTGAGAAAAAACTTTGCACGGGCTCAAGATTATGCAAAAGTTACCAACACATTCAAGAATTTGACGTGTCTGTATACAACACCATGATAGGCCTCATCGCACGCCTCAAGACACATTTTCATCAAAGTCAGGCTCCAGTGACAGCTGGAGAGAGAGAGAGAGAGAGAGAGAGAGAGAGAGAGAGAGAGAGAGCAATGACTACTACGTTCACACGGAACTCTTATTCCGGATTAATTAATCGGGTTTATTATGCCAGATATATGTATATACACCCCATTATAACCAAATCGGAATAAGAGTGCCGTGTAAGCGTAGTGTATGACATCTACAACGGTTATTAACGGAGTTTTGACATAATCAAGTGCAGGACGTCCGAAAAATTTCGATCAATGGATTTAATAAAAATATTCAACGGAGATTCTGAGTGAAGTTCTGTAATGATAAAGTGCGAGATTAGCGAGTAAATTGGATAAATTGTGAAAATTAATGATCTCAGTATAAACTTTTGAACAGACTGGTAAGCATTTTTTTTGTGATCCTGTGTATTCAAATCTCGCAGTGAACATATCCATCTACAAAATATAAAAATGCAAAATAAAATCAACAGTTATGGGTTATATTCACAAGCTGAAAGTGCGGATTGTAATTATATACAGTCTCCATAGGAGTTTATATGAACCAAAATATTTAAGAATTTTAGAAAAAAGAAGTGATATAATCGCAAAAATCCCCTCACGGGGAAAAAAACGTGGACAAGTACATTGGTGGTCCCTTGTTTCCCTATGATATTAAAAAATCCAAAACGCCGCTTAGAAGAATTCAAAAAAAGTTACACAATAAGTTGAGATCTGTTGAAATATACGTGGCCAAATACGGGAAGCTTTACTGCGTTTCAATAAATTTCCAAAGACGGTTTGATGTTTATAGAAAAAATAATCAAGTTCGGAAATTCAACTATGTCACCAACCAAATTGCAAACGTAAAAAAATAAGATCGTAAAAAAATTCTGAACGAAGTACTTGGCGAGGATTTTTCCATGAAATAAGCGTAGTGTATAGATCATGATCAAGAATTCGCCAAGTACTTCGTTCAGAATTTTTTTACGATCTTATTTTTTTACGTTTGCAATTTGGTTGGTGACATAGTTGAATTTCCGAACTTGATTATTTTTTCTATAAACATCAAACCGTCTTTGGAAATTTATTGAAACGCAGTAAAGCTTCCCGTATTTGGCCACGTATATTTCAACAGATCTCAACTTATTGTGTAACTTTTTTTGAATTCTTCTAAGCGGCGTTTTGGATTTTTTAATATCATAGGGAAACAAGGGACCACCAATGTACTTGTCCACGTTTTTTTCCCCGTGAGGGGATTTTTGCGATTTATAACTTTTTCCAACAATATTGCTGTTCTAATATTCAACAACGATATCGAGTTTATTACTGAATATTGTCGCTGGCAGTATGTCTCTCATATTCTTTTGATCGAGATTTGAAGGGCCACAAACAGGTTTCTCTTTGTTATTTCGATTCTTGTTCTGATCAATTTCCGTCTGATACATCGAAAGAAAACTTCATGTCACTGTATTTCCATTAATTTTTTTTATTTTTTTTTTTTATTGTTTCTTGAAAAAGCATCATCCCGAATCCTTCTTGATTGATTAAGATGACTGGGTTATTTCTCGTTGAGTTCGATCAAGGAGTGAGGGCTTGTCAGTATTTTCAGAAAAATCGTTTTTTTTTCTTTCGTTTTCACAAAGTACAGCGTTTTAAAAGTATTTTCTGAAAATTTTAGACGAATCGGAGCATTGTTTATGAAGATAAACAAATTTCAGTGCAGCCGCCTCGAGTACTAAATTTCAACAACATTTTTCATTTGCTACCTGAATTTTGCGTTGTTGAATTAATTCATTTAGGGTGACTGTAGTCTACTATAGAAAAAAGATAAATAAATAAATAGAGAAAAACATTTTGTTCTTGAAACGTCAGACGATGAAAAGTTATCGAAGATCAAATTGAACAGTTTATCGTTAATATGTACGTTCGTTATATCGTTATTCGGGTGTTGGTGCTGCAAAGTTTTGTTTGTTTTTTATAAAAATTAATATGAAAACAAATTGTCTCGTCGTTCCTAGAAAAAAAGTGACTGATAAGTAGCTGAAAGGTATTTAGTCCTAATAAATGAAGACCCTTATGGGTTAAAGTTTCTGGAAAAAAATTCGATTCCCAGATCCTTTTAGCTGTCTCATCTATCTCCATTCCGTATATAATCTAGATTCTTGATCATTTCGTGCTTCAGTGTTCTCCGCATGGAAGCAGCGAAAGAGGATCTAATCGCAGGATATTACTTTCACCCGAGTCGTTTGTCGATTGCTTTGCCCAGGGGGGAAGTTAACATCCCTTGGAGCGTCCTTCGCGGTCGAGTACAAGATTTTTCTCAGTGCATTTGTGCGTGTGTATATAAATTTTGTCAATACTCGTTGGACTCCGTATTTCCTTTGCGAGTGAAAGAACGACATTATTATTGTAGAGGTTGATTTAGTTCGTTGTCTCCATATATGAATTCTTTTCTTTCTTCATTATTTTTCTCTTTCCTGTCTCTTATTCTTTCTTCTTTTTTTTTCTACTCGAGGATTTTTGTCCTCATTATCCCTCGTTATAAGCTCTTCCAGGTTTACCGTCCTATTGTACACTGGAAACGAACAAACAGACAAGTCTGTTACGTCCAAATAATGCTACGTAGTTTAACGGACAGTGGCACAAAAAAAAAATATATATATATATATATATATATTCGAAGATACGCTTTTCACGTAGCCTTATCGAAAGATTACACGACGCCCTGGCATAATGTCCCTTTGGAGGGTTGCCAACGTTGATATGGGAAGAGCGTTACAACCGATTGGAAACTACGGGAGGCAATTGACCGACTCGTGGTTTGGGCTCTACGAAATTGCTACGATACCACTACAATACCAGCCAAGTTTCGATTTCTCCGCTATACCAGTTTCAGATCCTCTTCACTTTCGGAGCATTAGAAGCAGGTATATATACCGTTTTTCCGTACAGGGTGATCTTCATATTTGTTCGCTTGAAATGTCCAAGATAAACAGAGATGTAGGAAACTTGAGAATAAAGTAACTCAGTATATTCTCTTTGATAAACGGTTAACGAGGCTTCGAGTTAACTTGATCCCAGAGTGCTCGATGCTGAAGAAAAGTTCAGGGGCTGATATTTTATTTTCATCGTGCTGCGTATACTCCCGCGGTTTTTCACGAACCCACCTAATCGCTTTAGCCCCACTTCACTGATCGAAGTCGATATCTACTTCTCCCTAATGCACTAGTGAATCGGGTTCGTACGGTTGGTTCGCATCATAAAAAAAAAGTGAAAAACTGTCATTCCTTTAATAATTTTTTGTTTAGTTCTCGTTGCTCACAAAATTGATGCGGATATTCATCCGGTTTTTCCATGATTTCTTTTCGCATGGAAACTCCAGCTGGTTCTCGATCAGAAGTCGTCTCGTCCACAGTTTTTTTACTCAATCGTACGAAACCATAAGATCACATTTAAAAATCTGTTTTAGAATCATTGAATCCTAAAAATTATCTCTGAAAATAATGATCTAAAGAATAATTCGATCTTCGTGCATATCTCTTTTTATCTTTCATGATACATTCGACACACCCTGTGGATACTCCATTACGAGAGGTCGAACCGCTTCACTTAATGCGCTTCTGTATACATATATTCATGTACCCACCTTATTCTATATTTCTCCTTCTCTCTCTCTCTCTCTTCCAGTAATAGTAGTATTCATATACTATATATGTATACGTATGCAGCAGCGGTGCCAGAAATAATAGGTACACTATCATACGCTGGAGAAGAGAGCTATCGCCTCTATTACTGCTGCCACCGCTAAACACACCGGTATATATATTATTACATACATTTATACACATAAATATAGACGATTGAACATTTGAGTGGTAGGACAACGATGGTATATACCATGAGCGATACAATCCGGTAGAAAACAAGTACCGAAAATATTGTGATCTCCTAAATTTCAATTCGACGGAAATTGGACAATTTCCGGTTTTATTACTATGTGCCTGAGGATATGGAGCCACGAAATAAAGAAAAAACGGAGAGTACCCCTTAAAAAACTAAATCTCTATATCCTTTCAAATCCATATATTCACTTTGACCATAAGTCTGTTCGATAAAAAAAAATGGACATGAAAATATAGTCAGAAATCTCGACATAAAAACGACACACGGAGTGCAAGAACGTATAGTCTCCCAGTTTTTTTTTTATTTTCTCTGTTTCCCCCTCCAGCCTCCCTCCCCCCCTTTCCCGCTAAACCCACCCTTATCCCCGATTTTCTCGCCGGAAATCGTCCTGCCATTTTATATCTAGCTCTCTGCTCGCCATGTATCCATGCTTTTATTTGCTCTTACCCGCTTTTCCTCTCGTTGCATCAACTTTTCTACTCTTCTCACTTCTTCTTTTTTTTTTTTTTTTTGTTCGTCGAATTTTTAGAAGCAAGCAACAGCATAAGCGGAGTAAGCTCCGCAAAATTGGGCTGCGCCGGAAGCCTCCAGCGAAAATTGTGTACTTTTCGTTAAAATCAACGTACTGCCTTCATATTATACGTAAATAAAATAATACCGATAACAAACGCTGTTGGCACGTCACATTGTTATTATTATTCATATTCGCTATTATACGTCATAATTTAATGCTGAAATTGTGAGTATAATCGCGATAATAATAAATGATCGCGGGTCGTTATCAATAATAAAATGACTGCAGATAATTCTGAACATATTTCAGGATAATTCATTGATTTAGTAATTATAGTCAAAATGTCCGTTCATTATTTCAGTTTCTAGCACATTTTGTTCTCATTTTATCGAAAGAACTTGTTTGTTACTGGTTGTTGAACTTGTTTTTTACTTAATTATAACGTCGTTGGAATATTTCTTCTGGAAATGAAAAGACTAATAACTAAGTGAGATACTTGTTAGAAAAAAAGAGGAAACACGTCGATGTATAGTTCAACGTCCGGATAAAATTATGAAATTGATGAAAAACGGAGCTATTTTAAGGAGGATGGCTACATACGACAACATGATAAGAATTTAATAAAATTTAGTGATAACATTCTTTAGCATTAAATGCAATGACACAAATTTTTTAAAATTTTTCGTCTACATAGTTGTCGAATAATTGGAGTTAACAATATGCAAAAAATATACCTATATATATCAGAATCCTATGCTTACGGATGTAAACTCTAGTGTTAAATTACTCGAAAACTATGTAGAAGAAAAATCTTAAAAAATTTGTATATTCATATTTAATCGAAAAGAATATGCTCACCAAATTTCATTAAATTCTAATCATTTAGAATTTTCCTATGCTTTTAACATGGCAACATTGTTGTGTGTAGCCAACCTCCTTAATGAACAAACTAACAATAAGATGAAGATTTGTATTTATTTGACTACAGATTATTTTGGTGTCCCTGAATATTAACAACTTTTTTTATTTCGCTTTCAAGAAAAGAAGACATTATCCTCTTTTTTCAATCTCGGTATACTGCTCGTCTCTACAGAAGAGACGTGATATTGCACGAGATATTGCACAGCGTGATGATATTTATTTTCTCGTTATTGTAATAAAACAAACGGAGAGCCGCGTGGACGATCGAACAAGATGTTGCTCCCGTGTAATTTCTGGTATGAGATTGCCTGGCGAGACAGCTGTGTTCACCCTTACTCTGCTCTCTACCCCCGATGTGGTCAACGTGAATTTAATTCTCTTAAATTCGAAAAATCGCTCTTGTCCGCGAGGATTTTCTACAACCTTGTCGACGTCTACTTTATCCATCCACCTTGCTCGTTTTTATTCGTATTAAATTGTGGAAACTCTAGTTTCACAATGTGCTCAGTTTGACGTTGGAACAAAATGTTGGAGTGTATTTCATTTACATCGTGAATAAGAATTCCTGAAGAAAATCCGATTTTTTCGAAGTTGATTATCAGTTTTCTATTTTTATCACGTCTTAAGCAATGACGGGAAGGACAAGTCCCTTTCGTAATACTTTTTAACGGTGAATTCTTCAAAGTTTTGACGAATTGCTTCTCAATCGTCGTTTTATTTAACCCTCGAATTTTCCATTGTCAAATAATTTTTTTATGGCACATGATAAATCTTGTATTTTTCGTAAAATCAATAGTTTGAATTGCTCGATATGAATAAATCCGAAAAATATTTGATCTTCAATCAATTCTGCGTCATTGCAATTTCTCGTAATCGAAAAAGTTCATTATAATAATTTTCTCAATTATCTAAAATATCGATCATTTCAATAAAAAAAAAAAATCAATTCCTTTGTCGTTTAATTTTATATAATTGGAAGCAAATTTATATAATTCAGTTTTATTAAATTGTTTGTCCAGTAGTCGTAGCCCTGATAATGTCAAACGAAGAAAAATTATTCACAAAAAAATAGAGCAGGTCATAATTTTTTTGTAACTCTTTTACACGATAAAAATGATGGAAGCACTTTTCATTTTCTTCGAATTCTCCTGATTCAATCCTTTTAGACGAAGAGTCGTTTTTTTTTATATATATTATATATATATAAACATCGAGAGAAAGAGCCAGGGGAAGAGAGATAATGAAGAAAGTGAAGACAACTCGATATATGAGATGTACATATATACAAAATACGTGTACCGCAGTACTTCGAGTAGTAAACTCTTTGAGCTTCACGAAAATAACTTTGATCGAGTTACTTTCGAACGGCATCGGCGTCGAGGCGCGATTCCTTCAATTGTCCGATTGAGTGAACTCGCGGCCAAGATGAATAGGCGTATATAGCAGATCGTTTGGAAGCCAATCCTCGGAAATAGCTCTAATTCATTTCTCCCTTACGCTCAAGAAATATATATATGTATATTTGAAATCCATAGTATGGGAAATTGCACAAAATTTCTCGGCTTTACTTCAATCTCCCAACTGAAATGTCACATTTAATCATAAAAATTCGAAGGGTAGATCGGAGCTTGTGAATATTTATGAAGTAAAGATCGTGATAGGACCAGAGAATTTTTAAAATAAATTACCATTTCAAAACTTGCATCCGGCGCGATGATTTGTCCTGACAAAAATCAGAGCTCCTAATGAAATCATGGTCTTCCATGGTCCGCGGTCAAAAAAATCTTGATTACGAAAAATGATTAACAATATCATATTAGAAGCTGCAAGAATTGGTTCTAGTAAAGAGAAAAAAAAAACGGAAAGCTCAAGCTCAACTGTTTATTCAAAAAAGTAATTAACTTTAGCTTAACCCTTTACCGACGAGTCCGAGTGAAATACAGAAAGAAAAACGACGTGATTTCGAAAAGAGAAAAAACCGGGTTTCCACGGAATGGGGAAGTGCGAAATGCTGATAAGATTTGCCTGTCGAGGTTGCGGTTTTAAATGCGGATATTTTATCGTCGCATATTCTAAACCTCCCCGCTAGAAAGGAAATCCAAAGCAGAAGAGTTTACATCTCCGGGTTTATATAGCAGAAAACACACCATTGGAATTTCAGTAAATGCAAGTGAGCTTGTGCGCGGGTTCGTTCTTACGTTTGTATTACATACCAGCGCGCCGAAGGTACAAAGCGTGCTCGAAGGAGAGCTTTCCAGTACCCTATTTGGCCTCTGTGCTCATCGTGGTTTCTCGTCTTCCTTCTATTCTACTAGGTACACGATATACATATATGAATCGCGTATATAAACAGTAAAAATTTCAGGGAGCTATGTACAGAATGTTTTCAAAGACATTCTCGAAACTTATAAGGTAAATATAGATCTCGAGATTCCGAAAACAATTCGCTTTTCCTTTTTTTTTCATTCTATTATCGATTGTTCAACATCAACAGTGAATACGGGGTGCGTTGGTGACAAAAAAGTACGAGGAAAGTATATTAATCTCAAAATATTTCATCAGCGAGACTTTTGTCTGCAGTTTATCATGATTTTACAGTTCTATAAGCAGCTTGCTCAAAACTTTTGCATCGACCTGTATTTTTCTATACATGAATTTATAGACACTGGATGCTCGACTTGCTTCGGGACTGATCCTGCACGGTTTCTACCTTCTTCCGCTCGCTGGACGATTTCGTTGCGACCGCAGCTGCCCTAAAAGACGAAAACTGACTTCCGGTGCAGTGAATGTACCGAGCGTTTCCATTCAGTAACCGAAACTATCTGCCACATAACTACACGATTCAGGGTTCTTACCGTTGTACTCTTTTTCTCTTCTATTTTTATGTTGTTTTTTTTATTTTATTACTGTTATTATTGTTTTTTTTTATTATCTCAAGTAGTCCGATGCTCCATTCTACTACGAGATATCCGCACCGAAAATAGTGCATTTCTGCTTGCCCTCGGTATCTTCGAAACGCAATTTCTGGTTTTCCCTTTTCCAATTGTTCCCTATGGAATTTGCTTTTGGCTCATTGGAGCAAAGAAAACGATCAATTTATTTATATCTCCACATAAAAACGATAAAATATTTCGTTGAACAACAAAATTTCGTTTTCAGTGCATCAAACTGAAGGAACGAATTATATTTGAACATCATTCGAAGCTATATCAGTGGGTTAAAATTGATGATGAATGGTTACCTTTAGCAAATGGTGCTAACAGAAGAAAGTTGACGAGTGCAGCTCCAGTGTCATGACCCATTAGAGTGACTCTCGTTGGATCACCACCAAAAGCTCGAATGTTTTCCCGTATCCAGTGTAAGCCCATCGTAATGTCTTTCAGAGCGAGATTTCCACCGGATCCGGTGGCGGTGTCAGGATTAGGCCGGGTCCTCAAGAATCCTACAAAAAAGTCATGAAACTTACTCTCAATTTGGTTCAATCGTGAAAACCTGATATCGGTCTTGTAGGAAAATCGAAGCTGGATGAATGAAGACGAAGAGTTCGTTGACCGACATACGGGGGTGGGGGGAAGGAGGAGGGAAAGAGAAATGAAGAGTGAAGACAGGGGAAGGATATACAGTGGACACATAGATGTCTTTTGGTTCAACAGGATTTTTGCCGAGTGCAATGGGTGTAATCCTTTTGGTTTTCGTCTCTGTTAACTCTGCAAAATACGGGGGAAGCTGGTGAGTGAGACCAAGCGGTAGAGAGGCTCTATGGTTTTGTGTGTTAGGTTTTACTTTGGACGGGAGAGACGGATTTACAGGAGGTTTATCCTCCGTGATGGTTCCTTCAGCCAGATCCGCGGTCACAAACTGACGCACACACTTAAACTATCGCGTATAAAAGTGTAGGTATATAGTGAATAGTACGTGATAGCAGAAGAAAAGGAAGAAGAGCTGTATGGTTATAGGATGAGAGAGGTAAAGAGGATGAGAAAATAGGGTTGCTGTGCCGGGCACTGGGCTTTTGGAAAGTTGGAATGTCCCTCGCGTCGGCGGACCGAGCACTAAATTTCCACGTCTGCCGTAACCACAACTCGCGTTATTTCCTTCGAAAGATGCGCATCGGGGCTGGAGGAGACCGGAAGTGGATTATATATGTGTTAAATATACATAGATATACGAGTGGGTCGGGAGTATTCCTCGATACTTGGATCTTTCTCCCTGTATGGCTAAACCTTCTCCGCATTGCTTCGAATAAGTTAACGGCACTGAAATCGATGGAGGGCAATAGAGAGGGAGAGAGCAGTATTTGCCCACCAATAGATTCAGCGTAGCAGAAGATGCTACTCTCGTATATATGAACGAATGTTATTGACCTATCCGAAATAAGGGTGGAGAGGATGAGGGGCAGCGAGAGCAAGGGATGGGATCCGGATGCATATGTATATGGTTGAATGTTCGGCTTTCAAAGTACCTACCCAGAATCCCGAGGCGATAGTTGAGGGTAATGACAATGACGTGACCAGCGCTCGCGAGAATCGAGCCATCGTGAACGTTGCCCGTACCCCACTCGAAGCTTTCACCGTGAACGTACATTATCACTGCGTATGGAGCCTCCAGACCTCTCGAACCTGCAAATACCAAGATATCAACTTAGTATCAATGAGCTGTTAGACAAACAAGACCTATTCGCGTCATTTCCAAAGCTTTATCCAACCGTTTAAACGGATCTATGTATGTACAAATGTATGGGGAACAACTGTGTTACAAAGGTTCAATGTTGCTGAAGGTTCTGTTGATAATTCAATTAGGCACACGCGTATACTTAACACATGAATGGTACAACCTCTGACAAACGCATTCGATTCGATTCATCATAAAGGGAGGACGATAACGATCTTTCTTCGTATAAGCCGGCAGAGTTTTCTTCAGTAGTCAGGTAAAAACTTGACTTTTGTTCGTTATCTAATTTTGATCAGCACCAGAGATGCGAGACCTTTGTTTTTCGGTATGGGAAACTTTGTGAAGCTGGTGCTTATGAGCAGCAGCTCGTATGCCAATGATCCTTGGACACAGATTATTCCAAAATTTGTTCATAGACTGGCTCATCAATAGGAGAACTGGCCAAGCATATTTCTATTCAAAATCTTCGAATAGGATCCATTAGAACCAACGAGTTTTGAAAGTTTCTGTATAAATCCCGGAAATGAGGAATCTACCTCAGGAGAGGAAACGAACTTTGAATTGAACTCAATCGCGAGACTGCCTCAGAGAGCTTCCTTTCCCTGTTGAAAAAGATTTCATTCAGCTTTTTTTCTCTTTTATCTCTGGCTTTCGTAACCGGTAATTGCACAGGCAGATGCGCAACAGCAGGATGAATATTTGTTTCGCAGGTATCCAGTAATTCTGTTCCTGACGACAACAACCCTTGGATCTTTTCATAAAACGATCGTCTTCGTTACGTTCTGACTCACTTTCTCTGTTTCTCTCTTGCTGCATCCCTCTGTTTTTCCCTCTCTCTCTCTCTCTCCCTCGTTATTTACACCGATTCTAGAACGTCAACTAGTCGGATGACAAAGCACCGAGTCCTTCCCGGAGGAACATTTTCTCGAACATGACTTTGCCCTCGGGCCACCCGACGGTTAATTAATCGTGCAGCTCACAGGACACGCGGCACCAACATCAGTCCTGTTTTTCTCTAAGGTCTCATCATACAACTCGAGCTTCATCCTAGTGTATACGACTATAAAACGCTGCTCGTTTCACCAGAGGTGCGAAAGTGCAAAGAGACTCCTTCTTTCTTTTGTCAGAACTCAACTTTGAATGGACAAAAAAGTTTGCTACACAAGAGGGTTATACGATACTCATCTGAGGAGCTTCCTTTTTTTTTTCAATGACTTTGAAATTAGAGCAAAGGAAGTTTCTTTCGAACCTGTGTATCTCTACTTTTTAACACGGCTTTTCAAGCGTTCAACAAAAACTCATAACGACGATTCGCGCACAAAATATATATAATACTTTATTATAAATAGTCTCGAAATAAAAGAAAAGAAAAAAAAAGTACCATAAAATCTCATTGGTACTCAGTACATTTTTGTTACTCAAAATTCACTTATTTTGATATTAAATCAAACATTTGAAAAATTCATTTAATTTAAAAGTTATAAGGTGCAAGTAAAATACCGTTCCCTTTATTATTTTTTTATAACACAACTTTTCGAATGCAATTCAATGTGTTTTCACTGAGAATTTTATAATATGTTCATGAGTTTTAATCGGGCGTTACATAGGTATAAATTTGAATATATAAATATTCCCCTGATTATCCCTCAGTAAAATGTGAAAATTGTTCTTGGATATTTCCGTAGTTAAAACAGCGATAAAAATGCATAATTAGAAGCAAATAAAAGTTTTACAATTTTTAGCACCTCTTTCCATTTTACTACAGATATTTGCGTTGTGAATGCTAGTCTCAAACTTGATTTATAATCCGTTTCGTTCAAAGTTGTATGAAAACGTCGCCAGTAGAATAAATTGAAAATGTTTGTTCATTCGTTCGCAAGCAACTAAATATATTTCACATCTCGTTGTACCACTGGAATGATTCTGATAACTGAATGTTGAAAAATGATCATAGTGACGGGTGATAAAAAAAAATAGTAGGATATGAATAGCATCGGGGATGACGGATATAAGAAACGAGAGTTCGTGAACTGTATATGTTCGTTCGATAACGATCAAAGAAATCGAAGCTTCACATCGGGACGAAACGGATGTACGGTGCATCATTATCCTACGCCTAGCTCTCGGGTTCTCGCGGATCATAATCCTGCAGGAATACGCGGCTTTCATCCTCACTAACGCTCACACCCCTTACTTCACATTCGCAACAAAACGTGTCGGGTGCAATTTTCACTTCCTTTCCGTCCAGCTGCAAAAGCGGAGGGATCGATTTTTTTTTTCCAATCCATTATGGGAAAAAAAAATGGTTAGAATATTATTATCGTACTGCAGTTGAGGGTTCTAGTTCCAATTTTCGTTGGGAAATTCCGATTCAATGAGAGTTCTGATTTTTTTCAAATCAAAATGAGAGAAAATGGATTAAGAAGCTTTATTAGTATGACACTTTCATACAATCGATTTTTTTTGCCTTTTTCGATAGTTTATACTTTCAAGAATTTCCTGAAAGTATAAATAATTGAAAGAAGAATAGCGTTTTTCTCGAAATAAGATTTTTCAAATTTGCTGACATTTTTGAATATATTTATTCCACAATGACTTGGGATATTTTTGGTTGGATGAAAATTGACGATTTGGCATTGAAAAAAACTACCATTTTATAGGCAAGAAAACAGACTTTTCTTTCATAACTACGTCATTTTGTTAGATTTTGATATTTTTCGAGAATCCTGCGTCATTGTACAGGAAACACCTTCCAGTTCAACGACGTTGTTTTTCGGTTTCAGCTACTCAATCGGCTGGAATTATGTCAGCAGTTGTCACCAGTTGAGGGAAAAATTATGCATGTTATATCGTTGAAATCCAGCTGAATATATTCTTAATTTTTCGAAACATTTAATTGAGTACTTTTCTTCCAAAAAATTTTCGAAAATCACTCAAATTTTCAGTGTTTACACTGGACCCTTGTAATTCTCCATTATTAAAAATGACTCTAGCAATAAATTTCATTGCGATCATGACAATTTTATTGAAACTCAAAGACAAATTTGATGTCAATAAATTCACGTAACACAAAAAGTTTCAGTATCACTGATTAAATTGCTAACAGGAATTATTTTCGATCTTCAATTTAAGGAATAATTGTAAAAAAGAATGGGACCGAGTCTGTTCATAAACATCTAAACTAGTTAAATATACAATTCATAGTTTCAGCGAATTCGAAGAATAAACAAAGCGCCAGTAAAAGTGAGAGAGAAATGAGGAGGCATCGTTTTACCCCTTGCAGCGATCAGACGAGAAATTTGCTATTCAATCAAGCAGGTCGTCTGCGAAGCACTGCAGAAACTTCCGCCGACGAGGGGCTTATCCACTTATGCCGCTTGATCGTGTCCATATTCTTCGCTTCCATAGATCTCCTTCGATACAGGATATTCCAAAAGTTACGAGCAGCTTGTTCAGGCCCATTAGAGATTTTTCGAATCTCGAAATAAATTTTTTCACACATTTCGCTTGAAGAGGTAACGCCAGGCAGACCACAAAATTCCGAGTACGAAAGTTCTCTACGTTTTTCTCCTTGATAGACCATTGATGAAATATTGATTATGCCGATTAGCGGCGAACTGGATGTGATTCGCTGTCTTCACACCGCAATGTTTTTCAACACGCCACACTGGAATTGCTATTTCTAACCAGTTAATATCTCGTTAACGGTTATCAGCCGATGAGGTAAAATGGATGAAAATTCTTCCCTTCAACTAATGTTGTTTATTTCGTGTTCAACTTTTGGCATACGCGATATACATCTATATATACGTGCGAGTGGATATCCATTCTGCTATTGCAATACTATATGGCTTTCGATTGATATCGAAGGAAATTCTGCAAAGCTCTCGAATCCTCTAATTTCTTGCTTCGCATGCACCTATTCTATGTTCGTATCATTCTTCGGTAAAGAGGTTAAACGATGCCTTGAATGTGACGCTTCCATCGTATATATATATATAACCGATCGATCCCGGCGCCAGCATTTGCCCTCGTATCGGTATGTATATATATATATATCGCAAACGTTTCGCTATCATTGACAAAAGGGGGTCGATGAAATACGAGATTTATCACTCGTGGCTCGTGCTATCGATATACCACAATTAGAATTTTCACGCAGAGACAATCTCCGACCGTCTCTATTCTCTCTTTTGTTTTTTTTTTATCTCTCGAATGCACTTTCAGTCTGGTCTTTTATCGTGGAAAAATGTGTTCTTTTTTTTTTTGTTCGAACAACAAAAATTTCTGATTGCTCAAAAAAACATGATAAAAAGCAGTAAACAAATCGGTATTCGTTCCGAATCTTATCATTAAATTTCAAAATGCATTCAGCTGTCTTTCACTTTTGTTCAATGAACAAGAAGCAGAATGAACCTTGAAAGGAAAAACTTTATCTCATTTTTTTACAAAGAAAAACGTTGCAACGAACAAATTAATTAGCGATGAAGTAAATGAGTAAGATAGCATGGATTTTGCTTCTATTCGTTAGACGCGAACAGTTTCTCCGTTAGCTTATTGTACCCGTTTTTACTTCGACAACACGGAATACACGGATATTTCCATTGGAATTTTATGCGAATGTAAAATGTCGAAGTAAATTTGACTTGTACGAAGATGCAATTTCGTTGATCACTCGTTTGGAATGTTTTACTGCGAATAATTAATGTCGCGATTTAATATATAATGAAGAATTCCACAGCAAATGGAATTTGTATAAAAATATGCAATGCCCAACTTGGTAATTTACGTCGGAAATGGTTTAGCGCGAATGTTGAAATATTAACAAGTGAATAAAAAATTAATTTCAAAGATTCTTATCGCGTGATTTTGTAGAGATTTCAAGGTAAAATTTCAACTTGTTTTAAAACAAACGATGAATAAAATATCGACTTACCACTTCCAGGTATGTAGAGATTGAGTGTAAGACAATCCTCGCTCTGGTTTGCGAGGAAAGTGACAAAACGTTTGAGCTGCATGACTCTTCCGTGGGGCATTTGTCCAAGTGCGACGGTTAAATTGCTGATGTCAGGTATATTTTGCGGACAAACTGGACCGAATGAATCAGCAAGTTTGATATCTCTCCAAGGGATTGGAGCGGCTGGCGGTTGAAGACGAAGATCTCCGACGGGGGGCGCGGCGTAAGGAACTCCTCGAAATACTTCGACGGGTTCTAGATGCCTTCCGTTCAATTCCTAACAAAATCAAATAAATAAAAAAATCCATCGAATTGATGAGTTTTGCTGGAGCAGGCTTCGCAATCAATTACGTAATGCAAATAACAAAAATCCTTACTCGCGAGTGATCGAGAATAATCTAAGAGAGCGATTATCCTCGAGGGAGAGTCGAGAAAGAAAAAGAAAAAAAAAGCAACAAAAAACGTTGTAAAACAATTTTCCTGGCACTAAAATCGTCTCTCGATACAATTTCTCTTATCCTTCGTGTATGAAACAGATAAGATCGATTTATACATCAGACAATTCTGCTCTGTACGTGTTAAAATGTACGTGCTTCTTTCGAAACCGTGTGCTGAGAAGCTTGACGTGCATGCGAAGAAGAGAAATAAAATGAAGAATAAATCGAGAAGAGAAAAAATAGATAAAGAAAAAGAATAAAAAGGGTGAAAGAGAATAAGGGAAAGATATAGGGGAAAAAAAAGTTATGGGCAAATAACCATTGTTTTTTAAACATCGCGAGATCGTCGTAGAAAAATGGAGTAGCTGTGTCGCACACAAGTTTTTCTTTGTTTTTTTTTTTTTTTTCTTTTTCCCCCCGTTCTCTCGTTTTTCCATAAATTATTCAACGTATACGTATACGCGCGAGCAATTTTTCTTCTATTCGTTGCAGTTCCATATAAAACGAGGGAACTTCATTATCGTTATCAAAATCACCAATTCACGTCACGACGCACGTTCTTTTCGTGTCCATTGTTCCTTCTCGTTTATCGCCCAAGTTTTCCCTCTGAATATATATACGTACACGCCTACCCTTGCCGCTCTAATATTGCCTTGAGGGCTCTTCACTTCGCCATGAGTGTTCAGCTCGAGGAGTGAGGAAGCATAGAAAAAAAATCAATAATCAATGTCGGGTACATTGTCGACTCGGAAAAATCCGGAGCAGAACAATAACTTCGGAGTTTTCTTTTGTTTTGGAGAAAAAAAAAAACAAAAAAAAAACTTTTTTTTTTTTTTTTTTTTTTGCACAGTGTACGTGACACAATTAATTTCCTTTTTCGCACGAAATATACGAGGTGAGATTCAAAAACCATACAGCCGCGTTTGATGCACGTTTCGCTGTGAATTTCTTTTTTATTCTCGACTCTTTGTTGATTTATCGTATCGACCGATAGACAGCGACATATTTTCGATTGAAAAAAAAAAAGTGGGAACAGTTTGATGTACGATTGAATTGACCGAATGTTAAAACAGAGTTCAATTCGCGTTTCCTAAAAAAAAAAAAAAAAATGGTACACTCGTAAAATATGAAAATATGAATGTTAAAATATGCATACAAATGGATGAAAATTCGCACGCCAATTGTATGCTTTGTCAAGCTTCGAATTATTTTATTTTCAATATAATATAACGGTATTTAATATCGTCCCGATACGCATCAACCACGCGAATGAATAATTTATACTCAACGAGCCGATAAATGAGATTTCAAATTGAAAATCTCGTCCCTTTTTGTAGATATGAGTTTCAATTCAATTATCAGTTAAAAACTAACGATACATCCAGAGTAAGGCAATAAATTAACGTGTCTGGATAAACTTATTGATTTATTATCCCCTCTTATTCATTTTCATTGAAAATTTATTCAATATTCAATTATCCTGAAATTTGACGCTTGAATAAAAATAATAAATAAATTAGTTGAATGAATAATCGAATACGAGCTTAATTCCTTATCAACTCGATGAATGTTTTTATTTTTTTTAATTTTTTTTTCTCTGCAGTTAAAAAATTCTACAACAGCTCGTATATCGTCATAGCATCCAGAAGCATCTCGATGATGAAAACTATAAAAAACACTCGATTCTCAAACCTTTCGAGCATCAAATAAAACGTTTATATGCATAGGTTCGTTTTGGAGTTTTTTTTTTCGTTGTTGTTGTTGTTGTTGTTGTTGTTTTTATCATGGAAAGCCAACTTTATGAATAGTCGAGACGCAGTCCGCCCGAAGTTTGGGTCAATCGTTTGTTCTCTCGACGTTTCTCATTCATTCTGCGTGATATTAAAAATTAACGAGTTACCGTACCCTGGCGAAACGCTCGTTTGTCGTATAGCAGGAATAACCTCTCGCAGCGCACGAGCTACCGGAAAACACGTCTGTGGCTTCAACGGAATATACCGAGATTCTGACGGACTCTCGTGAACCGTCAATTTTCATGATCAAAACCATAACGATTTCCCTCCCGAATTGACCTTATGTCGTCTGTCGACATTTTTCGTTCGACGTGCGCATATCAACGTTTGAATCTCGTTGATTGCATCAACTTCGTCTCTTCGTTTTTCTCGTGATTGCAAAAAATCGTTCGATATAACAAAGTTCATACGCGTTTCTATCACGCGTGAGTAAGCAGCAATGAGAATTTTCCAACCGGGACTTCCCCACCTTCTGCAATTTCGTGTTTATTCTTATTTTTATTTTTATTTTTTTCATAGCAATCGGAACGGATAGTAGATTTTTCTGACGCTCTGTTTGTTGCTAATCTCGACATTCTCGCTTACGTAAATACACCTCTTTGACAAACAACGAGAACATTCATTTTTCAACCAAAGTAAATACATTTTTTTTTGTTTTGCATTTCTCATGAAGCAAAACTCTATTACGCTAAAATGAAAAAAAAAAAATAAATAAAAAACAGCTTTTTCGTACGTAACTACAAATTGAATTCTTCGAAGGAAGATTTTTTTTTTTCATTTAACCGTTTCGTGACATCGCGGTCAAGTTCCAGTTTTAATTTTAGAAAGTTTACAGAATTTCGGAATTTCATTTTGCCTTCGAATCATTTCCAGAGCGATTTCAATTTATTCTGACGTGAATAGTGTGTCAAGCTACAATTTATTTCAAATATAAAATTTTGTCGAATAATTTGAAGTGCGCTACGACGTGTCAAAATTTTTTTTTTATCTTTCAATATATTTTAATATAGATGTGTAATTTGTATGTATATGTAATGAATGTGCGAATGTATATAGATATAGACATTTGGAAGATAGAAGAAGATATGGAATGAATAAAGGATGAAATCCAAGTTTGCGTGATAGCTGTGAAGTGGCGTCGAGAATACAGATTCGTAGGCACTCGTGCATCCCCGAGAGTAGAAAAATATTCGGTGAAAACGAGCGAGCAGACACTTCTCGTATCTCACGTATTTTCTCTCTTGATCGACTTTTCGTTAAAATATATAAACGGTAAATTCGTCGGCTTTTCGAGCAAACGTTTTCTACAAAATCCAAGTGAATGTAGGACCGATCCAGGAAACTTTCTACGGCCAACTATTGTACTGAAAATCTTACCCTATTTGTGCTCATTCGTGCTTAAAAATTGACCTACACGTATATCAGATTTGGCGCATTATAATAAAGTATGAAAAGCCCGAATATCTGGCATTGCTGGATTCGTGTGATATTTGAAGTCTCTAAATAATCAATAGATCGAAAATAGAACTATTTCTTAGCTAAAACACGATTATCAGCATCGTTTATTTCGTCTGAACATGGTTTTTGATAATTCATTGAAATAAGAGCTCATCGCTGTACGAGTTCGCATGTTGGAATTTTACAATTTCAGTTCGATCGTCAATATATTAATCGGTGCTGATCAGAAGCCTCTTTTCGGCAGGATTTCAGAATTATTTATCAGTCTAAAAAACTTTCCGTCTGTTTGACAACCAAATTGTATCAGGATCTCCACTGAAAACTAAATTTTGTTGAAATATTCAAACATTTTGTATCACGTATTCAACAATTTTTTTCTTTTTTATCAAGCAACAAAATTTCGAATATTAAAACGAACCTTCTTGATACTACGTATTGAACAAAATATTTTAAACGGTTTCAACAAAATTTCTTTTTCATCGAATCTGAGTGATTTTAGTTTCGATTGCAATAGTCTCTGAAATGATTTGATTTAAATCGGAAAAAATCAGACCTCAAATAAGATAGAACAATGGAAACTTGAAATACAATTGTCCTCGTTACAAGACTATTTCTGATTCGAGATGAAATAAGATCAATTGATAAGTCAACCGGAGTTATGATCTCACCTGTAATATTCCCTGTATCTGTCCGCTTTTCGTCTCGACGATTCTCGATGCGTATCGGGGTCCAGTGACGGCGCGAGTCCCACCAACGAAATGAACGATAAGAAAAAGTAGACTAATGAGAACGGGTGTTGTAACGACGACGAATGGACAGGATGGCGTCGGTGAAACTTGACGCTGGTGACGACAAGATGTGGACGAAGAGATCGTTCTTCTTCCGGAATTGAGCATCAGCAGGATATTCAAAAGGATTGGGCGGCGGGCCAGCAACCGCGTCCAGGTCGCCGGCTGGCATGGTCCAAGCATCGCAGCATTTGTTGGCAACCGACGCCTCCACGATGACCATACCGTGAGGGACCTCTGATGAATCCACCCCTTTTTTTTTTGTTTTCACTCTTTCGGTGTTTATTTATCACACTTTCTCTTTAATTTCTATTGAAAATTATTCTCAATACTCCTTTGAAATCGAGGCTCAAGATATAAGGGTGATTAATTCTGAGGGGGGCGCTCGTTAAAGCGCGATAAGAGCGAACATCAGTCGTTATTGATCGATTCTCATTCCCCGAACTTGACTGGACCACCAGATACGAGTGTACGATTCAAAGTGTACGTGTATAGCTCGCTTATGTGATGGACAAACGTCTCGACGATGTATACATTCTACTCGCGTTCAGTGTATGTAAATATACGTGTATATATATATATTTATATATATATATACGAAATGGTCGAACAGACCTAGTCCTAAGACTGTTTGTCGTGGAGCATTCGAGCCAATATATTTGACGTCTTCCCCTCAGAATTGTCCGTTCATCCCTCGACCAATGTCTTTATGTACGGAAGCCTCGAGTGTCTCCCGCTTCATTGCCCTTGTCAGGTTGATTCTCGAGTCGAATTCAACTGCAAACAACATAAAAATCGATTCACTCTTTTATTTGAAGCTAAATTGCACATAAATATAATACGCACAAACAAAGGAAAAAAAAACGAATTCTCGTCGACTTTTCAGTCGTTTCGATATCGATAAAGTAGTGATGGCAGAAAGTTTCGAATTTTCTGGTAGTAGACAATATTAACTTTTGTGTTGAAATAAAAAAGTAATTGCCCTAGGAACTACGTGAATTCTCATAGAACACATAAATTGATCCTCACCGCAGTAATTTGTGTCAAGTTTTTTATACAATTGTAAAAAAAAAAAAAATCTACTGTAGTAATCAAACACAATGTGGACTCGAGTAAAACAGGGTCCCGGAGGAAATGTCATATTTCTTGAAAATTTCAATCAACGATATGTCGAATTATTTTTACTGCTGATGAGAAATTTAACGGTGTTCGTTTCATATTTTCTTGAATCTTTACTTCGTTATACAGTTTTCTCACTGGTTGACGAAAATCATTCACAGAAAACACCCACATTTCGTGGCTAGACTGTGATTATCGCGAGTTCTACGTATTGTGATGAGTTGAGGAATAAGGTCTACTTGTAACGACGAAAAAAGTTGAAACGAATTGTGATTTTCACATATTGTGATAACTAAATAAAAAGCACAAACCAGTTGAATAGAAAAACTTATGATGATCATTTCTAAAAATGTTAATGCATGAGTACTGAAGTCGTGCTTCAGTGGAGGTTTTAGAGTTTGCAACGATTGATCAATTTCATCAAACCACTGGATCGGAGTTTGAAAATGTCGTTATTTTATGTAGATATATATGTCTATAGGTTATAAAACGGATATTGATTTTACCGGAAGTGAATATATACGTATAAAGCACTCGGGTACTTTAATCCTTTCAATCAGTGTTGTATATATATATAAACACTCATAGTACTTGGACGAAACTGTAGAAACTTTCGTAGCTCATTTAATTCAAGACTCGTTCCGAGTTAGCCCGGTTGACCCTCTTCTGTGGCAAATTACGCACACTGACTAATTATCGGATCCGAAGTTGTCTCGGATGCACCCACGAAACTTATCCCGTTCGACTCCAAGTTACATGGAATCGGCGACTGACGGACACCCAAATTTTTACGAAATTTTACCGAAACTTTGTTTCGAGTTTGAAACTTTCTGCAAATTTGAGAGAGAAAGAGAGAGAGAGAGAAAAATAGAATTCGATTCTGAAACATTTAACGAACTTCGGTTGAGTTCGGAGAAGGACAACTTTTCGGTTGTACCCTAAAAGGATTATTTCGGAAACTGATAAAGATTATTGAACGAAATATAAAATTTTCGAGCGATTATCATCGATTGATTAAATTAAATTTCAATTCAATTATTGAATTTGTGTTCGTTCCTTTTGATCTTCTTGCGAAATATCTGATACACGAATTGAAAAATTTTGTAACACGAGCGATGTCCGGTTCTCAGAACATAAATTTAAATGATAATTTGAAAATTTGTACCAATCGTTGCATCATGAAAAAAAAAAGTTCTCATTCAACTGCGTTTGAATTTTGCTCTCAAAAAACAAAAGGTCAATACTTTCTAATAATTTAGGCAAACTCAAGGATTTTATTTCCAACAACCCCTAAGTTCGTAAACTCGCGCGTAATAATTAGTTTCCACGATGATTAGGAGCCATGAAGATAAAACTGAAATCCTCCAGTATTATTACGGTACCATGTATACGGCTCGGAGCTCGGCAGAGTGCGAGGAAACACGGCAAACGTTTTTAAAAGTTTTTCTTTTATTTAGTTGGCATCAAGACGCCACCGAGTCGTTCTATATTTCGAAAGCAAACAAAACACTCTTTTCTTCCTCGAAGATTTTTCCTATATTCCTCTAGCACTGACAGACTTAAGTGATTTTCCGGATCGTATCGGCGAGAAACGCTCTTTTCTTATTATCTCTTATCCGCCGTATATACCGGATGAAATCCGCGTCTCGGTTCTAGACATTTTCAGTAGCTTCATTCCGTTATATCCGTAGGGAAATCGTTTTCGTATATATATTATCCTCTGAATTTATCCAATCCACAAGTGCTATTATACAATTATATTAGCTCTGTATATCGCTGTATACACCAGATATATACGAACTAACTCGTATCGTCTTTTATACACCGAAAATTCACTCGAAATTTGACTTTATAATCGTCACTCTCGTGCTAATTATGCGATAACGAATTTTCCGTAATTTATCGCACGATATATTACTTTGTTATCCAGAGCTGTGTGGTTCAGACGTTCCAAGAACTGCTATAACACACAACCCAAATATCCATAGATATGCTCTAACGTGTCAGAAAACATTGGGGACTTCAGTCTTGTGCATATACATCTCACGCGGAAATATCCCTTTATTGAGTGCACGGTGGATATTATTATACCCAAAGATGACCTGATAAGCACTCTACTTCTGGCAGTGCTTTATGTACTCAAGGGTATGCTTCAGTTCAATCATTTTCTATTTCCTTCGTCCAAGCACGAGCTATACACGAGTACTGTCAGAAAATATTTGGTTTTTTAACTTCGGATGAATTTGTCATGAGCTATCCTGACAACGGCGAGAGAACTTTTTTCTAAAGGGTCAAGGGAAATGAGGTTGCAATGGTTGAATTTTCAAAATTGTTAAACTTAAATGTCACAAAGTACTCGTCAAATGTGTATTTTTGATGTGTCAAATTGTTCGAATAAAATATTTCATTTGATATGTTAGAAAAAAAATTAGCAAAAATTTTGTTACTAATGTTCTTTTTTTGATTTTTCGAAACCCACCGTACCCCTTAAGTGGTCGATGACCGATCCTGAAATTTCGTGAGAACAATAATTGATCTATGAAGAACAGCATTAAATTTTTTCACGCGAATCTGTGAAAAGGAAAACGTGTCGAGAATGAAAATACTTCAAAGGGGTTCATTGAAAAGTTCGTTATTTCAGTAGAAAAAGCATCTTCTTTTGGGATATTTTCACGAAATTAGAGCAGCAGAAACCTTCCAATCTTTGCTAGTGAAGTAAATTATTGTGTCATTATGTGAAAGGGTTCATCATATTGTGGAATTGAAAGTTTCTTTTATACGATCTCTTCCGACGTCTTCGAGAACTTCGTACTTGCGTTTGGATCCTAAATTTGTATTCGTCGTGCGAAATGAATCGATTCCATTCAATGGACGTGAATTTTTTTCCTCTTGCCCGCATTCGAGAATCCCTCAAATTTTCGAATGATTTTATTATTTATTATATTAATTTTATTATATTAATTTTCAACAAAAAATTGTTTTCACACGCTTCTCCCGTTTTACAATTTCGAAATTGATAATTTTGCAAAGCTGTGCAAAACAAATATAGAGAAGTGTCGAGCGAATTGGGGATTCCGAAAAAGCTTTTTCCTGGGACTGAATCGTGCTGCAAATAAAGCTCTACGTTTTCATTCAATTTTATGTGTTGTACCGTTCGCGAGAAATTATAAAATATTTTGAAAACTCCAGTTCGATCGAATACGAACGAATGCTGTGCTAATAATTGAATATTTCATAAAAATTCCATTGAGCAAATTTAATCTCGATGCGAAATCTGAATTCAATAAAGCTTTTGAATAAAAATAAAACAAAGAGATTCCTCAATTATTGATGGATTGTTAAATAATGAAAAAAAAAAACATTCATTAATGTCGAATAACATTTTTTCGTCGAATGTGAAGTGGTTTCGATGATTTTCTACAATTTTATAAATTTTTCATTTCTTCTTGAAATTCCTATTTTCGATTGATTCTGACGGTGATATTGGAGAAGCTATTCGTTTAATGAAATCGAAATTGCGTGTATATAATAAAAATGTAAAAAAAAAAGGAATATTTGAATAACTGACAGATTGAAAAATTCAACGAATTAATAAAAAAGAACAAAAAAGAAGAAAAAAAGTTGGATGCATGTAACAGGAAACTGATTGGCTAGTTGATCGTTGAAGAACATTTCGTTCAAACAACGTTTTGGAATCGTAAAATTGAAATTCAATATTTGTAGCATTTCGAAGCTAACAGAATATTTTCTAGATTATTGTCTGACCTCAAAATGTTCAACTGCGAGAAAGAAACCGTTAATATAAACTTGAATGAAACGAGCGTAATTCTTAAATGTTGTAATGAAAGAACGAGACTTTTCCAATTGCCCCATAATTCTTGTATTGTTGATGTGTTTTCCGCGAGTTCGAAAGGATCGGATATGAGCGCGCTTTTCCATTCAAAACGATTCAAAACATAGATATATATATATGCGAAGTGTGAAACAAAACCGAGAAGAGTATGAAGTTGGGTAGAAAACGATGATAAAAATAATAACAATAAAGATAATAATGATTGTAGTAATAATAAGAAGAGTAATAATGATGAAAGTGTGGGTGGTAAATAGATTGAAGTGAAGTATAGTGTTGTAAAAAAGAGAGGCGCGGTCGATATCTCGCAAGGGTCGAAGAGACGACGACGACGACGACGACGACTTGGGCGTTCGGAGCATGCGCACTTCGTATGTGCATTCCGTGTCCTATTTCGTTGAATCTCGAGTGGATTCTCGGCTACGACGAGCTCTCGCGTATTCACGTTTTTCGCCAGTGGCGGTGGCACTTTCTTCAAAGCTACTTTCCAAATTGCTCAGTTTTGTATTGCTTTTATTCCATCGACTTAGGTAAAGTGCATGTCTTTTATTAGTACCTTGTGATAATTGTGACAAAACACTCGTGACTGTACGTCACTGAAACATACTTTTTATTTTTTTGTTTTTTCATGAAAATTCCGTCGTCTAGCTGTCATTTCAAACATAATGCTAGTCGTCTCGTTTGACATATTAAAGCTGATTGTCCAAATTTTTTCAACGCCTCTCATCTGTTTCGTATTCATTTTGTAAAATATCATTGCCAAACTCTATCTCATATTTTTGCAGGAAATTTTATTTCGTGCTTAACTTTTTGTGGCTTCGAATGATATTCGATGACATAACCTATACGAACGTATAAGCCAGCTTACGTGTCCACTTTGACGACATATACGATTTTTGGTGAATTCTAATTTTTTAAATCTTATTTTTATTTACCCGGGGAAACACTCCCGGTTCAATTGATATTCGTACGATAATTCCATTTGCTCCAAATATTGAAAGCGTTAACATGGGAATTATGAGGTCTATAGATTTGGAAAAGTGGATAATTTCAACAAAATTTTGATAAAATAAATCGAATAAATTCAATTTCAATGGTTATTCAGTCTGTCGTACAATTTATATCTCATTTGCTCAATAAATTTACAAAGTTTTTGTCCAACTTGATAATAAAAAAGAAAAGTAAAACTCATTTTGTATACGATTCAAAAAAATATCATGAAAGAACAAATTAAACTAAACCAAACATTAAAAGATAAACTCTTGTGCTTTGACTTTATCAAAACCGAATATATTTTAGCTACCAAATTAATTTAAAGTTTTACATATACTGTCTTTGGAAAGAAAATTCATTTGCATGAGAGATGAATGTCAAAGTACAAAGTATGATAAACATGATTAGCTCCGATCGAGGACGTTGATGGTCGCAGTAATTTTTAAGCAGCCATGAATATTTGAAAAGTTTGTGAATTCTCGGCTTTAAATTTTTCTAGTTTACGCAGCACAAAAATGATGGCTTTCATGAATGATTTAAAACAAGATTAACGAAAGTTTATATACATTCAAAAATTCATACCGCTGCATTAGTACACGGAATCTCAAATTGGTATAAAGAAAAAACACTGACTTTCGAAGACATAAAAATAGCCAAGGCTACAAATAATTATTACAATATACTGTATAATTTGTAAAATAACAAAAATATCAGTTTGCGGCACTTTGTTTCTATTTTTCAGAAGTCGATAGCTTGGAGATGTCGACCTCCGCCATATTTATATTGGACGTGAAGGGGAAGGTGTTGATTTCTCGAAACTATCGAGGGGACATTGAGGCGGGAGTAATAGAAAAATTCATGCCTCTAGTGATGGAGCGAGAGGAAGAAGGAAATTTGACGCCTCTGATACAGACGCAGGAGTGTACATACGCCTACATAAAATACAACAATCTATACATCGTATCGACGACGAAGAAAAATGCTAATATATCATTGGTGTTTGTGTTTTTGCACAAAGTGGTCCAAGTGATGCAGGAATATTTCAAGGAATTGGAGGAGGAGAGTATAAGGGATAATTTCGTGGTGATTTACGAGTTGTTGGACGAGCTTTTGGATTTCGGTTATCCGCAGACGACGGACAGTAAAATATTGCAAGAGTACATAACGCAGGAGGGTCACAAGTTGGAGATTCAGCCGAGGATACCGATGGCAGTGACGAACGCGGTATCCTGGCGTTCCGAAGGAATAAAGTATCGGAAAAACGAAGTATTTTTGGATGTTATAGAATCGGTGAATTTATTGGCAAACGCGAATGGCAATGTATTGAGTTCGGAGATAGTAGGTGCGATAAAAATGAGAGTTTATCTTTCGGGAATGCCGGAATTAAGGCTCGGTCTTAACGACAAGGTGCTGTTCGAATCGACCGGGCGTGGTAAATCAAAGTCGGTAGAGCTCGAGGACGTTAAATTTCATCAATGCGTAAGGCTCTCTCGTTTTGAGAACGATCGTACAATATCGTTTATACCACCGGACGGTGAATTCGAGCTAATGTCCTATCGCTTAAATACACACGTAAAACCATTGATCTGGATAGAATCGGTGATCGAACGCCATGCTCACAGTCGAGTCGAATATATGATCAAAGCAAGATCCCAATTCAAACGACGTTCGACAGCTAATAACGTTGAGATCGTTATACCTGTGCCAAACGACGCCGATTCACCTAAATTCAAAACTACCATCGGTAGCGTCAAATATTCACCGGAACAAAGCGCCATAACATGGTCCATTAAATCGTTCCCAGGTGGCAAAGAGTATCTCATGAGAGCACACTTTGGTTTACCTTCCGTCGTTGGCGAAGACGTAGAAGGTAAACCACCGATTCAAGTCAAATTCGAAATACCTTATTTCACGACTTCCGGTATACAAGTTCGATACTTAAAGATCATTGAAAAATCGGGATACCAGGCACTTCCCTGGGTACGTTACATCACACAAAACGGCGATTATCAACTGAGAACTAATTAAATAACCGATTCGCATTCGTACGGGATTATTAACTGCTTCGAATCCCGCCGAGGATTATCCTCGTGCCAGGAGAGCCCTTCTAGAATTTCTCTTGAGGAAAATCTTGAGAATAAGAAAAAAAAAAAACATACACACGTTTACACGGCGAGCGACTTTTTAATTTTAAGATTATTATTATCATTGTTTCGTTATCGCCTTTCGCAGCTAAAAGGAACAATCGTCGTTAACCGCGACCACGCTGCTGTGATATAATCAATTGTTTTTCTTTGAGTTTTCTTCACCGATCATCGTTTAAAACTTACCGCGGGAGTTCTACATTCGGGTTCGACGAAAATTACACACTCGCTTTGCGAAGCTGCGACTCAATTATCAAAATGGTTTTATTCGTTTTATCGAAATCGCTACCTGAGAGTTTCGCTCGATCAATATACATCTCTCTTTAAACATGTTTTATTGACTTTTTTTCCATCATCTGTCATCGACATTTATTTTCTCTGCTGTATTTACATGTAAAAAAAAAAAAAGTAAAATAAAACAGTATTACGTTTATTCTCAATCGATCACAAACGATTGAAAAACCAAAAGTCATTTGAAAAGATCTTTCGTTAGTTAAATATACGTTTTATTTCAACGAATTTCCAATGTACAGAAAAAAAAAAAACAAAACAAAACAACAAAAATGTAAAAAGCTGCAGCAAGTTCACTGGCAATCAATTTTTATCCTTACCCACTGCTTTAGTTACCCCAAGTATTTAATAAACAATAAATAAAGAATAAATACTTTTTTTTAATTCTCGTTACTTCACACGTTTGCTGCTTCAGCCATTTTTAGGTTTTTTTTAGTCTTTTTTGTTTTTAGTTTTCCACTGGAAACGAAATTTTGTTGAAATCTTTAAATATTTTGTTGAACACGTTCAACAAAATATTTCGTTCACATAGAACCAAATGTTTCATCGTTCACGAGTATTGTTGGGTGAAAAAAAAAAAAATTTGTTGAATACGTGCAACAAAATATTTTTATATTTCAACAAAAAACTCGTTTTTAGTGTCGTAATATTTTTCATACCGTGCTAAGCAGAAACTCGTTGCTACAATAATTTTGCACGAAAAGAGCGAAACTCTCATCGAATGACAGACGAAATATTTGAGAGCAGAAAAGTCGTTCGAGCCTGATTTATCATTTCTATACGTTTCTAGAAATTATTTATTTTCATTGAAAATATTTTAAAAAATTATTTAACAAATTTAAAACGACACCAAGTTCCGTCGCTAATTTCGACGTTCAAAAATCTTATTTTTCACAGTTATAAAAATAGATAAAAATATTTTGAGTGCCATTAGAATGCTAAAATTGAATAAGAGAGGAACTGCGAATCGATTCAACGATTATTGCGTAGACGAATGATTCAATAGAAGAAGCAATATTTAATAAATCAATAAATATATATGGAATAGAAAATTCTTCAAAAAATTTATCCAGTTTTTTTTCTACCTCGAAAACATCCTTCACGTAGAATATCTAAGTTGCAAATAAACCGCAATCTATTCAACGAATAATGTGAACGTGTTAACACAACCCACACGCGCATATGCTCGTGGATACAAACGAGTTGGAAAGCTTGGGGCGATTCCGTCGGTTCGATAATCGTGCAATTGAATTATTGAGAGTACTCATTGATTATTAATATTTGTATTTTTCGACGGAATAACGAATCTTACTACAAAAGGGGTTGCATTTAAAAACCAAAAAGGTGGAGATTTTATCGAGTATTTTTAGAATAATTTTTTTTATTTTTTATTTTTTTTTTTATTCTCATAAATCGAACGAGTATTTGGAAAATTGCGGAGGAATGAATTGATGAAATGAAATTCCGAAACATTGCCACGTTTCTGTATGCGATAAATTTATTTAATGCGTGAGCCTTTTAGTCGTTAGCAACTTCAATAGAAACGCTGTTACGGTAGAGCTTCGCGGTGAATGCAGAATTAGTATTTGATGATTATACGAAATATTGAGTGTAGCAACGCAAAGGGATTGTATAACAATTGTAAAGATACATATGTATATGATGCATTAAATTTTCCAATTTAAATAATCACGTGATTCATTTTCCTACAGATTATTCCCCGATTCGACCGACAGAATTTATCAGTTACGAGCTTTCGGAGAGAACTTACCACGATAAATTGCGGAATGAATAAAACAGTTTTTACTTTAAAAAAATGAATTTTCTTGTATCTCTTCTCTTTGAAGACAAAAAAAATTATTGCTAGTCATTTTTATGTAAAAAAAATGAAACAAATTCGAGCACCGAACGGTTAACTGATAAGGTTTCTTCAGTTCTTGTACCAAAACTGGTAGAAAAAACAAATTATTTACGAAAATCGAGAATAATTTTTTTTTTTCTACAGGGTTTCGAGGCTTCGTTTTCGAACTCAGCTTTTCACTTTTCAAACCGATTAATATCTCATCGAAGTTTCTTAAAAAATTTACGACGTCATTTTGATGCCGACACGTTTTGAATTTCATTATATCACTTTTTTTTTTTGGATACACTGAGAAAATAAAATAGTCGAATCAACCAAATGGCTTCGTGAAATACGCGTCGAATGAAATATTTTCAGTTATACTAAATATTGATTTCATTAAATGAAACATAATCTTGCGTTTATCCAACAAAATTCAAAATAACAAAATTCATTCGCATGATTCGGTACGTATATTTGCTTAGTGAAATAGCATAAATAATTCGTGCAACGACTGAACGGTTTTCTGAATGAATAAAATATTTCTTTCGACCTAGTCTACGAAGCATTGGTAAATTCAACTAAACTCTTTTCTCAGTGTAAAGTGTCTCTAAAACGGTTGTGTTGAATTCCAGAATATCGTCGAAAATACCAGAACGAGGTCATTCTATTTGTTCAAATGTGAATGTGACATTTTTTTGTTCACGTCGAAACTTAGCGGTTTCGAGCTGGTTTTCGAAAAACTGTTTTGACAATATTTCATAAATTACGAAGTTTTGAAAAAATATTGTGGATTCGCGTCTTTTTTTTTCTCCCTCTCGATGACGACTAGTCAGAACTCTGTAGATACATCAATACTGGGATTGGGACGATGTTTTTTGTACATATGTATATGATAGAGTATCACGGTTAATCGTTTAAAAGTAAAGCTCTATATATTTCTTGTAGGAAATCAAACGGTTGTCTGGTTTTGTCTCGATAAAACAATACCAGCAGACGACAGAGCTGTCAATGTACTTGTCTCGAGATTCTACCGAGTCTCTTGATTCAGTGAGTAAGAAAATAATGCGATCAACTTTTGCCGACTAAAGAACAAAGATTTTCATTTAAATAAAAGTACTCCTGACTCCTCATTATTCATAGAAAATTAAAATAAATACTGTGTTTGTTATAAATTCATGATTTTCGTACGAAAATAAAAAATAGGATCGTCGACGCAGTCGGATAAAATAGTTGTTGGAATGTCTCTAGCACAGGGATGAATAGCCTGTGAAAAAAAAAAAAATAAGCAAAGGCAAAAGCGAGCTATTGCACGCGCTATGACGTCTCTCGTAATTTTTAGGATTTATATTCGGCCGGTGGCGCTAATAGAAAAGCAAATTTACCGCACGTCGCCCGGCTAAAGTAAAATCCGAATAGCTTGCGCCCTCCCGCTTTTCGCCTATCCCATCCACGTTCTTTCATAGCTATTCAGCTTTACCTGCCTGATTTCACGCTTACCGTTATCTCTCTCCTTCTCTTTCTCTTTGTCTCTTGAAATCTCGTGCTACTGGATGTGTTGCCCCTCTTTCCCGAATCCCCTTTACCCTCATTCTCGTATCGTTGTGTGCGATTCGTCATGTAATACTCCTCGAGCGATTTCTTCTCTGCATATTCCTCAAATTCAATCGGTCTGACTGTCGAATCATTTTTATTTTCATTCTTCTTGCTCATATATGTGCACAGACACGTATACTCGAAACGAACTCTTTGATAGTATTTTTAGCACGATCTATATGTCAATATTTTTTTTAAATGGCTGTCATACCCGTGCTCAAAGTGTGAAATGATCAAATTGAATGAAGCTATGATTTTTTAATTCGATCCTCGTTCCTACTTTCATGAAAATTAATGAGGTTTTAATAATATTCAAAGGAACTCAATCACTTTGATTTTGTTGAGCTGCGGAATCATCTTGATTACATTAAAATCCGTGTATAATTAAGCTTTGATATACTGAATTTTTAACGAAATTAGAAGTGTCAGCTGTCGTGAAAAAAAAAAAAAAAAAAAAAAAAAAAATGAGGATAACCGGGCATGAAAATACGACCATTTATATCAATTTTCTTCTCGGCAACACCAAATGAAAATTTAACAGCCAAGCTTTGCTAATTATTCGAAATAAATGGAGAACTTGTATTTGAATTGATCGTTGCAATGTTTTGCTCTTTTCTTTGCCAACCGAGAATTCGTTAAATAAGGAATTCGGTCGTTGTTTGAAATCTGGCGAAAATTGTGAAATATTCCAGGATTAATTAGAAGATGAAATTCTGACGTCATTCGCCGAGTGCAAGCGATCGATCCACTTATCAGGACCGGAAGAGATTTTCCTTTTTTTTTTTATCCTGACTTTGACGTCTTTTGCCACAATCCTTTCTGCCAAGCTTATCGTGCATTAAAAAGTAGGGTCAGGATTTATTCAACGAACGAACCGGACTCGAGTGTGCTGGATCGATATATACTCGGGAGGTGGCTTTGATAAGCCATAAGAGGAATCGGACGTCTTCCGATTTGTCTTTTTGCTCTCAATCGTATAGTCGAGTCGAGAACATTCACTATTTACTTACTTATGGCACATGGGACAGTGGAAAACGAGGATTGTACGGAAAATCACAGACTCGCACCCCCTTAACATTACGTTTTTTACTCTGGCGGCGGTACTGCACCCTGAATTGTGGTAGGCGGGCAGCGGCGCGCTCGTAAGCTTTGCCAGAAAAACCTTTCGATCCATTGGCAACTTTCCAATCGGGAATTTTCTCTCTCGTCTTTTTCTTCGTAAGCTTGAAATAAATATAAAAAACAAAAAAAAACACCTCTGCTTGTCTTCCATCACTAATTGTACAGGAAATTTCCCACTAGGGTTGAAAACAGAAAAGAGCCAGCAGCGAACACTGCCGCCTCTATATTTTGGGGCTGGAAGCCATAAGTTTCTTTTCAAATCCTTCTCAATTATAAAACCGTCAAACTTTTCTCGAGGAGAATGGTGTAGCGCAAAAGCGGTAATTAGACAAAATATTAAATTCGAAAAATTTTGATTGAATGCTTGATACGAAACAGAACAAATTAAAAAATCTTTTATCGCGACGAATTAGAACACGGGATTAAATGCCGAAATTTTTTGATCGAATTCGCTCGACGATTCAAGTTTGAGCGAAGATGTTTGTGATTTTAATATTTTTTTTCACATTTTCAAGGCTTGCTGTAAGTCTTTTAGCAGCTTGTTAAGAAAATATTTCATGGTACAAGTCCAAGGAGTCGTTGGTCAAAAACATTGCGAATATTTTTCAAAGAAAATATGAGTAAACGATTGGATTTGTATGAGTGACGAAGATATAGTTGAAAGAACCAGCACCGTGTGACGGAAAGGAACGATTTTCGGAGACGCATTATTTCCATTCAAATGAAAGAACAAACGCTCTTAAGGTGTTTCCTTTTCAGCAAACTTTGCCCAGAAATAAAAGTACAGGAAGAGAGTGATGTTTTTAATCGTTTTTAAACTTTTCAAACTTTCATTCGACAAGTCAAGTTTTGAAAGAACATTCATCGCGCGTGACAAGAACGAAAACAAGTGTGAAGTAAAGTTGGTGTGACCGGAAAAGTTGGACGGTGTTGAAGGAAGAAAGGAGCTCTATGGTGAAAGGCGATTTGGTTAATCTGTTTAGTGTATAAAGGCAAACCGGAAAATACTGATGAAATTGATCGTTAGTTACGGTGATCGTAAGTTTAGCCGTTGAAGAGTATTGGCCTTTTCGTACGAGATAAAATGTCAAAGGGTCGTTATCGTCGTCAAAAAATGTTCAAAGCCGTTTTACATTCGAATTGTCAATAGTTGATGATAACAAAAAAAAATAGATCCCGAAGTCGAGAAAATCTCGATTATATTATAGATATACGAATCGAGTACTTCAGTCCTGAGAGAGTACGGTATCGCGTGTGTGATAAATATATAAAAAGTCTTCACTGCGAAGGTATTTCTTCATTTCGGTCACGCGGAGGGGAATTGAGTACTGTCCGAGTGTTCGATACTCGAAACGATTATCGTCGTCTTTTTCCTACTACTTTACTTCTTGAAATTCGAATGTGAACATAACGCCAGCACATTGGATGAGGGCAGAACGAGACTAAAACACTAGACACAAAATCGTTACTTCGGAAATCAGTTGACAAGCATTGTAGTGCTATTACAGATCCTCACTTTTTCAATGTTTCCAGGGAATCCAAGAGAGAAATGAGGCCAAGTATATATATATATATATTCGTATAGTATATATACACATATATGTTATTCCATCCATACTCGAACTGGAATCGTTGGCTCCATTGTTTTTTCTTTTTCTTCTCTTTCTCGATCTCCTGCTCCTCGTCTCTCATTCTTGACATGTAGGTATTAATACTACCACTGATGGTACGTGAGAGTACAGCACATTCAGCGAGATCTGCTCAACGAGTTCTCTCCAAGGGTTGGAATATTTGCCTTTCTTCCAACAAGTAAATATTGACCCGTACGCTCAGCAAAGGCTGCTTCAATTTTCTCTCTTCTCTCTCTCTCTCTCAACCCCCTTCATTCTCATCCCTTTTACTTTTTACTTGCTCTTTAATACCCTCGCCAACGCTTTTCCACAGCCTTCTATTCTTGCATCGTAATTTGCTCACCATAATTTACTCCGCCAGTCTTCATACGCGTTCTATACATCCTCGTGTTTTATAATCGCGTTATAATTACGTTGAAGAAGATTGGCTAATATTAGAAGTATAACGATGAGTACGTTCTACCGCGTTTATCATATTTTGTTGTTGTTGTATCAATTAGGTGAAAATGCATCTTGATATACAACGGTTTATCATGCTTGCCGAAATGCTTCCTAACAAACATTCATTTTTCGTAAAAAAAACTTTACAGATGTATGTTTTTTCGCATTCGACATTGACATTTATAGATTGAAACTTCAACTTATTTCCTTTTCAAACTTGATATATATATATATATATATATATATGGGCAGATCCATTACTTTTCGACGAAAGTGTGCGCGCTTAGGTGAGCGATTTTGATGCTGATTTTTTTCTTGAAAGTACATCAGAAAAGGAGATGATCCTGAAAATTTGAGCCCGATTCGATCAAACCCGATTCCCGGTTCCCGGTGATTTCTGACTATAAAAAAATCAATAATTCATTTGTCTTATGAGATGTTACTTGCAAAAAGTATTTTTTACGTGCAATTTTTGGGATGTTTGAAAATTCATAACTCGGATCCCAGCTCGATTCCCTAGTTGAAATTTTCAGGGCTTCTTTGGGACATATCAAAGCAACTTTCCTGTAAATTTCAAGGGAATCGAAGTTCGGAGAAAAAAATGACAGCTATCTAAACATAGCGATTTTTGAAAAATCGATCATCTTTGGATGGCTCTACAGTGACGAAATCGAAGCAATCGGGGGAAATTAGGGCAGATATCAACAGAATACACCCTCACAAAAAAACAAACACCCGTTATTTGTTCCTCCCTTCGGCAACTGGTAGGTTTGGGAGAATTTTAAAAACAGGTAAAATTTTGGTGATTCAGTGGTTTAGTTGATAGCTTCCAGCTGAGCCGGATTTGAGTTTATCACTAATTTATATTTTTTTTTCTAAAGTAGGACGTTCACCGAAAAGAATGCCGCTTGAACGAAATCTCTAAGTGATATAGTGGCTGAAATACAAATTTTTCAAAATGATGAAAAAACTGACTTTTGAAATTTCAAAAAATTCTCCAACGGCCGGGTTTGATCGAATCGGGCTCAAATTTTCAGGATCATCTCCTTTTCTGATGTACTTTCAAGGAAAAAATCAGCATCAAAATCGCTGACCTAAGCGCGCAAACTTTCGTCGAAAAGTAATGGATCTGCCCATATATATATATTTTTTTTAAGCATTATACAAAAACATACGTTCGAAAGTTTGAATTCGCGAATCGACTGCCAAAATATTTTTCAAATCTGTGTTATTTCGTTCAGAACTATAGTTTTTCATTTTCATAATAAGATAATCGTAAAATCAACATTTCATTTATCGGTTTAAACTCAATCGGTGTTCTCGAAAATGAATTGTTCCGCTAATTTTCTCTTGCTCGAGATTCCGGTCCGTTATACAATCGCTTACGGCAGTCAGGGAAGCTTTTATGTTTGATATTATTCAACGCTGTTTCAAATCCAATATATAAATAAAAAATAAAATACAATCTCGTGCATTTTATTAGTGCGATTATTTCGACGATAATGCGATAATTATAAAATAAACGTCTTAATTACGCGAATCTGGGTTACGAAAATTGGCGCTCAAATTATTGAGTGTTTCGTGCTTCCCTCTTATATATGTATAACCCTTGTACTTATCGACACATATCCGTTCTATCCGCGGCATTACAGCACAATCCTATTATTCACGATGCATCTATACGGTCTGGGCAAACTCCCGTGCTATATTCTAATCGATCGTCCTGGCTCATGAAGCAGGTCCAATGAGAAATGCAAAAAAGATGCGGTTTATCGATCTATATGCATGTATGAAGAAGCGGCTCTATATATATATATTTAGTTTCCCAAGTGGCTATTCCCAGTCGAAATTAACTTTTTAAATTCAATCACAAGCTTGCCGCGTTTAATTGGAATTAGGTGAAATATTAACGAATCCCTGAGTTCAAAAAAGGAAGAAAAAAAACGAAAACAAAAAAACATTATTAAATTTAATCAAATTTCATGTATCTTTTCATTTGACATTAAAAAAATGATTCATATCTGGATCTGGCTCCAAAAAATAAACGGACTCAGCGGAATTGTTTCAAGTTTTTATCCTCGCTTTAATTTTAGTTCTGACGAAATGAAAATGCGCGATAAATTGGTAAAACACTTGAATACAATTGTACGAGAGCCCTTGGACTGTAAAAAACGGTAATAATTAATAAAATAATTTTGAAGAAAACTCGACAATTGGAAGAACGATGCGAATTCGAATGTTGCACTATCGTGTAAGTGGAATAAATTGAACAAGCAGCATGACGTGATAAAGTATTTAACAAATCGAAAGAAAAAAAACAGTATTAGAAAGTCAAGTTACTACGTAGAGACAGGGTGGTAAACTTGATGTTTAATGTTTCATATAAATGTATAATAGTAATCAGTCGTATGATGCAAATGCACAGTTTGCAGTACAAGTCCAATGTTGGAAACGTTCTCGTGCACTGCAGAATGAGAGAGAGAGAGAGAGAGAGAGAGTTCGAAACACATGTACCGATTTCCCACGACGAACCTGAGCCCAGTTTGTTAATGGTACATATGCTTAAACATATATGTACATGTATATATAGTTCGATCGCGGTACAGACAGTTTCCCGCGAGATATTTATGATAAAATGTTGCAAACGGGGTCCCATCCCCGATCCCCGAAATCATCCACGTGTAAAGAGAGCGCAGCCTCGTTTATATTTCGCAATTTCGAGTGGAATTATATCCTGCTCGCAAAGTAATAAACTTTTTCTCATTTTTTAGTGTCGCTAGCCAATGCGTTTGCAATCAAAAAAGTCAATATATATTTTTTTTTCCTCAAATGAAAGCTTGAAAATTCATTTTCAAACTGTTTTGTTTATTTCCGAAATGAACATATTTCCCATTCACCGATACAGTGTACCTGTGCATGTTTCAAATGTTCACTCATACCATTGAACAAGCGTTTTTTAAATCTCCAATTGCAAAAGGGTATGTACTCGCATTCCACTTCTGTACCCAATTAGCGTTTGGCTATTTGGGCACGTATAACTTTTGAACAGCTACAGAATTCATTATTTTATTTAAAAATTGGCAGGATTCGTTTGTTACAAAAAAAGGAAACCATGGCTTCGTTACATCCATTAAAATCAATGAACGAATTGTTTTCGGTTTTCATATTTTTTGTTTTTTCATCTCAGTCCCTGTAGTCATTCAATCTCTGCGGACTTCATACAATCGAGCTAGAGACGCGAGTGCGTTTGATTAATTTGAAAAAAATTTACCGTTTTATTATCCTCAACCTTTTTATTTTAAATATAGTGGCTTGAAAAAGTTTGAGATCTTATCACATGTTTTTTCATCCATGGACCAAAGTTGCATCCCATTATGCAAATCGTGGCTAAAAGTTTCTTTCCTAGAAAATCCAACGAAAATGTGGTAGGAAATTAATTAAGCAATTAACCTTCTGTGCATGTTTTTTTTTTATGGCTTCTTAAAAAAAAAAAAACATCATATTGTTCAAATTCAATTAAACAAAGAACGAATAAAACATGGTTAAAAATGTACAAAATGAAGGAGATAAACAACCAATTTAAACGACAAAAAAAAACAGATTTAAATTAAATCGTAATGGACTAAATAGTACGATATCTTAAAACGATGATTGAAGGAAAAAAAAAGTAACGAATTTTTACATATGCGATAATTAATAACAACATCGAGTCTCCAATTTCACGAACGTTGGTCACAGAATTACGGTCACTCGATGCCATGTAAACTTGTTCAATTTAAATGGTAACTGGAAAAGTCACAGTGAACAATATTCGTAACACACAACGGGTTGTCAGGCGAGAATCAACGGAGCGTATATGAAAACTTTAATCGTAAACTGTCGTGAGCTACAACGGAATAGTTTCATGAATATGTCTCGGCGAAGCTCATAATAGAGAAAAAATCGTGTAATTTAACACATGAAATTTTGCGAATGGATTGCAGATGTGATATTGTCGTGATTTCAATTAAAAATTGTAAAGTGCGCAGAAGCAATTGGGCATTAATTGCGAATACGATGAATATTCAATTGGCTTAAAGTCGTATTTGTATTGAGTTTATTCCAAAAGTAGATTTCTATGAAAATACGCAAATTTTAAAAAGATGAACAAAAAAAAAACTCACAAATTGATACTCGCTGATTACGTCATCAGTTTGTCTGCACGAAAGCGAATTCCACACGTACACGAGTTATACGAATGTCCCTGGCACCGAATCAAAGTATATATAAAAGTGTGAGGGCTTTTTTTTTGTTTTTTTTTTTTGTGGTACGTTGTCATAAATTAAACGAAAATGTGAAACGTTATCGGAAAATCGGTACGGATATGAGAGAGGTAGCAGGGGGGGGGGGGGGGGGGGCGTAGACAATATTCGTTTTTTCGTCCTCTTCGTAGTTAATCATGCATAGACAGCGGCGGAACGATACTCAGGATAAAAATAGTCCACCGAGAAACCACGATCGATGCTTATTATGTGCATGGATATAAATATATTTATATATATTTATAAAATAAATACATACACATACATTTCGTATTCACCTACGAATATATAGCTATCGTAAATTTATGGCGTACTTTCTTGGAAAGCATCGAAAATCGAGGCGCGATGTTAGTTCACGAATTGGCACACTACATACACTATATTATATCGGGAATGGAAGCGGCGGGGGAGGAGTGAGAGAGAGAGAGAGAGAGAGGAGGGTGGTTTGATGTATCACCGATCGCCTTAACGTCGTTCTCCTTTTTTTTTTGACGTTTTACCCAATCGATATGAAAACCGTCGTGTTGTAAAAAAATTGAGGTTCGATTTCACACCCTCGATGGTCCCCGATTTGTCTAGAAATTTTCGAAGGTGCTCGAAGAATCTATAACGTGATTTAGCAGCTACGATTTTTTTTTTTTTTTTCAATCGGAAACGAAAGAAATCGAACGTACATATTGAAAATAAAATTTGAGAAAAAATGGATTCAATTTTCTTCCTTCGGATCGTTCGTATCATTTTTTTCAATTTGTATGAAGAATTTATTTATTCTCCTTTATTACGACACGTCGAAGGGTCCTGAGGCAATGAAAAGGTATAGAATATTTTCAAACATGCAAGCGACAAGGATCAACGTCTGTTTTTTGGCTTGAAAACTAATTTGGCGCATATAGCCAAACGGTATAGGGAAAGATTGACGCTGGCAAAAAAAAAAATGAGGCAAAATGAGATTTGCAATGTGAAGCGACGATGGTGTGAGAAGCTGGGAGCGAGGATTCCGCATGTCAAAGGGTTGATGAAAGTACAGGGTTGAGTTAAACTGTGTACCGTCTCTTTTTGCTATTTTATATTTTTATCATAATCTCGTCCTATATCTGTACACTCATTTTCTCTTTCTTTCTCTCGCTTTCAGAGTGAAGCTGCATATAATTTTAGACAAGATGAAAAAACTCTGGATGAGAAGGAATATATGCGCGAAGAGGCACTCTTTTGTATAGGGTTCCGGCCACTTTCAACGCGGTTACGCTATAAATGCATACACGCATAAGGCATTTCATCTCAACTAACATAGCTTCAAACCAAATAGCTTTTTACTCATATCCTTTTTTTTTTTTAATCTTATTGCAATTATGAACAACAAAATATTTCCAATTTAAATACTTTTTAACTCCCGACTGCCCGTAGGGCAAAAAGACGGGAGTTATGCGTTTCACTGCGATCAGTGGGTGGGGGGATATTCCTTTGTCGCCAGTTTTCTCGGAAACGGTGACAATTGTCTTAACAAATTTTTTACATCACTTTCTACATGTGCCGGACAGTGTTCTTATTTGTAGTATGTCACGATTCATCACGAACTGTTTTGTTTATTTAACTTTAACGTTATACATCGTTTGAATATATCGCAATATGACCATATATGGCAGTCTTCGATCATCGACTACTTCATACCGTTGTGCGCTGCTAATTTCAGTCCGAATTGGCGCGCGTCTTTCTACACAGTTCATAGTTCGTATTTTCGTATATACATATTTTTTTTGGGTTATCATTTTCATCTAATGTGACAAAAAATATGTACTGTTGTGTATTTATACCATGTACTACTAGCAGCACTGGCAGTAAATATCGGAGAACTGGAAGTGAATATAAAAAAAAAATAATGCAAACATTTTGCAATAAAAAATAATAGCCATAAACTTTGAAAAGTGTGAAATAAAAAAATGTTTTGAAAAACATAAAATAACTCCCGACTGATAAAATCGTAGAGCTTGATGAAAATTGTTTAAAAAAAAAACGAAAAATCACCTCACTTCGAAATGTCATATTAAAAAAAGAAAAACTTGGAAAAAAAAAAAAAAAAAATCATAAAAAAATAACTCCCTCAGGATTTCGTTTTTCTGATCTGAAAATATTTATCAATGTATAATTGAACGATAATCATGGCAACTGATATGGAATTGAGGGGATGTTGGGAGACGTTTCCTAGAGTATGCACAAGAAATGCAGCAAACGTCTCCCAACATCCCCTCAATTCCATATCAGTTGCCATAATTATCGTTCAATTATTCATTGATAAATATTTTCAGATCAGAAAAACGAAATCCTGAGGGAGTTATTTTTTTATGATTATTTTCTTGTTTTTTTTTTCCAAGTTTTTCTTTTTTTAATATGACATTTCGATGTGAGGTGATTTTTTGTTTTTAATTTTCATCAAGCTATACGATTTTATCAGTCGGGAGTTATTTTATACTTGTTCCTTCGTTACAAGTAAAATAACGATTTACCAAACGAACAGTAAGCCATTGTCAAAGAGTCCAATCAATAAACATTTCAATACGTGTCTCAATTAAAATCTCAAAAAACACGACAGTCCCATCGGATCAAAATAGATTTCAATAAAAAAAATGAAAAAAAAAAAATTGCAAAAGAAAACGATTCTCTGTTATTTATGATTGGCTACGTAAAATTGTATATAGCGAAATTCGAATAGAATTTTGAACGAAGTCGAGGTCTCGATGACCGTGGATTGTAAGACGTGGGAGCGTGAAGGTAGTGAAACGAGGGAGTAAATGGAAGGGGAAACCGAGTTTGATACTGGGGTGCAGGATAGTTGCCCAGGCGTTTGCAGTATGGAAGTGCAGAGGTAGAACCGGAAGATGGGAAGAAAGGAAACGGATGGCGGGCAACGACGAAGGAACGTGGAAAACGATGAGGGTTGCGCCGGGACAAGGGCGCGTGTCCTACACCTTCGCATATATACGTTTGTATTAATGTGTGTGCAAAGATGTTCCTATAAATATATACATATATTCACACATAAATATGTATATATGATATACACAACCGCACCGACAATCGTATCTGTATTACATCCGGTCGTGACAATTTGCAATTCAACGCCGGCAAGGATAGAGCGTCTGAAACGGCAATCGACGGTTCCGCCGCTCTGCAATCTCCTTCCATCCTTCTCCACTTCCTTCTTCTCCTTCTGCGTTTCTCCATCTTCTCTGCCTCTTCTCCATCCTCGTCTTTACCTCGTATCTAACTCGCAGCATCCCTGCGATACACACTTTGACTATAAACTCTCTAGCCTTGCAACAATCCTTCCTTTCTCCCTTGCTCCTTTGCTCTTTCTCTGTTTCTCGAGCCTTCTCGCATCAACTCGATCTCTCTTGCTAGTTCTCTTCCCTCTCTGTTCTTCTTTATTTATCTCTGTCTACTGGCTATCCGTCTGTTTATAGCTTTCTATCTCTGTCAGCCCGCTATCTGCTTGCTTATCTCTCTCTTCCTCTCTCTACCTGAATGTGTGGCTCTTCTCTTGCTCTTTCTCTGTTCCTCTTGTCTATATAACTATTTCCCTCTACCAGGCTGCATTTTCATCTCCGTTTATCTATCTTCACCTAGTTCTCTCTCTCTCCCTCTCTCTCTCTCTAGCTCACCCTTTCCATTTCCTCTTCCCTCTTGCACTTCCCTTGCACTTATTTGCCTATTTCTGTCTTCATCTATCATTTTGCATTTATCTCTTCCTCCCTCTTATTGCGTCTTCAGCTTTTAATCTGTCTCTGTCTATCTCTACCTCTCCTTCTCTCCGTTTATTTGACTTCCTCTCTCTCTCTCTCTCTCTCTCTCTCTCTCTAGCTCTAGCTCTTTTTAGCGATAAAGGCCCTGTATCCTACATCTCTGTTTGTCTTAGCGAATCGATTATGGTTCTGGTGTTAACCATGGGAATAAAGGCATACACAGCACCAGAGCTTGCAACAGCGTTTACAATGCTTCAAAATATTCGTCTTCGATGCGAGACAGTCCATCCCACTTGACTACATACATAACAAATCGCAAGATGCACTTTGTATACGTTTATGCAAAGCGTGCAATCCCTACCAAATATATATGTACACTACGATCCTTAATACCATAAAATGCTTGACGTTTATCTTCTGATAATCCTTATTGGAGAACTTGATAGATTTTTCCGATTTTTGTAAACTCACGTCGGCGTATCGTGGCAGAAATAAATCATCGAAATTCGAATGGAAAATGATTGTTTTTTGTACGAAATTTCAATTCAACAATTGCCACCGAACTTCTCCTGTATTCTCCTTTTTTTCAACGAATATTTCTTGGAAAATGAAATACTATTTCAAGAGACTTTTACATCTATTTATCTCGTATCAGTATAAAAATGTATTCTTAAATCGTACGTATATGGCTTGATTTTGTATTCCTTGTACTCCTTCATCGTTCTTTTGTCACGCATAACATTCAAGTATTTCGACATAATGGTTGCAGCCTAATGTAGAACAATGTTGAAAGCTTTAAGTTCTTTTCGTTCGATCGTAAGCTTTCGATACAAGGGAGTTCGAGAAGAATATCTGTCGACGTGAACATTGAACCGGTATATAGATAGATTCAACTGTTATGCAACTATGTTTTTCTTGATCGAAACTGAGATGCGAAATGCAGAACACTCTGAATACTGAGAATCGATAAGTCGTCGACTCTCAGGTAGATAGGAATGGACAGAAGAGTTTTGGTGAACGTATATATAGAGATTGAACAAGGGAGACAGGGATAGCATCGAGGAAATATATTAGATAAACGAAATGAAAAAAAAAATAACTTCCCTTCTCGTGACGTTTATATTCTGTGTATTTTGATTCGCTGTCTTTTTGAAATACACCTGTTTTAAAGTCAATATCGTGGCTATGAAGTTTACGAAAATCTGCAGAAATCAATTGAGTCTTGACAAACAATCGCTCGAGGAAAATGATGCGGAGTGCGGAAAAAACAAAGAGATGACTGCTGTGACTGCAATAACCGTGCTCTAACCGGACTTTTGAAACTTAAAATTGGTATTTTAGCATAAATTGTTATTTATTGAAAAACGTAATGCTGACAGTTATTTTTTATATTTTTTTCTCTTCGATAATCTTCGCGATACCTTTCGCTACAATTGGGTTATTTTGGTATTTATTCAGAGACACTTATGAGATTTTTTTTTCGGCTAATATTTCCTGAGATAGCGATTTTTTGAAAATTTGACGATTTTATTTCAGTTGTCCATAACATTTTGAAAAATTGATCGATTTGGTCATTTTTTTTTTTAATCTTCCGATTTAAAACTTCAACACAAATTATGTGTTGAATAAATGAGATCATTTTTTTTTTTTTCAAAATAGAACTTTCTTGGCTGAGGTAAAAAAAACTTTTACTCAAAACGATATTGATTCGATTTTTGAGTGAACCAGATTAATAACGGTTGCTGACAACATTCAATCTTTCGACGAATGAATCCAACGTGTTTCTTTTCCTCCTATTAATTCGATTCAATGTCGAAATATACACCGAGACTTTGAAAATATTTTCGTGATTATTGAACAAGCGTTCGAGCGATGGCAAGTAATTGCTGGCTGTCAATAGTGCGAAAGCCATACGAGTTAGAGCTCAAAAGGAGTGCCTTATATCAAGTTCGTAGTACAGTTTGAATTGTTTTTTGATTATGAAATGGAAAAATGTTGATTGAAAAAAATATGTAGGAACATGCAGTAAAATACGAAAGTGGCTTCTCAAAGTTTCGATCTCTTCAGCGTCGAAAATCGTTGAAGTGACAATCAAAAAACAAATGTCAGGACCGAACTATATGCACATAGATAGATACAATTGCACTCAGAGTTCTGGCCAGTGGCTAGTAATCGAGCTCTGGGATTCACGCTTTACGAGGATGGAGCTTTTTTACCGTAACACATGAGAAAAGGGTCAGTCAGCTATTTGGTCACTGAATCCAATTTGACAAGCAATTGAGAAATGCTGTATCCTATACCATTGATCTCTCCCTTTTTCCACCTCCTTCTTCCCCTTTTCTTCGTGCCCTGTCCCTTCCCTCAATTAATTTTCCAATTTTCTCTTCGTTTTCCCTAACGACCTTGCGACTGTTCTATGGCGACTGTACGGTCGACATACAAGCTCTGCACGTACCACTAAAAAGCACATACCAGATACGAAATTTAAACGAATTTTCTTCGGATGGAATTCGATTAAAATGAATTAGTTACAAACATTATTCAAACATTTTCCTATATTTTGTAAAATTGCTATTCATTTGTTCATAAGTGCCTACAAATAGCAATAAGTGGATGCAACATAAACGATATTCCATTTGACATCGGCAAATATCCAATAGAAATTAATTTATTGGAACGCCGCCGTGTATCGCATTCAAAATTCCTGGAATTTTAAATTAATTGATTCAGGAGTATAGTCAATAATAAACGAGAAATGTACGTCATCTGACCGAATTCCTTTTTGACAAAGTTTAATTCATCGCAAAATTAATTTCTCGAAATATCGTTCGAATATTCTTCATTTTCGTGACGTCACCAATCGAACGATTCAAAATATAGCTACATCAATTAATGAGCGATGTTGGTTACATAAATAAATTATTATTCAACCTAACCGAGGGTTCGGTGTGTGGCTTCGGCAATCACGAACCTTGAGCAGCCCCGGGCGAGTTCAATACTCGGTTGGATGACCGCTTGTTGGTGGACTGATTCCCGCGTCAATCGCTGAGCGGAGCGCAGTTTTTTCGAGTTTCTGATGGTGCTAATCGATTGAAACCATTGAAAAAGAACTTTCTGATTTATTAAATTAAATGAAAAAAAAAAAAAAGATCTGGATGAATTTTTGTTCCTTGAAACTACTCGCGCACTAATTAATTTCCTAAATCTTTCCGTACTTTCTAGCATCAAAAGTGCAATAAAACTTTATTCTGGTCGAAAAATGATCGTGAATGTGAGACATTCTACGCACAGATGTTCACGGTCATTTTGAACTAATTTCATAATGAAATATCAAAACTTTGTAGAAACGATTTAGCTTCAGGGCGAGAGAGGTAGAGGGCTTCTTCGTGAAATATTTTTGCATGCGATTATTCCGAGAGACGAGATTTTCATTTGGCCAAGAGATAGCTATCTTTCGTTCATCAATCATTTCGCTCGTATCTATTTTTCAAGAGATAAAAAAAAAAAAAAAAAAGACGATTGCAGGATGCAGTTTTAAAGAGACGAGGCTGGGTGGCGAGCGAGATCTATGGCTACAGTTTGCGAAAGAGTTTTCACCTTCACCATTATTTTCGTCGAATGCACAATGAATTATGTGATGAGAGAGAAAGAGGAATGAACGGAGGATAATTTTTTTCCCCACTGAATGCTTCAGGCTAAAGCTCGTACTGGGATGAAGAAAAAAAAAAACGTATCATTTGTTTGAACGAAGAAATTGCTCCGACGAGGCGTAGCGATATCGGGTTGAATCTTAAATTTATAAATTGGGAGGCTAGTAAATGACAGAGAAGGTAAAAATGGTTGAAATGTCCACACATTGACAAAAGAAAATTTTAATTCCAAATTCATTGCTCTGCTTTGTCTACAGTAAAATAGACACGAAGATTTTTGTTTTTTTTTTTTTGTTATCGTCAATGATGAAAACATAGCGAACAGAAATATATAACACAATTTCAATCCTCGTTTTGAACGGCAAGTATTTTTCAAGCGTGTCTTTATTAGTTTTGAAAAGACGATTAAATTTATCTGGGAACGAAGGTGTGGCGGATGACTTTTCCTGTTTGTTTTGCTCTGAGTTTTGATAATGTAGCTCTTGCCCACCGGATTCATTCTATAGTCATGGAAATTTGGTTTAACTCAATTCCCGTAATTTGTGTACGGAAGAACATTTGACAGTACGAAGATAAGTTACAGTGTATAGTTTAGTTTGGGTTATACCGAAAAGCTGGCTCGAATCTATCTTCCGTAGAGGAGTTTGTCTTCCGAATTAGTTAGGGGGTAGGTTATAGTACGCGCTGTAAATGTGTTCACGCGACCACGAACTTCACTCTCGTGTTTGTACTCGTCAGGAAGATCTGTAAGAGAGAGTTCTACAAGCGAAGAGAGTAGAGTGGAGTTTCAAGCTCGGAGGTACACATACGTATCCAAAGGTACGTCTGGACGTACTCTCGTAAAACTACGTATCTCACAACGTGATGGAGGATGGCTGCAATGTTCCGCTTGGACAAAAGACGTAGCATTTTCTCGTTGCACTTTAAAGCTCTCAGGGGTTGCCAAGTTGATGTATTACTATTGCTATTAGGTTTAATACAGTGAAGAACGTCGATGAAAAGGAGAGAAAGAACATATAGACTTTTGAGTATCTTGAAACAGTGTAGCACGGTTTGTGGCAATGTGCTCGAGAATTTTCGCATGAAAATTGAACGAGAACTTGGATCTTCGTCTAAAGATAGATGGAGAATTTTTTTTTTTTTTTAGAGTTGTGGTAAAGTAAAAACGGACAGAAGAACCTACTTTACGTTCCTGGAAGGGCCATAAATTCGATCCAGCAGTTCCGCCGATAATATCAAAACCTTTGGGACCTCGTCTGAGAAATCTCTTACGTCAAAGAAGTTACGTGTACGTTTGCCGAAGAAAAAGCGGGTCAGATCGTTTCGAGCTTTAATATACAACAAGCCCAGAGAGTCTATCCGGCCATGCATCTCGTACCCAGTCTACAGAAAGTGTATGTATAGTTTATCCGTCGAGGATGTACGCTCACCTGCTGTTGCTTCGTACTCTACACAGCTACAAACTCGAGGATCGTTGCCAGAACCACCAGCGTAGCTTGAACCATGAAAAGGGTAGGCAGAAACTTCCGGCAAACACGAGACAAAGGCCTCTCCTCGTGTCGGGGTATAACCATGCCCCGTACGTTAACGCGGCACCGCATTAAAATTCTATATATACGGACTCACACTATCATCTCGTGCTCTGTTTCCACGTGTTATTGTTATATACGCCGGTGTAAATGAGCTTCCGGATTCAAAGAGATATACGTGTGCATATACAGTGTACGAAAAATCGTGCCCATTATTCACACGATAAGTAGATCGCCAAATCTGCTTGGAGATAAATTTTTCATCCATTTGTCTTTCTGATATACGCGATTCACGAGATATTAATGACATAGCGACAGCCAATCTGGTGCGCTGTAAAAAATGGAAATGGAGGGTGAAAATGCCACTTGACGCACGTGCCTCTTATTTCTTCTTATCAGTGCACACGATTACTTACCGCCCGAATATTAAAATCGCATCAACTATTCTTCGCAAAGAAAAATGACCAGAAATTTCATCATCAGGATTTTGGAATTCAGGTTTTTTCTTCATTTGACCATGATTTTTAGGACATCCTGTACGAATATTGTTTCTATACAGATATTGTTGAGAGTTAATAGAAGGTGGAATGACCGAGATACTAGAAGGGATGGAAAATGCTGGGATAGCGAAACGAAGATGCTTCCTCTTGCCTCGAAGAGGGTGAAAACAGGAAACTTCTGCTGTTCGCGGTTGAGCGTTGTGGCAAGAGAGAAAGATGTTGCTCGGCATACGGCCCGTTTAATCCGGACATCCGTTAGTATGTCCGTAGCCACTTAACGTTGTGTTGCGGTGTGTGTCTTACATGAAGGAGGGATAGATGTCTCTGGAGGTACTTTTTCCGATGAAGTAGTTGTGAGAAAAATAATCGAGAGATAACAGAATATTTTCAACATAAATAGATCGAGTTTAATTTTAGATCACTCTGTTTTTTGTTTTTTTCCCTATTGATTTCATTAATGTCGAACGTTCAACTATTTATTGTAAAAGTCGTTATGGGGACGTATAAGTCACCTTTCAAACGGTACACACGTTCAAAGAACTTTCCCGAAGGCATTGAGAGGTCCGTCGATAGACTCTCCGTCTTAGGTCAAACTAAGCCTCGACTGACCACTTTGTACAGTATATATTTTTCATCCAAAGCATCCTGAAAACTTCTTTTCAGGTATAACCTAAACACTGTGATGTTAAGGAGGCTGTAAAGCCACGAGATCGAGATGGACAGGCTTCATGCACGATCTATGCTTCAACAAAGCTTCTTTGAAACCCAATGGAAAGACGGAAAAAGGAAAAAGATAAAGGCTCAGCTTGCAAGAGTTTTGTGTATACGTGCGTGGGATAAGGAAGTTACACAGACTTCACTCGAATAGAGCACAAAGAGTTGGCGTTGCACAGTGTTTAAGCACATGCATATATACATATATACCTCTAATCCATTGTAGTACCGAAGTCTATCCAATGGCGAGCCTGATACGAAAGAACCTGCTACGGTTTTCTTTTTCACATATTTTCCTCCTATTATTACTGTGTGTACACAGTTTTATAACAAGTACAAATGTTGGGTTTGTTTATCAGTATATATGCGAGAATAACTCGTAGGAATGGAATAGAATTCACCAGAAATATCGTATCCTCCTTCTAGATTTCAACTCAGAAAGCGGAATGAATGTACAAAGGGGAACCAAAGTCTACGGCATTATTGTTTTTATCTCTGAAAAAATCGTAATTCCTTCAACGCTCCATCCTTATTTTTGATCGTTATTTATGCCCTCTCAATGTTTGCCCACAAACTACTGGCCTCATCTAGCTTCTGCCTCTTCTTCATAAATTTTTTCAAAGTTTCTTGAGATTTTCAAGTTTTTTTTTGTTCGATTCACTTCTTCATTAACATTTTCTTGGAATTTCTCTATAACCGTACAAAATGTATAGTTTGTGGAGTATTAGCGATGAACGTGTATGTCGAGAATTTCCTAATCCGCGAACTATACCGGCAATAATCTCCTGGTGGTTAGTTGTGCATAGTTTTGTACTCTGAGAGAAGCTTATTAGGCTTAAAAGCCTTCTAGTTTCAAATTTAAACTAATTCCAAATACAATGAAAGTATTTATACATACACATTTTATTTGAATAAATATAAACATAAATTAGTACGTATAGCCGACTGAGAATGTATCATATTTCATGAAAATTGATGTTGTTTATATGCAACTAAAAATATTATCCATAATTTCCGCGTTTTAATATAATAGTTAGGGGAAATTGCCCAATCTCGAGTATAGATACGCCGCACGTCTTGCCTTTGCCATTTGAAACTATCTTTTTAACACTTGGTGTCAAGACGCTGCTACGTCTCTAAATCGCTTGAGTATCGATTCCATCCCGATTCTTTTACTCCAGGGACACAGTTATCTCTCAAAAGAATAATTCTTTCTCCACATCTGATCTTCTCCCTGGCCATACAAGGGGAGCTGCTGCTTTTTCTCGCGCCCTTATCAAGATAAAAATCAATTCTAATCTTCTCCCGGCAATCTCTAAATGATCCAACGTCGCTCAACTGACATTTATCGATATAACAAAATTCCGTAACCCGCGAGGTTTTATATAAATTTTATGATTGAAAAGATAAGAATTCGTGACTGATAAGAAGAAAGCTTTTAGCTGATGACCGTGAATTGAAGCAGAACCGTCCAGTGAACATAAAAACCACGAAAAACAGCATAGATGCTGTAAAAAAGTTGAGATGAGTATATTTACTCCCGCCGAATAATAGTTCTGGGCGGCGAAAAGCTAGATCTAGACATCACAAAAAGGATTTAATAAATTAAAAAATTTGAAGTGATAAAAGTTGAATACATTGAAACTAATTAACGAACCTATTAATTAGAAACGAATGAACTGAGGCAAAAAAAATTCGGCCGGATTTTTTTTCAATTGGTTGTATCGCATTTATCAGAAATTCAAAACAATCGTCTCTTTCTCAGTGATCGATGCGCCAGCCGGTGCATGTCTGAGCGGTTACCTATCCAAGTATTGACCCCACCCGAAGCTGCTTAACTTTAAGACTGCTGAAGCCATACGTCGATCGAATACCCATCGCTATCGGTCTTATCATTATTATATTTTTTTCTGGTAAAGAAAAACTATGAACATGGTATCGATAGATGAATCGGCGGCAGACAGGGTAACCAGCTACACGAAAGAACGATAGACGCCTCAGAGAGAGATCCCTCTAGGGATTATGCGTTTTTACTAATAATATTACAGCGTTAATTATAATTATAAATATTATATACTTTTGCTATTTCTACGTCAAGAATGTTAAAACATGTCACTATTTTCCACCGGTATTTACAATTGAGTTCCCAGATATATCACAATAAGAGCCGGAATCCAGTAGTATTTGAATATCTCTGAAAGAAAGTCTCTTCGTTTCAGGAATATAAAAATAGATAAAGAATATCCCGATGAAGGTTAGCAAAGCGAAGAAATAATAAACCCAGTGAATACCGAGTCCTGATGAAGCAGGTTCGTAAAGCTTGGTGACAACGAATCCTAATACCGAACCGTACATACCGAGTACCATAGAGGCAAAAGCCTTAACGTTTGTGGGGAATATTTCGCCGATCAGAACCCACGTGACACCACAAAGTCCCGGCACGACGGCAACATTAAATCCCGCGAGACCGACGAGGGGTACCCACCAGAAAAAGTTCATGTCATACTCAAGATATTGCAGATGAAAGAATACAGCCTCAAACAAGATAAAAATACTAGTAAGTAAGGATGACGATATTAGAAGTGGACGACGTCCGACTGAGTCGATCATGAAAAGTGTACATAATCCGGCAACGAGTTGGAACATTCCCAGGATAAGCATGGACCAATTGGTCCAACCGGGCACACCCGAAGTTGCGAAGATAATACCGGCATATGATATTATCGCTTGAGAACCGGTTAATTGCTGGAATGTCATTAGTCCTATTCCAATGAAGAAAGCCTTGCGGATGCCCCGAATTTGGAAGATTGTAGCTACACTTGATTCATGCCGACTCATTTGATTCTGGGACACAGCTATCTCCAAGACGGATAATTCTTCCTCCACATCTGATCTTCGTCGTAGCCACATAAGAGAGCTGGCAGCTTTGTCTCGCGCTCCTATCAAAATAATAATGAATTTTAATCATTTTCCTATGATTTCCAAATTGATACGATCACGCGCCATGATTTATGATAACGCTATCAGAGTCGATATAACGAGTGCCGACTGACGTTTTTCGATACAATGAAATTCTGTGAGTCGTAGGGCTTCGTATAAGGTCCATGCTCAGAACGATTAAAACACGATAACGGAAAGACTGCTAGCCGAAGCTCATGAATAAAAAATAAAAAAATAATTCCATCGAAATAAAACAATGGCAGTGTAAGAGATGAAACGTTAGAGGACTAAAGTAAGAAATTTATTGAGTACTGTTACCTCTTATTAGCCAATAGTGGGGAGTTTCTGGCATCCATGGAAATGCAATGATAAATATAATCAGTGGAATGACCGAGAATGCCGAAAGCATTGCTCTAGAAATCCATGGTCCAACACTGAAAGACAACATCTGCCCTATATTCATGGAAATCGAGAGTGCTGAGCCCAGAGTACCGCGTATTCTGTCTTCAGCGATTTCCCCAAGATACATCGCTGTTAAAGGGAAAGCTGCACCCACACCAAGTCCACCGATAAATCTACCGACGTCGATCAACTCAACGGTCTCCGCTAATCCAGTAATAATCCAAGATATTAGAGAAATTACAACAATTCCACCAAGCGACCATCTCCTTCCGATCCGATCGACTAAAAACATGCTAGGTGGCGGTCCCAATATGGCAGCCAAAAACATTATGCTTGCGATCCAGGAACCTTCTTCCGGTGTTACTTTTATTTCATTTTTGTCGTTTTCGCTGCTTACTTCGTGTAAAAATTTTGGTAGAGATGGTGTTGTCCAGCCCATCATAAGACCAATGTTTAGTATTGCCAGGGTCCCTAGAGCAAAAAATCATCGAGAGAAATTTTATTGACATTGACTCATGTAGAAATTAATCCAATGTTATACAAGAAGTTAGGATGTACTCACCGACAAGGGCAGCGAACCCTTGTGCAGCGAACGGACCCATGGAAAGGACAATTTTTTTTTTGGTAAATAATGTTTCTACGATCGAATTTATGTATTTATATAAGCAACGTTTGGCTATATGTTTAATTACGGTTAACTTTGGTACATGAAGATCATTGTTTTTTGCACTGCTGCGACTACATAAAGCGAAATCAACTTTTTCTTGGTTTCTTTTTCACCAATAATAAGTTTTCACAACTCTGAATGAAACCACGGTATTGCTTGTTTCGAACCAATCACAATTTTATTGCGCTCAACGCGAAAGAATAAATCGCCTAAGCAACACTGACGATCATGTGCATTTGAAGCAAGGAGCACCATACCCGAATAGTTACCAATTCGCCTCGACTATCCAGTAAGCTGTATATTATCTCAAAACTTGAGACGACAACACCAGATTAGACGAACAGAACGAAAAAGTAGGGGCTATAATATTATCTCTAACTAAACTACGACAATCATATTCCGCACGTGTTTTAAACATTATTCTGCGGCTATTTCAGCTACGGGCGAGGTCAATATTTGGATGAATGACCACTTAGGTATCCACTGACTTGCGCATCAATTCCTGAGAGGAAGGAGTTTTTTTTTTTAAATTTCTGATGGACCTAAACAGGGAAAACTCAGTAAAAATATAGCCGCCAATATCAGCGGGGGTTTTCACAGTTTCCCTTGGCCCTGTGATTTCTGTGATTTATCGAAATATCCTTGAAGAGTGTCAAATAATACTATTTTCCACCGGTGTCTTCGATTGATTTTTCAGATACATTGAAACGGGAGCCAGAATCCAACAGTTTTTGAATATCATCGAAAGAGAGCTTTTTGGTCTCGGGAACGCAGAAATAAATGAAGGAAATACCGATGAAAGTTACCGAAGCAAAAAAGTAATAAACCGAATAAATGCCGAGTTCTGATGAAGCAGGTTCGTAAAGCTTGGTGACAACGAATCCTAATACCGAACCGTACATACCGAGTACCATAGAGGCAAAAGCCTTAACGTTTGTGGGGAATATTTCGCCGATCAGGACCCACGTGACACCGCCAAGTCCTGGCAAAACGGCGAAATTAAATCCCGCGAGACCGACAAGGGGTACCCATGAGAAAGAGCTCGTATCATACTCAAGATATTTCAAATGAAAGAATACACCTTCGATTAACATGAAAAAAGCTGAGACAAAGGTGGACGAGATTAGAAGAGGACGACGTCCAACTAAATCGATCACAAAAAGTGTACAGATTCCGGCAAACAATTCGAAGACTCCCAATATTAGTAAGGACCAACTAGTCCAACCGGTTAAACCTGAATCCTCAAAAATAACTCCAGCGTACGCCATAATAGCATGACTACCGGTCAATTGCTGGAATGTCATTAATCCTATCCCAATTAGGAAAGCCCGTCGATTTCCTCGTACGCGCAAGATTGACGTCACATGTGATTGATTCTGATTTTTTTGCTCTTGGGCCACAGTTAATTCCAAAGAGGATAGTTCTTCTTCAACATCTGATCTCTGTCGTAGCCATGTCAGGGACGCTGCTGCTTTTTCTCGTGCTCCTGTCGAAGTAACAATTGATTTTGATCATTTTCTCAAAAACTCTACATTGACACGACTGCACAGCGATTTAAGATAGCGCAATCGAAGACAATATGACGTGTATTGATCAACAGTTGACCATGCGATAAACTTTCTCGTGAGAGCTTGCTATACATACTACAAAGTTTTACATTCGAAACGATTATGACATGAATCTGATAAGACAAAAGCTTCTATCCGATAAGCATAAATCGCAGCAAAATAATCCAGTCAACATAATATTGTACGGTCAAAAAATAATGATCTCATTACCTTTCATCACCCAAAAATATGGAGATTCTGGCATCCACGGGAACGCGATGAGGAATATGATCAATGGACCGGCTGAGAATAGCGAAAGCATTGGTCGTGAGATCCATGGCCCAACACTGAATGTCAAGACTTGTCCACTGATGAAAGCAATGGTCAATGTTGAGCCAAGAACGCCGCGTATTCTATCTTCAGCTATTTCCCCGAGGTACATTGCTGTTAAAGGGAAAGCTGCACCCACACCAAGTCCGCCGATGAATCTACCAACGTCGATTAACTCAACAGTCTGTGCTAACCCAGTAATAGTCCAAGAGATTAGCATAAGAACTACGATCGCACCGAGCGACCATTTTCTTCCAATCCAATCGACCAAAAAATGACAAAGTAACGGTCCAACTATAGCGGCGAAAATCGTGATGCTCACTACCCAGGAGCCTTCTTCCGGTGTTATTGTTATTTCATTCTCGTCGTTTCCACTACTGCTCTGGTGTAACAATTTTGGTAAAGAGGATGCAGGCCAGCCCAATTGGAGACCAACATTGAGCATCGACAGAGTTCCTACAGAAAAAAATCCGTCAAAAGGCACTTTATTGAAGTTGATCCATGAAAAAATAAGGTCGATGTTGTTCATGGAAGACGAAAATCCGTAACTTACCGAGAAAGGCAGCGAAGCCTTGAGCAACCAACGGACCCATGGGAAAGATCGATTTTGTTTTTGGAAAATTATATTTTTGCGATAGATTTTATGGTCAACAACGCTCCGATATATTTTAACACAGGTAGATCACCATCAATTGCTAGCACTGCGAGTATCGCAGTAACGAATCATAAATTTCCACAATTTCAACGAAACTTTGATATAATTTGGACGGAACCAACGATGAATCTTTCACGATTAACAAAGAGACAAATCGACTAAGCAGCATTCGCGAAAACGTATAATTCAAAGCGAGAAGCACCGAGCGCGAATGAAAACTAACTCCCCTCGTGGATCGAGGAAGCTATATATTATCGCGGAATTGAAGAGCACTCGAGATTAGACAGAGAGACGTGAAAAGGAAGGCGCTACTTTATCTCTCATTCATACCGGAAGTACCATCAATTATCATTCTTATTATTTTTTATATATTTTTCGAAAATCATTATGAGATCATCGGACACTTTTTTCCAATAATCCAATCAATAACAAAGTGCCGGAAAGTTACAAGTTACAATACATTTTTTATTGTTCGAAAAACTACGATAATCATGGTCCCAAAAGTTCGTCACGTTTTCCAAAACTACTTTGCGAGTATAACGGTTCCTTTATTCCAATTTATTACTCTTCCCTTTACGTCACGATAGATTGCAAATGCTTATAAAAAAAAATCCGATCTCGTTTTTTCACTAATGCAAATATATTTTTTCCGGTAAACGAAAACAGGACAGATGGGATCGAAGGAATATGCAAATACATCGAGGCATTGGAAAATCCGATAAACGATAGGAAAAAAAAGGTAAATAAGTGTGTAACCTGAAATACTCGAAACTAGCATGAAAACTGGTTTATTCAGTGAGAAATTTAGATTTTCGTATAAATTACAAACGCGACTGGAAAAAATGCCGATGTGATCGGAAATTTTCAAAAATTCATTATCACCATTGATTGTTCCAAACGAGATCTCGAAATATATTGTCGAATAACTTGATAAAAATCATTCGACTTGAGATCGTACGCGATGTCAGCAGAAATAAAATAACTGAATGTCATTGAAATTTTCAAGTTTTCGGAGAAATGATTTACAGCAAAACCGTAATCGAAATTTCATTACATTTGTAAATGACATTGCCGATGAATTTGATCAGTTCGATCCGGATGACTCTGTGAACACCCTGTATATGGGTGAAAGAGGGTAGTTCTCAATAAGAGTGTCGACAAATTTTAATAGGAGTACCCTTGAGATAGGTACCAGTGTAAATAGAAAAAAAAAAGTACTATGAAATATAAAACGCGACAACATCCAGTTTTAATTAAAAATCCTATCCGTAAGCCCGATTCGTTTACCATAAATTTAAAATGCAGTTTTCCAACACTAATTAATATTTTTTTACGAGTTTAAGGCACCGTGCCAACATCAGCATCCCCCAAATCCCTGATTACGTATAACTCCGTAGCTTAGAACGTGAGTAAATCCTAAGTAGCAAAAAAAATTTTTTGTCACCTTTTCGAGTGATAATAAATGATTATGAAATAGAAACGAAATAGTGATAAAATTCGTGTAAGTTAAAGAAGGCCAATTCGCAGGCACGTATTTTCATTGAAATTGATAGCTGGCTTTCTGCCCAAATTTCGATACGTTTATTTGGAAGCTGTTGCAGGTGTTTCCGGGATTAAATTCGACGATAAACTTATTAGCGAGTCTCGTAGATTCAATATATATGAATACCAATTATTGCTTTCAAATCTCAATCTTATTTGGTGTCTTTATTGCCTTGAAAAAAAACGAAAAAAAAAAAAAAAAACTTAAAATATAAAATATCTTATGAAGTGACCACGTGCGTCATATTTGTCGGCCTGCATAAATGCCGGAGATGGAACGACTGTCGGTAGTTGGCGAGGTCGGATGGAGAGACCGAGCAAGGCAAAGAGAGTTTTGGGGGTATATCTAGGAAGTACGTTATGCTCTATACAGCGAGAGATTTATAACTATAGGGATATGTAAGGGATAGGCAAGAAAGCCGTGTAGATTGGTGGTTGCAAGAAACGCGTAAATTTATGGGATCTACGTGAAAGACGCGAGTACCAAAAGATCTGGTCTGGTGCTCCAGAGTTTTGGAAAGTCTCAAGATCAGCTTGGTTGCTACACGATCACCGAAGCCCTCAACCTTTATATCCACCTTTATTTCATCCAGGAAAACCGAAGCTTTACTGCATTTATGTATACATTTACGTACACTGCATTCGTATCTAAATATCTATATCTACTACAGTCATAACTTATTTCCCTTTCTAAAATAGAGAGAGTTACTTCACAGCCATAGAATATCCAGTTATACAGAAACAATGTACATTCAGTGAGCTTTACAGTTTTGCAAACTTGATATCGCTATATATATGTGCGCGCAACTGTCGCCCCTATTGTCGCGAGTATTACCGCGTATGAATACTTACATTTCCCGGAGAACCTCAAAGCGAGACAGGCACCTTCGTGCTTGAGAAACAAGGCACGTGTGAAAGGTAAACGAAACTGTTTCTTTCTCTCTATATGCGTCACACGTGTTTGGTACGAATCTACCTCATAAAAGCCGCACGTCATCCTCGTGATGAATGAAATCCATCAGAATAAATGCCTCTATGCGAATACATATATATATATATATAGATACATTTATAATCGTACGATTCACGGATGAACCAAGAGAACACGATAAATACAGTTGAGGGATCACGCCCAGCGTTAAATAATCCATTAATCCGTGGGATAAGCACACGATTCGTTGACCGTCCACACACGGTTCGTTGGGCAGAATGGAGAATGAAAATCGTGGCAAAATATATAGATATTTAACAAGGATCTTCACATATCGTAGGTAGGACCGAGTATGTCCTCACGCTTGTATATAAAGCGACATATATATATAGATATGTATAATGCATACACATAGAAAATCGGATCGTGAAAGGTATAGCCGGGTAGGCCCAGCGTGGCGTGAGTGCCAACATATAGCTCGTAATCGAGATTAGACACAGGAGCTTATCGATGAGAATTAAGCGGCTTACCGAAAGCTCGGAAACGATCGAGGCATCAAACTCTCGTACGTATACAAGTTTTGTCACCCTCGTGTGGATACGAGCCAGCGTTTTTGTTTTTTTTTTTTTTTTTCTCACCTTGAATACGTGGGTACAATTACAGGGTTATTGCGCAGGTGAAAAAAAAAACATCTACAGAGCGTCATTGCGATTTTTATTCTATGGTTTAAATGGAGAAAAAAAGCTTCAATTTACCACGAATTTTTTGCTGCTTTTTATACATTCATTTGTTTTATCATGCGATACAAAGGATCCGATTTTTCATGAAACGTTACACCATTGTTCTGATGGACTGAATTGAAACTGAACGAAGCCAGCAACGTCGACAACCTATATGGTAACTGCGATTGATGGGTAACATGAATTTGAGCCTTTGCACGATCATCCGTACCTATATATACCTGACGTTGCCTAACGCACAAACCAATATTTGTTGTGTGATCCATTTTTAACTCTCCAATAGCACAAGTCCCACCGGACACGTGCTACCAAAGTAGAGGAAAATGTGAGATTTCTCTTTTCATTTTAGGCCAAACGAGACAAAAAAACCCTTCAGACATATATGGTGGTTGGACGGTTTACTGTGGGATGCTCTACTATTGTTAAGCCGACGTTTTACTGCTTTCCGTTTGATTCAACTTGCCTCCAATGTGGCATACAGTCTTGTTTTTATAATTTGTTCCATGCATTGCAATAGTTCTTACTATTCATCAAAACTTCAGTCTTATCTTTTACAACAACAAAAAAGTGAATTATATTGCACGCCTTTATGGGGATCGAGTTTCAAGGATTAATAAACACTATTTCCGCTGTAAAATGTCGATAAAACTTTTGCTCATTTAATGATGGCATAAAAAAAAAAAAACAAACAAACATTGACTAATGGATCTCCGTTTAGCCGTCTATTCGTTTCGTAAAAGCTAACAGAAATCGTACCCATTGTAAAACTTATTCAAATACGAGTAATGGAAGCCACATCCATTTTTTGTTTACATATATATATATATATATATATATAATACATAGCAAATCGATAATGCATTATTTACCATCCTGATTGCAGGAAGCTTTATGCCCGCGGTGAAACATGTTTTAGTGGTAAAAAGTTTGCAGGCATTCGACGGAAACCTATTCCGCGTCGATTTATCTGGGTCATCCATATTAATGAAACTTGCTCGGTTCCATAACGTCAGACACATTTATAGCTTTACCAAAACTTTTTGGTTGTACCCCAAGTTTGTTGATAAAATAGTACGAAAAGCATTCATACCATCAGCCAGGTCTTGCCTTACTTGGGATAGACTTGTAATTGCGTAGACGTGTTTCCCTAAATCCTATTACTCTGGTATTTTTGAAACGAAAAGTTATCGTAAAAGTTTCAAACTCTTACTAATCGTCCGTAGTTGATAATTGCAGATTTCATAAATGGCCGATTTGAGCTGATGAGTGAAGGATCTCGATGGGAGATGGTCTTTGATACATTTTTCGATAATTTTTCTTTCGATCCCAATCGACGAACCTTGAATTAGACCTAATTGCATTTCTTGGATGATATAATTTCTCGTATTAGATGAAAAACTTCATTTTATTTTTTTGAGAATATTCTTTTCTTCAGCAATTATTTTAAGAATTTCGTTTCGAATCCTTCCACTCGTGTCATCTTTCAGCAATTTTTCGAACATCATTTTTTTTATTCAATTGACAAATAGGTACTGGTTTGAATCTGAATTCGTCTCCGAATCTTTGTCTCCTGCTACCTCTATTTTAGATATAATTTTTGGTCCAGATCCTCCCTTCGGGCCAAACGACATTAGGGAATTCGGATTGTTAGAAACATTTGAACCATCTGGCTCCGAATATATACCAACACACAGATCTGGGCTCAGGTCTCAAATAAAATCTCTAACAGCAACAACAGCAACATCGACGTTATCGCCATGGAACGAATCGCCCAGCACACAATTCCCAGCATCAGTTGCCATGATATTACGAGAAGCTGACGTTGCTGCGGGCACTGCGCGTCACACTAGGATCAGGAGCTTCATATACTGTTGTCTCTATAACTGTAGAGAAGCCTCGCTTGCGTATAACAAGCTATAACTTTGTTGGAAAAGCGTACTGAATTATTCATGAACGGTGATAACCCGCGAGTTCCAAAGCACGTAGTGAGATAGCGAAGGCTTGGCTAACTCGTATTTTGGTCTTGTCTACCTCGCCTCGACTTTTTTCCTCTTTTTCTGACAGCCAATGTAGATCTACCCTCAACTGGCTATTTAATAGGCATTCGATTTCCAACGCGTTTAACGAGAACCATGCCAATCGCCGTCGGCCTTGTAATGGTCATTGTGAAAATACGTGTTCATTGTGTGATGCAAATATCCATCATTATGGCAGTTGTTACTTCCTCATGATGAAAGGTTCGTTTACTTCAGCAGCAAGAGAACATCATACGAATTGCCATTGGCTCATCTGTATTGTTCATTGATGAACAATTGAATAAATAATCAAGACCGGTACTAGCTTGCCAGACTTTTCAAATTGATTAGTGAGCAACTGTCCAGACAAAAATATTCAACAACTCCAATTTTATATTGGAAGAATAAAAAAAAAATTTTCAAATAGGATTGGACTAGACATAGAAATAGAGGAACAACGGGAAAACTCGTATAAGTGTAATCAACCTTTTTTTTATCAACGAAACTCTATTTGTCGTCTGTTATAAAATGTTTTCCCAAAACAATTAATATATATGTATATATACCTATGATTATCTGCAAAATATTTTGAACATTAATGAAAAATTGGAAAACTTTCGTGATTAAATATCTCGCTGGTAGTCTATCTATAAGTCTTTCAAACTCTCTTAAGCGTAAACTTTCTTGAAAGAAGCGCTTGCGGCAGCACAGCACATCTTTCGTGCAGTCGAAAACTGAACTAATATTATTCAGTGCAGTTCTATCTTTGAACAGGTTATTCGATTACTAGTAGTACAATTGCTCGATAAATTTATGCCGAGAGTATTTTGGGCTTTCGGAGTTGATATATATCCGTCAGTATTATAATTCATAAGCGGCTTTGTATTAGAGGATTTGTATTCTGGTAAAGTTGTCCTTTGAGAGAGTTATTCGAGAAAAGTTTTTATCTAATGGAGTTGTCCAGCAGGAAAGAGTTGCATCCAGGAGAGTTGTAAATGTAGCTAAAAATCAGTATTTATTGGACACACCCGCGTTAAAGTGGTAAGGGCGATTTTCGTTGCCGGATTATATACATAAGCTACGCAAGTGAAGTCGAGCCAACTTTTTTAATTCTCGGTTCTGTCAGAACTTTCGTCTATTGAATTAACACTGTGCAAAAAATCTTCTGAGTGCTTTTTCTTTTATACCCTCACTTCGGTCCTCGAGTCTTGGCTTCGAACTCTCCGAGAGTAACATTTTTTCTCTTATCTTTCCTTCTCTCTGCGGTAATTAATTTCAATAATGTTTTCATTATGCTATGGTTATATTTGAAACGTTAATGTCACGAGGATACTACGAGCAAAAGAAGGCCCAGCATATGCAACAAGCGATAAATGCATTGCCAATTATTTTACATGCCTGCAAATGAAAGTGGGGGAAAATGAAGAATCTTCGAATTCACTTCGCATCGAGTCAGTAAGCTCTCTTCTTTATTCAAATTATATCGCGGTTGTCGAACGTATTTTATAACACCGCAGCGACATGGCATTTAATGTCTATGTGTTTGCGCAGAATTGCTACGAACCCCTATATTTTGTTTTTTTTTCCTCTCGAACAACACGTACGAATGAATGTTTCGAAATACACGTTTGCTCTGCACGACGGTTACTCTGGCCGAAAGCTCTGGCGCACAATCCCAATTTAAAGAGAGCTGTCGAGCCCTACTACACAAGCATAGCAGCAGCAGCAGTGGAGTGGAGTATAGAGAGCCTCGGTCGAATAAATCAGCGGGCATTAATAAATACCGATTAGCGTACTGACTCTAAAGCGTTCAGAAAAGTGCTATCCGTCCGCACCCTCGTGTCGGCGTTCGAGCGTGTATTTTCGCACTTTAATTTATAAATCATGAGAATACCGGACTCGAACAACCACGTACTTTTTCGATATGGTTGACGCGTTTAATCAACTTGTGAATACGTGATGATACTTCAGAGCTTATTGACAAGAAAACAAGTGGAGCTTTTAGAACGTTACTGGTTAAACTTGATATCCTGCGAGCGGGTGATATTAATTGAAATTATTGAAATATCTCTTTGTAGCTTATCGCTATTGCGAAGTTACAAAGTTAAATCGAATGAATAATGGAGAAATGAAAACGTACAGTGTATGCATTCGCAGCAGGCATTGACGGACGAATATAGTCGAGTAAAAAGAAGGCCTCGAAAAATATTCTTCTACAAAAATAAGATTCAACAAATGTGTATTTGCCTTGAATTTGAACGATGAGATAAATCGAAAGAAAATATAGATGTGACGGGAGAATGCCAAGAATATGGGAAAAGAAAATATAGCGATGTATATTCGATGTACATGGATTTCTCGTAGCAGCTCAACTTTCCGTTTTGTCTATTGTTTTTCCTGAAGCCTTAGGCACTGCCGGCTTGAACAGTGCCAGGCACTGAAAACGGTTATGCGATTCCTGGGTAAAAGAAAATACGACCAAGTTCATGTAAGTGAAAGAGAAATATTCTTCGGGGTAAGCGTGAAAGAGAGAGAGAGAGAGTGAGTGAGAGGAAAATGTAGAAAGTGAGATGAGTAAAGAATCAAAATGAAAGAACGAAGAGACTAGACAATGTAATCCGTTTTATAACGTCATAGTCTCTACCTTTCTCGTGCCCTCTCGACCATCCTGTACTTCAAGTATACGTAGGGTTTGTTTTACAATTCAAAGCAGGTTTCACGACTCTTTATTTAGATATTGGAGCTGAGACGATGTTGAGAGGGTAGAACGAGGACGCTCCTATCGTCGTCGTCGTCGTCGTCGTCGAGACGGAGCCAGAGCAGGGATGAGAGAAAAATATCTGACTTGGCCACGGCCCCGAGGATCCACTTTAGATTGAAACTACACAGCGAAGTTATGGACATTACAACGCGGCAGAGATGGATAACGGGTTTGAAGAGTGAAACGGAACATTTTGTTGCAAAAAAATAATGACGTAGAAATAAGGTTTGACGGCCACTCGGTCCAGAACAGGAGAGAAATACTGAAAGCCCAAATAAAATGATTAAAACTTCTGGAAAAAAATTTTCAAGATAAATTTCGATCCATGCTGACATTGTCGAGAGAAGAAAAAGAGCTTCAAATTACTTCTTTCAAGAATATTGTCATTTCAAACACTATTTTAATTCACCTTTCGAATAAGTACAGCAAAAAATTGCACATAACGTGCAAATAACGCTCCTCGTTCTCGCATTTATTTGTTTTACTTTAAACTGCAAATGAGAAAACTTCACCTACGTTATTTTTGGTGAAAATGAAACGAACGAAACAACAGCACGATGTTAAAATCGGAAAATCTCACGAATGATTATTGCCGCACGGGTTATTTGAAAAATGAAGACCAAACCAAAACAATCTTTACAAATTCTGTTATTGATCCCACGTATCACGACTTTGCAAACTCTTTTCAGTGGCACATTTTTCGGATAAAGACTGCGTAACGCAGAAGCCTTAAAAAAATGAAAAACTTAATTGCACCATAACGAACGAATGATAATGCTGTGTCGATGATAACCGTAAAATAATTAAAAAAATAAAAACGACATTACCCCTGTTCGGAAAAGCGATGATTGGAATCGATAGACTCGATAATGGAAGCAAAAGTACCAAGTCCCTAATATCCATTTTATGGGAAGCCTTACCATTCAATTTTGGGAGTCTAACAATTTAGTTTCGCACGTTGTACAACCCCTGGGCTTTGTAACCTCTGCTTCACATCCCTAAAGTCATGAGAGTACCGCGGGACAAGCGTTATCAAGTCGATATATCAGAGTTGCAAATTGTCTCTCGTTCTCCACAGGCAGTTTCAAAAGTCATTTCCAAAATGAAAAAGATGGTAAAATTTTTAATAGAAAATTTCTCATCCTATTTTCTTTTCAATCCTGCGTTAAGGGCTTGAATGGTTTACTTGATTGGTTGAAGATATCCAATCAAAAGAGTTCGTTTGAACAAGTGGCAATCCGCTTCATATACGTATTATTTTATAAAAAAAAAAAAAAATTTCTTCACATTTCGGAGATCCGTACCAATCTTTCGAATCTTGATCGCAGCTTTGGCAAGATATACTCTGCACAAATATATTCGTATCCATCCCTCTTAGTTCTATCTACGCCTGCCGACCCTTAATTCAAACTTGCACAACAGGGACGAACATTTCCCATCGTCGTTAAAACGATTCCGATAATCGTGTAATTAATAAGCGACCAAGCTGTCACCAATTACAGCAGAAACAAGAGAATGGTCGCTCGCTAAGGGTGCGTTCTCTGATTCGTGTTGGGTCGGCTCGTTATCGAGCTGTTTCCGATGAATAATGTGGAATGTTGAAATTCGAATGTATAGTTCGAGTTTGGGCGAGAGGAACATTTATTGAGAGATAACAATAAATGTCATTTTTTTTACACAATGATTTTCTATTACGTTTGAAAAATTACACGAGTCAGATCTCAAGGATTTTTGTTTCGAAAAACTGTACTTGGAGAGTTTTTTTTTTTTTTTAACTGTGCTCTATCAATGACTTTTTTTATTTTGTATTCTGGATAAAATGACTTTTTCCAGGATTATATCGCTCTTCAATATTCGATATCACTCTTCATCATTTGCATACTGCATAGATCGCATACGATAAAAACGTATGGAGGTTAGTAGTACGTGTGCTTTTTCCATTGTGGTGACGTAAGATCACCGGCGTTCTATATCTTAAAATGGTATTATAACCAGCACGTATTAAATTCTTGTATTTTCAAAAGTGAAAATATTGTTGAGATATATTTATCGATTTGTAGAGAATTTACAATTGCGAGAAAAAAAAACACATTTTTCTGGAATACAAACCCATAAATTATTTTGTTTTCAAAGCTTTAACCACTTTTTTTGCTTATTTTTTCTATATCACTCTCTCAAAGGATTCAGCCCAAAAATATATTCCTATGAGCACTAACGAATATTCAACCGGAGTTTTGGAAAGCTTTCGTGCCGGGAGGTATTTATTTTTGCTTCAAAATAGCTTTACATGGTAATTGAACTCGTGAAAAATCAGTAATTTACAAACAACTTTCATTCGTTTGGAGAAGTGCAGCAAATTGAAAATTGACAAAAAGAATCGCCATCTCAAATATATTTCACATTCGTTCTACCTCTTTTTGATCTAGAAACATTCGATTATGATAGCCAGCTGGACAGACATGTGAGTGAACATCCGAAAATGAAAAAATAACGAGTATAGTTCCATCACCATTAATTTGATGAATGAATATTCTCGCTGCAAAATAAACAGTCGTGTTGAAGAAAAAGATTGAAAAGTAAAAAAAGCACTGAAAATTGCTCACGTAGGCGAGAGAGCTAACAGAACGAAAACAAACCTAGTAGTACAACGATAGTGATTGAAAATCGTGTCTTGTTTGAATTGAACACGATAGTGGAAGTACATGTTCGTGCATACATTAATGAACTAAAGTTGAAAGGTTGGAGAACAGCGATAACTTTGTACTTTGTATATAGGGAAGTTCAATACATGCTTTTTGTTCGAAACAATCGACGTGCGTTTACGGATATTCTGACCCTTGTCTCTGTCACTCGTCAGTATTCGGGGTGTGCGAGCACAGCTCGATATTCCTGGGCGTCAAAGGACTCTGATAGGCCAGACAATCAATTTCGCAACCGCGATCCATTTATCAGCAGCCGAGTCGACTGAGTTTCGAGAGGCAAAAGAGTGAGAGAGAGAGAGAGAGAGAGAGAGAGCAAGAGACAGAGAATTTAAGTGATAGGAAATTCATATATGCGAGCCACACCTGCCGAATGACATTACGGACTTGGCATTTCGATCCAAAATGACAACCACAGCATTCGTAGATCATGCTTATTAGATTCTCGTTCTATTCGCAAAGGAATGCAATATTCTAATTCCAAAGACGAAAAAAAAAAAATTGGACGTTGCACGATCGAGAACCTTTTTGTCAATTATACAAAAAAATACCATTTTTTTCTCTCCCTTTTACTTGCTGTAAATATGATTCCGATTGAAGTTGAATTACATCCAAAAAAAGAACCGCAGCATACGTCAAAAATTCAAAAGACAGAGAGTTCGAAAAAGTTCAATTGTTGTGTCTTAACGAGCAGTGACACACGATCAACCGCTGGTATATGAAGTACCATTCATTTTTCATGGCTGAAGTATATTTCTCTTTGACTTATTTCTTTATTTACCGAGCAGTTGTAAAATGACGAATAGCTACGAAAAAAATGGGAGGACGAGAATACAGACACGAGTGGCTATTACATGGCTGACCTGATTTGTATGACGACGAGTTGCAGCGAAGAGGAAGTACAACCATATATCCATGGTTGAAATTGGAAACGAATACTCATTCTGAACCTTCGTACCGTGTGATACCCATCGTACAAACTGTTGACCATTGGTAGAGCCAATCATAACTCAACGATCTATCTCATCCTCGCTATCTACAACTCATACATGTCCACATATGTATATAAATATAAATGTGTGGCCTTGTACATCTATTTATACTTAACCATCTCTGTTGATCACGGAGAATCAGCATCCGGCAAATTCCAAAGCCATAGATACTTGATCAAGAGCACTTGCTGTATACTCGAAATAATCCTGGAGCTATATACTAGACTGTCTGTGTATCCAATAAAACCAATCGTTTCCTTTTGATCTATTATCAATAATATCTTTTATCAATAATTCAACGAGAGTGCCTGTTGTCGAAGATACTTATGATACCACATTGCAAACTAATTCGACAATGACAAAAGTTTCGATCGAGTGAACGATATAAATGAAAATAGCGCTCAGAAGTTACTAAAATAGTGCTTTTAATACAGTTAGCAGTTGACGAGTCAGCGAAATTTGGAAGAAATTCATTCCGACTTTTTTTCAAAGCTAATTCCTGCAAGAGGTTCAATCCCGCTTAACAAAAAATGACGAATTCGTACATCAAATGTCACATGGGCAGAGTGTCATTTACATTCGTCCAGCAGCTTCAACAGACTGAGACAGAGGCTGACTCTGACATTTCGGTTACTTGACGTAATGCCTCGGCAGACGTAGCTACTGAGGCAATTGAAACCCGCGTACTGCCTCGAAACGTTATGTAAAAGTTTCACAGTACATAATTAACGATCTCTCGAGAAATTTAATTCAAAATGTAAATGAATTTCTCTCGCTTCAGTAAAATCGCTAGTAAATAGAAAAGGTATTCGTTTTATTTTCACGTTGGCTTCCGCCAATTTTCCCTCGTTCCACCATACCCAAAGTGGGTGGAACGGAAACTGGCTGGACCCGGATAGGAAGAGGCTGCATGAGCAAAAACGCCCTCACTATAATTACTTAGACCCTGACGCTTTTATACCGTTTCAATTAGTACCTACGATTTGTTCCCGGGATTCCGGTCCATATCTGATGAAGGAAAGTGTGGGTGCATGTTATATTCTCTGTATGTCTATGTGTGTGAGTGTGTACGAGCAAAAGCGAAAGGGAGAATAGAGATCCATTCATCATTTCCATATAATAATGGAGGAGACGAAAGAAATACTTATGTGAAAAATCAAGCTTCACTTTAACCAATAAAAATTGTCATTTACTCTAAATTTTAATCCAGAACAATTTTATCGAGTCTACGGTAACGATTCTCATGATCAAACGTTTTTTTACTATCATCCGGGAATTTTTTTTCTAAGCGTCCGCATCTTAGGTGGCATATTTATAGTTAACAAAGTAACATTTGTTTCCGATAAAGACAGTTTACAAAGATGTTCATGAGAATATCACATGAGAAGAAGAATAATTACCCAAGTTGCTCGAAATTCAATGCATCATTGCGAATTTCCAGCTATGCTGGTCCTGTAATCGTACGTCAAAGGAGCAACCTAGAAAGAGTGGTCCCTTAAGGTTGAGTGGCTGAGCAGGAGAGACGGAGACGAAGACAGCTAAAAAGACGAGAAAAGTTCCGGAAAACAGAAACGAGAAAAGGATGAAGTCACGTGTAAAGAGTTCCAAAACGAAAAAGTAGAAACAGTGCAAGCGTGTTTGCTCCTTCAGTTTCGAACGAGTTTTCACGACTTTCTGCTCTCTTGTAACTTGAGTCCCATTGTCGATGGGAACTGTGACTTTGCTTTGTTCTCAGTGTCCTGCGAGAAATCAACAAAAGAGAGAAAAAAAAATCTCAAAGTTCATTGATATATAGCGCCGCATTTGTATTTTTGTGAGTAACACATACCTAATATATGATGGAATATCGAATATGTATAAACATACACATACGCATATGAATATATATAGTATATATTTATTTATATACATTATACATAGTAAATGGTGCTTTGCAAGTAAATATTGCGAAGGTGAGATCGAATATTCTGGTGGACGAGTTTGTTGCATCCCGCCTGCTACGGAACTTTTCTACTTTATATACACATGCATTTGTATACGAGTATATGAAATGTACAACTGCACCTTCCGTGTATCATTTCCCATGAAATATTATCACGACCAATGCCAAAAAAAAAAAAAAAAAAAACAGTCCATTCGTTCCGTTAAAAAATTGCTGAATTGTATA